>OZ005744.1:137283836-137633931 GCA_963930735.1 Dioctria linearis | reverse complement strand
AATACAGATGGTAAGTAATTTTTATAGTTTTAAAAAAATGTAAGTTGTTATATGCTTTTATTCCTGTAATATAAATGTAATATATTTTACATTACATATTCAAATTGCATTAAATAATCCGCTAATTTATCCCGTGCTTTTACTGCATGATTGCCACCTCGGTTTGCATGATGAGAATTTAGTACAGGCTCCTCACCTGTCATGGAGTGCTCCATATTCACCATTGCATTATTGAAATGAAAGTCTGCAATTCCATCTTTCTTCCTGATTAAGTTATGCAAAATGCATGCTGCCTTTATTAGTATGCAAGCATCATTAGGACACATTTCTATATCCTTGGATAAAAAGCGCCATTTTGCGTAGAGTATACCAAACGCACATTCTATACATTTTGTTGCGCTGTCCAAACGCAAATTAAACTTTTCTCTGATCGGATTTAATGTTTTTCTAGGATATGGCCTCATGAGATAATGTTTTAAAGGATACTAAGCTTCATCCCCGATAAGAAAATTATCCATTTCGATTGTTGAACCTGGAAGCATTTGTGGTGGAGGAATATTAAATTTGCCTTTTTGTATGAGATCAAATAAAGTAGATCCAATAAAAGTACCCCCATCGCTTGCAGCACCACAGAAAAGTAATGAAGATAATTAAAATAATGTGATCCAGAATTTGCTGGACATTTAATTTGGCAATGCTTTCCGTCTATTGATCTAAAACAGTTTGGAAATTTCCAAAAGTTGTTATAATCTCTAATTATTTTTGTTAATTGTTTCGTGGTAGGAGTCAGCATAAATTCGGATACGAACTCCTCCCAAATTATCTTGCTTGTTTCCTTAACTATCAAACTAATAGTAGATTTTCCCATTCTAAATGCAAAGGCTTAAAGTAAAAACCAAAATAATGCAATTAGTCCTGCAAGAGAAAGAAAGCCTTCAAGTGCAAAAGGACCAAGAGCAACGGGGACGAAAAGCACGACAGGAAGGAGGGACAAATTCATCTTTACATTATGAAGCTGATTATTTGCAAAAAACTCTGCAGTACTATCCAAGCACAAATAATTATTTGTAATATATACCTACCTATTTTTTTTTTAATTTTGACAAGCTTCTTTATATGGATATACCTATATAATTTATAAATATTGAATAAAGTCTTCTCTTTCATATACTTGCCTTAGTGTTACTACTAATCTTTCTTCCGCTGAAATTGTTCTCCTACGCCATACTTTCTTTGTGAGCCGTTTTTCAATTTTATTCAAAAGAAACTTAAAAGTGTACAAAGACAAACGAGTGTATTCAAAAAATTTTTTAGGATACCTCTTCAGATTTTTAAAAAGGTGATGATACAATATGGGGAATACTGACGTCGGACTCTATTAATTGGATGAATCTGAAACCTCCGTATATTGGAAAAGAATAATTTCCATTTGAAATATGAATTACTTTCGCACAACTCAAATTTTATTGACTTTGACACATCCATGTTCGCTAACGGGCAAAATATTACTGAAACATTACGTTTCTCTAGAATACGCGAAACTAGATTTCGCGCGCGCTGTTTAATGGCCAGTCATAAAAATAAAGAGTGATTAATCACAAAAAATCGCGCGCGCGTCAATCGCGCGCAATAGTGTATGTCCGACCGGAGCGGAGTGCGAATCTGTGGGCAGACTGATTCGATTTCATCAGACCACGGCATGACACGGCACAACCACATATGCAATTATTACTCAGCGGAGAGTTTTTGGTTGAGAATCGTAGTTATTTGGTTGATACATTTTTTTAAATTATTTTGTTAGGAAAAGTGTAAAAATTTTATTTGGGTTTGGGAAGATAAGAAATCAAGCTTAAAATTATCAAAATACCATTTTCCTGCATGATTAGTAGCTTAGGGCGGAGGAGCTATTCAAATCAAACTTTTGTCAGTTTCACATAAGATCACTCCAAATATTTTAGAATGATAGTACTCAGTTGGGGCTCTCATGTGGTAGTGACGTAGTCTATTTCATGTCTTCTGAAATATTCTCGACGGTTTTGGTTGCTGGCATTTGGCATTTTCTGTTCTGTACTGTCTTAGTAGTTGTTGTATATGATCTACAGATGGGCATTTTTTATTCGAATAAAGATACAAGCTAAAAACTAAATAAAATGAAAAATCGAATGAAAATGTATTTGATTACAAATATTATTCGTTATTTGATGAGTTATTCGCAAATAATGAATTGTTGATTTGTGCTAATTATTTGAGATTCAAATATTTATTTGTTATTCGATCGTGCGTTATTTGATAATCAAATAATTGTTCGTTATTTGGTAAGTTACCTGTTATTTCTCAGTTCCAAAAGAGACGGGAGGAGATATCTGGAGTGCATATTTTTTGCCTTGCAATCCATCCAAGCAATTTGCTAAGTGTTGAATACACATTTGAAATTTTTGAAAATAATTCACTTCTGCCACATATAATAAATAAATTCTCACTTTTTGCCCAAGGATTGAGAATTTGGATTTTGCCTTCAAAATTATTGCAAGGGAATCAAATAATGAGTTCTATTGAGTTGGAGGAAGCTACTTTAAATGTACGCACCGAACGCCTTTTGTACTTTCTGCAGGTTTCGGCGATGATGACTGCTTAGACCAAAGCAACGTACACTCTCTAATAGCTTCCTCATGTAGTTCTTTCGAAGATGAGTTATTTATTGTCTTTGGAATTTCAATTGTGGCTATCAAACTCAACGTATTGTTACGTGCCACAAAGTGAATCAAGCGACATCTGTTAGGAATGGAAGCAACTTTAGGTTAGTGTCATCTTAGTAAACTTTGGGTTCGGAGAACGGAATATTCAGGAAGGTTCTAGGATAATTCGTAGAGTATAAATACGGCGCTCTGACAGCTAGGAGGAGAGTGTTATTTCAGACAGCGAAGTGAACGAAGTAAACTATTTGGATTGCGATAATTAGAAGTACAGTACTAGCGATAAATAAAGAGTTGATTTGATAATTATTTGTGAATTTGTGAGAGTAAACAGTAAAGTTAAATAAAGAAAGAACTTTTGAATTATATCTGAAATATTGTGTTTTAAATAACGAACTAAGGCCACGCTCGTAACAACTGGTGTCAGAAGTAAAATAAAATCGCGAAATAAATTGGTGGCATTTGAATTTGAAGTTCAAAGAGTGATTAATTTTGTGAAATCGTGTGTAAAAATTCCGAAAGATAATTTTATATTAAACTGTGAGTGAATTACAAAAGACGCAAGAATGGGACGCAAGCTAGAGGAGCTTCGCATACAGGAATTGAAAGTGGAGTTGGGGAAGCGGTCATTACAAACGACTGGCCTAAAGAATGTTCTAGTCGAGCGACTTAGACAAGCTTTGATAGAGGAAGAAAAGAATCCTGAGACATTCGTTTTCGAAGAAGAACCAGAAATTGAGGAAGAGCCTGCAATGAACATAGAACAGCTTTTAAGTACTTTAATGAGCAAAATGGAAGCTCGTTTTGATGAACAAAAGAATTCTCTCCAGGAACAAAAGAATTCTCTCGAGGACCACAAGAAATCTATGGAAACCCGTTTGGACGAACAAAAGAATTCTCTCGAGGACCACAAGAAATCTATGGAAACCCGTTTGGACGAACAAAAGAATTCTCTCCAGGAACAAAAGAATTCTCTCGAGGACCACAAGAAATCTATGGAAACCCGTTTGGATGAACAAAAGAATTCCATGGAGTCCCGTTTAGATGAACAGAAGAAATCACTGGAAACGCGTTTGGATGAACAAAAGAGTTCTCTGGAGAATTGTCTAGAAAATCGCTTAGAGGAACAAAAGAATTTCCTAAAAAACTCGTTAGACGAACAAAATTTAAAAATTGAAGGAATCGAGCAAGAAGTGGCGGAAGTTCAACAAAAAGTGACCGAACAGCTTGACAACTTCAAATCAGATTTGGAGAAGATGAAGCATCGACAACCACGGCACGAAGGAATTGAAATATCCAATGCAGGCAGAATGAAACCTCCAATATTTGATGGACAAAATTCGTGGCATATTTTCAAGAGACAATTCGAGGCTGCTTCCGAAGTAAACGGATGGAATGATGCAGACAAAGCTACAGCTCTGGTATTATCACTTCGAGGTTCTGCATCAGAGCTTTTACAAACTATACCGATAGAAAGGCAACGTGATTATACTTCATTAGTACAGGCGATAGAGTTACGTTATGGAGATGAACACATGCAGCAAGTATATCGCCTACAGCTACGCAACAGGATTCAAAAGCATGGCGAATCACTACAACAACTGCAGGCTGATGTGGAAAGATTAGCTTATCTCTCATACTCTAGCGTAAATGCGGATTTCCTTAATGAAGTGGCAACAGAAGCATTTGTGAACGCTATTGCAGATCAAAATTTACAACAAGCGTTAAGGCTAGCAGGAAAGAAATCAACAGCAGAAGCACTAGCGTATGCATTAGCGTATGAATCTGCCAGGCAAGCTTCTCGAAGTGCAGTACGAGTGAGAGAAATTTCGGTGGAGGAATGTACTTGTAATAGAATGCTGCCATCACAGAGCAATTCTTCACGTGGTATTCTGCGATGCTGGAATTGTAATAGACCAGGACACCTCCAAAGGGACTGCAGAAAACGCCGACGAATGGAAGCGCTAGAAGAAGGGCAGAAATATCGAGCTGGGCAAAGATATCGAGTTGGGCAGCAGACTCACAGCAGAATACCGTCATCAAAGACCACTTCGCGTGGTGTCATTCGATGAACAAAAGAATTCTCTCCAGGAACAAAAGAATTCTCTCGAGGACCACAAGAAATCTATGGAAACCCGTTTGGACGAACAAAAGAATTCTCTCGAGGACCACAAGAAATCTATGGAAACCCGTTTGGACGAACAAAAGAATTCTCTCCAGGAACAAAAGAATTCTCTCGAGGACCACAAGAAATCTATGGAAACCCGTTTGGATGAACAAAAGAATTCCATGGAGTCCCGTTTAGATGAACAGAAGAAATCACTGGAAACGCGTTTGGATGAACAAAAGAGTTCTCTGGAGAATTGTCTAGAAAATCGCTTAGAGGAACAAAAGAATTTCCTAAAAAACTCGTTAGACGAACAAAATTTAAAAATTGAAGGAATCGAGCAAGAAGTGGCGGAAGTTCAACAAAAAGTGACCGAACAGCTTGACAACTTCAAATCAGATTTGGAGAAGATGAAGCATCGACAACCACGGCACGAAGGAATTGAAATATCCAATGCAGGCAGAATGAAACCTCCAATATTTGATGGACAAAATTCGTGGCATATTTTCAAGAGACAATTCGAGGCTGCTTCCGAAGTAAACGGATGGAATGATGCAGACAAAGCTACAGCTCTGGTATTAGCACTTCGAGGTTCTGCATCAGAGCTTTTACAAACTATACCGATAGAAAGGCAACGTGATTATACTTCATTAGTACAGGCGATAGAGTTACGTTATGGAGATGAACACATGCAGCAAGTATATCGCCTACAGCTACGCAACAGGATTCAAAAGCATGGCGAATCACTACAACAACTGCAGGCTGATGTGGAAAGATTAGCTTATCTCTCATACTCTAGCGTAAATGCGGATTTCCTTAATGAAGTGGCAACAGAAGCATTTGTGAACGCTATTGCAGATCAAAATTTACAACAAGCGTTAAGGCTAGCAGGAAAGAAATCAACAGCAGAAGCACTAGCGTATGCATTAGCGTATGAATCTGCCAGGCAAGCTTCTCGAAGTGCAGTACGAGTGAGAGAAATTTCGGTGGAGGAATGTACTTGTAATAGAATGCTGCCATCACAGAGCAATTCTTCACGTGGTATTCTGCGATGCTGGAATTGTAATAGACCAGGACACCTCCAAAGGGACTGCAGAAAACGCCGACGAATGGAAGCGCTAGAAGAAGGGCAGAAATATCGAGCTGGGCAAAGATATCGAGTTGGGCAGCAGACTCACAGCAGAATACCGTCATCAAAGACCACTTCGCGTGGTGTCATTCGATGCTGGAAATGTAGTAGACTGGGACACCTGCAAAACGACTGTAGGAAACGAGGACGAATGCAAACAACAGAAGAAGAAGGGAGAAGATGGCGAGCTAGAGAGCAAGCTTTCCGTGGAGAGACTAGACTGCAACCTCATGACTTTGAAATTCCATACCGCAAAGAACGTATCCACGGAAATGCAGAAGCTTTTTCACAACGTCCATGCAATCCTGAATGGAAACATTGCGGACGGATGGAAGAAAAAGATGACGATGGCTACAATGACGATAACGAAAGTCGAAAGACGAAAGGAAAGAAATCCAAAGATGATGATGATTACGGTGATAAAAGTAAAAAGAAGAAAGGAAGGAAATCCAAGAGCGAGGACAATGAAAGAAAGAAAAAGACGAAAAGTAAAGGGTCTAAAGATGCTGATAATGACGATGATAAGGGTATAATGAAGGTCGGAAAAGGTAAAGACAAAGTTTCTGACGATGATGATAATAAGAAGCGCAAAGGCGGCAATGAAAAGGATGACAACGGCAATCAAAAGGGCAAGAAATTTGAGGACAAAGGAATCAAAGATAAAAGACGAAAGAAAAATCAAAGCATGGAAGAGTGTTTCAACAGAACATTAATCAAACATCTCGGGAAGGTCTTCAACTATAATCAGCGCGATTGGGTTCGACATATTCCTATATTTCTAATGGCTTATATATCAGCTGCTTACAATATGACCAGACAAAGTCCATCTAAGGTCATTTTCGGAAAGGAAATGCGCTTACCTAGCGACGTCAAGTTTGGTATACCCAAAGGCGAACAAAAGAAACCAGAAGACTACGTAACAAAGCTCAGACAACGATTAGCTGATGTGCATGAGGCCACGAGACGTTCTCCAAAGTTATCACAACACTGGGGGAGACCGTATGCAGTTAAAACTAAAATTAATAACATGCCATACAAGAATCAGCGCGGTACAAGATGCAAAAGAAAAATCGTTCACCTAGATCGCTTGGGTCAATACGGAGAGCACCAAGACCGTGGACCATCTGTTGTTCGGGACGAACAAATTTTAAGAAGGGGGCAGTGTTACGTGCCACAAAGTAAATCAAGCGACATCTGTTAGGAATGGAAGCAACTTTAGGTTAGTGTCATCTTAGTAAACTTTGGGTTCGGAGAACGGAATATTCAGGAAGGTTCTAGGATAATTCGTAGAGTATAAATACGGCGCTCTGACAGCTAGGAGGAGAGTGTTATTTCAGACAGCGAAGTGAACGAAGTAAACTATTTGGATTGCGATAATTAGAAGTACAGTACTAGCGATAAATAAAGAGTTGATTTGGTAATTATTTGTGAATTTGTGAGAGTAAACAGTAAAGTTAAATAAAGAAAGAACTTTTGAATTATATCTGAAATATTGTGTTTTAAATAACGAACTAAGGCCACGCTCGTAACAGTATGTAAGGCACAGCGAATAATGAAGGTAACTCATTGACCTGGATATCTTTCATAGGGTCCTCGATTTCAATAATTCCGTATTTACGTATACTTTAACATAATTAGTAACATTGCCAGTAAGTGTAGCTATAGTCTTTGTAGAAATAATTTCAAAGCATTATAGGTATGATATTCTAATATAGAAAATATTCGGATATTTGATGTGGAGATATAGGTTTCCTTAATCCCCTTTCGCTGATCGCATTTAACAACTTAGTCGCCGCCTGTTTTTTCAGGAATTAATCTGAAGAAAATACCATCAAATAATGGTCGATTTTGAACTGAAATCACTTGAACTGCCTTTTGCTCAATCAGGCGATGCTGCTTTTTCGTTCACACATTCTGCTCTACTTACAATATATTAGAAAAATAGTAAAAAATAGAAAGGGATACAAAAGAAAAACAAAGTGGAAAGACAAGAAGAAAAGAGTTCGACACAATCAGCTATAGTAATTAGTGAAATACAATTACATTATAAGTTGCTTAAATTCACTGATAGAAATAACAGGGAATTCCAAAGGTGTGCAACCGGGACAAAGTAAGATCCCTCAAGGATGGGTGCATTGAAACGTGGAATTAGAAGTTTACGCCCTCTCAGGGACTGCAGAAAATTGGAGTTACAAAAAAGGTACCCTGGCTTACCAGTGAGGTTAAGATAATGCTGTTATGGTCGCATGAGGGCACTCCGGTAGCATGGTAATGCCGCGTGTAAACATGACAGACCACCACCATGGAACCACCGTGACATCTATTTGTCAGCGCTGTCGATGGAACAGCTGACACCAGTAGTGGCACATGGGGAGGAACGACGAAGATTGGACAGCGAAGGAGCCGGAAGAAGTGACAGCCGGCATTCAAGTTTGAGCTCTTGTAGGGATGCAGTGTAAAAAAAAAAATAAGAAGAGAAGTAGCCAGCTCAGTGTAGGAATAGGAGAAGATAAGAAGAATCAGGAAGCATCTGTTGCATGCCAGGGTTAAAGGGTGTAGTGACGAAAAAGAAAAATTGCTGGAGAGAGGAATGTTGCCGAAGTAAAAAGTTTTTCTTTGTGATCAAAATGGATAAGGTGGTATTTTTCTATTTATACTTACCTTTTTGAAATGAAATCGTTAGCCGCCAGAGGAGCGCTGGTACCTAAACTATATTTAGTATTAAAGTGATTATTGAGATCAAATTTTTTTAAAAATATATTTACCGTTTGAAATGAAATCTCGGCATCCGCCAGAGGAGCGCTAGTACCTGCAAACATATTTAGTATGAAAGTGATTATTGAGACATAACTTATTTAAAAGTATACTTACGTTTTGAACTGAAATAGCGTCATCTGGCGGAGGAGCTCTAATACCTACAAACATATTTAGTATTAAAGTGATTATTGAGATCTAATTTATTTAAAAATATATTTACCATTTGAAATGAAAACTCGGCATCCGCCAGAGGAGCGCTAGTACCTACAAACATATTTAGTATTAAAGTGATTATTGAGATAAAATTTATTTAAAAATATATTTTCCGTTTGAAATGAAATCTCGTCATCCGCCAGAGGAGCGCTGGTACCTAAACTATATTTAGTATTAAAGTGATTATTGAGATCAAATTTATTTAAAAATATATTTACCGTTTGAAATGAAATCTCGGCATCCGCCAGAGGAGCGCTAGTACCTGCAAACATATATAGTATGAAAGTGATTATGGAGACATAACTTATTTAAAAGTATACTTACGTTTTGAACTGAAATCGCGTCATCTGGCAGAGGAGCTCTAATACCTACAAACATATTTAGTATTAAAGTGATTATTGAGATCTAATTTATTTAAAAATATATTTACCGTTTGAAATGAAATCTCGGCATCCGCCAGAGGAGCGCTAGTACCTTCAAACATATTTAGTATCAAAGTAATTATTGAGATAAAGTTTTTTAAGTATACCTGCGTTTTGAACTTAAATCGCGTAATCCGTCACTTGGCGACGTTAGTTTGGCGTAGAGTAAAAAACCTAGGTTGGTATTAAAGGAATATATATAGTGCAGAATGGGTAACGCCTAGTTCGTAAAATTTCTCGTCCCTACAGGATTTAGAGATAAGTCAGTATGAGCTCGCCTTTTAGAGGAATTATTAATGAATGTATTAACGATGTAAGAGTGTGAGATAACCCATGTGTGGTGAGTTAGTCTGACTCGCTCTAACATTGCAAACTTTCGTGCATACCCCTCAGGAAGGCCTTCTCGAGAGACATCCCGTGCGTAAAATCACCTAGAGAGGAGGCGTTTATTGTGCCGCTAGCCTGCTGCGCCTGCTAGCCCCGTGGTTTATCTTCAACTCGAAATTTTAGAAATAGATCGTACTACGTATACTTGTTTATAACGTTCTGCGGAGGTGAAATTAAGTCGGAACTAACAAAAAAACTAAACAAAAAAACTATTTTAGTTAGCGATTCTAGTGGTACGAGCCGACGTCTTCACGGCATCTATAACCCAACGGGGGTGACTATAAGAACTAACCATCAATACGTATTTTAACGAATAAATTCATTCAGTAGACAATAGACATAAGACAAGTTCTATTTCCTCAATCCTCTCCCTGAGGTTTCTCTCCACTCTCCATAGGTATGGCAAAAAGGGACATCGCAAAACAACTGCCAGTGGTGTCATGGGCAGCAGGGGACGGCAACTGGGATCGTAACATCTGATCCTCATGGAGTTCTTCGGGTGAGTGGTGTATGAGGTCCCTTCAGGACGTGTGCGCGCGTGGATTTATTTTTTTGTTTTTCTGTTTTAAAATCTTGGTAGTAGATCTCTCACAGCGTTTTCGTCAACTTGAACAAGGCACGATTTCTTTTTTGTTCACGACAACGTGACAGCGCAGGGTTTATTGGTGAAGTCCACCCCACACTCTCCACCACTTAGCCGATGTGCTAGCGTGCCGTCCTGATGACCGCTGTCACGGAGTGATCTGTCAGCTCTGGCTGGCAGTCTGGACTTCACGTTCAACCCAGTCACTCAATCAAATGCAATGATACAATTTTGTCGTCCTGTTTGTTTTTGTAATAATTGCAACAATATCTTTCAATACCGTGACTTTAAGTATATTGATTTTCATACCCTGAATAGTGAGGTTAACAAGGTGCAGTGGACAAATATTTATCATATCGCAAACGTTAATGTCTAGGTGGAGTTTTTTAATGATAACGTTAACGCCCTGTTTAACAGGTTTGTTCCGCACAAGGAATATAAAAGCAAATTTAAATGTGAATGGATGACTAGCGAAATCTATTCATTAATACTTCAACGTACTCACGGACATAATCTGTGGAAGCGTTATAAACACATCTCTCTTCGTGAAAACTTTATTAGGTTGCGCAACAAAACTACTCAAGTTATACGATCAGCGCGAACGCATTTGTGCTCTTCAAAGCTTGATCCTTCTCAATCATCCCGTACATTATGGCGTAATAATCGTTCTTTAGGCCTCAGTAAATCCAATCAACAAAACTGTGATCTTGATCGAGATAGTTTGAATGATTATTTCTCCAGTGCCAATACAAACATGTCAAGCAATCCTCTCAATTCAGTTCTTCAAGGTCCTCATATTGTGCCAATTTTCTCCTTCCGAAATGTTACTAAAACTGAAAATATACTGGCACTTTCCCCTATTAAGGGGTTATCTACTGGAGCAGATAACATTGACTCTAAGTTCTTGAAACTTTTAGTCCCAATACTGCTACCTTTTATAATGCACATTATTAATACCTGCAATACAACCTATACCTTTCGTTCAGTTTGGAAAGTAGCCCAAGTGCTTCCCATTCCTAAAAGTTAATGCCCGTCTAATATTCAGGATTACAGGCCAAATAGTATTCTGCCGACATTATCGAAGTTTTTAGAAAGACTGCTTGCTGATCAGATGAAACTTTATTTATCCAAAGCTAATCTCCTTTCCCAATCCAAGTCGGGGTTTCGTTATAGACACAGTACTACATCTGCACTTCTCCATTTATGTTATCAAATTCGTATTAATGTTGAGAAACGTGAAGCCAAATTGTTCTTTTGGATTTCTCTAAGGCGTTTCTTTCTTTAGCTCGTGTGCTTAGGATTCGGCGTAGCGAAATGGACCTCTGGTTTGGCTCAAGAGCTGTAAATAAACGTTAATGTTCACTCAAGCTTACCACTGGTGGGGGCTTAAGTGCTGGATACTAGTAAAGCAAAAGGCAGGCTTCTTTACTTTGGAAGTTCTTTACTAAAACTTAAAAATTCTTACATTACTGCTGCTTTTATAATGCTTAAAAATTATTAACTAAGCAACTTAGTGTAATGAACTTAAGGTGCTATGTAGTAAGCAATATTTGTCTTGAATTCAATAATTATTGGGGGCAATTGCTTACTTTGCGCAATTTGCCTGGTAAGCAAGAGTTCAATAATTATTGCAAACAATTATTGCTTTTTTGTTTTTATGCTATGCGGTTTTTGACCTTTTGTATATCTACAGTCAGATTTATTGTTTTATACTATATATCTACAAATCTGAACAATTTTGCTATTATGTAGATCTACAGTTATTTATGTTCAAGTTTGAACATTCTGCCGGGGGGACGCGATTGGAGGAAGATTGAACTCTGACACGTCCTCTACGGGTGTTGCCTCAGTACTTGATAACATGAGTTTTCGCTTCCACTTGCATCTTATGACTGTGATAATCCCTGCTATGATGAGTATTGTGGTGGTTGAGATGCTTGCACCGGTGATGTGGTGATGAATGATCTCCCAGCTTCCCTCAACATGAAGATTGTTACCTTCAGCTTCCAATGCCTCGTATATCTGGTCGGACGTCTTTATAACTGGTTCCATGTCTGTCGATATTGTTAAGCTGCAAATTGTTGGTAGGGAGACATTGATTGGCACAGGTTTTATAAAGGACGCGATGACTAGTGTTTTCAACGAGTATTCGGATTTGAGTGTATTTCGCTTCGTTTTTATTGTACATTCTTGCGAAATTCTGATGATTCCAGTGCCATTTAAAAGGACGTCCTCAAGATTTCCATTACACTGTATTGCTGCTGTGGTTGGTTTGTTGGCAACAAATAACCAGGTGTTGATCATGTGAAGGTGCTTCCATAGAACGCCTGTTAGTTTGAATTGTCTGATTGGACATTCATTGCCTTCGTGTCGGTGATATAGTTCATCTATGATGCAACTCGGATGATTCTCGATGCTTCGTATGACTGTTGGCGTGCATAGTAACATATGTTTTTTTTGTATTTACGCAGCTATCCAATTCCATCTCAGATAAACTAAAGTAAGACTGTGTGTTGTAGTTTATGGCTAGAATAGGAGTCGCAAGATCTAGGACCACGTATTGATTGTCTGATTTTTTTTTAGGTATTGCTGTACATTTTATTAGATTGTACTGGGATAGTTCGGCTATGTTGAGGTATGCTAATACCTTAATCTCTTCTGCAGAGGATTCTAGCTCAATTTTGGCGTTGTGGAATGGCAGAATGTCTAAACTCGATGGCAGATTTCCTTTGGCTTTGGTTCGTATTTCTGATATTTGGGCAGGTTTCAGAAAGTCTATTAGACTTCCATAATGGAAGTAAAACCTAGTGATCTTGTGATATTTTTCTAGTAATTCCGCTAGGTAATTAGCTGCAGCATGGTATGCTGCGAGGAAGTGTATGCTTAATTTGTTTATGTCGGGCCCTGCGAACCATTGTGCTTGCATCTTTTTAATTGCTGTCAATCCCTGGTTCAACCTATCGGTGAAAGTGTTTAGCTTTTTCACTGTTCTTGCTTCTGTCTCATTGGCTGTTGCGATAGTTGTAAGCATGATATTCGTTTGATGGTTGATCGTTTGAAGTAGGAGCTTTTGGTATGATCTAGTTCGTCAATATTTTTATAGACCTCATCTTTGACTCCGAATACCGTCTCTAATAGCCTCCCCAGAATTCCTCTTTTTACCCTTTTATTTGTTTCGGATAGCAACATTTCTATGTGGTTTTGGGTTTCCTTGTGGATTTCCTCGAGATGATGTACTAACCCTTGGCAATGTGTTTCGTCGGATATTTTGTATGTCTCGTCGCAGAGTGTTTTTATTTGATTCATTGTCTGTTTTAACATGCTGCTATCATTACTTATTTTTGCTGAAGACAAGCTCAATTCAATTCTGAAGGTGCCTCCCTTCACTTGGACATCGCCCATTTGCTCAACGTACAAGCCTGCTTTTGGTTGAGTTAGGTTGTAGGAACAGTGCCCTACTTTCACAAATAGGAGTAGCAGGAGGCGTACTCTTATGGAATTACCAATATTTGTTCTACTCTAACCCATAACTTGCGAAATCCTTAGTACCAACCTGTTCACTCCGTGACTAAACTAAACGTGATGGTGGGTAATAGTGCACCATCTGTCTCGCACATCGTTTCGTTGTCATGTTTTTCTCAAAACGTGGTAACTTCATACTCTGCACCAACAAAATCACAAAATTCCAAGCATCCTTAATTCACACTCTTCAAATGTTATTTACAAACACCAGTAATTGTGGAATCAATAACTTTAATAAGATACAAAAATAAAATAAAATTTACCAAGCGCAATCTCTTAATTTTTATTAATTCACTTCTTAAAATTCGTGTTCAACCAAACACAGTAGATGCTTCCAGGGATAGGAGAACTGCTGATGAACTCCGTGGCTGGAGAGAAACGTTCAGTAAAGCCTGTAACTGCCTCCACGGCTCTCTTATTTTTAAGTACTAAACCTGCATTATAACATATTAAGCAAATCCAATACGTGGGACAGACGGGTGCATTATCCATTTAGAAATGATTCATCCCCTTTTAATTGTTCACTCTTAAGGAAGGGATAGTATCACAATAGCACCAATAAACCTACTTAACAACACCAATTTCGGATTATTTGAATCAGAAATAGCTCGTTCACCATCAATTTATGATAGAAGAACAGAATCACAATGCAAAGAATAGATTTACTCTTATGGAATTACCAATATTCGTTCTACTCTAACCCATATCTTGCGAAATCCTTAGTACCAGCCTGTTCACTCCGTGGCCAAATTAAACACGATGGTGGGTAATAGTGCACCATCTGTATCGCACATCGTTTCGTTGTCATGTTTTTCTCAAAACGTGGTAACTTCATACTCTGCAACAACAAAATCACAAGTCTTTTTTTCTCCTAGGAAGGGGCGGAATCACAGATATTATGCTGAAAACCACCATTCAGGTGGTCACTAAGTGTCGATTTGGCCACACTTGTTAAATTCTGGGTACATTGATAGGTATAGACCTGTGGTTCTAAAGACCCGGGAGGGTAATCAGGCCTATTTCTAGCCATCACCATATCACTGGGAACGAAAGGTTATGTGGAAGATCGAGGAGAATAGTCGGCGTGGACAAGATAGTTCAAAAGAATTCCAAGCATCTTTAATTCACAATCTTCAAATGTTGCTTACAAACACCACAATTTGTGGAATCAATAACTTTAATAAGATACAAAAATAGAATAATACTTACCAAACACAATCCCTTAACTTTTATTAATTCACTTCTTAAAAATTCGTGTTTAACCAAATACAGTAGATGCTTCCAGGGATAGGAAAACTGCTGATGAACTCCGTGGCAACGTTCAGTAAAGCCTGTAACTGCCTCCACGACTCTCTTATTTTTAAGTACGCAACCTAAATTATAACATATTAAACAAATCCAATAAGTGGAACAGACTTTCGCTGGGTTCATTATTCATTTGGAGATGATTCATCCTCTATAAATTGTTCACTCTTAAGATACGGATAGTATCACAATAGCATCAATAAACCTACTTAACAGCACCAACTTCGGATTATTTCAATCAGAAATAACTCCTTCACCATCAATTTATGATAGAAGAACAGAAACACAATGCAAAGAATAGATTTACTCTTATGGAATTACCATGATTCGTTCTACTGTAACCCATAGCTTGCGAAATCCTTAGTACCAACCTGTTCACTCTGTGACTATACTAAACGCGATGGTGGGTATTAGTGCTTCATCTGTATTGCACATCGTTTCGTTGTCATGTTTTTTCTCAAAACTTGGAAATTTATACTCTGCACCAACAAAATCACAAAATAACTTTTTACTTTTTCCGCATCGAACCGCGGTACTTTCTTTTCGTAAAACTATAAATTTTCCACCTTAAAAAGAAGATTCAATACCCTTATTATGTCTGTCAAGGGAACTTTAATATCCAGATATTCCGAATATCGCGTTATGAATATCAAGTTGTTGATAACACATGTCTGTCATTAGCATAAAGTGAGGTAAGTTGCATCAATACATTAATACAGATTTCAAACTGCCTAGAGAGAGTATTTTTAGTTCAGTTGTCTCTCTAAGTAAATTAAAAAACTGTCTTACTTTAAAAATATAAACGTTTCAATATAACTTTGACATGTATACGAAATACATTGCGTCAGCGATTAGGGCCTATGGATATACATAGTTCCGATTCGAATCAATTACATGTACTAAAAATCATCAGTTTCTGCATTTCTTTGGATTAAGTGTTGGTTTCCCTTCAATATCTCGTTACAAATGTAAGTCTTGAACATAAACTAATGCCCCCTTTACTGCAAATCCAGCTCCAAATTTAAAGAATGACTGACCGATACACCATGGAAGAAGTATAACACTGTAGGAAGAAAAGTATTCTGAAAATCTGAGCCATATATGAATGCCATACTTAAGCGCATCCATTCATACAAGTGCATTCTTAAATATATTTAGGACGTCGGTATATCCTTTTACTACCCATGCATGTGTGTATGGAGTATATCTCCGCTTTTAAAATTAATTTTCGCAGTGGTTTTCAATTTTCAAGGAAACTCTTCTTTTTCGGATTTTACCTGCTGGCGGAAGTTAAGCTTTGAATTATTTGTTAGCCGCTCTCTGCTTTGCTCCATCTGTGAAACTAATAATTAATTATGTTGGTATTAATTACAACATAGTTAAGTTTTATGCTTGTACTATATATGTAGGTATGCATGTTGTCGTGAATGTATGTCCCTGAATAGATATGGGTCAGCAAGTCGCTCATGAAATTTCCGGTACATTTGAAATATACATAACGTCCGCTGTCAGAGAGAATAGCGTGGATATCTGGGAAAATATTATCAAAAGTTACCGAAAAGTTGGGAAAAGTAAATCCCTTTACTCTCGTCCTTAGGTTTCAAGCTCAGAAATTATGAGAATAAAGGGGCTTTTTGCGAACCTACCTAACAGGAAAAAGCTTAGCGTTATAATTTTTACAAGCGCGTGAATAATTAACAACAGAAAGGATTACCAACAAACTTCTACACATACATGCGAGACCTTCAAATTTTTAATTAAATTTTATTAAAATGATTGCGTACATTTAGCGCCATCTGTAGTGATAAGTAGAAGAGAATAATTTTTTTAATTGTCCAAGAAATATTTGGAAAAATTCTAGGAGGTCCCGATGGAAGAAATTTTTTTTGAAAGTAACTTGCAATTACACTCAAACAGACTCTTTATTTACATAGAGTCAGACTGATTATACATTTTGGCAGTAAGGGTTCGGAGAAAATCGCATTCGTCCAATACGTGCTTTACAAGTGTCCTGCTCGGATGAATGAAAGAGGTATTGTGTTCGGTAGTTACTTCTTTTCAAGTCTGTGGGAGCTGCAAAGCAAAGATTTCAGCTGCATCCTGAGTTTTCGAAGCAAGCTGGATGGACTTAGGGCGATTTTGAAGGTTATCCCATCCGGACACAGGGCACAATGGACCCACTGGTGGTCTAAGTGAAGCAGGCTAGGCAACTCTAGCGGCAGGCCTTCTAGCTAACCTAAATTGGAGGCAGTCCTAAAAGGGGAATAAGTCCGCAATGAAGTGATATGAAATAGAATTACCCAACTATCCTGTGAACTGACAAGAATGTAGAAAACGTACGTGCATTTATTTTGTCTATGAATATTTTCAGTTTTCACAAAGGTCTTGATAAAAAAAACTATGTAAATATTCTATGCGATCATAGTTCCGATAGAGTTTTTTACGAAAAATTGAAGAATTGACGTTGTTGATGATTTGCAATGGTGATTTGGATGGGAGAGTAGTCCGAGGGAGAATGACGAATGGCGAGGGTAAATAATATAAAATTCTCTTGGATGTTTCTATATAAACCTGAAGCATAAGGATATAATTTTGAACTGATGGAAAGATTTATTTCCAAACGTCATATATAATATCAATGAATGAAAACTTTGTTGGAGCGTAATAAGACAGTTAAATAAAAAACAACAAGTTTAACCGCCTCAAGCTCGATTTAATATTTCCCACTTGTTTTTTTTTCATGTTTATATGCATCCGTCGCACGATCATTAGAACACTTTGACGGATGTCTGACCTGGCAGAGAATAGAAAGTATGGGTCTAGGTATAACGATACTCAGTGGTTTGCCTATACTACATATTCAAACTACTTGTTTCCTTGTTGGATCAAAAGTCGAAAGGTCTCTTAAGATTCATCCACCATTCATTCACAATAACGGCATAGTTCAACGCTATTGTACGAATAGGACAGATCTATTTTACGAGAACCAATAAAGAGCAGGTACATTAAACAAAAGTGGCATGAGTTAACTTTATTGTCTAATTAAGATCATGCCCTTCCAGATCAAGTGAAAACTGAGATCATTCATTAGCACGCGCGTAAGTCAACGCTATTTTGAAATATTTGTGATCAAGTACGAACCAGGATCACACAGGAAAGCGGCATAATCAACGCTATGTATGTATCATGCGGGATCGAGTACGTACCAAGATTCGAAGATTAGAAAGGAATCAATCGGAAGACAACTCCCGTTTTACTCCATTCACACTATTTGCACTAGTCTACTTACTACTATAATACATTCATTCACTACCCATAAAAGCATAATTTTCATCACATTTAATATATTAACTACACATTAAATAATTGTACTAATATTATACTGTTGACATGATATTATACTGTTATATACCCACTTTTATATTTCCTAGGATATTTTCTGAATTTATTTATGTTTATTAATTAAACGACGCACTTCTTCACTGTCACTCTGAATGTGGCGGAGTTTCCTACATTTCTTTATACCTCTGGTATTTTCTCAACGAGATCCATTAGTTATGGTGCCGAAATATCATTACCGCACTTGGCTGTGCCACTTCGGAGTACGCACCGCAATAAACTCATAGTGTGCAAAGACCTTTTTGGAAGAAAGCCGTAATGAAGTGGTACATTACGGCTTTCTTCCAAAAAGGTCTTTGCACACTATGAGTTTATTGCGGTCTATTGCCTCACCGCAACTGCTAACTTCAGCCGTTTTCTTTCAAATATTTCAACTCATTTTATAAAAATGTTGTTCAAATGTTATTGAATACTTACCTACATGAATTCCGTAAGCGTTACTTGTATTTCAGATCATTTCTCACACTACTGTTTAGGTTTATTGAGACGTACATTTTTGAGGAACTATTACCAGAAATTTCTCTGTTGTTTTCGCTCCAATTTTAACGCCCAATTGGTTTAATTCGATTTAAATACCTAAAATATTTTCTACGAATATGTAGTTGGTGTTCGGGTAACAAATTTTGGTATAAATTCGCTCTAACTTTTCCACAGACGTACTACACATATTTACTTGTCCGGCAGTCAGCGTAACTGTTTTGCTCCAATCATAGCAAAAGTACTTTGCTTAAGCCGGTCCCACACAATGTGTACATTTGTACAAATATCTGTGTCTCTCAATTTGTCAAATCTTTCCTCGCCTTGTCTATGCTCCTACACTTTCGTTCTGTTTGAAACAATTTTATGGCCAATATTTTCAGCGTGTACTATTTGCTCCCACAATACTCACTTTTTCGGAAAATTTCAACACGCAGTTATGCGTCTATGCTTTGCACACAACTCACTGTCACGTATTTAGTTCGCCTTCCACAATGGAAAATTCGGATGAAATAATACTCCCTATCATCAGCTGCAATTGTTATGATGTGTGAATTCTTACAATTAGAGTAAACTGAGAAGGCGAAATTGAAGTTGGTGGATGCTGTCCTTGAATAAAAGCCGAAACAAGTATTGACATGGTGAATCTTACGTCTTTGTAATTTCTTTTACAGCATAATTCTTTGTTCATAGAACTTGAAATTCTCCTCCTCGAATTAGCGACAGAAATTATATCTTTATGTTGGGGATATTATTATTGTGGAGTATCATATATTGCGCTTTGTATGAATTGACCTTTATCTGATTGTTTACTGAACACATATATTTTTGAGGTCGATATTTAAGCGAGCAATGCAATCTTTTATTGGCCCAATCGGCCTGTCTGGGTCTATCTGAACATCAGTCAGCATACATTTAAATATTCGCATCCTTTATATCTTCCAGTCTGTCATTAATAAAAATACTGATCAAAAGAGGGCCAAGTACTGATCCCTGAGAAACCCCGAAGCTGAGGTAGAAATAAACAAAACATAAAATTACGAGCACCAACGACATAAATATACAATTAATCACGATGAAAATTTCGATGTATCTAAAAATTTTCCAATCCTGTGCATTACCAATTGTTCCTGTCTTATGGAAACTATGGTGAGGATTTTGCTGACATACTAGCTGAACTGCAAACCTGCATTAGAAAAGTCCTTGTATTTAATCATTTAAATAAATATAAGCCAAGAAAAACGATCGCAACCCACCACTGGAAAAGCTAGCTAAAGACGTTACCATTCCCAGAACTTGAATAAAAACTCTCTTATAGATCAGCCAGTAGTAGAGTGCAATCAATTGTCAAAACCAACGTGTTTCTGAACTTTTGAATTGAATTCATTGTGAAATAAACTTATGTAATTTTCCTTTTATCGAAAAATTAATCGGTCCTTTATTTACCAACCAAAACAAAGGCTTAACGTAGGGACGAGAAGTGCGGTAAGTTGCTGTTACCCTTGCGTGTCGGTTCTTACCAAAAATGCATCTCCCTCTTCGATAATTCAAATAAACTAACCAGCCAACTTATGATAATATTGTAGGTACTAAGTATTTACATATTTCTAAAGTTCCTTGACTGACCCCTGTGTATCTAAGCCTCTTTTCTCTAAGTGGATGATTGAGATTTCGTTCTTTAGCAGATAGATGCTACTTTATATTAATTCTTATGCTTGATCTATGTTACGTCTTCTTCTTATGGTATGGTAGACAAATCGATAGACTTCCCTTCTTTCGTTGACGACCTGTTGAATTTTCCTCAATGTTGGCGCCAATTTTAAAGGGTTTTTTAGATAATTTTAGTAATATAATCGCTAACCAGTGCTTCAGTGTGCAATAGCCTAAGAAGACGATGAAGAGGTAGAGAATCAGTTTTGTTCTATTTCCCTTTTCTTTTTTCTTTAGGGCTGACTGTGTTTTGCTCCTGTTTGAAATCCCATCTAAAGCCGCTTATAGATGAAATACTGGATTTTAACTAAAGTAAGCTCGAATCTATTTATTGCTTATCGGTATCCTTTCGGGTCAGAAAATCCTACCAGGAATCATCATTGTCGAGAATGATTCAGAATACAGTAAAATGAATTTAGAAAATAAATCTCCAGTGTAGTAGAAAGCAAGAGCAACACAGAATCCTTTCATTGTATCCTAGGTGTACTTACAATCTTGACTATCCCTAGGATGTATTGTCTTTTTTGAGTTTTGTAAACATTTATTTCCCAATTACACAAAAGTTACTTCTATAAATCTCCCGGAAGGAACCCAAACAGCATTTAAGTAGTGCGAATAAGAGCAATTCGTACAAAGCCCACAGGAGAGTAAGTTTTATTCGTTCCAGTTGTGGTCTGTGTGTGTGCGCGTTGTAGGAGCAACCAATGCCATTTGTAACCACTAATTTGCTCCGCATGTCCTATTTGTTCTTGAAAGCCTTTATTTTTGTTGTAATTGCGGTTGATAATGGTTGCGTTCAAATTAAAGTGCTGTAAAATTATGTATAACAGAGAATTTCATAGTATTCATCCGATTATTATAATTTAAATACAGCCCGGCCAAATCTTACTCCCATACAGCCTACCTCGTTTCTGCCTCTAAAGTACCTTTCCAGACGATGACGACGTGCACATCAAATTACCTCATTCTCTGTACATCGTATTCAGTGAACTGTGTAAGTACCACCCCCTCTACATTTATAAGGGAGTCAATTACAGTCACACCACCCAAACTACATAAGTTCCTGGGGAGCACGAGTTGAAAAAGTTTTACGAGAGCCCATTAATTAGTGTTTTATGACTTTACGAATGGGCGAGCAGAGCTTTTACAAAACACAACGATTGATGCGGTCTGGTATGCTTTTTGCTGTTTGTTACAATCACCGACATTTGCGTGCCCCTTATGATCGGAGTTATCATTTACCCTATTGAAGGATTTTTTAAAGGTTTTGTTATTCGGTATTGGTAGTTGTAGATGAAGAGCTGTTACTGAACTGCAAAAGAGTTTCCTTAAAATATAAAAAAACATGAAGGCCTTTCTAACATGCAGAATGACTGTTAAATATTTCACCGCATCCAGAAGTCAACATTCAATAAGTGCCGGAAAGTAGCCAATTGTCTTTAGGAAATGACCTTTTTCAGCCATTTTCGCTGGATTTGCTTAAGAAAAAGTACAAACACGCAGAAAGGGTTATATTTTCGGAACAGAGTGTGATAGGTCATTTTAAAGCTAAGCTTTCGGGCTTTTAAAATTCGATATTAAAAGTTGATATTAATGACGTGTTTTTTGATAAAAAAAAAGTAGTTAAAAAAAAAACGAGTAAAAATTTCCAAAATTTTAAATTTGCTGAGCAATAACTTCAAAACGAAAAGGGTGGAGAAAAAAATGTATAGACCATTAGAAAGACCCAACGATTGATTGTCTATCTACCAAAGTTTAAGTCATAATCACAGGGTGTAACGCTCAGAAGTTACAGGGTGATCTATAAAAACATACCCAAATATCTCAAAGTCCCGTTATCTCGGAAACCGTTACGATTTCCCTCCCCCCAATCGTACAAAGTTTTGTTTGTCTAAGCATGACCTATCCGTAGTCTTCGAGTGCCAGACCACATACGGGACACCCTGTATATAGGTTAAACTCGACGAAATTTCGGAAAATGTTATCTAGCTTAGCTCGGATATTTCCGCGAAAAGTATTTCGATATCGGGGGATCGACCAAAATTAATAGTAGTTAATAATTGAGTTTCTGATTTTTTTGCCTACCAGCGCATTTTTGCTACTGGACAGTACATCAGTGGGCACATTTTCCGTTCAGAGCTGTTCGAGATATGTGTAGTTTCATTCAATCTATACAGAATGGTATAAATTCTCAGGAATATGGCAATGATATGAACATGGGCCTGGGATTTACTTATATCAGACTCAAATCGAATTTTTATTATTTTATTTTAATTTATAACCTATGATGCAAACTGATGTTTTTTAGTTTCTCGGGTGTAGCAGTCAACGATTAATAAAAAACTAATTAATCATGTGTAGTCCTTTTATTGGCCTAACGTTTCGGCAAATATCGTTGCCGTCCTCAGAAGCACCGTTATAAATCTAAACAAGTACCTATGTATATTAACTTTGCTATTACAATATAATGCTGCGTCTATTGTTTACTTACGGGCTGTTTTAGCTTACATCTGTTGAAACATTAATGTTTTTAACACAAAGATAAATATAAATCACAAAACATAACACTAATAATAAATTAACAAGAAAAAGGAGGCTTAGTGAATTGCCCTAGTCAAGTTTTAAAATTCAACTAGTGGGTAAACATCTGATCGAAAGAGATTCATAACGGCCAGTTTCCTTTTCATTTTTCTATGTATTTAAGAGTTTATGGGATTCTCTAAGAGACTGCAGTAAATGGTGTGTATGCTGTCTGTGTCTATTCGTTTGTTCATTGTATTTTTTGTGCCTTGAATGTGCAAGGCCTCAAGAGCAAGGCGTTTTCTGTAGTTATGCTCAGTGCATAAAATTTTAACATTAGTATAATCTGGCTGATGATCATTGGATAAACAGTGGTTTGACCAAGTCGTTTTCCCTTTGTTTTTTGACTTTATATTCGATTTGTGGTTCATTATTCTATTTCTAAGATACTGCCCTGTTGTTCCAACATAGGACATGCTGCATGTACTGTCCCCACAGGGAATTTTATATACCACATTAGAAACCAATTCCTTTGGAATTTTATCTTTTATTTTGCTAAAGCAGTTTCTTACTGTAAAGCACAGGGAGGTTGGAAGGAGGTAGGGAAATGACTAGAGAACATTAAGTGAGTAGAGGGTCTCCTGATGCATGGCACTCATGGACCTCTACAGATTGAAAGTCCGAGGAAAGATAGAAGATGGTACATTGTTCCACATTAACACAATTTGGGTAAAATTGTATTACAAAGAATTTTACTGTACGGCTGAAAGCACTTGGAAGGGTTAAGGGTTGTGCACGGATAAAAGCGTTAGTATTGCGTGCAGAAATGTATACACATTACAACATTGACTATCTACGTAGCGATAAAGAAGCGAAAAGATTTCTACACTACCGCGCTGCTTAACCAATTCGATATGACAAGTTATTACAACATCGCCAATGAGCTTGAAGACATCATCTAACAGATATGCGAATCTATTCTAGGTCTAACTTAGGACTTGTAGAGGAGTGTTAGATTCCACGGGCTGAAATATTCATGTAGAATTTACCTGGAAAGCTGAAGACACATTACACGGCGGTATGAAAATTCCCTACCTACATCGAATAGTTGACATTTGGCCTCGATAATTACCTGTTTCTTCTATTTTATAGGTTTAGAAAATCCGAAGAAGGTTGCTATCCATCTAAAGACCTCATAAAATACAATGAAATCGACATCGTTATATACATAAATGGAGCTCAGAACAGTTTCACGGATTTTAATTTTTGTAATTTCATTTATATTTCTAAATTATATGGGAACTATGAAAATAAATCATTAACGGGGCAAATTTCTAGCACGTCATTCAATACAAATTGTTGTCTAAAAAAATTTATTCTTGAAAAAGAGTTTGAAGCTCATATAAAAAGTTCGCTTCGTCTGTATATTGAAAACCTGGGACGGGATTCTGACATTCACATGACTCGAATTCATCATCTAATAGAAAACAAAAAAAGTTGCCGAAGATTCTTAGCAGGTGTATGTATATCCTGTAAATTGTTTTGAATAAAATCTCATAACTGCCTTAAGCTTCCTCAAAAAATGACGCGGAATAGAATAGATAAAGAGGGCTAGAATCTTAGAACAATTATCTGAACGGACTATACACAGTCACATTCTGCACACAGTTACAATATTTCGTGTATATACGCAATATTGGGAATTTGATAGCGTGCTAAAATCCTATTCTAGGTATCAGTTCAACACCATTTTCTACAGACTATGATAGGTGACAAAATCTTTAAGGTTTTACTGAGCTTCAAAGGAAGTCAGATTTGTTATATTTGTGGTGCTAATCGCACTGAAATGAGATCTGTATTAAAGCATGAAAGTGATGAAAGTGGTCTTAACTGCAGTAAGGCAAAAACAGAACTTTCACCTATATCCATATGAGGGGAAGATGGCAAATATCTTCTTAAAAAACTTCGCACTAACGTTTCACGTTTCACGCGCTCTTTTAAATTCTGGTAAAGACAAAAGTTTTGCATTTGTTCATCTTGCTAGTTGCGTTATCTCTCAGAAATTGATTAACTCAGTTTTGACTGTCAATCTATTACCGTCGTGCGAAATAAAGTTGGTGTTCTAAATGAACGGATTTACAGATTTATTAAGAACTCAAAACTTCCCACAAATCGATATACGATTGTCGTTTGTGAAATTGTCATATCTTTTTCTTTCTTTATTACAAAGGAATATATGTAAATTGTTTTTCATACGATTTTAATACACAATACAGAGGTAATTAAATCTTGTTAAAGCTTCCAATAGGTCAATTATCTGAGCAGCCCCGACTCAAAGATTGTAGCCGACACTGGCAGTCACGAGCCAAAGCTTTAGAGCAGTGATTCTCAACCTTTTTTTTTTGTTGCGGTACACTTTTAACAATTTCAAAATTTGGCGACACAATAACAATAAAATATGTTCACAAGAATTTTACTTACCTATAATATACTATGTGTAAAATAGTTTATGATAATAATATCCAATGTAAAATAAAATAATATGTACTTCAAAGAAAACAGAATGTTTATTTAGTGATTCATTACAAATTAATATTAAGAATACATTTAACGCGAAATTTGAGCTTGATGACTTTTGATAATTTGGTTTATATTTGGTCGTAAAAATGATAATGCTACTCTCAATTCATCATCTACATTTAAAAGTCTCGATCTTTTTTTCATTTTTATATTAGTTAATGCTGAAAATCCTAATTCACACAAATAAGATGTAGAAAATTGTAATAATATTTTTAAAACTTTTTTGGCTATTATGGGATAATCGCATCTAGTGTTAATCCAAAATGAATTAATTGACTCTTCCGAATGTGTTGAAATTAAATCTCGATTATTACAAAGCGAAATTAGTTCTTCCTCTTCATTCAAAGGTAATTCATATACAAACGTATCCGTTATCACAAATGGATTACGAACTCAATCAAATTTTTTTATATCTAAATTTGGGAAGTAATGAATTATTCTCTCTTCTAATGTTGTTAAATGGTCAATAACAATTATATGAATAGCTTTATAGGAGTCTTTGGGAACTGACTCAAACTTTTCCAAATTACCTTCATGTGCTTTGTTCTTCCATAAAGATATTTTTTTTTGAGACCCACCAGTTTATCTGTTGAGTTTAATATATTATCTTTCGGTCCTTGCATACTTGAATTTATGTTATTAAAAATAACAAAAATATCAGATAAGTAAGCTAGTTTAGCACACCTTATTTTATCTTCCAACAAATAAACAAAACTATCACTTTTATCTTCTTCAAAAAATGTTTTCATCTCGTTTTTTAATTCAAGCACGCGAGATAAAACTTTACCTCTGGACAACCACATTACTTCCGTGTGCAGTATCAAGGATACGTATTTAGCTTCCATAGCTTGGCATCAATTACTAAATAAGCGACTTTTTAATGATCTTGATTTTATATAATTAACCATTTTAACACATTGTTCCAGCACTATTTTTAATTCTTATGGCAAATGCCAATACATAAATTCCACGAAACTTTATTTTCTTGAATATACGAGTTAATTACATCGAAAATATGTTTACCGGTTGTAAAATCAGATAACTCACGACAACATAAAAATTGATTAATTATATCATTTTCGTGAATAAATCGAACGAATGCAATTAATTGTGCCTTACCTGTAATACCTGTTGTTTCGTCTATTTGTAGAGCAAAGTTTGAATTTGCAAGAGTTTTTGCAGTATTTTCTTCAATATTTCGCGACATGTCTTTAATTCTGCGATGAATTGTGGTATTTGAAAGTGGTATTTTACATATATCAATATCTGCTGATTCACCAATCATTATTTTTACAATTTTGCAACAAGCTGGTAATATAATTTGTTCAGCCAAATTATTAGGTTTTAATTTAACTGCAATTAACTCGGATATTTCATAAGAAGCTATCTGAGCTTTTTCAGATACACTAAATTGTTTTTCAAAAACGTTTACTTGTTTGAATTTTGCAGATGATGATTTTTGAAAGTAGATTTTGTCTTTTGATGCAAGCGAAGGATGGTTATTCAGCAAGTGATGCTGGAGCTTGCTTGGAACCATAGCACTATTTGATAATTTACAATCACATACCAGACACTCGGGAACAACTACATCACTTTCCACTGTAGATGTAAATCCAAATTTTAAGAAATCGTCATTATATTACCGATGAACAATATATTTTTTGGAGGAGGAAACACCTTACTGAGCGTGGGCTCATCAGCTTGATCGCTAACATCGTCATTATTATCATCGTTAAGCTTTCTTCTTTTTAACCATTTATTCATTTCAGAAGATTCTTTTCAAATAAAAAAAATTTCATCAAAAGATTATTAAAATTATGAGTCATATATTACCGTTGAATACGTTTTATTTAAGTTTGAGAGCACAATACTGCAAAGCAAATATATAAAATTATAAATTCAACCACACAGCAAGCAAGAAAATAGTAAACTGAACTATAATATATAGTTTTGTTTGGGTTTAATCCAGAATTGTAGTGAAATATTGGTTTTCGAAGAAGCGATATATTAATTCGCCTCTGTAACGAAGTGACTCACTCTTTATAAGGAAAAAATACACAGAAAAACGTTTATTATAGGTTGCCAGATGATCACAAAGTTATCAATATTTTCGGGAGTAAGTGCCTATACTTCCAGGAATATCGGTTTTGTGAACATGTGAGCTGCTTTTGTTTGTTGTGATTATTATTGTTGCCTTTATTGACCACTGAATGAATCGGTGCGTAAACGATGAGCCATAATGCAAATCAGATTTTCATATCCGTTTATCGTTTCAACCAAAGAAAACATTTTGCACTTTATTTCCCTTCAAGCAATAAGACTTATTTTGTCCGTGCATATTTTGTACTCATTCCTTATGACGAAAACCTTCTATAACAAAAAAATTGCTCGGTCCCTTGAGTTTCGTTATAGAGTTTTCACTGTATATAATGTAAATAATGTTCGACATAATTATATAAATCTACCGAAAAAAGATCGCCGGTATAGTGGTACGTGGCATAACAATAATGCTGACGATAGGCTGTAATGATTGCGGCATAACTTATTAGATATCTTTTCCCGTCGGGTTCTCCTTCCAATAAATTGCTGTATAAAAGAACATACAAAATAATGTTTATTGTTTGCATTTCTAAAATCTGGCGGCATACTTCAAGAAATTGGCGGCACACAAAAGTGCCGCGGCACAGTGGTTGAGAATCACTGCTTTAGAGCCTCTACAAATAGAGACTTACTAACAATGTTATTGATAACATTTGATCCAATTATTAATTTATTTTCAGAATAACGAGGAGAGAGTCCTTGTGTGCATACTTCATGGATTATAAGAATAGCTACATATAAGGTTTAAATTAAGGTATATATACATATGTGTGTACTTTGCATAAATCTTCACTTAACGTGGATTCTAAGGCCAAAGGGAATGTGGAAAATTTTGTAAGAGTTGGGAAGAATTAAAGGAAATTGGTTAGACACGTATTGTTTTATTTATCGAAGAACTGCATAAACAATATATTTACTTGTCAAAAAAAAAACAAAATAAAATAAACCCTTACATTACAATTCCTAAATAGTCTCGCACAGAATATCTTTCAAAATAATAACCGCAAACAAACATTGCGCACAATAAATTAATAGGCTTTGGCATCTCTTCTTTCTCGATTGTTGTTTCAAAATCGAAATTTCCTTTACATCTCATAAAACCATTGAGTGAATAACTACTAAGGAAAGTGGGATATCAAGTGAATACTAAGCCACTCGCTGATAGAAATTTTAAATGTATAAATGCGCAATAATTTTAGAAAGCCGTAAAATTTAATGAAAATATACACCTCAACGCTATTTCAAATTTCTAATGTTTACTAATAATAATAAACTCCCGTCGTTGAACCCCTGGAGCTCTGAAAAGTTCACTTTCAGAATCGTCAATTCAAGACCAATCAAGTTAAATCCGATTGTCTGAGAGTGGCTCATTCACGTTAACTGTATTCGCTTGATATTCCGCTTCCTTGTTAGTTACTTATGCATCATGCCTTTTGTTACACGCTACTTTTATGCGCGTATTTTACCGGCTAGCTGAAGTTGTGAGTTGGATAATTAGGTGTCGGTCCCAGAGCACCCAAGGGCGCCACGTAGTTTTTGAGTCGACGAACTCTAGCTTGATTTAGGAAAATTGGAGAAACCACGGTTTTAATAAAAAAAGAAAAATTCCAAAATACCTACGTAATATATTTTCACTAATAAGCCACAGTTGCACACAAAAATTCCTACAAAAAAGCTCAATTCTTTCTTTCAGTCGGCCCGCGAGGATATAATATTATTTTATATTCAAATTTTTAACTAAACAAAAATATGCAATATACCGTAAAACAGTACCTATATTTTCTTATCCCATAGTTTCAATTTTTCTTTTCCATATAACCTTCGGTTGACCTTAAGTCAATAAATAAAAAAAAAAAAAAAAAAAAAAAAATAATAATATTTTTTTTCCAATTTCAGGTGCTCCTGTATCAGGACAGCACAAAGTAAGTCTTATATATTTATAAATAAATTAAATGTTTTTGGCACTTTTTTGCGAAAATAATAAACTTTTCTTCCTATTTCAGGTGCTCATGCATCAGGAAAACACAAGGAAAGTTGAGGTTAGATTTCGACGAATATCCTCTTATAAGAATTGTGAGGTTACTTATTACTAATACTTATCGTATTTTTTCCTTTTTTTCTTTTGGATTCCTTTTTCTCCTTGTTTTTCTCAATTTTTTCCTTTTTGTTTGTTTTGCAGGGCAGCTAATTTGTGGTGGGGCTTGAATACTTGGGGCTCTTTCACTCCTTTTCTTGCAGCGAGCGATTTTACTTTACTTTTGCTGGGGCACAATATTCTATCTCCTTGTTGTGACTTTTATTTTACGGGATTTCTTTATTTTTCTCTTTTTCCTCTACCTTTTAGACCTTACGTCCAACCACGCTACTAGAATAACACTGTCTTTCAAAAAATATGGCCGGCCGTCTGTCTTCCGACCTCTCCGATTCCTCTGTTTCCCTATCCGCTAATTCAGTCCCGCCAGCAGTCATCGTTCACCGCTGTCAGTCGGATAGGATACATGAGCTGGGGCTACATTTATGTGCGACCATAACAAAAAGCATTCCAATTACTAGTTACTGGTGAGGTGCGTAGCCGGATCCTTAATAGATGTTCAGCCTAAAGAAAGAGTTTTGAAGCGGTATGGTTGCAGGTGTAACCACATGAAAAAAGTCACAGTTATGGTAAAGAGCACAAATGTACTGTTGGCGCGTTTAGAGGTGGTTAAATGAGCGATCAAAATTTTGATTTCAACCGCGTGAAATCGCTTGTGCATTATATGGTCAGTGTAATTATTCCAACCAAGAACTAAAAAAAAAAATCTTTGATGAAGTTGCAATAGAAGTAAAATGTACTCAAAAGCAGCACCTGTTATCCGAAAATACGCACAACATTTCTCAGGGTGTTGTTTGAGTTCACTATATAAGTGGTGATATTAATTGAAAATAGTCCATCTCTTATTGATTGGATGCACTGCCATTTTCCTTTTTTATACCCCAGATGAAATCAATAGTGTATACTAAGTTTCTCATTCCGTTTGTAAATGGATTGGACGCCCGTCCGTCTGTCCATCCGCTGTGCGCACGATAACTCGAGAACGCACTCACTTAGAAAGCTGAAATATTGTACGCGGACTTTACAAAAAAAGTGAAATTAAAATCGAAAATGAGACAAATCGGGCAACTCCTTCCTGGGGTTGTTATACAAAAATTTCGTTTTCCTCTATATATTTGGACACTGCTTGAGAACGCGTCGACATTTAGAGCTGAAATTTGGTACGTTGTGTTTTTATAATAGCAGGAAAGATAATTTCCAAAATGGACTAAATTGGGCAACCCCTTCTTGGTGTTGCCATATAAAAATTTAGGTCTTTTACAAATACTGTGAAAACGATCATTCCTAGACATTATTATTGTACTAAAAACTTCTTCAGAATACGAGATGCTATAAAATTGGTTATAATCATTGTTTCTGTACCATATAAATCCTTCTAGAAATATATGCGAAAAACCACTTCAAAAATCAAACTTGCATACGAAATTGTACACGGGCAGCCATCTTGGTTATCATAAGAACTGGTCTTAAACCAATTCTAGCTTTTTACTTGTCCTTTTTTTTAATTTTTAACATTAAAAAATAAGCTTTCATGGAAAAACACCCATATTTATTTAACGTTAAAATATCAACCGCTGAAAACTACTTCGACTTGAACAGAAATCAATACGTTAGTGCTTCCATGTTTTCATAATTTTTGTTTCTAGAGTTTTGAAGCGATTAGGCGTGCATCCGATCCGCTACATGCCTCTTCAGGCTGAACACAGCCTTATAATGTCTACAGACGACCAAAAATAAGTTCCAATTATGTAATTGAAAATTGTTTTTAATTTCCAATTAAATATATGGCGACAGACGATTTTGACATTAAATCAAATTTTGTTTGCAATATGGCGACAGACGATTTTGACATTAAATCAAATTTTGTTTGCAATAGCCAAAGACAGCAACCAGCTGCAATGATTTACTAGGGATCTAACAGTTCTTTTAAATAGACGTCAGAAGTTAAAAAGACGTATTTATAATAGTGCACGAAGATTTAAAGCAAATAAAAGACCTATGTTACTATTTGCAGCAGTGTGCGGGGATATTCGGTAATAAAAAGGAGAAGTTTTATCACCGTTTTCCTTTTCTTCAAAAAACTTGTTCTTAAACGATGCAATTTGTCATAAACGCCACGAGCAGCTGCGTCTAAAGGCTGTAACTATTAGTTTACAGAATCACTACTACGTGTTCTTAGTGGCGCTTTGGAGATAATGCTCAAAAACCAAACTCTTTTATGTCAATGTCAAGATGTGGGGTAATTAAAAGCTCAGGGGTGACACACGACATAGATTATCTTGTTGATTTAGCTAATTTAGAATTATGGCTATCGTCTGTCAAGGGCATTAACTAACCGGAGCATCTTTCTCCATGTCGTCAGAATGTATAGAGAAAAATTTAAATAAAATGAGAAAACTTTATGTTCCACACGATTCTCGGGCTCAGACCCAAAACTGTGCACTACCTCCCCTCTCTCCGGGTACCAACCTCTATGATCGTTTTCGAGAGCCACGTGCAAAAACTATGATTTCTATATAAGTCTTAAAATATATGTATACTATGTGTAGTTTATGGTAAGGTATGGATCCTAAGCTAAAATTACTGATGCACTATTTCTCTATGAGAATAATAGTTTTTGCTCTCTAGTGTGCTGTAACTACCCAAAACTAGGAACATTTAACTAATTAATTAAATCGCAAGAATGCACATTTAGCACAAAAACAATTCCAATCCATTGACGTGAAATCGTTTCCGAACAACTCACTCACATTAAATGTAACTCAATACAATTTCTAAGCAAAACAAGCGTTTAACCGAATGCAGGTCACACTTAAGTTATTACGTTAACCATAAGAAGTGACTGCTTGCTTATTTGCTTGATTGGTGACATGCTTAAAGCGGACCAAGGAAGTTACGGCACATCTTGCAATATTGAATATTAAACTGCAGGTACATAGGTATGAAGGAGATTTCTCATCTTAACAGACTGAAATTTATTGAAAATTATTTCAATAAATATACAAAATGCACTTTAAGTGCAAAAAATGATTGAACTTTTCAACCCAACGATCAGATACATAAGTGAGTTTACCAGTCAATGGATAAATAAGCCGGCAAAATAAACAATAAACGAAGCATAGTATATCACTTGGTGTCTTGTAGGTCTAGCTGCATCTACTTCCCATATAGGAAGTGCTCGTAAGGAGATCTGCATTGGCTATGTTCACTCATCTCTGTGATCGATATCCAACACGTAGCTAGCTTGTGCATGTAGATGCTACCAACGCTGATTGGTAACTTAATCAACAACGATGTAAATTAGAACCAATTCACAGCACTATAGCAGAGTATAGAAAATCAGTGTCAATTCATTTTCCTATAAACAACAATTTTTTAGAGAACCAGATCCAGCACACACACAGATATGGGTTTCTGTTTCATGGCTTGGGTAGTATTTCGCGTGGGTTGCCAGCAAACCAGAATTCAGGTAATTCTGGAGAGAAATATCGTGGTGAATTTTGATGGAAAACCCACCAAACTGTGAGATACGAAAATTTCATAAGTTTTTTCGGTCTTGGCGAGCTCTGGACAAATTCTGAAGGAAATCGTATGTAACTAACTGCCAGAAATGAAAAATTTCTTTGGAAATGTCGTGACGAATTCTGATGTAAGTTTGAAAAATGCGTGGTGTTTTTCCGGTGTGTCGTATTCACTAGAATATATCAGTTGGAAAATGTGTTCATTTGAAAGACGTGTATTTTAAAAATGTGGAAAGTGCAAAAGTTGAATAATTATAAACTGAGTAAAATTCTTCATTCACTGATGTTCTTAAAAGATTCTTAACGGCGTGGAAAATACGGAATAATATAACTGCGTCTGCCTGGAACAAGCTTATAAATAAACTTCACTGAACGGTGGATGCGACAATAAATTTAAAATGAATACCAAAGACAACCGAAGTGCTAGAATTCAAAGATGGCACTTATTCCATATGTAGAGTAACTCTTTTGTTCCTCTAGCTGATATAATGTTCACAGGCTCTTTTACCTAGGCCTTGTTGTGTGAGCTACTGGTTCTTTGTACCAGAACTCCAGAATTCATTGCCGCGTCAAATGTAGAATTGGTAAACTTCTTTGAAATTTATTGTTCCAAACTGCCTTATCATTGGTGGAGGGCAAAATAACTTCATAGTAGCCACAGTTGATTAAAAGAGCACTTCTACTCAACTAAGAATTTCTTCTTCTATCATATCGTAATTTATAATAAAAAATTACTTACTCAGCTAAAACACAACAACACATACCTACCACTACCTTAATATTAAATTGAAATATCATAGCTGCACTCGCGAATTCCACCGTCGTATTTTTTCCGCGGAAATTGCAGTCTTTGCGAACTGAATGTACCTTATCAACGAGATTCGCACACAAGCTGCATATCCGATTTCACTTGGGTGGACTGAAGACAAGTGGAATTCACGAGTTAAGCTTAATTATCTAAATTCTAATTGTTTATATGCTGTAAATTGTACACCATATATAGAAAATTGTGTGAAAGATTTTTGCGAATAATAAAATAAATAAAACAAAAATAGTGAAGTGTTTATAAACAAAAATATAAATAAATAAATAGTGGTTTGAATTAGCTTCTATGTTTCAGTGTTTATTAAAAAATCCGTGAATTTTTATTAAAGTCAACATTTGATATTGTAAAAACATTATGATTTTCACTTGTCCAGGGAATATGTTTCCGGTATCTCTAAAACTTTTCTTGCCACATTCTACAACTCCCCAATTTATACAGAACATCTACAGTGTCTGCATTATTACGTACAGATTTCGGACAATTTGTATTGTTGGGTTTTGTCTCATGCAGACATGGACGATTACTCAAAAGAAGTTGATTCAGAAGATTAAATACATTCACTAGTCTAATGCGTGTATTGTATACCTATCTATGTATTGTTGCGAAATCTTTAGATTTCCGTCGCGATGAAGTTAACTAAACCCTGCCCAAATGGTACGCTAGTGAGGAAAGCGAAGCAGTACATCTGATCGAGGACCCATAAAACCCAAAAGATAGCACCAGAATCACAGTGGAAAATTGGTATCGAAATGACAACGACAAATAGTGGGACGACTAGGAACCTCGAGAGACCGGAAACGAGTCAGCGGGAGAGAGAAAAATCATTTTTTAGGCGGCAAGCACTGATAGTGGAAAAATTACTATTTGATTTAAAAAAAAAAGTTGTGATGTATTTTTTTTTAAAGAAAGCAAAAGTTCAATAAAGCCTTGAATGTAAATGTAAACGAAGAAATCTCTTTTTTTTTGTTAAATTTCTTCAAGGAAGGGATAAAGAGTGAAATAAAAAAACAGAAAAAGAAAAGGGAAACCCATTCAAATTAACGGATCAACCGCTGCCTTTGTTCTAGTGACAGAAGGACAAAATAAAATCCAAACAAATATTCAAAGATAAGTAATTGGTTTGCATAGGAATATATAAATAAAATAAATTAAATTTCACAAAAAATGTCTGAGAAATTTCTTTCTTGAAACATCATCTGGAAGGAACCTATATGTTCCCGTTAGCTGGTATGGTATACGATGTGTGCTTTTTTTTTCATTTATTTAGCTTTTCTAATTTCTATTGAATAGGAATAGATATGAATAAACAAATTGTAGAAAATTTCTGGGGCACCTTCGATGTTATGGTGCTTAACATACGTATCTTATTTTAGTGGATAGAAACTATTTGCATCCAGTTCACGTGAAATCAAGTGAAATTTTAAAAGATGCCTATTGGAGTCTACAAAACTGTCGGAGTAAATAATTTTTATGTATAATCCAAATATATCGTTTGTCAAAGACATGCGGAAAGCGATAATCAGTAACTACGAGTTAAAGTGCCTATCTCCAAGTCCCGGTGTCTGCTTGCAGTTGGCAGATTTTCAGATCATCAAATGCCGACGGCGAATTAAAGAATTCATCTGTTCAAGAATCGGAAAGCCGACTGCAAATAGAGGAAATTACCTCATTCTAGTTCAACAAATTCCGGCGGCGAATCAATGACTGTGTGTAGATTGTGTGCAGATTAGTGAAGGCCGGCGGCACCTGACGATTCTTTTTTTAAACAATTCTTCACCTCCAAACAGCTCGCATATTATTTCGACCTTCTTGGTCACCTCCAAATATCAGAGCGTCACGACAGTAATTTCGAGTTAGAAACCGGGAAACGAGTTTTCCCCAGAAAGGCAGCAACTTTAGCCAAGGGGATTCGCCCAACAGAATTTCGATACTAAGCCGAGGCGCTTGCAAAAAGATATTTTCTGCGCAGATCAAAGCTATTGAGATAAGTTCCACACCTAGGCACTTTTCGTTAGAGCTCCTTTGTTCCCGGCAAATTGGCAGTTGGAAAAGTTCTTCATTAAACATTCAAACAGGCCTTCGCTACACACTGTAAGCTAGCTCGGTTGTTGTAAACGAGTTTCGCCACAAAGCTTCGCATTCAATCTGTCAATATTATTGGCGAAAGAATATCTATACGAGAGCGGCCCATTTAAGTAAATTGCGCCCTCGTCACCGCTTGGTTAGAGCAATTTTCCATTAAAATCAAATAAAAGTCAAATTTAACTTTCGCCCACCTTGCCACCATAATGCTCCAAGCGGAATATAGTGCGACGTCTTTCTTCATGATTAAAGATTTTAGAGTGTGACATTATGCAAAAAGCTGAATACATGTTGCCTTGCTTGCCATTTGGCATGAATTCTGTCTTAAACCCTTGTAAAATGAAATTGTACAGAATTCTTTTATTCTGCCTTGCAGTGTCAAAGCACATAAACCTTGACCAATGCAAATTGAGATGTAAGACCAAGGCACATAAACCTTGACTTCTTGTAGAAGGTGTAAACGGTGCAATGTACCGCTACACTATGATGATATGTTAGGCGGAATAACTAGCAAAAGATATGCAAACGATTTTAATGTAAACTTTATTAACTGAGTACGCTATAGACTTTGATATAAAACTGAATGAATTTATTTCCTCAATCTTACTCTATATATACAAACAGCTAACTCTAGGTCAATACATAAAATACAAAATGCTTACAATGCTGAATTGACATTAAATTAATTTTCTTGCAAAAATCGCTCGTAAGGCAGTGACCCCAGTGAAAATGTTTTTATTGGATTGCAATAGTTACCAATTTTGTGAATTATTGCAATGTAAGTATTATTGGGTCACCGCATTCCTGAGCAATGCCGTTTTACATATGTACCAATTATGTACAATTGTTTTTTTCTTGTTTTATGCGTACATTGACCTGAGGTAATTCGGTATGTACATAGTCAGCTATCTAATTTAGAAATATTCTACGATTTCAACATTCTCCCCCGCGTTGAATGGTAATTCAACTAATTTTCCTTATACGTTGAACGTAGGGTCGAATTCAAGCCCAGTGTTAGCACGTCTTGTCCCACATTCAAGATCAGCGTTGACACGTCTTGTCCCACCTTGCCGGGGTGCAGCTACTGGTGTCTTCGTCTTGAGTCGACTTCGGCATAACTTCTCTCGGTATTTCCACATCATACACAGGAGTATTATTATCGTTAGTAGAATGGCCCCATAGCCGACTGCAAATTCATAAACATCATGATGTGTCAATGTTAGCGGGATGTTGTCTTTGAATTGTATCACTTCGTTCCTTATCGATTCAATTTCAGCCAAATGTGATTGATAAGGGCCAGTTTCATGCAGTCCAGAGCTGAGTTTGTTGTCGTAGATGTCGTAAACAAATGCTGTCAAATTGCTCGATGGAATATACGATGCTCTGCTGTTGGATGGATATATTCTATGCCCTTGAATGGTCACTAGTAGATGTTTGATGAGACATCTATCTGTGATTTTTAAAATTCCAGCGCCTTCTATGCTGTGTTGCGTGGTGTTGTCTCCACATACAACGTTGATAGTGGTTTTTTCCGTACGTATATCCACTGATTAGGACTATATAATTGAATCCAATGAGGTCCATTTCCGGTCTTGATCAACTGGCATGTTGGTGGTTGTGGCAGCTGATTTATTAGGCTTACTTCGCATGAGCTAACTGTTGATCCCCTTTTATATATTGGATGTTTTTGTTTACAAATGTGCTTGCTGTCCTCGATGATGATGCATGACTGTAATTCTTCTTCACTCAGTGGGTAGTATTGATCTCTATGTAAATTGATAACTAGGAACTAGGACGAAGGTTTGATGGTGACAAGTGAATCATTAATCTGCACTGGAAATGGTGTAATTTTGAACAGTTAAAATTCCTCCAATGATATTAAAGGAATTTGTAGTTTGAAGATTAGATATCTGGTTGCGACTCTTCCCGCGATGGTCATGAAGGTATAATACCTCAAAGCATCGTCCTGTGATATTGGCAGTCGTAATGATGGAGATAAATCTGCTCTTATCCTCGTGAGTTCCTCTTTTAATTGGATTGGAGAGATCAATAACGGGCTAATTTTTCTGTGATGAGTGTCTGTGAGTACGTCTAGAATTGATGTTTGAATCCGTAAGAAGTTAGAAGCGGCAAGAGTGGTCTGCATGGTGAGTGCGGTGAAGGATTGGTGCAACTTCTCTTGATATAGTTCTTCTGCTATGCCATTTACTTGGTCTGCAACATGCGAGAGCTGGGTTTGCAGCTGCCGAAATTGACTGTCGATGTCCTCTTCCTCCTTCTTCATCACATTTAAAGTAGCATCCATAATCGAGGTTTTAATTCTTTAGCAGCTGCAATAAGTGATCCTCATTTTTGTGAATATCATCTATGGTTCGCGACATTCTTTCAGCGTAGTCGGAGTCTAGCACACCAAATAAAGTGTTGGCGATACTTCCAACGAAATTTGCTACCCCCCTTTTAGTTCTCTTGGAATTGTTATTGTCAGAGAGAAGCATGTTGTTTGTTGTTAATTCTGCCAGCAGATGTTTCACATGCTGAATGATTATTGAGCAGGAGACTCTTTCATTTATATGCTGGCACATTTTTTCGAGTGTCTGAGTACAGTTTTGCAGGAACTGATACTCTCTCATAGAATATGACGAGGTCCCATTCGTTGGCTATGAGGTTTGTTACCGCTAAGTTCTCAAAGTAGATCCCTGGTTGATGAAAAAATGGTTTCACTTCAATAGAGGATGCTTTAACAGGTGGTACAACTAAACAAGCTAGAAGTAATGTCACAATTTCAGATCTGAGAGAACTTCTTAGTTTCTTCCGAGGGTTAGCCTTAGTTCTGCTGTTGTCGCTTTCATTAGAGGTTGTAGGTGCTTCATTGGTGATTTCAGGACGTTGCGATGCTGTAGTTTTCGATGTTTTTTCGCTATCTCGTGTGCTCCCATTATCTTGGACTGAAGAATAATCTGAGCCTTCAGTTGATATAGGCAATTGTGCGAGACGATGAATCGGTCGCCGGAGAATGCCAGTCGAAGTGCGAATGTCGGCTACACGAACCAGTCCATCTTCGCCCTTAATGATATTGATTATACGTCCAAGTGGCCATTTCAGTGTGGGTGTATTGTCTTCCTTTATTAGGACCATAGTCCCTAGTTCAATATTTTCACAACGCTGCTTCCATTTATACCTGTGCTGTAGTTGACTTAAATATTCAACAGTCCACCGCCTCCAGAATTCGTTTTTAATGTGAGAAACGAGTTTCCAACGTGTTATGAGATTGCTCTTTGTTGGTTCAGCAGCTGGATCAATGGTGTTTATCAGTGGTTCCCCGATCAGGAAATGTCCTGGCGTCAACGCTGTCAGATCATTCGGATCCGAAGACACTGGTGTAAGTGGTCGAGAATTTAATACAGCTTCTATCTCTATCACAGCCGTCTCTAGTTCTTCATAGGTTAGTGAGGCGGCTGCTAGTGTGCGTTGTAACAGATGCTTAGCTGATTTAACAGCAGCCTCCCAAAGTCCACCAAAGTGTGGGGATCGGGGCGGAATGAATCGGAAATCAATGCTTTTAGAGCTACATGCTGTCCTTATTTTATTTTGCGATGTTGTAGATTCTAATATTTCCTTCACTTCCTGCAATTGATTACGTGCACCTACGAAATTGGTCGCGTTATAACAATAAATGGTTTTGCAATGTCCTCTTCGAGCCATGAAGCGGCGTAAAGCTCCCAAGAATCCTTGTGTCGACAAATCACTTACTACCTCTAAATGCGTGGCCTTTGTAGGGAAGCAGCAAAATACAGCGATGTAGGACTTCTGTGGTCTTTTTCCACACCACAGTTCACAAATGGTCTGGCTGGTTGAACTCTGTGTGCTGGTAGATTTCCCATCATCTGTGTTAGAAGTTTCGGTTTTGACTTAGCGCATTGAAGGCAACGCTGTACTACTGAACGAGCCAAAGTCTTTCCTTTAACTGGCCAAAACATTTGTCTGCTTATTGCTAGAAGGGTTTGTGGACCCACATGCAGATTTTCCTTATGTATGTCGTTTAGTAGGCATTTCGTTAGATGATGGGAATGCGGCAGAAGTATTGGATGTTTTGCTTGGTATGATAGGTTTGAGGCTTCAAGACGACCACCAACGCTAATGATTTCGTCTTCAATGAAAGGTGCCAGGCTGCTGAGACAAATATTCTTAGATACTTCTCCAAACCGCTGAAGATGCTCAAGATCTTCCTTGAATTCTTCTCCTTGCATCAGCTTGACGATCAATGTTTGAGCATCGATTAGCTCCTGCGCAGTCAGGACAAGTGTGTCCGAAAGGAATTTCTATGGTTCATAGCTTCAAGTAATTTGGTGTGTTCCCTTACGACAGTAGATGTGATTACTGATTTTTCTCGTCTTCGTTCAATATCATTATCTGCACCCTTTTTTGTATATGGAGGTGGCCATAAGGCTTCTGAGCCATGCAGGCAGGTCGGTCCATAAAACGAAAGTGTGCATGTTCCTAGTTTTTCGGGTGCGATTCCTCTCGAGAGAATGTCTGCCGGATTTTCTTTGGATCCGATATGTCGCCATTGCTCAGGGATTGTTAGTTGTTGTATAACAGATACTCGGTTGGCCACAAATGTTTGGTACGATGAAGATGACGAGTTTATCCAGGCAAGAACGATTTCCGAATCAGACCACAAAAACATAGGTGCATTTTTGACATTCAGGTCCTTCTTGATTCGCTGACCGAGCTCAGCTGCAAGTTTTGCTGCGCACAGTTCCAATCGTGGTAACGTAGTCTGTTTAATTGGGGCAACCCGAGATTTTGCACACAGCAGCCGCACCCTCATGACGTGCTCTTTATCTATCGACCTGATGTAGGCCACAGAACCGTAAGCCTTCTGTGACGCATCCGCAAATATGTGAATTTGAACTGATTTGGTGTTCTTGTGAGCGAATACATGTCTTTCAATTTTCACATTGTTGAGAGCCTTCAGACCTTCCCGGAAGTTGAACCAATATGTGTGAAGTTCTTGAGGAAGTGCTGCGTCCCAATCACATTTCAAGGTCCATAATCTTTGTAGAAACACTTTAGCTGTGACTACCACTGGAGCCATCATGCCTAGTGGATCGAAGAGTTGTGCGATGTCTGAGTATGCCGTACGCTTAGTGATCTTGCTTTTGTGACACCATACAGTTTTGATGTACAGTTCATCAATTTTTGGTAACCAAGTTAATCCAATTGTTTTGATATGATCCTCTTCTTTACTGCCAAAGTGTAGTAAAATTTCTTGATCCTCTTGTGTAATATCCTTCAGCAAGCTTGGGGGATTCGCACACCATTTTCTCAACTTAAATCCAGCTGATTGGAGTATGACCCTCAGCTGCGTCTGTGTTTCGATTGCCTTCGACAAGCTATCAGCTCCAGTGAGTACATCATCTACATAAAAATCGCGTTTTAGTACTTCAGCTCCTAGCGAATATTGTTGGGTCTGTTCTTCCGCTAGCATTTGCAGACATCGGGTTGCAAAGTATGGAGCACACGTTGTGCCGTATGTCACAGTGCAAAGTTTATAGCATTTTAGTTGATCCGTAGGGTTCTTCCGCCACCAAGTAAGCTGGTATTTTCTATCTTCGTTGTGGACTCGTATTTGTCGATACATCTTTTCGATGTCCGCAGTAAACACAAATCTTGGCATGCGGAATCTTAGTAAAATCGGGAAGACATCATCCTGAATTGTTGGTCCTGTCGCTAATACGTCATTCAATGAGATATTTGTGGAAGTTTTGGCAGATGCGTCAAAAACGACTCGAAGTTTGGTAGTGCTACTTTCAGGCTTAATCACACAGTGGTGTGGAAGGAAGTTGTATGGTTCCTCTATATTTGTGAAGTTTTCTTCTTTCATGTGCCCAAGTTCAATATACTCTTCCATGAACCGTACGTATTGTTGTTTTAGTTCTGGATTAGTGGATAATCTTCTTTCCAAGGCTGTTAATCTTTGAAATGCTATGTTTTTAGGTTCTCCCAATTCTACTGGGTTATTCTTGAATGGTAATTTGACTATGAAGCGACTATGCTCATTTCTTCTCGTAGTTTGAACAAAGTGTGTCTCACATTGTTTTTCTGCTGATGTAAATGCCCGCGATGATTGTTCTGAGTCGTCCAGTATCCAGAATTTTTCTACTTGTCGATTAAGTGTTTCGTCTTCTGAACACACTCCACAGGTTGTTTGGTCGGTGGCTATTCGAGGAATCTTTCCTGCTGCTGTCCAGCCAAACACTGTGTTTTACAAAGTTGGGAGTGCGTCGCCCAATCTAATTTGTCCAATTGACAAGATCGAGTAATATAGTTCAGCACAAATCAACAGATCTATCGTGTCTGGCTGATTAAAGCGTGGATCCGCTAATTGTATGTTTGTTGGTATTGACCATGACGAAACACCTATCATGTGCGCGGGCTGCGGAGAGATGATCCGGGGTAAGATATGAGCTTCTAGTCGAGTGTTAAAATCATTGATGCGGGATTCTAGCCCAATATTGACTCGCTTCTGCGCTTGCTGCCTTCGCGAGCCAATACCTTCTATGTTAAGTCTGTCGAAGGTTCCCGACAGTCCAAGTCTTTTAACTAGTCTTTCTGTTATCAGATTTATTTGAGATCCAGAATCTAATATAGCTCGACACTCGATGTTTTGACCAGATTTGTTGCTCACCCTTACGATAACCGTACTTAATAGGATATAATTCCTAATATTAGCCGTAGCCTTTGCGGTAAGTGAGTTCGATCGTTCAGTCTCATTGTCTGATGGTACTAAGCTGTTTCTTGATGATTGGGCCGTAGTTGCTGCAATATTGTTATTTCTTGACAGTGTATTACTCGTCGGCAGTTGACTTACGGATTGCATGTGAAGCAGTGTATTATGTCTTTTTCCACATTTAGTACACCCTCTGGATGGACAGTTGGCCATCATTTGACCTTTCTTCAAGCAGTTGAGACATGCATTAATTCTCTTTACTAGTGCAATTCGTTTGGATGGCGATAATTGAAGGAATTTTTGACACGCGAAGAGTTGATGATCGGTGTCATTGTTGCATGATGGACAGTTTGTCTTAACTGTTGTGGTTAATGCTCTCTGCGTGTGCTGCCTTCTGTTTTCTATCTTATTTGCTTCGCCGAGGGCCTCCAGAGACTGATACCGTGTTTCTAAAAAGTCTAGAAACTCTTTTATTGTTGAAAGTGATCTAGGCTGAGTTAGTGATTGTTCCAACAGTGTGTGTGTGGTCTTGTCCAACTTCTTTATCAAAGTGTGTAGTACAAGAGCGTCCCAATGACTTGTATTGACATCTAAGTTCTCCAGGGCGAGAAGGCACTCTTGTGTAGTGTCATGGATTGCCTTTATTGCGAAGGCACTCTCAGTAGTTGCTGCTCGTTGCGAAAGTAACTTGTTGAGAAGTGCAGTGACCAGTAATCTTGTATTTTCATAACGGTCCTTGATTACCTTCCAGGCTGAGAGATAATTTGCTTCGGAGATACTTAAATGTCTGACCAGTTTCTCAGCTTCTCCAGTTAGGCTACCCTTTAAGTACCACATCTTTGACATGCGGCTATGGGTTGATTGTGAACCAGCTCAGTAAATAAGTCGCAAAATTGCTTCCACTTTAAATAATCGCCATCAAATTTGGGTAATTCTACCTTTGGGAGTTTCATCATTGGTCTTGCGCTGTGTTCTGTTCTTAATGGTGATCCATTTCTGTCAGCTTCTATATCTGATTGACAGCGACTTAAGCATTCCTGTAGTTGTATGAGCATGTCGTGTGTTTGTTCTTCCAGATCAAAATAGTCTTCCATATTGTTCACGTCATCTTTGTTATTCCAATGATTCAAACTTTGTTTGTGTAAATTCTGAATTTGCTGCCAGTGGTCTTCGATGGCTTTTATTTTAATCATGTAAAATCGCTCGGAGCGAAGTGGCTCACGTGCTTCCAAATTGGTCAGTATCCTCTTTAAACCCTGCATTAACACCAGTTGTTGGGGCATCGTTCCAATAACAGCCTCTGTGACTTGCTTTACTGGCTTTGATTGTGTTTTATCATTCTCCTTCTGAGTGGATTGGGCTTGCGTCTCTGTGACTTGCTTTACTGGATTTGGTTGTGTTTGATCATTCTCCTTCTGAGTGGATTTGGGCTTGCGTCTCTGTCACTGGTGATATTTGTGAAGATCTTGCTTCTTCTTCTTCCTGCAGCCACTGCATTCTAGTGACCATCGTGCCTTTGATTTTCTCGTAGCCACTTCGAATTCCTTCGTAATACTCATTCATGAAGTATGCGTGAGATAGTTCAGAGCCATGCTTAGTGCGTATCTCGGTGTCCACACTTTCAAAGTCATCCCATAGTTGGTTAAGGGCCGTAATACGCTGGGTTAGATACTCTAATGTCTTGCGGTATTCCGAATCCTTTCCGTAGTTCTCCGCTATCCGCTTGATTTCGTCTCCCGTTGTCTTTTGACGAGCAGTGAGTTCCTTTAGGCTCATCTTGATTTACTTGTACTTGAGTGAGCGAAGATAAAACTCTTTTGAAAAGTACGTGAATGTTAATCACGTCGGGGTCATCAAAATGTACAGAATTCTTTTATTCTGCCTTGCAGTGTCAAAGCACATAAACCTTGACCAATGCAAATTGAGTTGTAAGACCAAGGCACATAAACCTTGACTTCTTGTAGAAGGTGTAAACGGTGCAATGTACCGCTACACTATGATGATATGTTAGGCGGAATAACTAGCAAAAGATATGCAAACGATTTTAATGTAAACTTTATTAACTGAGTACGCTATAGACTTTGATATAAAACTGAATGAATTTATTTCCTCAATCTTACTCTATATATACAAACAGCTAACTCTAGGTCAATGCATAAAATACAAAATGCTTACAATGCTGAATTGACATTAAATTAATTTTCTTGCAAAAATCGCTCGTAAGGCAGTGACCCCAGTGAAAATGTTTTTATTGGATTGCAATAGTTACCAATTTTGTGAATTATTGCAATGTAAGTATTATTGGGTCACCGCATTCCTGAGCAATGCAGTTTTACATATGTAGCAATTATGTACAATTGTTTTTTTCTTGTTTTATGCGTACATTGACCTGAGGTAATTCGGCATGTACATAGTCAGCTATCTAATTTAGAAATATTCTACGATTTCAACAGAAATATTAACCAACAAAACTCTACTTCAAACAAAAGAGGTCATCAGAGCAAAATGTAAAAATGTCATCCTCCTTGCATCCTACGAAAAATTATGAGAATGCACAAAACGGAAGGAAAAATACAATTTTTATGAAGATGATTTTATAAAGAACTGTTTTTCCTCGGATCTTTTTGAATGTCCTTAGTAAATGAGAGTTTTCAGTTCAATCATTTTTTTGCACATAAATGAATTTTGTAAATCAGTCTGTTAGACGAGAAATCTTCTTCCTTTTCAGTTTCCTTAATATAGACTTCGTCGTGTGTCGTTATGTCACATGATAATGGTGGGTACCAAATTCTGCTTCCACTAAAATGAAAACATGTTTTGAAACTGTGGAAAGTAGCGATCATGACCATGTCAAAAAACATATCTCAGAACAAGCAAAAGCGAAAACACACACACCCTTCTTAAAGTCAGCATCGAAAGAAAACTAAGTGTTTCTTTTCATTCTACACAGGGTTATTGGGCGGGCGGTTTGGGCGGGTTAGTGGGCTTAGGGGCGTACAAATCAGGTTCTCTCTGTACTTTATGTAGATCACCTTCTATTTAAACCTTCATGCTGACATGAATACAATCATCCCTTGATAAAGTCGATTCCTTGTTCTTAGTGAAACCTTCATGCTTTCGGGTTTTTTTTCGTTCCAGTTAATGCAAATGGTTTCGGGGGATTACCTTTAAGTTCATGTCACTCTCAGAACAAAATATATTTATCTTTTCCAGGACGTATTTTTAAGTCGAGAAACGTGATTTCCCTTCATTTTCGCCAAGATCTAGTTTGCATGTGTTTACAAATTTGTTCCCAAGTCTAAGCATCTTTTCAGTATATAGGGCCGGGAGTTCCGGACACAATAGATGCTGAAGTGATGAGCGTGTTTTATTCACTAATGTTCCCTAATTTTTACAAAATTGAAATTCAACTACTTGGTTTTGTTAGCAGGGATCTACATTATGTTGGTAGTCCTCTCCCAGCTACTAGCTATATACATCTGTACATACATACTTCAATATGCAAAAGTAATTCTTTACGTTTCGCAATCTATTCACGCCTCAGTAGAAGAAGGAGAACATCATGGAATCTCTGGATAAATTTTGCTGCAGTTAGCTGTGTTGAGCACTAGCTAGCCGTAAAGGGACGGTAAAAGCGAAAGAAATTGCTTCTCAGGAACACGAGTATCATACAGATGCTGTTAGAAGCGATAGTGCCTGAGCGTTCATACCGAATAGATTTGCAAGAAGGTCGAATGGAGATGTTAACGTGAAATGTCATTACAGCCAATGCTTCATAGTTGAAATTTTTGTAAGTTTGATGCTGTTGGAAGGAACCTAACGTTTGCTAGTGGAGCTCTTTCCATTTGAAAAATTCATATTTCAGATGCGATTTACGTACCTTAGAATATTGTTGAACGGGTGCTGGAGATGTAGGTAGACCTGATAGCAGAATTCAGTCATGATATGACTTGAGTTCAAAAAGACGAAAGACCTCTTACAATAAAAGGATTGATATGTCTGGCAGTATTTGTATTGCAGTTGTAAAAATTAATTAAGACTTATGCCAACATGAGAATAATGTCCTTAGAAACATAAAAACATTCACAGGAGCGAGATACACATATATGTAGTATTTAATCGGTTCAATGAATGCGAACGGTTGGGTTTCAAATTACAACTTTCGAATATGTAGTTAATCAGAAGAAAATAATTAGTTATAAGCAACTACATTCAATTTAGCTATTGATAGATATTTGGAAAGTGCATCTTCAACCTAATAATACCTGACAGTTAAATAGTTTTGGCTATACAACAACCATAAAGTTAACAAAGAAGCCGCTTTTCAGAGATACAAAAGTGCCATATAACTCTTGCTCGTCCACTGTTTGGAGAGCTAAGTTCCTATTCGTCAAAAGTATACAGGGTGATTCGTAAAGAAGTGTTCCAACATGTGCCAATTGATGCCTTACAGTGTTGTGATCAGCGTTCACGAGCAATTTTATCGTAAAATTCTTCCTTCACCTCTTTTTTAACGGCTGAAGTATTTTCGCGTGTGCAGGCAGAATGATGTGGTCATAGAAATCATAATAACTTCTATTCGAAGTACAATAGGACGACAAGTAACGTTTTGATAAAAAGTATGCATATGAGCTTTTTAACAGTACCTACCTCAATTGTCTCGGTATGTTGGCAAATGTGGCAAATATGAACGTTAACAGTTAATTTTTTTAAAATTGTGGTTAAAAGTATACCCTTTTATCCTCCGTCCTTAAAAAATTCCTTGATAAGGGTTTGGTTAGAAAAACAAAAAACAAAAAGTTCACCCTTAAGTTATCTTTCAAAGAAAAAAAATAACGATGTCAATATACTTGGTCCGTCAAAACTTATTAACAATTAGACAAATTAATGGCAGACATGGCATTTTGTACACGCCAACATTTTCTAGTCGTTTATGAAAAAACTGCTCATCGTGAACGCTGATCACAAGACTGTAGGGAATAGATTGGCACATGTTGGAACAATTCTTCACGATTCACACTGCAGAGAGAGCATGGCACATGCCAATAAATAATTGGACAAAGTCAATTAGTTTCAATCCTTTTATACTTTCATGCAATCATAGTCACGAACTATTGGATGGATGGATTGAAGAGAGGTTGAGAATCCTAAGGAGTCTTAGAGCGTAGGCCACAACAACTGTTTATCCTCCAGATTCATGCGCAATTGCTCATAAATCCCAAGCTGCTGCTTTTACGAAATTTAGTTATGTTCACCCTGCCCACTTCGTGTAGTTCAGCAAATCAAGGAATCAGTATAATGCTTACCAGTCCCACCCTGTGCGGGTGACCACTGAAAAAAGAGAGTCCAGTAAGAATTTACACAAGGGCTCGTAGGCTACGCTTGTAAAATCTAGTAGCTTTTTCGTTAAGCTTGGGTTAGGTTTATCTCATAATTGGCCCGAGCCAAAATGTAAGTGGTAGGGTCGTTTAGTGTAATCCCGCATGTCCAAAGGGATGGCTCAGAGGCTACACCAAAACCAGCAAGCTCACCCGTCTTTTAATTTCCACAAATATTGCTGTGACCTGGTATCCACAGGACGAGCACCCCGAAAGAATTCAGGGTGGTTTTTCACTCCAATAATAGTTTGGAGGTTATGAAGGGCTTTGACAGTTCCTTGAAATCTGCTTGGCTATCCGAGCAGAAAACAATCCCCCTGTTATCAGTATCTGAGTTGTGGAGGTACCATTCCGCTTCAAAGATGGTCTGACTTTCACCTGGAAAACCGTGGCGTAGTTTTCTATGTTTATTGCAATTTATCCATGGATGTCTTAGCAGAAAACGCCTTCTCAGGTGCTTTCTTCCGATTTGGAGCCATCTGTGTAGATAATAAAGGTGTGTCAATGGTTAAAGCACAGAGTGAGATTTCTATTCAATTTCATAATACACCCAGTTATGTTAAAGATAATCTCAAGTGCCCTAGTGCTAGTTGAATTGAGTGCGCCGCTTAAACCATGGTGACACAGTCTGTGAACCGTTTCCAATATCTTACGGTGATTCTCAAACTCCGTTGCTTTCCACCACACCATAGTGCATATACATAGGATCATCTGCGTTTTAATCCCCACTTTGCCTAATTGCTTCAAGACACGTGACGAAGGCCATAAAATCTTTGTTTGCTCTATATTCTAGGTGTGATTTCCAGTTCAACTTTGTATCTAGTATAAATGCTCTAGAATTTTAGTCCGTTCTTTAGTTCCAGACTTGTAGAGCCAATAGAGGGTAAGTCCAATCTAGGATATATATATAATATTAAAATTTATTTTGATTTTTTCATCTCCGTCCGTCCAGCTGTCCGTTCGTCTGTTCCTTCGCCTGTCTGTCCGTATGTCAACAAGAACAAGAAGAAGTCATTTTTCTAAATATTAAATATTTTCTACTCTAAAGACTTGCTCTCTAAGAGATAAGTAATTACACGAAGTTATTTTCCTTTATATTAAATATTTCCTATGTTAAGCAGTTCCTCTCTAAAAGATTTGTGCTTACAAAAAATGATTTTCTAACTTTTTGAAGTTTGCATGCAATAAAGAGGTACCATGTAAGAAGAAACGGTTACAACAAATGATTTTCGAATACTTTCATTAAGCGGGACTATATTAAAGAGTTGCTATACAAACGATCAGTGAATTCCAACAAATAATTTCCAATATTTTGTCCATTGTAACATAGAAATCCAAGATTTGCTATACAAAATATTTCGATTTCGATTAAGATAAACTACCAGAGGCCATGGGAGCTGCCAAATCCCAATGGCAGAAGTATTACTTGAAAGGAACATAGAAAAACAAGAAAATACAAGCAATTCCTTGAAAGAAACACGTCAAGTTCACAAATTCTCTGAGCTCTTCGAGATACAGCCCTGTAGTAGACAGACGTGTTCCTGGGAAACCTCTTCCGACAATGCAAATTAATTAGATGGGTTATACAGAAGAGGGTCTCCGATCCACAGAAGAGGGTCTCCGATCCCTATTGATCAGCTGCGAGCACGTGTTCTTCTATGACAATTAGAAGCTGATTTGAAGAGCAATTGTTATTGAGCACACTTTATTAAACGCACTTTTCGTCGTTAAATAACCAGAGCTGTCTTTGTGTTTTGTTAGAAACAATTCTACGTGGATTCGGTAAACAAGTTGGCGATTAGCAAAACTTCAGTTTATCTGTGGTGAGTACAGAAGAAAAACTCTGCTAAATTGGAGTGCTTTTGGATCCATTTTTTTTTTTTGAGATTGGAGTCTCGTACCTCTCCGTATATCTGAACTTTTCCTTTGAATAAATGACAGCCCTTTAATGTAAATAATTATTGACCGACAACTAAAATCGGAGAAAAATTCAACGTTTTGAAATAAAAGTGTTCCTTGTCTACCGCTCGGCCAGAGCAATTTTGTCCAAAACGGAAATTGTGTTGTAGGAGTTTTTCAATTTATTATCTTATTTATGTTTAGACAATATCCACAAATTGAGAGGCTAAAAATGTCTGAAACTGTAGATCAATTGTTCTTACTTTAATTTTTTCTAATGTTTTTGGAACACTCATATAGACAGATTATCAGCGATCGCTAGTATAACTTTCATGTCCATGGATCAATCGGACATTTATTACTAAAATCGAACGAATGAGAAAGACAGCAGTCCTTAGAATGAATTGAAAGTTTACTCTCTTACTGTTCAATTCAAGTAAAATTGGACGCAGTTAGATCTGATTGTTATGTAATCAACATCGGGGTATCGCATAGCTTTACGTAGATCTCTTCCATTCTATTTTTCTTATTTTGTTAATGATTTTCTAGTTTAAACTAAACTAGTTAAGAGGAGCATAATTTTAGATGTAATCCTACATATTTATTTCATGAGACTAACGCAATAACTACATATGACCTTTCATTAACATTGCAAATTGTGTCCTTGTCTGGAACATTACAATTGGTAAAATGAGATAATAGAGCAGATTTTTTTCAATCTTGAAAGACAAAATTGAAGCAAATAACTCCTCAGTATGCCACAAGATTTTTAACATTAGATCAAATACTCATAGATAATCCTGTCTCCCAGGTCAGAAGCGATATTGACGAAATGCGAAATCTGAGATACCAATATAGCGATTGTTGACATATTGAAATAACACTTTGACTTCAGCAAAATCAAAACCAAACCGTTTTTAAGAAACTATTCACATAAAGAAGTCATATCATAGATAATTGATACTACCCTCCACGCAGTACCATTTAGAAGTGTGTTTCTGAACATTGTGCGAACTAATGAATTCATTGATACTTTTTATTTACAAAGCCCGCAACGTTTCCTTAGTTAAAGTTACATTTAAATCATTTGAGTGCAAAGAGATGGCAGCTTTTCACATCCTATAATTTTTAAGGACCATACTTTCCCGCAGCTTAATATAAGAAAGACAATCTCGAAAGTTTGTAGAAAAAGTTTCTCCGTAGATCGGATTTTAGCAAACATCCTAATGTTGATTCTATCTGACACCAGAAACGCCGCTAGATCACGGAACTTCATGCGACATGACTTTGTAACATCTGAAAAGAAATCTCATTATTCAACTAATGCTCTGTTATAATAGGTCTGTTCGCGTACTAGCTTGAAAGTACAAACTTGTAAAACTTTTTGTAAGTTTTTACTCGAAGGCGTTTGCGTACTCGAAAATTGAGAGAAAAATTATTGACGTCACATTTCCCCTCCGTTCAATTTATTACTTGATTTAACTCGAGAAAAATCGTAAAGTAAAAACTTCGAAAGTGTCAGTTTTGACAGGTCGTCGGCGGTTTTCAGTTATTTTTCAAGTTTTTAGTTTTAAAAAAATGGAAAAACCTGTTACTCCTCTTCCAGTAGAAGTAGAATGTTCTCCAAAAACATTTCAACGTATTCAAAGTGGTAAATTAAATTTGTTTATTTTACAATGTGCTAGGAAAATTTCACGTCGTTATTACAGATCCCGAATAATTGCAAGTTTTCACAAGTTTTTACTCGAAGCCGTTCGCGTACTTTGTGAGTGTTACTCTCAATTTCTCTCTTTATCATACATTTTGACGTTTTTCATGTTTTTACTTGAAAAAGTACGCGAACAGACCTAATATTAGCTGTATCCCGTTATGTCTCTTTACGCATTCACTCTTGTATGTTCGAAAGTGAATAGCAGATATTTATTAAAAGAAAATGCATATCAACCAGAATATATTTTACCAGCTATGAAGTGTATGCCCATGAAAAACAAAAGTATCTGAAGAGCATTGGCTATTCTACTGCATTTTTCTTTGCATTTTCGCTACCTGAAGTTGCTATTGACTAATCGTATATACCCCAAGGTCACTAGGAGCAGTAAGCTTATCTATAATGTAATCTAATCCATTGTAACTACAGGTATTAGACAGTGCAGGTAGAGCTTGTAGGATGACCGTCCTCAAGTATCAATCCATCTTAACTTTTGGAGTTCGTTATCGCGAGATATTGAACAATGACAGAAAATGTGTTATATGAGAAGATGTGGTACATTCCCCAGGAAATTGACAAACCCATTGCAATCTCATGATGTAATGATGGATATCTCTTATGGCTACCAGGTTACATTAATATCAAAAATAAAAGCCGGAGAAGCTCTCACGGCTTGAAGCAAACTGGGACGCTATCTTCTCGGCAATCGGAGCTGTATCAAAATACTAAGGTTGTATTACTTATTGTAGCTTTGGTCGATTCGTAACACAATCAACTTTTTGGTTGGATTAGCTAACGGACAACCTTTCTAAATTAGTCTAAATGATTAATGCATAGAAACCCTGTTATCTATTCTTACCATACACTCCTATTCTAAAGGACACCAACACAATCTCATTGGACGGATTGTCAACCCAGAATGCAAAGAAAATGAGAAGGAAATCGAAACAGTCACAGGCTTTCTTTCTGATAAATAGGTTAGGCAGAGATGGTTTGGAGCCCATTTTTGATTATATAAGAGAGTTTGATTGAGATTTATGAGTAGAGTGCCAAAAATATGACGACAAACCTTTCATCTCATGTCCATCTATATACGAGTATAATAGGATTTTCTTCTAGGTGGATCATTGCACCTACATAATTATATCCTACTAGTCCGCCCTCCAAAAATGCTAAAATTATTATTGATAACAGTAGAAAGCTATAACGTCGCGATTGTCTTAGCTGACTTTCTGGTAGTATGCTGAAGATGATACACACCGTTTACCTATTTTTAAACTATAGGTACTAATGCTGACCTTTATATATTGAATCTGGTTGATATTGGTCCGAATTTAGAAGTGGCATTCCCTACATTTTTGGGAATGTTTCCTATATTTTAAGGAATATTTCCTACATTTTAGGGTATATATCTAAGATTTGTGACGACAATTATGCACATTTTTTACAGTGTATTTGACATAACAGCTGCAAGTAATATTATTAAAGCACGAATATTCCAAGCATAATAACTAATTGTAATTGAATGTATTAAAGAATTACATTATAATTTCAGAATGCATAGAAAACCAGGTGAACCTTAAAAGCTGGTCAAACTATTCGCAACTTGACATTAACTCGACTTTAAAATGTGCTCACGTTTAATTGTTTCTTCTTAGCAGCTTATAAAAATAACAATTATATTCAATATCACCTGAAATGGAATCAAGAGCGTCATCTATAAAAAAAACACAACTATTTAAGGATCTACTGCCAAGTATTTTAGTAACAATTTTAAAACACTGTAAATACCCAAATTTGTTTATAAAGAGTGCTCAGCCCAAATGACATAATCTCTTACATTGTGGAGGAGTACACATCAATTTAAGCAAAAAAGTTGTTCTAGATGAGCAGATCTCTCTCAAACACTACAGAGATATAACGATATTTTGACAAACTTCCAAAAGGGGAAGGCTCTTGCTAATCTGCATGTAACTAGTGAAATACATAAGCAAAATCAGTGAAGTTTTTTTATTATATTATAGTCCACGCTCTACAATTTTCAGTGGTATATATGATATAATGACATACAATTGTTTTAGTTCATAAATGTAAACATAAAAAAATTGTTTAGCACAATCCTAGATTTCTCGGAAATTCACTTCACAGATAGAAATTTTGGACGACAGGTATTTCTAACGGAAGGATTTTGGTAATATGCATGAATATCAGTGGAAAGTCTATAGTGTGACCTATGACATAAAAAATCCACGTTTTTTTAGGTTCTATACTTCGCGAGTTATTAGCAGATAAGCAAGCCTTTCTTCTTTGGGAGGTTATATAGGAAACATTGTTATATCTCTGTGGAGCAGGGAAGGGCCCTTATCTCAAACAGCTTTTTGCTTATTTACTGTTTTTCATTAAAGCGGCATGTTCCATCCCCCTGAGCACATACTTTCCGTGGGCAGCGCTGAAGTTTTCTTGCGTAATTTTAAATGGGTTGAGCTCATTTCACGAGATTTTGTTTCGGAAAACATTAACGAAATTATGCTCTGCGTAGCGATTCGTTCCTGATGAGTCACGCGGCATATCAGCACGTTAAAGTTGGGAAATTTTATTTGAACCATTTCTGGATTGAATTATGAAAAAGGTCGTTGCTGAGATCTGGCAGTGTGCCATATTTTATTTTGCATATTATTTTAAGCAATTAGTAATCTAGAGTTTAACAAAGTTAATTAGCTTTAAAATTACAATAACATACTATGAGGTCCTGATCGATAAAGTATGGTATACATATCGCCACCTGAATAATATTTTGCCCCATATGCAAAAATGTAGTTTTGAGATAAATGCAGCTAAAATTGAAACCTTTAGGGGTAAAGTAAAGATAGTTGTCCCGGCCGCATAGTTGCCCCGGTACTCACATCTCTTACACGAAGAAACCTGGGGCGAACCGACGCCATTGCTTACATACTCAGTCTCTCAACTAAATCAGTTACGACGCCACAACCAGTGAAAGTTGACGCGCTCTTAGTTGTGATCGCCTAAAGATCTCAGTGCGTGAAATTTCACCTGAAAGTTTTTTCCACATTCGAGTCTACTCTTGTTTTAAAAGAGGCGTGCCAAGTAATCAAAAGAATCATCTGTTTTTTACATGAATTTTGTAACAGATATATGTACTCAATTGTTTTCTAACCTCTCTTTGTGACAGTTTTATTAAAATGTGAGAAGGCATCTATCCGTACCAAAAAGGATAGTTGCGCTGGGTTAGGTTCCGGATAGACGCCTTATAGAGGATAGACACCCACTGGGTCGCAGTGCTTATATGGATAGATACCTTCCTGATTATTGTTATATTTTAAGAGTTTTTTTTAATTTTTGTTTTAATGTAGTATCTGTACTACGACAAGCGATGCTACATCATTATGTCATTTGATTATTTTTGTTTTAAGTGTTATTTTTGGTTATGAGACTAAATTTGGAAGAACTATATTTATTGCTAAATACTAATTTTTAAATAATATATTTCCGTTAAATCTATTTCTGTTAATTTGGCTAGATTTGAAATTGAGTTTTTTTAAATAAATTGATAACAGTTTCATTCATTTTCCTTTAGGGCATCGATCTGGTCATTCTAGGGCAACTAACCCACTCCAGCAGGATAGATGCCCAAATTGAGACCTTTCTAATTCTTGTTCTGTTTCACTAACTAATGAGATTAGCGAAATGAATGTCAAATATAATAAAGATAAAATATAACAGAATTGTATGGACATATAATTGTTTAGATATAAAAGTATATAACGAATTGAGAAGTATACACTGAAAACGTTGGCAACTATCCGTACTTTACCCTATTATAAAAACAACGGTTCGATACATTTTTTTCTAAATTTGCATAAAAACTCGGTTGCTTCCCGGCTATAGATTTCTTGAATTAGTTTTCTTTCAATAGAAGAAAATTTCCGTTAACATTTAATTAGTTTGAACCAATTTTGTTAACGGGGCAAAACTAGATTTCCAAATATTACATTTCTTTTATTATATGGGGCAAAGCAATTTACTAATAAAGTTAAAACAAATATTTTATTACTTCAACATCTTTTTCATTTATTTTTTCCCGCGGACGAGAATCGCACATACACTTGTTAGAATCGGTCAATGATGGAGAAAGAAAAATTTTTTAAGAACTTTTATTTTTAATGATTCTAAATCAAATTTATATATTTGATATAGAAACTTAAAAATAAAAGTTTATAAGTTTTATAAATTTGATTTAGAATCATTAAAAATAAAAATTCTTAAAAAAATTTTCTTTCTTCATCTTTTTTCAGCCTTGAATATTTTTTTGTTTTTTCTTTACAAAAATACTTTCTTCATTCACAATGAATATATTTTTATATCCTACACTGATAGAAGAGATTATTTAGGAAAAATATACATATTTATTTGATCCTGGCTTTTTCGATATAAATCTGCCATATTTCGAGGAAAGAGCCTTTGAGTATCTGAAATATTTTATCATATTTCAGTAAAATACAGAATTTATCTGTCTATAACTTATTTCGTTTATATAAAATGCATTTCCCTTGAATATATTAGCCTTATTTTGATATTATAAAACTCATTGTTTTGGCTGAAATTATTACATAATTATTTTGAAGAAAATGTGTCGTTGAGTGTAAAAATATTTGCTTTTCTACAATTTTCACATATTTTTAGATAAATTATCTATTTATTTGTGTTAAAGAAACATTGTTTCACTGTAGTACTGCATTTCTTTTATATAGTGATTTATTAGAAGCACAGTGATGTTCTGAATTGTGGTTAGATTTTTTCTTGGTAAAATCAGATTCATTAGAAATATAAAATCCCTTAAAATGTGTTTCCCCGTTTGGGAAAAAAATGTGAATATGTGACGTTAATAGAGAGATTTATTTCGGAGAATAGTACTTTTCTGTCTAGAAATAACACCGGTTTGCCTTAGGTATAGCTTATTTCTCTCAGAACAGAACAGGCTTTTTATGAGTCAGTTTTACTCAGTATTCGTGTAGTTTCATTCTAATTGTGACTTGAAGCGGAGCTGATGTGGTGCTTGTGTTGTGGTTTTTGTTTTAAATTGAAAAAATGCAGGCATTCCTGGAAACAAGTAATTTAGAAGTTTACATTCAAATTGTCAAAGGTATGTACTTTAAATTGGTAAATATAAATTTGTGGCAATTGTAAAAACATTGTGTATTGTAGACAACGATGTGCAATTTGAAGATCTGCCGCACTTAAATGATACCATGATTAACACGCTTGATCCAAAAATATATAACCTAGATAACCTAATTGTTGCTTCATATTTGAAAGACAATAGGATAAAATATAAAATGGGCTATGTTATACAAATTGGTAAGGATGCTTATGAAGAACCAATGTTTGGCGTTATAAAATATATTATATGTGATGAGAAAATAAACATCTATTTTGTATGTAAGCGTATTGTTACTTTTGGACTCAATAGTCATGCGAAATCGTTTGAGGTGTGCAATTGCGGTGAAATAATAGATATAGAAACTTTACAAGATCTCAAAAAATCATCTTGTCTTTTCCCTACAAAATTCTATTTTCCTGCTGACGGAAATAGTGTAATTAGTATTTTTAATCAGTAGTACAAAAAAAGATTTTTTTATTAAAAATATCTATTCCTACATAATTACATAAATCGTCAAAAAATATAAAAATTTTTTGTGTGCAACGAGGTGGCTGACATTATACGTTAATGTAACAGGAGGCCAGTATTCTGTATTTGAATAGTTCCGATGTTGGTATGGTAGTGGTTTATTCGATTTGCTCTATTTCAATGATTTTCGTATGGCCATTAAAAAGGAGTAGTGACTTCCTTCCTCATTACCATTGGCCTAATTAAATTAAATATTACTGCATACTGCACAAAGTAACTGAAAGATTATTTCTGCTATATCTACTGATTTTGATATATACTAGAAATGCATACCAGTATGCAAATTAGATGCTTTCAATAGCGGTTAGTGGGACAACTTACATTCTTCATCGCATCTCTCAAATCGATTCTATCCCCTACCTGGATTCATTAATGAGATTAAATCCATCCTTGTATTTCTTCAGAAGAGAAATAAATAGGTAGCAGACTTATACATAGGAATATAGATATTTAAAAAAAAGTAAAAGACAGGTGTGAAAGCTTTATAAAATTTAATAGTAGTGGCTAGAGATTTAGAGGAACACAGATAAGCAGGTCAAAGTATTCTACCCCGTAGCGCGAATTTTTAATAAATGAATCACTTTAACTGTCCAATAAATGTCAATTAGGGTAGATTTGGAGTTTTAAAGCGATTAAATCGATACGGGAGAAGCTATACTGGTTGATGGCCTTTTATTTCCAGGTAAAGCCATCTTTACCTACACATTTGCGTGTTAAAATCTTTTTGTATCTTTGACTAGAGCTAGTGCAGGTGATGCTTTTGCCTATCGTCTATTTTTTCCATTTGATTTATTTCATTTCGGTTTTATAGTAGATGTCTTGTCATTAGATGTCGGCATATTTTAGCTACGTTAAGAACCATGTAAGGCAGATACTGCGATATTCTTTTATCTATATATAGGTCATTCTTACAGATCCAGGTAAAATTTTCCGTTTACTGTAGTATTTAGGGAAATTGGAACGATTAAACTCAAATTGTGAAGTAATTGGTCTTGTTGTCTTCACAACTGAGCTTTAAATTTATTGAAACGTATCCTGAACGGATCTGGCTTCGATTATTGAAGATGAGATTTATTGCTGGACCAAGTATACTATATTCCTCGAAATTATTTTATCCATCCGCATTCAAAGTAGTGTAATTACACTGCTTCAAACGAAAAGCATCTGACTGCATGTTTGGGTTCAAAGGTCAGCACAGTAGGCATACTGCTGCTTCTTTATACTCAACCAGCAATTTGTCTTGCAGTTAGGTCTCAGTTGGGGCAAGTAAGAAATTTCCTTAGATTTTTGCACCATAATAATTATTTCTCGTTGTATTGCCACTTTTTAATCCTAATAGTCCAGGAACTGTAGGCAAAAAATGGGCTCGTCTTCAAAAAAAAGTCCAACCAAGCTAAAAATCGATATACCTATCTTTCAGCTCCCCAAATAAAGTATGAAAATTCCCCGGAATTCGTTTGTCCACATAACTTGTGACAGCCCAAAAACGAAGAAAATCTACATTTTTCGTTTTTTTTTTCGAATATCTTCGTTCCTGTCTGTCGTACAGCTATAAGGTAAATACGTGTAGGTATCAGTCCCAATCTCAACGCAGCAATGTACTCAAATAGTCTAAAGTACAGAGTTCTTATCAAGTATAATGAGTAGTCACTAGTCAGTCGCTCGCTTGAGTTTAGTAGACAGTAGTCATTCAGTTGCCAGTAGCTCAGTAATTTTTTTTTGTAATTACAGTGGTGTTTCTCTTTCTTTTAAAATAACACTTAATCTAATATTATACCATAATTAACAAATGGATTGTAAAAGCAGTCTAATTGAGAGATCGTGTAACTCAAACCGGGCAAGGAATAAGTCGATCTGAAGTTTTACTCTACTCAAAGTTTCAACGATCACTAAGACATCACGGATCATCTTCTACTTTTACACGCTTTCAGTGGATGTGACACAACGCCTGCTATATTTCATGGGGAAAACTGCAGCTCTGAAACTTCTCGCAAAACTTCAGGACCTACGTGATGCAGCACATATTTTTAAGCAGAGTGTTGTTTCTCCAGAATTTCCTCGGATGCAATTCCAATCTTTCTAGTTGTGTATGGCACTCCAGTTAAATAAGATGAACGCATACCTTTATTTTTGCTTTATGAAATCTATAGGCAAAAAGAAGTCGGTAAATTTCAATTTATTACCCCCAACAGCTGACGCAAGTAAAGTGTTTACTACCAGATGCAGTATTGGTTAGGAAAGCAGCTGAACCCCCAAGATTGGGGATGGGTCCTCAAACATGGTTTATTGTAACCAATGCAAACGTCGCAACCTACCACCCCCGAAGCGTCTTTTGAACATGATTTTTTGTAATTGTACGAAAGGCTATGGAGAATTGTGTGGCTGCCAAAAGTTGGGCCTCCAATGTTCAGCAGTTGTCGTGAGACATCTTGCCTGGATTCTGCCTCAATCGAAAATCCGAAAGCAAAAAGAAACGAAAGCGAGGACACAGAAACCGATTCTATTGATTTCGAGCAATCTTGGAATTTATCACCAGTCCCGTGGGAAAATCAAGAACAACTCGAGAAAGAAGAGGTAGAAACCGCAAGAAAATAATCTGCGAGAAATTACGTACAAAAACAACCTTCATACATCTATGATGTTAGAATAAGAAGATCAAAAACAGAACGTTAATTTTGTACACTTAATTATAATATTATTTATACTCGAATGTCTATAAAAATGTTATAACGACAAAATACCAGAGAGATAACTCGATTTCGGTCTTTAAATATCAATACAAAATCTATTTTGTAGTTTCAACTCCAGATTACGGGAAATTATTAGCGTTATCAATACAATTTCTTCCACCTTTTTTGTAGAGCGTTTCCTGCTCTTTCTTTTTCGTAAACATATACTATAGTCCTAAAACCAACACGAACAAACATATTCGTAAAATTGGGAAAAAAGGATCATTTTCCCCCGTTTTTGGGCTGTTACAAGCTATGCGGACAACTGAACTCCGATGACTGTTCATACCTTATTTGGAGAGCAGGAACGTAAGTGTATACCAATTTCTAGTTTAGTTTGAAGTGAAATCCTAAAGTTCCTGGATTATAAATGAAACCAAGGCTACTTTTGATCTTATGCTATTAATAAAATTGAAAAGTTTACAACTTATTTGTGCGCCTTCATCGCTACTGGTTAATGCCAGCTGAAAGCAACTGTTACTCAATAGACTAGTCAAAATCAAGAAATACAAGAGTTAAGAGCAGTTAGCCGGAAAGCTGAAGGTCCCGGTTTCAAACTCCAGGCAAGGTTGTTGTTTCTTCCTCTTGCATTTTTGTGTCAATTTAGAATTATTAAAAAAAAAGGTCATCAAATATTTCTATTCTCCATATCACTAACACTTGGTTTTCCTGCACTAATTCAATTAAATGTCCCACATTTCTCTTGAAAATTTACAGAAAATCATAATATTGTGCGAAATCAACATAGGAAACAATGAGCTGATTTAGACCGTGCTAATTTTAAGTAAATCTGTCGACATAGAACTAATATCAAGCTGTCTAAACATGCCGCATTACGAAAAACTACTCCTCCTTTAATTCGGGATCTGATTGATGAGGCTTTAACCTTAAAAAATTCGTAGGTATTAAACATGGACATCACCTTACGTAAGTTACTGCTTACAGACTTATTAATATAATGATTTTTTGTTTTGTTCCATTTAAAATGAGTAAAGTTAACCCATTCGTACACAATTAAGTTATAGGGAGAAAAAAAAATTCTTCACTAAATCGTAGTAAAATTAGTCCAAATAAATAATTGTTGTTAAAGTTTTTTTTAGAGAATATCGTATTTTGGAGTTTTGGTGATGTACATGTTAATGTACATTGGCTATCAGATATTTATTAACGTTTATGAAAATTTTCGCCCTATTTAAGACCGTCGGGTAAAAATTTATCATAAAGTAAGTTAGTAAAAATCATATTTCGTTAACAAAAAGCAATGTAGTGTATTAAATTTTATTTAACTTCAATAAAAAATAACGAATTTATATAAAAAATAATAAAAGTAAAAATAATGAAATTAAAAATAATTTGAATGCGTCCTAGATGAAGATATCATAATTAAATAAAAAAATAAGAGGTAATTGGCCATTTATTTTTCAATAGCCTCAAAATAATTCCTCTCCTTCGTAATGCATAAGTTCACATTACATTCTCCACAATAAAAATTAGTACTTTCAGATCGACCAGCTTTATAATTCATTTTCTAGAGCCATGCCTTGGCAACAAGCGGATGGGCTAGTTGCAGGGCAAGGTGCTTCAATTTAGCAGTAACTGCCGCAGTGCAGTTGTTTTGGTAGCATTGTCGTTCTTTCGTGAATAAGTTTATTGTTATATTATATCTATAAGAAAAAAAGCCTCAAACGCGTTTAGACTCGTTCTGTCCGATGTTTGGTGATCCAAAAACGTTTAAAGACAATATGCTTCCAACCTAAGCCGACATTATTAGATATTATTTGTTTTTAAGATAAGAACTTTTAAATTTAAATAAACAAGAGCCGAGTTTGGAAAAAAGTTCAATTTCTGTAGTATCTGACCAAGAAATTTTGCACAATATAAAAGAGTATCACAAGAAATATCACCATATTAAAAAGCCTATAAAAAAAAGGATGACAAGTTAAATATGTCACAAAACTATTTGTTTTAGAGAAAAACAATTATTTGATATTTAATTGTGTAAATGTAAAGACTTTTTGAAGTGTTCTTGTAAAATTAAAGTAGCTATAAATGAACAAACAAACCAGAGAACTTTAAGGAAAATGGTTATTGGCAAATTTGATATAAAGACAAATAAAATCCTTGAAAAAAGATTAGAGCGTAAAAAGAATGCTGACCAGAGAACGAAGCATAAATCCAAAGAGGACGATGAAATTCGTCAAGTAACACCGAATTCCTGGAAAGATTTCCCCAGGAACCGCAGGAGCCCCAGTGTTTCGTCCAACGCGCATCGACTTTAAAGTTCCAAAAAATGTTCAAATCTTAAACCCGCCTTCTACTTCTCAGATGAGAACAAAACTCCCTTCTTTAGCACAGGCTTGTGATCGAAAAGGAGTCTCAGACAGATCTGCAATTCTTGTTAATGCTGCCCCAAAAAAACATGGAAATAATAACAGCAGAAGAATCAACCAAAACAATAGACCGGAGTAAAATTAGGGGAGAAAAAGTTAAGACTCGTAAGAATTTAAAAAAGAAGCATGAACAAGAAATAACCTGTGTCTATGGAATATATTTTGATGGAAGGAATGATAAAACTTTGATTCAAGTAAAGGAAGGAGACACTCTTTCAAGAAAGACAATCACAGACGAATATATAGTATTAGTTTCAGAATCGGGTTCGGTTTGTCTCGGTCAGATAACTCCGTCATCTGTAAGTGCTGAAAATATTAAAAGAAGCTTATTGGAATTTCTGGAAAAAAACATAGATTTAGATATTTCCGAGGTGCAAGCAATTGGATACAGCGGTAAATACAGGTTATAAAAGTGGAATAATGCGGTAACTTGAAAATTCTTTGGCACGTCCTCTGCAGTAGTTTGTGTGTTTAGTGCACGCTAATGTACTGCTATCTATTGCAGTATTTAGATGGAAAAACTCTGGACCGAAGGGTTATTGCGGAGAAATTGGAAAAAAAAAATAGAAAACTGCGAAAAACAACAGTTTGTGAAGTTAAAAAAAATAGATGTTAATTTTCGTGATATTGATCTTACCGACCTAAGTACAGATAAAAAATATCTCTATAAGATCTGCATTGCAATTTCCATGGGAACAATTTCACCAAGTCTAACACAACGAGAACAGGCAAAATGGCATAATCAAGATACTTAACAACTGCCAACAGAATCTTGAGATTGTATGTTTCTACCGAAAATCCTTATACAATTTAAATATAATTTCAGAATATATTATGAAAGTCTGCGCACCCACCTGATTTGCACTTAAGGTCCGACCGCCATGACATTTTTGGCATTATAAAAAAAAAGTATTTTATTTATTTATTTATTTATTTAAATTAATTGCTATTTACATAGTACTTAACCTAAGTCTATGCTAATTGACAATTAATATTTGGCCCACGGCTACAAGGCCATCTGGGCAGCTATCTGCTGGTTTGCCGTTCTAGATTTCTTAATTACTATTTAACTGAAAAATTTTAACAGAGTTGTGCAGTTGATGATTTTAATTTTAACAATATTTTTGTCTTCTTAATTTTAGAGCTGATGCGAAAGGCTGTCTCATCTGATCTGTACTATCTAGGAGAGAGTTGAAGGCCAGGAGGGCTGTGTGGCAGCCTGCCGTGGAAAAGGAGTGTATGCTAGGGGAGTAGATTTCGCTTTTCATTTACCTAATTTTACATGTGAAAATTACTGCCAACTAAAAATCTTTTCTTTTTAGGCAACAAGCTAGCACAGCTCTGATAGCTTGGTGAAGGCAGTCTAAAGGAGGAAGCCTTTGTTGAATTTAATTGATGCACTTTATGATACTTGAAAGAATTGTGTCCTGAAGGGACCGTGCAGGTCTACTTGCAACCAATCAAATGACTTAAAGTTAGAAGAATAAGTCTAATACAATTAAGTTCTGTTTCATCTATGCTAGTTAGTCTAAGTTATGTGTATATAAAGTAGTTATATGCTAAGTTGTTCCTGAGCTCTTAAATGTTATTATTATTCCCTTTTTTTTTCTCTTTTATTACTTCTTCCTTTCTTTTTTGTTTATTATATTTTCGTATTTAGATGTATGTATTTTCTTTTTCCTCTTATTTTTTTTCCATCTGAATTTTATATATATGTATATATTTGTTTTTTTTTTCAGATATTTTGTGTAAAACAGGATGCCCGTTAGAGGCTGGTGTATAAGTGTCCGTTTTGTAGGCAATGAAAAAGCGTACACACTACCCAAAAACGCGCTACGCGGCGAAAGCAGAAAAATCACACCACCGAGCTACAAAGCCGCTAGGGCGCACGCTCGTAATCTCCAACATGATATCAGAAACGACGCCTGGAGCTTATCCCGCTCCTTCCTTGCTACACACCACAAAATATCTGACAAAATCATCATGCCCGACGCTCCAAGGAACAGAATGATATCCATCGCGAGGCTAAGACTTGGTCATATCCTTCCGGTGAAAAAGCATATCTTCACCAAAGAACCTGCCCCTACCTGTCCCTACTGCCGTAATGTCTCTTTAACGACGGCGCATATACTGCAACAATGCAACGAGCTGCGGAGACTTCTCAACGTACACGGAACGAGAGGAACACCGACAGAACTCCTAACATACAGGGAGGAGGATAAAAAAAAGTAGATTTTCGCCCGAAGAGCCTAAGAAGGTAGCAAATCAAGTACTGCAAAGAAATGGTTACTACGGTCACCCTGAAAATTTGTTATTCATAATGCAATCTGACGAAAGGAAGAAGCATATTAGAGAAGTAGGTCTTCCGAGGATATTAAAATGCAGACAAGCAAAACATAGTGTAAACCAAGCTCGTCAATTTGATATTCCCCATTTTAATTTTAATGCTGATGACTACTTCGAACTAGTTAACTGGCAGTCAATAACACTTACAGAGCCGCATCTGAGAGTAAAAATGTTGAACAGTGATCTCCAGGAAATGATCTATAACGATCCTATTGAAATAAATATTTTAAAATTTCCGTGTCATTTCCAAGCCGTGGAACGCTGTATAAAATTAGTTACAGAAGCATCAGCGGCAGTATGTGGCTATGAAGCAAGAGATGGATTTATTAGGACTAGAAATGCCTCCAGAATATCCCTACCGAAATTCGAGACAAAAGATCAGTATCACCAAGCTTTTAAAGACAGCTGAATATAAATATACTGGTTAAAAGGGTGGATGTGTGGTAAACTCGTCTTGCAGCCACCTCCATGGGATGATTTCTGGGTTATTTTCATTCAGAAAGCAAATTTTCTGGATAAATATTATGAAAATAAGCGAAGAGCTGCGTAAAAGTATTTCACGTTTTTTTTTTAATTTAGATGTCAAATTGGCAGCCGAAGATGAAGTCTCAGCAAACCAATTTTTTGTATAGTAATTCACTTCTAAAAGAGTCAACTATTCCATATATAGGCCAAGTGATTACTGGAAAAACAATTTGTTTGACAATTTTCGCTTCAGCCTAATGGTCAAGTTTATAGAACTGCACATCCCTTGCCCTTATCCGTTTGATCTCTTTGCCCTTCCTGCGCATTGACCATGTGAATTACTAGTACCTACTAGATGGACTACCCGTAAAATAAATCATTGGAACAGGAGAAATCATTTCCGTATTATTTTTTTACCACGAAATATCCTTATCATCAAGTAATGGCGGAAGTGCAAATATATCAGCACGTGTTGTACCAGCTGTTTTAATGCCCTTTTGTTTCAAATTCTCTAATAGCTGATACGTTATAAAGAAATTATAAAAAAATAACTCATGTTCTTCAGTTGGCAATCTTTCGTATAGTGTGATGACAAATGATGCTCCAAAGCCATATTTCTCTAACGAACACATTGTAGCCCAGATAATTGTCCCTGGTATAGGGAAAAAAGCGTATGGAATGCCTTATATTCCGGCGACCATATAAACTTTGATGACCAATGTATTTGGTTTTCCCTTTATATATTGTTTTGTTGACAATCGGCCAGTATATGTATGGTTTATTTTGCTCGTCAACGAATAGCACCTCTTCAACTAGAACTTGTAGACATCGATTTCGTACAGTTTCTATGACAGGCCAAACTTTTAAAAATTTGATTTTGCTAGATGGAATTTCGAAGTTATTTACGCAATGCAAATTGCTTCGCAACTGACAAATTCTGTTCATTTTCATGTTGTTTCACAAGCCATGAATGCCTAGAGCGGAGTCCCAATATATGTAGAATCAGAACTGAAATTTGTACAAGAAGCCATTTTTTTATATTCTCCGGCATAATAGCAAAAACGAAAAAAGTTTTATTTGTTATTCCTTCACACCACTCATTTGATTTTGAGTGGCAAGTTTCAAGTCTTGGTTTGAGTTACTCGAAACAACGAGGGAAACGTAGAAAATGGAAGAAAATAAAAACATTAAAAGTTAATTATGATAGAGATTACTCTATGGGATTTTTTACCGATTTAAACTTATATTTTCTGAAGAACGAACTTCTTTTGGATTCTCCGGTATATAGCAAAAGCTAAAAAATGTTTTTAATTTGTTATTTCATTACACAACTCGTTATACTTTTTTTATATTTTTTTAATAAAAAATTTGTTTTCTTCTATTCTCAATTTTTTCATTTTTGCATTTCTTTTCTTTGTTCTAATTTTTCATTTGTTTTTCAAGTCACTCAATTTCGCTATTTGGGACTTGTTGATGATTCAAACCAAGACTTGAAACATGTCACCCAAAGTATAACGAGTTGTCTAATCAAATAACAAATTAAAAACATTTTTTAGCTTTTGCTATATACCGGAGAATCCAAAAAAATTCCTTCTTCAGCAAATATTAACAGTTAAGAAAAAATGGAAAAGAGTCTTTTTGAACAAACATATATGTAAGTTTGTCCCGAAAAAATCTCTTGTTAGAACTAAAAAAAACATGGACGTTAGGTTACTTCGTTTAAATGTAAAAATTTATCGTAAGGAAAGTGCAGTAAGAGCTACTCATTACTTACTGACGCATATGTTATTCTATGATATTATCGAAATATGAATGAAATCTATAACACTCTTATTTTATTATACAAGCAGAAGAATGTGAAACCAGGTGGTATCTTAAGAGAATAATTTTGGGAAGGGGTAAGAAAGCTAGGTATTGCTTCTGGAATTGCTGCCGAATTTTCTTCAGATTCCTCTAATATTTTTTATATAATGTCAATAAAAGAATCAAATCTTCAATTAAACCAACTTCCAATTATTAATTTTTTTTTTGCTTTAACCACTTTTCAAAGTTGAAAATGTTAAATATCATGATAATAACCCTTGCGGAGTGTGAGTTCTATTTAGGGCAAAAATGTCAAAAGTTCGTAAGTAAACCACAGCCTGGTTGAAATTCGTACATTTGCTTTAAAGACCCTATTAAAATATGACAGCCAAGCAATTTTTTATTTATTTTTTTTTTCAGTGGGCTTGATGCTTCTGATATTGGCTGGCTGTGCAAATGGAAATGTTTAATAATTGTCGTCAGTTTAATACTGCGCAAAATACTCAGACGGTAGTTTTTTTTACATTTAATAGGATTGCTAACTGCTCCTAAAAAAGCTTTATATTCGCAATCCTCAAAGTTTTCACCTCTATCGCCCATATGGGTTATATTAGTACCTGTAATAGTATCGTCTAAGTCAAATTCCGAGTTTGCATATGCGTGAGGAATAATCTCATCGTCGCAAAATCTGAGTCAATTTGCCATTCGTACATTTCCCTATTTTTCAAAAATCTTGAGGTAGCCTGTTTTACGTTAAAACTGTGCATATATGTAACTTTAAGAAGATTGATTTTAAGACTTCAGCCCAGCACCCCTAGCTCTAAAAAGTAAGTACTAAGGAATAGATCAGCAGATCAAAATCCATTTTCTATTGATAATATTAGCTTTGTTCTTTTATGCCGAACAGTGCTCTGCAGAACACAGGACATTGCGAATTGAATTGATTTGTAGAGTGCATAGATTTGCAGATTGTCTTATATGTCATTAACCCGAAAAGTTGTATGCTTTACATTGGGTATATAGTAATATAAATAACAATATGACATCATCCCGCTTTGAAATATTCTTCGATATCCCATTATCTTTTGCATGCGATGCATGTGCGAACAAACTCAAAATATTATTTCTAATTTGACTAATGTCAAAGCTTTAATACGAGCGGACTAAACGGCAGCAGGATTAGTATTACGTAAATCGACTTACGCAAAACATGTTCTGAATAGCTCCGGTCCAAACGTAATCTGTGTCTCTATCATAATCGGCTCAGTACAAAAGTATTCCTCTACTTCTTGCCCCACAAAAAGCTGGCTGTGCTGTGCTAGCCTATACCTAGTGGTTTCCAATATGCGCCCGGCCTAACACTGGTACATTGCTGAGAATTAAAAGAAAGTAAAAGTTATCGGAAATATTATGACAACGAATTCAAAAATTATCTGGCACAAAATATTTAGGAGGGATACCCAAAGGAGCCATTTGCAACGAAGTGGCAACAAATTTTGGACCCTGCAGCTTAATATCAAATTGGCACTTCGAACGTGACTTCAGCCAATTTTTGTTTTGTTGATAACTAATTGCTCATCAAGTCTATGGAAGAAAATGATGCTCCTATAGAGCCCGCTAACAGTGAAGAAGAAATTGAAGATAATGAGATGGAAGATATTGAAGAAATATCGTGCACCATTCAAGGGTGCTTAATCTAACATTGATGGTCTAAAACAATTCGTGAGTAATAAAAATAATTCTGTAATCTTCAAATGTATTTTGGAAAAAAAATCTTTTCCGTGTAGGAAACAAACTAAGATAAACGCTATTTATTCTACAAAATATTACTATTTTGTATTTTTTTTACATGTTTTAATTTGTACATTGGATTTTTAAGTGGAACTTTTGTTCTTTCTTTAAATAAAATCTGGTTGAGTTACACATTTCAAAAATGTTATTTTACTTTTTGACACTCAGATGAACGACGCCCCTCTTGAACGGACAGTTTTCCTGGTACGTTAGTATCCAGTTATGGGAATGTTCACTGTATTTACAAACTAAAAACGGATTTTAGTAGCAGATAACATAGACATATTATTTATTATCTACAGTGGTGGAAATTCAATGAGCCCATTATATATTTCTCAAGATTATGAAAAAATAAGTAAGGCTTGTATTAAAATTCTGTTCTTTTTTTTATTTTCACGTTTTACATAAATAGTTAATATTGCTAAATATTAGATAGATAGAATAGAAGCAATATGCTACATCTTTAAGTTGGTACGAGCTTCTAATTATCATTTCAACATTAAATACTCAAAATTTAACATACTGAATCTATAAACTAAAACAAAAACTGAAAAACTAAAAAATAATAATCACCAAGCATTTCAAAAATATGTAATAATCCAATAGAATAAATAGCAAAAATATGAAATTAAAATTAAATATAAATTGAAACTAATAAGGTAATGAAAGTAAAGAATAAGGAAAAAGGAAATAGTAGTATTAGTTGTACAAGTAAAGAAATATATAAGTGTTTTATGAGTTTAAATAAAGGAAAAGCAAGTGTTTAAAACTGTTAAGTGTGCGAGCTCCCAAAAGAATTTGTTACAGCAACTGGAAGACTATTCCAAAGTCTAATGGTGAAGACAAAGAATTGGCACTTGGGTTGGAAGTCGACTGGATCTCCAATAATGCAAGCAGCCATGTAAATATTTAGGTACACGGTATGGAAAAAGTGCATCCAAGAACAAAATACAACGAAATTTGAAATAGGTATAGCACAAAAATGCAATCAATGATGGACCAAACAAACAGTGTTATGTAATCATATCTGCGGAGGCTGTAGACATATCTAACATTTGCATTGAAAGCAACACTAAGCTTATTATAACGATTGCGAATCGATTTCGCTGAACAGTTTACATTCGAATGTAATTACCGGAATTAGTTCAATGATCATTAAAAGTGTGGAGAGTGTTATACATGTACTAGACGCCCATAGTGCACGAAGGCCACCATATACCTTTCGTAATAAACTGTGCATACAATCACTCCACGACAGTGTTCCATTAAATATAAGTCCTAAGTTTGGAGCGGAGTTCACTAAGCATAAACAAGCACCATATTATTTTATTTTAGAGGGGAAATATCTAGTATCGAGCAACGCTTTGTAAACCACTATGCACTTTGTTTTATCAGGATTTAACTGAATTCTTGACTTAAAGACTCCAAATCGAAATTCAGGAAGCATGTTGCATCCTCAACCAATCCAACCGGTTTGGACAAGAACAGCTGAGCATCATCTACGTAAAGGTGAAATTAACAATGATTAACTAATACGTAGCCTTGTGGTACTCCAGAATTTATTCATAAAAAAGAAGAAAGCCTACTGTTGGAAAAGACTACTTGAGACCGACCACTCAGGTAGCTGAAAATCAAAGGAGCAGCATGAGAGCTAAAATTAAATCTGTGACAAGTTTTTTGCAAAGAGACTTGTAATCAAGGGAATCGTAGGACATAGAAGAGTCAAGAAATACAAGTGCAGTAAGCTTATCATCATTTAGTGCGATTGTCTTATCATAAATTATTTTTAACAAGGTAGTCATACAGCTATGATTGACTCTAAATCCACATTGGTGATCATGTAACAATGCACTGTCACAATTAAACACAACAAACACCTCTTTCCGTTATCCGAAATTTAGAGTTAACAATATGTATAGAAGGAAATATTATTTCTAAACTTAATACGCTATCTGGTACTTCATGCCAAACATGTAATTCAAATTCCAACCAATCATTTTGGGATTCTAATGAAGAAAACGACCCTGCCTTAATTGATGAAGGGAAACAAATTCTTGCAGAGCTAGGTGTTTCCTAATCAGAAAGATATTTGAGAGTAGACGCTTTCAGTCTTTAAAAGAACTTTTTATTAAATATAATGAAGTGGTTCTGAGGAGGGAGAGAGCGTGTAGGCAAAGCAGCTCTCACGCCAAACCGATGCAATATCAAAGATGAGTATTTTGAAGCATAACTGGTCAACAAGGGCCATATTTAATTATAAATATCTTTTGTTGCGCAGATTGGTTTTTTCTTTCTCAATATAAAAAAACTGTAAGAATAAATATTAATTAATATAATATACATAACTAATTTTATTTTCTTAAGTATTTTAATTTATTTAATATTACAGCTGGCAACTTTCCCATAAAATTATTTTATATATCCACAATGGCATTTTTTTCAAATCAGTTTTCTGCTAGCTAAATCTGATGAACTGAATAAACGTATTTTTATTTGAATTATGTCCACTGTCCGTTTACACTAATTAACAGAACTCGGAATAACAAGCGGATAAAACTGACATTTCGTTCTTGAAAATTGTTCGTGTTGGTCACGTGAATTAACAAGTAAAACTGAATCTGCAATGCTCTCTGAAAGTGGGAAGCAAAATAGTCTAACTGTAACTGATTAACTTGTGCTTGTTCTCCCAATTTCTTTATGGGACACATTTTCATTACTGCAATAAGCAGTAATTCTTTTTATTAAGTTCGCGTTCGTTCATCGTTATGTTTAGTTTAAAATACAAACGTGTAACGATTTTCATTCCACGTAAAATTAGTTCAGGTTTGAATTAGATCAACAATCTGTACTTTTGGAACAATTTGACTTAGTTGAACAACATTTTCAGTTTGAACTAGCTCATCAGCCGAACTAACTCAATTAGTTCAATAGGAAAATGAGCTGAGCTTTAGCTCAAGCTCGAACTTTTACATCCGTGGTATTTTCACTCATCAGTAGCTAAATGCAATCATTTTTGAGGTTCAATATGACTGTAGAAGCATTTCTCGCTGCAAATAAAGTTTACAGGCGTACCGCCAAGACAACAATCGAGTTCGAAAAGAGGATTTAACTTACCATTTTAGTGAAGTACATAGATAGTACATAGTACAAGTATAGTAAAATCATATCTACCGATATTATTTCCTCAAAAATCGATTTAATGAGTTAAAATAGCTTGTGTGCATTGTATCGATTACATCGATATTTTTCATTATAGCTCAATATAAGCAAAAAGCCTCCTGCATAGTTCCAATTAGAGCTGAAAGTATCCGGATAATTTACTATCCGGATTATCTGAGGTAAATAGAATCCGATTCCTCAAATCCGGGTATCTGGATACTAGTATCCGAATCCCAACAGTCCGGATAAGTTCTACTCGGATCCAGAAAAAGCAAAAAAAGGTCAAAATTTCCTCCAGATTGCATTGTTTCATTGGAAGAATATAAATTTCATGCTATTTTCATTTCCTCAATGAAACGAAAAAATTTTGGAAGCTTTTTTGCTTAGTCTGGATCCGGACAGGTCGTATTTTCAAACTGAAAAAAAACATAATTTTTGGTAAGCTAACAATATTGTGTGGAAGCTGTTTAAGTGTACACGGCCTGAAAGGGAGGTTGATTGATTTCGGTTTACGATCTCTTCCGACTGCTTTATATCTTTTTTCTACTTTATTTCCGTTTTACGCATTGCTTCGAGAGTTTATTATTCCTATCGACAGCCTTTGTCTAACAATATATGCAGAGCATGTTAGTATACTCTCAGAAGTAAAATTGAAGGCTTCCTGTTCAGTTGAGAAAAAAATCGCTACAGCCGTAAGCAGATAAATCATTCCAAAGAAAACACGCAACAATGCAAAATGAAAATGTACGTTTTCACATTTGAAAAGAGTTGAAAATTGTGAGGAAAATTAATGATAGACCTGCGATTTTTGTTGTCGAGTTTGGAAAGCTCGTTACCAGTGAACAAAGGAAGAGAAAATTCTTCCAAGGAATATTTCATTTTCTTAAAACTAGAATGGACCATTAGAGGGCGGTTGGCGGGAGAAACTAGGAATTTTAGGGTTCCCTTACAAGCCAGATTTATACAAGGAGAACCTAGGGCCGTACGGCTTATTGTCCTGGTTAAGTAATTTCACCGTTTAACGTGCTTTATTATCAGCCGTTCTTTAATTTTACCTTAAGAAGAACTTTCCGTAAAATTTTCGATATTAGCTTGTCATAAGCTCAAAATACCTAGTTCTTGAGAGTTCCGATGGGCGTGCTTATAGGAAGTAGGTACATGCACTGTATCCTGTGGAAGTACCGCAGTCACATTACATCGTCAATATGAGGCTATTCCAAATTTTACGAAGAAAAATTAAGTAATTGAATGTGTATAGTTCCAGTGTGTAAACAGACAATCCTTAAGAAGTTTACACTATATATGTACAGTCGTAACTTGCAATGATGAAGTTTCCTAATATGTAAGTTTGTCTATATATTGTTCGAATTCCACCAAACTCCACCTAATCCTCTTTTGCATACATATGATGTCTTCTCCTTATTATCTATTTGCAAGTTTTTACTAGAACTGCTATTATTGCATTCACGCAGTACGTTTAAAAAACTCTCATTAAAAGGAACGACTCCCGTTCATAAAACACATGAACTTTGTACTGTGACGCTCGAGATGAAGGAAAATTCGTTACGTGTTCATTTCTTTGGATCATATCTAAGTAAATTAAAATCAAAACTGGAGTGCTCTGCTGGGGGACTTTCGAATTCGTCAGGGGATAATTCTGAAATCTTTGGAACAGGACTTTGTCGTTACACTTCCGGAATTCACTAAGAATTAAGTAAACTTTATGTGGCTTTGATAGATGCAAGTTAGAAGGTACGTTATTTGCTCCAGGGATCATGAAATTTTCCAATAATTTTCCTTGTAAAGCTTTTGATTTGTTATTACTGTGGGGTGACTTGAAATGTTTACAACGAATATAAAAAGCTTATCAATTGTCAGTATAACAACTTTAATCCTAACATTAGATGTGCTTTTAATAACTAGTTAAATCCCTTTTTTTATGACTGATATGCGTATGTATGATGGGCCTATAGTTAATAGTGTTGTTAAAAAGTATGAATAAATTACAAACAGTTGTACCAGAATGAGAAGGGGTAAAACTCCAACGGTGTCTCGGAGGAAGGACTAGGTGATCACTGGAGAACGTATAATCATGCTCGCTGACAAAAGTCAGCTCAGCGTCGTGGTCGGATTCACCAGGCAAGTAGCGTAGCGTACCAGTGCTAAGGTTTCTGGAGAGTGTGGGGTGGGTTATTTTATACTGGCACTGTCAGTCGCCAGTGCTCACGGCCACAACATAAGAAAATTCGTGCCGAAAAAAATTCTAAGTTATCATATTAGGGAAGATTAAAAAGCAGAGGGGAGGACGAAGACTAAGAAAATGGTCGAATGTCCACATAAACTAACCTGGTTCTTAGGGAGGATTACCGTCATATCCTCGTATCCCCACCAATATACCTTGTGCATCAGGGAGTTTTCTCATGTAGGTTCTGATGCCCATTTACTTGGAGCGCAAAAAAGAGCGAGCAAAGCGCCGACCAGTGCAGGTGACTGGCTCCGAGAGAGGAAAGATGGAGAAAGAAAGTCGTGTTAACCCATTATGTTGGTTTTCTATGGAACATTAATTTGTGTATACAGTTTTCGAACAATCTTTCAAAACACAATGACATTCAGATGATTATTGAAAAGAGTAAAAAAAAGCATACCATAGGTAAGGCTTTGGGTCAAGTTAATGGCGTTATTAGGTCCCAATGTGGGCTTAGCATAAAAAAGAGCACGTGCCGGTTTAAGAAATGATAAGACAGGCGTTTTCAATTTGACAAAAAATTCACTTGTTTATTTGATCACAAATATAACTCTTAACAGCTAGGCAGTTCAGTACTTCAAATCTAAGGTAATTCAAAATTCACTTAAACTACTTTAATTCAATTACACTTACCACTACCTTAAAATAACGAGCCTCCACTGGCGAATTTCTATTCCTTAATCTGTAATAGGAAAGGCACTATTATTAATAAAATAATTAAAAAGGGGTAGGATTTTAGTTTTAGCAGAGTGAGCATCATATAACTGCTCATTAAAATGGCTGGGATCAAGATTCCCGATGTAGGGTGCTGAAAATATATATATTAAAGTTGTTAGTAAAAAGGGATTCATGTACTTCCCTTGATTTAATTGGTTAAACAAGACCTCAGTGGCTTCAATATAACTGCCGATCTGTCTCAATGCTGAGTCAGAACTTGAGTGATTTACTACTTCCAGTAGCTCGCTATTTATAGGCAGAACCACAATAGAAATTGTGTCTGCCGGTGACGTGCCAATGACGCCCGCGTCATTGTGTGAATTTTCATACTTTTGGTTCCCAAATGGCGTCATCATAGCTCTGATCGGAATAATTTTCTATGTGCTATGAGCTGCCATTTTGAAACTGTCAAAGTGGTTCATGGCAGCTGTTTTCGTGGTAAGTGTTTACCTTTTGAGTTTTGTTTTTATTTAATTTTAATAATGATTCGTTTTTTATTTCAGGTTTTTGGTTTCCTTGGGTCATCGTGGGATGATTCCTTGCATCGTGGGAATCGTGTAATTGCTTTTAGGTGAGTTTTCATTTTAATTGAAGTCTCAGATCGTGAATGATCTGAGACCTCTAATTGTTTATTATTTTGTATAGATGCTTTTGTTTTCTTTTTAGATTCAGCTTGAGGGTGCTTCGTGGGATTTATTATCGATGATCATCGTGGGACATTTGTCATAATTGTGTGAGTTTAGTATGTAAGTTTAGTTTTAATTTTAAAGATTGTTCCGCGACGGAACATCCTCCCGCCTCTCGAAAAAGGAGGAATTATGTTAATAAATAAAAAAAAAGTTATTACTTACTTGACTGTTTAAGTTGCAAGCGAACCCTTATTTGTCCGTTGCGCAATCTCAGAAACCGAAGTGTATCTCCGTCCTCGGTTGTTATGCGATATCCCTTCCTTGCTGGAAAAACCCTTAGCCATCGGATTGGTTGGGTTTGGATTTGATCCCAGAGCCGAGGGTCCACTATAAGATTGGGTGGAAGTCTCCTTGTAGCTCGTGCTGCTGGACGAATCGGGACGTTGATGTATAGCCTTCTGCACTGGATTATTGCTCGACGTTGGTTTTTGAGCAGATGCTTCGTGTGATGCTGCAAAGGAAGCCGTCATAGCTGGCTTTATGATTGATGAGAGATATTGTTTCGCGGCTGATGTTGAAGCCGTCGGAGCAGGCTTTCTGACTGATGCGTCATATGGTTTGGCCGCTGATGTTGAAGCCTTCGGAGCCGGCCTTCTGACTGATGCGTCATATGGTTTGGGGGCTGATGTTGAAGCCGTCGGAGCCGGCCTTTGAATTGACGCATTGTGCGTCGTGGAAGGAGCCTTCGTAGCTCACTTTGTATTATTTTGGGAGTAAGCCTTCAAAGCTTTGTATATTCGGTTGCCTTTCATTGTGTTGCGGTCTTTTGGCCCATGTAGGGGGTCTAGATGGCCTCGTTGGCTTTCTAGTGGTAATTCCTTTGGCTATTTGTTTTAGCCTTTCCGGTGCCAGTACTGCCTCGAAGGGTGGTATGTAGGTTATGGGGCATCGTGGCATGTCTGTAGTCCGGAGCTTCTCCTTTGTAGGAACCTCTAGCTCAACAACATCGTCAATGAACAAATAGTCATCGAGATTTGGTAGTGAGTCCATCTTTACTCTTTTGTTGTTAAAGAAAAAAAAAGATAAATAAAAAGCAAAAAAAAAAATGCAAGCAAAAAGGACTCACAAATAATAATCGGAAATAATAATATAAAAAGAAAAAAAAAATTAAAATAAATAAATTTGCAAATAATAACTTCACAGAAGGAATGTATAGAGCTTGTTCTGCCTCTTTTAGCTTCGCCAGTTGTCAAGGTTTTTTGGCGCATTTGATCATAAGTGAAGTAGGTTTGATTTTGTAGTGATCTGCATTACCGGCACTGTTTTAATGGTATAATGTTTCTTCTTTATGTTGTGAGATGGCTTTACTGCTTCGTGCTGCAGAGTGTGGGTAGTACAATATTTTTGTTAAATCGTATTATTCTGCTTATACTTGATTGTTTTGTAATTTTGTAGTCGACTGACAGTATTCTTGCTGTTTTATTTTGCATGTGTCAGTGGTTCTGACACTTACACTGACTAGTTTAAATTCCTGCTATCTAGTCAGTTGATCGAAACGTTCAGTGTTTGTAATAACTGAAAGTGATTTAAAGATTCGCTGCTGTCTTGAGTCTAACTTGTATGTCTCTTTTTATATTTGGATGATTTTTATCTGTAATCATGACGCCAGTTATTGAAGTGGTAGAACTGACATGAAGCAGCTTTCTTTGAAGTATTGTAGTAAATTTGTGTTGCGTCTATGTGGCAACTTAAGTTTTTATAATTTCCAGATGCAGGTGGATCTGGGGTTGACTGTCATGTGACTGCTTGGTTTGACACTTTTTTGCTGTTGCGGATGAATTTTGTGCCTCAGTATACACTGGAGCACTTGTAATAATTGTGACTTGGTGTTACAACTATTTAATGAAAGCTATATTCATATAGCTATATATGTAAGGATGCCTTCAGATGCTTATGAGGCTTGTTCCTTTTACTCCGTTGTGGTCGGATGCCAAAGATGGCGTTGTCATTTGAACTGTCATGGTTTGAAAGTGTGCTGCGCTGCGCCATGAGGTAGTCGATGCCTAATTGTAAGTGTCGCATTTGTTAGTGTTGACATAGCACTTTTTCGTTTCAGTTTCGTTCCGTTTCCTTCTGATACGATTTGTCGGATTTTTATAATTTCTACGTGCTTTGTTTTCTTTGCGTGCTTTGATACGATTTTGGACTTGCCCAGACCGTTTTACTGTCATGTCTTTTGTTTGACAGATGCTTCCTTTATGTGAAGCCTTGCTTTGATTTTTGTGTTGGAGAGAAGTTTTCTGAAGTTTCTCACTTTGTTTGGAATGCACGTTTTTTCTTCTCCTTTGTTGGTTGGCATTTTGCTTTCTGCTTATCTGTGCCGCAAGTGTAGTGATTTCTTTAAAACTTTTGACTTTTCCTGGTAAAATCCAACCAAGTTGCGTGTGTTGAGCTGTGGGTTGTCCTGGTGCACCCCTAATATTTCCGCTCTCTATGACGTCGGCATAGACGTCAGCTCCTAGCAATAAGTCGATCGGACTAGGTACGTAAAACCTTGGGTCTGCTATGAGCAAATGCTGCAGATAAAGCAATTTGCTGGTGTTTATCGTGTCAGCTGGAACGTAGTCCGTGATTTTTTCCAAAGTGAGAGCGTTTATCTTTGTTTGAAATCTTGTATGAAGAGATTTCAATATAAATGACGTTTGAGCCTTTGCGGATGCTGTTCGAATTTGGCCTGACCCTGTGATTTTCACATGTTTGGATTTTGGCTCCAGTTTCGCCCGTCTACTCGCCGCTTTCGTGATGAAGGGCATTTGAGAGCCTGAGTCTATCAGTGCTCTTATTGTGTGTTTCTCTCCATCTGGGCCCTCGATTTGCACTAATGCAGTTGATAGTAATGCATTATGGTGATGTGTTGTAGAAAATGACGTTGTAGTTGGCTCATTACTGCCACTGGGAATGTCAAGCTTCAATTCTGCTTGCTTCTGATGTGACTCACTATTCGTTGATCTACTGTCTCCTTCGGATGATTGCTGTACTAGATGCAGCAGTGTGTTGTGTCGTTTGTGACAGTGGAGACATGTTTTCTGGCTGGGACAGTTATATAGGTTATGTCCCGATGCCAGGCAATTTCTACACAGCTTGTATTGTAGCACGAATTGTGATCTCGCTGTTGGAGATAGAATTTTAAATGCTGCGCAGTGGAATAGTGAATGATTTTGCTTGCACTTGGTGCAAGTGTATGTTCTGTTCATGAACGTGGAAGAATTTTTGTGTGCGTGGTTAGATGACGGAGTGTCATTGGAGTTCGTGGGTCTGTAGCCGCGCCGTAACTCTTGGCTGTTTGAAGACCTTGCTTGTCGTCCATGTTCTGCTGACATCAAGTTTTGACGTACTTGAATGGATTCTAGAGTACGGAAACGTGACTCTAGAAAAGCTGACAGATTCGCATATGTTGGTATGTCAGTTTGCTGCCTTTTTCTTGCTCCCATATATCATGCGTTTCTGATGGGAGGCGTTGAACTAGGTTGTAAATTAATATAGCATCCCAATGTTCTATAGGTAGTTCTAAATATTTTAGCTCGTGGAGGCTCTCTTCTGTCTGGTCTAGAAGTGAACGAATGGCGTGAGCTGATTCGTTTTAAATGGGCCTTTGTGTCAATAATGCCTTTAAGTGAGTGTTGACAAGGACTCGTTTGTTGTCATATCTCTTTTTTAATAATTTCCATGCCTTGGTACAGTTAGTTTCTGTTACTTCAAATTAACGCAACAGGCGTTCTGCTTCGCCTGTACGCTGAGCTTCAGGTAATGAAGCTTTTGAACTTCGGATAAGTTTGGGTCTGTGTGTATAAGTGAGCTATAGAGATCATGGAATGGACGCCATGATTTGTAGCTACCGTTGAAGGTTGGTATGTGAATTGGTGGAAGCCGTGTTTCTGGCTTTGAGGGACGTACTGACTGGACTCTGGTTTCGTTTGTGGTAGGAGGGAGTGCTGGGAATGACTCCTCTAATTCCTCTAATAGAGTAGAAAGGAGATTTATATATATGAGCCCGGTCTCCTCATATAATTCTCCTTTGGCGTAGTCGCTTTGAGCGCCATCTTTGGTCGACCAGATTGCTACATGCAGATCTGTGAACGATTTCCTGAGCATTTCAAGTGATTCTATGCGTGCTGCATAGCATTTCTTGCCTGCTTTAGTATCACTGTTTGCCTTAGTGTTGTTTATGGCGGCTTTTTTTATTTGATCCTTAAGAGCTATTAGTGACAATGTCAAACTAGCGATCTCTGTCATCATGAAAATCTTCCTGTCTGATCCGGCTCGAAGGACCAATGTTATGTCCCAATGTGGGCTTAGCATAAAAAAGGGCAGGTGTCGGTTTAAGAAATGATATGACAGGCGTTTACAATTTGACAAAAACTTCACTGGTTTATTTGATCACAAATATAACTCTTAACAGTTAGGCAGTTCAGTACTTAAAATCTAATGTAATTCAAAATTCACTTAATCTACTTTAATTCAATTACACTTACCACTACCTTAAAATAACGAGCCTCCACTGGCGAATTTATATTCCTTAATCTGTAATAGGAAAGGCACTATTATTAATAAAATCAATTAAAAAGGGGTAGGATTTTAGTTTTAGCTGAGTGAGCATCATATAACTGCTCATTAAAATGGCTGGGATCAAGATTCCCGATGTAGGGTGCTGAAAATATATATATTAAAGTTGTTAGTAAAAAGGGATTCATGTACTTCCCTTGATTTAATTGGTTAAACAAGACCTCAGTGGCTTCAATATAACTGCCGATCTGTCTCAATGCTGAGTCAGAACTTGAGTGATTTACTACTTCTAGTAGCTCGCTATTTATAGGCAGAACCACAATAGAAATTGTGTCTGCCGGTGGCGTTGCCAATGACGCCCGCGTCATTGTGTGAATTTTCATACATTTGGTTCCCAAATGGCGTCATCATAGTTCTGATCGGAATAATTTTCTCTGTGCTATGAGCTGCCATGAATCTGTCAAAGTGGTTCATGGCAGCTGTTTTGGTGGTAAATGTTTACCTTTTGAATTTTGTTTTTATTTAATTTTAATAATGATTCGTTTTTTATATCAGGTTTCTGGTTTCCTTGGGTCATCGTGGGATGATTCCTTACATCGTGGGTATCGTGTAATTGTTTTTAGGTGAGTTTTCGTTTTAATTGAAGTCTCAGATCGTGAATGATCTGGGACTTCTAATTGTTTATTATTTTGTATAGATGCTTTTGTTTTCTTTTTAGATTCAGCTTGAGGGTGCTTCGTGGGATTTATTATCGATGATCATCAAGGAACATTTGGCATAATTGTGTGAGCTTAGTATGTAAGTTTAGTTTTAGTTTTAAACATTGTTCCGCGACGGAACAGGCGTTCTTGCGCTGTTTATGATGTTTGTGCAAAATAAAGATTCGGTAATTTTTACGTTGATTTTTAAATATAAATTTATGCCTGGGTGTTCAGGCGTTGACCGCGCATTCACTGCGACCTAAGAGATTTCTTGTGAGTCCCATTCTAGGTTTAGACTGTTAATGAAGTCTAGAACCATTCTGGGACTTAGGTTCCAGACGTAGATTGGTGGAGGGAGGAAAGTCATGTTTTAGGTGGAGTAATCCCCGGCTGGTTTTGTGAGCATCCTGACAGAAACGTCATGAAGTCTCATCCAAGTCAATCTTGTATAGATGATACTTCAATGAGCAATGTCATGAGAGGAGCTATGTAATAATTTTGGGCTCTGTTCTCCTAAAAAGTAGGAGTTTTTTGTTTTTCCACCAGAGCTGTCGATCAACTTTTTTGCCTGGCGAAGTCCCAGTAGCTTTTACCAATTAAGCGGTTATTGGTTATTCTAGCTATTTAGTGTAGCTCTTAGGTAACACTTTGAAGCGCCGCAAAATGGATCTCGTTCTGCAAAGGTTTCTTCTCCTCTTTTGTCTCGGCCGTCGTTAATTTCATTGCCTTTATGGCCCTCATGTCCAAGTACCCACAAGTGGATAACTTTGCCCCTCTTTTTCCTAACCATGCTTCAGTTTACGTCTCTCACCTCTTCGCTTTCACCCGTTCCATTTGTTCCCATTTAGTTTTTTGTATTGCGATCGAGAACCGTTCCCTCCTCGGACATCGGGAATGTTAATAACGACATAGCACGAATTACATTGTCACCAGAATGCAAAAAAGGAAAGGGAACATCATAAAACAAAGAAAACGGCAGTTCTTGTCGTTTTACGCAAACTTATAAGATGCATAAAAATGAGATTAGATTGGTGCTCTTAAAAATAAAATAGTATGTATATTGAAATGGTATTTTGAAAACAGGAAAAGGCAAGGGTTATAAAATCGCTTCTTGAGATACGCCATTCTAGACTGGAATAAAAGGGGCAAATTTTATGTAGTTGGCGTTTAAGGCCGACTGAAGTAAAAGAAAAAAAAAGCTTACATTAAATATTTGAAAAGTAATAGAATCAAATCGCCCATTGTATACCGTAATTCGATGTGTTCCTTTTGGGGTTTTGAGGTATAGTAAGAATCGAGTTTTATCTTACATAATAAATATTTCTGCAGTAATTATCTTACTGTGAAAATGTTATCGCTGGTATATTGCTCTATATGATTTATGCACATTCTAAAAGCAGGTTCGCATACCCCATTTTATGGAATGGATTCTCAAATAAAACCTGCAGGTAGAATTTACTACGTCCAGAAGATTGGATCTCTTTCCTTGATTAGTTCATTGTGAATATAGGCTTTAGAAATTTCGTCATTCTTTCTGTCAAACTCTCTTGTATTTTACAGGCGTTGCGCTCGTATACTGATCCTGTAAAACTGTCTTATATTGGTATATCACTATATACCTTGTAAAGTATTTCAGCTTCTTGGCGATACTCATATTGTAAAAATGAGCAAACGTCAAAATATCAATATTGTAATTTGAGAAGTCTGCGCAAGAGCTCAGGAAGTGTTCAGTCCGACTAATCTTTACCTCAAGATGAGACAGATAATGTGAACTCAAAATCGGACATGGAAGCAGATCAGTTTTCTCATTCCAAATAATTTTCGAGTGATCAGTTATTGCTCATAGACGTTGTTTTGAAACTACTACTATGATCCAATTCCTCCAAACAAAATACATCAGGAATTTATGATTTGTCGGGAACGAGTTACGTGTCTTTAGTTTGGCCTGGGTATTTGAGAAGATTGCGATGGCACAGATAACTGCGCTTCCATTATTACGAATAAAAGCTCAGGTTAGGAGGCACTGGTGTAATGCCAGGCGTTCATGATATCTCAATGTTCTATAATTAAACATTAATACACTCAGTATTATACAACTTGCAAGAATAGTGAAAGATGTTCGGAAGCTGTTCGCATTGGTTATTTTCTCCGTCTTTGGTAAAGAGTACTAAGATTCCTTTTTTTTTATTTCCTCATCATTTCGTCAATTCTGGACAATGTCAACTGGTTGGTGATTAGTAGAGCAATATCATCTGCATAATGTTTCAAATGAACCTGAATATCTTTTAGCATTGCAAACCAGGCCACTAAGAGCCTTTGTGGCAAACCGAATCTAGCAACGAACACATTATATAGACATAAATAAAGTAAGGAAGATTTAGATATTGGACAGCCTTTTTCCAAACATAGAATGAAAGCAGCAATGAATCTGACTAGAAAACGTCAAGTACACATCCTTGCCCATGCTGATATTCCACCATAATTTTTACTAAGTGCTGACTTACCAATTTCACGGTTTTAAGGAGACTTTCTTTCATGTTCCCCACATATCATAAAAAGCAAACAAGGCTTGTTATACGGCAGTAATTCGGACCACTTATAACGTGTAACAAGCACTAATGTATTAAAAAATAGAGATAGCCTTGGTTCCTTTCTTTTTCAGAGAGTCGCACAAGTTCCATATTGATTCGAAACCTCTCCTTCCAACTCTAAAATTAGCATACAGCATGTTTAGTTGAAGCATCTAGAATAGCCCCTGGTAATATCATCTATATAATCAGGGCAGCCTTGCTGGCTTGCAATATTAATTTAGTTCACTGTAAGTCTGTTTGTTTGCAATGCCTAAGATGCATCTCATAACGTTGTCGGCAGTTTACATCTAAATCAGCTTCTGTGATGGTTTTCAGCATAATTCCAGAAGCTCACAGATTTTTTGTTAAGACTTCCGTTTAATGAAGAGCCGTAGACTCCCGAGTTTCTCCTGCTTTCTAAACATTGGTGCTCTTTTCTTCATATAATATCCAGATTTGCACGCAACTCTGGACTTTAGTTTCGTGATGATTTTTTTGAGTAAATCGAAGTCCAGCTATGTGATATCAACAAACATGCACACAATATGATGCATCAGCTCCGTACTTGTAACGGCTTTTTTTTACTCCCAACTTCAAAAGTGTCTGCATTATATCAGTCAAGATACTCAGCTTTGTCAAGGATTCCAGCCAAAGCCCACGAGAATACTTCCCAAGCCAGGAAATTGAAACCTATATGTGTGCGTTGGCCCTCCGTTCTCTAAAATATCCTATATTAATACGTATGGAGAAGCGCTAAGCAGCCCACGGTATGACATGGCAGCACACCGCCATATACAATGATTACTCAGCTGAGAGTTTTTGTTTGAGGAATCGTAGTGATTTGGTTAACATAAATTTTTTTTTAATAATTTTGTTAGGAAAGGTATACAAATATTATTTCGTTTCGGAAGATTCAAATCAAACTTTTGCCAGTTTTACTTAAGAACACTGCAAATATTTTAGAATGTTAGGACTCCGCTGATGCTCTCATGTGATAGTGCGGGAGTCGGTTTCATGGGGCTGCGAAATATCCTCCAGGGGTTTGCTCCAATCCTCCAAACTGTCATATATATTGGTTTCGCATCGCCCCCATATATTTGTATTTTTGTGTGCCGCTCTTTTTTTTTATTTTTTATTTGATATTGAGCATGCAGAACTTTATTTTAAATTTCTTCAACTTTCGTGGATTAAGAGCTTATCGTTTTTATTGCCACTTAAAATCGAAACATTCTGTAATTCTCGCAAAGTAAAACCAAAGTCGTTTCTGATGCCGATATTAGTCCGTATCATCATGATGTGAGCTATGTTGTTCTTAAGGATTTTCTGAAGCTTAATTATACGAAGATTAAGTTCAAACTTCACAGAAATATCATGTATTAATGCTTAGTTTATCGCATTCCAAGTATGTATGATGACAACATGGTATCCCTATTAGACAATATTTCCAATAATTTTGATCATTTGCTTTCTGTCTCCCCATCTTCCGAAATTGTCCTGGCAGGCGGTTTCAATGCCCACAACACAACGTACCGTGACTCAGACATCTTTCTACCACAAACCCTGCAGTCCAATTCGTTGTTCTTTGAATCTTTTAATCGCTTGCACCCACACGAATTCCTGATGCAGATGTGGATAGATCTAATTTACTAGATTCGTTTCGAATATCTTAGCCCGAAAAATATTCCATTTCAGTCGGTATCCCTATTGGTAATTCAGATTACTGTGTAATCTCGGGTCATTTTACCGTCTCAAACTTTTGTCACCCTACTTCTCCATATTCACCTAGGTTTCTCGTAGTAGGTTTCTGTAGTATGCAGAGGTGGAAAGTCTCAATCACCACCTCAAGGAGATTGGTCGGTTGTTTGGCTTCGGGGGATCTCGATGAATGTACTCTGGATTAATATATTCCGTATTGCGACAATAGATCTCAACAACAGAAAAATTTCTATTGGTGCACTGATGTCTAGAACTGAAGCAAGTCTCCAAGAATGCACTGTAAGTCCGTTATAGAGAGCGAATTACTGTTTGACTTGAATATTAGACAAAGAATCTTAGCAAACCGCAAAGGCAGCAACGGTTTCTGGCCTCTGGTTTGTGGTCAAAACCATTAGGAACAGCTACACCAGTTCGTCTATACGTCCGATACTTAACTAATAATGGTGAAGTGATTATTGATTCCCTGGATAAAGCTAATATTTCGGTTACCCAATGCGCTACAAAATCTCGTCATTGACCTACACAACTCTGTCACGTGTTTTGCATCTCCCATGTGGATAGCTACAAGACGCAAAATACATTCGTACGACAGATGTGCTCAACATCCTTAAGAGCTCAACGTTTCTAAGTCTACAGGTCATGATTGCATCTCGCCATTGTTAATTAAAAACTGTGCCTCATCCTTAACTAAACTTCTTCGTAAATTATTCTACTAGTCTTATTTGACAGGACACTCTCCAACTGCTTGGAAGCTTGCCCACGTTCAGCCTATTTTCAATAGGAGGTGAGGGTAGCGGTCTATCATATTATCGACCAATCACTTCGACTCTTTCGAATGATTTTGAGTCTATCATTAACTTCAATTTAATATAGTATCTGGAAACTGATCAACTTATCCACTGACCAATGATGGCCAATATGGCTTCCGCTCAGGACGCTTACCTGGGGACTTGATGATTTTTCTTACTGAACATTGGAACCATACCCTGCTCAATTTTCATGAGTCCAAAATCATTGCTCTGGATATTCAAAAGCCTTTGATACAGTCTGGACTTCTGCGTTTTGAGCCTCACTCAAAGCACTTGGTCTCTCTCATCGCCTGCTATAATGGATTGAAAGTGTTTTATTTGGTCGCTTAATGCCAGTATAAAAGAGATAAAGAGAAAATTCGGGAAGGTAGAATTTTGACTAAAAGCAGATCTTTTTTTTTGTAGGTGTTCAAACCAACATTAAATAGCCACCTGGAAGTAAAATAGTTTAAAAGTTTCTAATTCCAATTTTTTCTAATCATTAAAAATAGGTTGGGAACGAAACGATGTATACCTACCTACAAGCACATCGATAACGCAGTTTTTAGTGGAGATAACAATCAGCACCTCATGGCTACATTCCACACAAACAAATCCGGAACACAATCCAATATGAGGAAAGTAACTTGTCTTCGATAACAGTGCGCGAATCAAATGGAATTAGATTAAGTCATCTGTACATTTAAATGTATCTTTAAAATAGCAAATTAGCAATGTTTTAATAGGTAAATTATTGTATACTTATACTCTTAATAACTTTAGCTAGAAAATATTAAGAACGGAAACAAAAAATGCTCAAAATTCCAGTTGTGTTGCACAGCTGCTAGGGTCAATGTACTCTTCTGACCTACGCACAGCTGCTAAGGTCAACGGACTTTTCTGTTGCTACCTACGCACAGCTGCTAAGGTCAACGTACTTTGGTTACTATGCGCAATGAAAAATAATTTGTTGGAGCCGTGCGCAATTCAGAGGCAATATAAGTCGCAGGCCAACTTGAATCTTTCTCTTTTCGTATCCAGCTTTCATAGATTGCGCATCATTTGGAATTCGACTTGGCTAGTGTAATAAAATATAATTATTAACAAATTAACTTTATCTTGGGTAATGACTGAGATAAAGCGATTTATTCTGGTTCTTATGATTCATGGAGATCATTTCACGATTTATTTAATTCTCTAGTTCATAAAAATCATTCGTTACCTCCAGTACAAAAATTACATTTTCATAAAACAAGTGTTTCTGGTGAGGCTGGAGATTTGCTGCGACAATTTCCAGTAACAGACGCAAGTTACGAAAATGCATGGAAAACGTTAAAGGATAGATACGACAACAAGCGAGTATTAGTGAATGCTCAGCTGAAAACTCTGTGTAATCTATCTAAAATAACAAATGAATCTGCTAAGGCGAAACGATCCTTATTAGACAGATCTTCAGAATGCATTTTCGAGCTTGAAGCTCTAGGAGTTTCTACCAAGCAGTGGGATCCAATTTTAATATACAAGTTGGCGCGATGCCTACCAACGGAAACCCATTGCTTGTGGAAATAGGAGGTAAATAATGAAGAAGGTTTGCCTACGTTTGATTCTCTAAAATCCTTCCTAGAGACCAGATTCCGAACTCTGGAAGCAATTTTAGATTCAAAGTCAGTTCCCTTCATAAAAAAGGTATCAACACATTTCTCATCATCTACAGACAAATGCGCAATATGCAAAGAGCCACATAGATTGTTTGAATGTCCACAATTTATCAAATGTGACACTGACAAAAGGTTGAAGATCGTTACATCTAACCGTCTATGTGCAAACTGCCTTTCAAGGCACATTAACACGAAATCTTGCCCAAGCAAATTTACGTGTCGGCAATGCGGTAGAACACACCATTCTTTGCTTCACAAGAATAGTAGTACATCCAATCAAAGTACTCACTGTTCAACTAAGCAAAGCATTAATTATATCAAACAAGCACAGCCACACAATTCTACCTCTACATCTGAGGTCATACCAGATAGTTCTTTACGAACATTCTACATAAATCGCCCACAGCGCAGTACTCAAGCACTTCCTGCCACAGCATTGCTTCACATTTCCTCAACAGAGGGAACAATGCATACTATGCGGGCTCTAATCGACTCGGGGTCTCAAGTATGTTTTATTACAGCAGCAGCAACTTGCAAACTGCACCTATCTGCCAATCGCCTTGACACCCAAATCACAGGCTTAGCAAAGCGACACAGATTAAACGACAAACATGCTTCAAAGTATGTCCGCAATCTAAATCAAATAAGACAACTTCAGTGACAGCACTAATCGTGAACAAGATCACTGAGTTCCTGCCTCCGACTACCATTCAAATACAAGAATAGTATCACATAAAGGATTTAAAGCCTGCTGACCAATTTTTCCACAAGCCCGGAAAAATTGATATTCTCCTGGGAGCAGATTTATACGGGGAAATTCTATTGGAAGGATTAAGAAAAGGTCCTCCAGGAACCCCTACTGCTCAAAATAGCACCCTAGGATGGATTCTCTTCGGAAATCAATCGCGAGCGGACTCTATTTCTAAAGTTTCATCTTTAGCAATTAATGCGCAAGCTGACCAAGAAGCGTCAATAGATAAAATCCTGAGAAAGCTTTCACAACCTGAGGAAATAATTTCTCAAGTGAGTAAACTCTCAAAATCCGAACAAGAGTGTAAACGATCTTATCAAAACACTCATCGTCGTATTGCAGCTGGCCGCTATATACGATTACCATTCATCGAAGAAAAACCAGTACTAGGGGATTCTTGATATATGGACTTACGCAGGTTTTATAACCTCAGAAACAAACCTCCTACAAATGCCAATCTTAACAAAGACTATAAAGGTTGCATTAAAGTATATCATGCCTTAGGACAAATGAAACTAGCTTCAAGAAAGCAAACAGCAATTCTAGCTCCAATGCAGCAGGCTTCAACATCTCCTATAGATGAGCAAGCAGCAAGCCCAGCTTCAGGGCATCATATTTTGCCAAAATCAGCTACCCAGTTGCAGCGAGCTATATGTGTATCTACAGCAGGGCGGCAAAAATCCACGTCGTCTGAGGCTAAACGAGTACCGGTGACGACATCAAGCCTTCAGGAGTTTCAACCTGCATTGAAGTTGAAGAAATGTATTTTAAAAAATACAAATGTTCTTCACGCAGAACGTCCGGATAACGACTTCCAGCTACTTATTGCTGACAGTGAACAACCGAACACATTCGAGGAAATCACTGTCTCATATGAAAAACTAAAGCGGTCCACAGAAAAGAAACAACGTTTTACTGCTCGGGACGGGACACGCATAAAAGTAAAGCTACTGGTAAATGCACGTATACGAATGATAACTTAAAATGATTAATCTAAATCTAGAATTTATTTGTTATTATCTTCCTAACATTCAACTGGGGTCAAGCTTCTGTTGAAATTTCGGAAGTATTATTTTCCATATTATCTTCGCTTTCATGAGCATCATATGGAAAATAAATCACATACGCTCAAGTATTCTCATAACAGCATACAAGATTGAAATAATTTTTCTACCCGAATCTCAAATACCTCTTCGCCTTATAAACAAAAAAAAAACAATAAAACAAAATCATATGAAAGATAACATAAATTTATAATATCTATCTAAGCTCTAGATTAATTTTTAAAGCAGTATATGAACATATACGCACACCCATTCGTATAACCGTACACCGTTTCTTCATAACAAAGATATTTTTTTTTTTCGGAAAAAAAAATTGTTTACAAAAAAAAAAATAGGTTATTTCGCCACACTCGAACCTTGGACCTGGGACGTGATACTGGATCAGGGCTCAGCGCAGCTCGGCTACAATGCCAACCATACCGATTCTGATCGCCGAAACATTTAGGAAGGTAATAACAAGATATAATTCCTTAGGTAAATAAAAAAAAGGAGGAGTCACCAAATATATGCTTCGCCTCTTCATTCTAAAACTAATTTATATTTTAAGTGCATTAATTTATAATAACAAATACTTGAAAGATTGAATTTTCTCTATTAAAATTCAACCTTTCAACAGGGGGCAGTATGTTCAAACCAACATTAAATAGCCACCTGGAAGTAAAATAGTTTAAAAGTTTCTAATTCCAATTTTTTCCAATCATTGAAAATAGGTTGCGAACGAAACGATGTATACCTACCTACAAGCACATCGATAAGGCAGTTTTTAGTGGAGATAACAATCAACACCTCATGGCTACATTCCACACAAACAAATCCGGGACGCAATCCAATAAGAGGAAAGTAACTTGTCTTCGATAACAGTGCGCGAATCAAATGGAATTAGATTAAGTCATCTGTACATTTAAATATCTTTAAAATAGCAAATTAGCAATGATTTAATAGGTAACTTATTGTATACTTATAATCTTAATAACTTTAGCTAGGAAATATTAATAACGGCAAAAAAATGCTCAAAATTCCAGTTGCGTTGCACAGCTGCTAGGGTCAATGAACTCTTCTGACCTACGCATAGCTGCTAAGGTCAACGGACTTTTCTGTTGCTACCTACGCACAGCTGCTAAGGTCAACTTACTATGGTTACTATGCGCAATGTAAAATATTTTGTTGGAGCCGTGCGCAATTCAGAAGCAATAAAAGTCGCAGGCCAACTTGAATCTTTCTCTTTTAGTATTCAGCTATCATAGATTGTGCATCGTTTTGGAATTCGACTTGGCTAGTGTAATGAAATAAATTCTACTAACATAATAACTTTATCTTGGGTAACAACTGAGATAAAGATATTTATTCTGGGTCCCGACTGGAATAAAATTTACTAATAATAACTTTATCTTGGGTAGCGACTGAGATAAAGATATTTATTCTGGGTCTCGACTGGAATAAACACTACTAATACAACTTTGCTTTGGGTCTCGACTGAAGTAAAGTATCTTGTTCCGGGGAACGACTAGAACAAGAATTTTACTAACCAAATTACATCCTTGCTTTGGGTCTCGACTGAAGTAGCGTATCTTGTTCCGGGGAACGACAAGAACAAGATAATCACTAATTATTTAATTACCAACACCATAAACTCGATTCCATAGTTTTATACTCGTGAGTACATTTTTTGATTCATATTGAGTAATATATTTATACATATATACATATATAATACCATTGGTCAAAGTTGTCTCTACTTTGACAGTATTGTACTGAGATTAAAATAAGTATTGTGTAGTGAATAAGCGACTTGTTTAAATTTATTGAAATTTAGTTCTTAAGTGTCGTGAAATTGAATTCTGTTAATTTTAGTTCTAGTTATAATTTTGTACTTAAGTTCTACGTGCCTTCAATAAACCACTGACTATAAATATTCCCCGGCGTTATTATTTACAGTCCACATCAGTATTGATATTTTCTTTTGAGTGTTCTCATTGGGCAGAACAGTAGGTACTGGTACATATATTTATTCTGATATGTATATACACTTAAATACATACATCGGAATGTAGTAGCTTACCTACTACCTAGGTGCTGTTATTGGGGAGCTGTAGAAAAAGGAGAACAACGTTTGAGTACATAACTCTGTGATATATATTCACGCACGCATATACATTCAATCATACCTTCGCCGTATCCTTCCCACATGCACATACATGCAATCATAAGTTCGCTACATCCTAATTGTTTTCCGTTCAAGTTTAGCAAAGCATTCATGTGTACCGACAGGTTGAAGAAAGCGATTTACGCTGAACCGTTGTTATCTTGGAACTCAAACATTAAAATGTATTTGCGACGCACGCATATTAATCAGGGGCAAGATATTATAACTTCGAAAGATTCGACGTTCGACAATTTATCGATAGTTGGTATATTGTAACACTTTCGACAGGCGATAATTTCGATAGAATATCACTGAGTCTTGCTGATAGTGCTAGTAGAAGCAAACATTAAAAAATGTATGTAAATTTAAGAAATTAGATGTGTTTGTTACATTTTTTTAAAAATATTCAATATAAAACATTTTATATATTAATTATATAGATTCTTCAAACTTGAAGTTATAAAACTTATAAGAATATTTCTTGAATTCAAAAATCAATAAGGCAGTACATTTTGTTAGGCATATCCATAACATAATGCCGCTGCCTTAAATATTTTCTTTTGTCCCGGTAATTAATTATTTCTTCATCATTTTCGTTATCATCCACAAATAAAGCCACTGCGCTTGAAAAGTTCATAAATTCCAATTTTATTATTATTAAAATTTATCAACAACTAGAAAAAGAATCTATAAATGCCATTTGTGCTAGGGAAAAAAAATCGGAAATAGTTTCAAAGAAGCAAGATCGCCTCTCGAACGAAAATCTTATAACATACCGCCAGATCGAAATATTCGCCTCGATGATCGCTTTCGATGCGAAGTTATAACATGTCGCCACAGATGTAATGTTAAGGTCACTTCCTTAAGAAAATATAGTGCGACATACGCAGGAGCAAAGCAGGTACCATGCGACTCACGCACAGATGCTGGGTGCGACGTACGCAGAAGAGGCATTAGCTTATGGTTGGGTGCGACGTACGCAGAACAGCCATTCCTTACTTTCGTTGATCATTCACACTCACATTCACTAATTATTTATCCTAGACTACACAGCACAATTTAGAGTCTCGGAACTACCCAGCTTAACTTTAAACCTACGATTTAATTTAATATAAATGTGCTTGTCTCTCACGCAGTTCTGTTACTTTAGTACCACTTGACACGAATTTTTAATCACGACTTCACTTCTTCATTTCGGTCACTACACTGACTGCCTGAGAGTACACTCGCCCCAAATTGGAACCATATAAGTGCTACGCTTCGCAACATAACATTCGCACCAGTACCTAGCAAACTAAATAGATACTTATTTTACAGACGTACCAGATATTCCTAACACGAGTTATATTAGGTGGCGTTACATCTGAACCTCAGCCCAGGGATCTGTAGACTCTCCGGCTCTCTTCCTAATTTTCATTAATCATCTTCTTGCCTGACTTTCAATTCCATCCATAGCTTTGCTGAAGAGAGTACCCTTGATTTCTCTTACTATTTATGCGGACCTTACACGTTCAGTTATTATGTCATTATTATCGGAATGACATTAATAATGATCGTTTAAGGTTCACAGAAACTGTAATGATAGCCAGTAATGATGATATCCGGATTTTCTGATATTTAGACATCATTACTGACATATAAGGTGGGGATACTGTCATTAATAATGACAGTGTAGGGTGCGCGCTTCATTACTTCCTTCATTTCTCAGTTCGCTTGTAATTTTTGGTGAGGTATGATGTAGTTTAAAGACGGATAGTGATAGTGAGCTTTTTTGAACTTAGTGTCCTGCGGAGGAATGTACTGAGGCTGAGTGCGTTAAAAGAGCAAGGGAGCTTCTTCGGAACACTATTACATTTATGGGTATGCTATCATTCGTTAACCAATACGTGTAAAGGTGGCTTACCTTTATGTATTCTCGCATTACATGCATAAGCACTTCACAAGATTCTACAACTGCAACACTTATTGAAGCTGGTGACATTATAGCTGAAGACTTGAGATCTTCAAATTTTCTTCCTGTGGGTAGGTACCTCAGAGCAGAGGTGGGCATGTACCAAAGAAAAAGTACTTAAGTACAAGTACCGAAGGCCTCAGTACTTCAGCGTAAGGACAAGTACCGCATGTATGAAAAGTACTTGTAACTAAATACTAAGTCTATAAAAAGAACTGAGTACTTCTTGAAGTATTTTTTAAAGTACTTTTTTAGAAAACTAAAATATGTATAGTAACCCTGTGCCTACTACTTATAGTTTTTTATAGTTTTCGGCACTGCAGGTAGAGTAAAACTTTTATCTCTCATTGCTACACTGAACTATTAGAGGTCCGCCCAAGCACCCATTATCGCCTCCAATAATGCATAACAATTCTAAGGAAAAAATTTCCAGCAAATTTCTAAGAAAAAAATGAGGCCTCCTATATCAGGTCGAGGCATCGTTGATTTTATATTGGAACGAGGCATTGCTTGCTTACCCTTGGTTATGTCCACTGACATATAATATGGACTGCTTACTGTTCTATTTCACGTGGGCACAATTGCCTTTGTCAAAAAATCATTGAAAAAATCATTAGCGGGAAGTTGAAAAATTGAGCACGCAGGTCGGAAAGTGATTTAAATAAAACATTTAGAATTTCTTCTGCGTATATCTAATGAATATATTGTTTTTGGTAAAGCAGCTTTTATCAGTAATAACCCTAAATGATTAATTTAAAATCATGTATTTCGACGAATCCACTAATTTACTTGTTGTTTTCAGTTCTCTTTCAGTTGATACTTGGTGCTTAGATCGTAAGAGTCAGCAATATAGAAGTGAGCCCACTTTCTGCAGTGCATTTCTATGAACGTAGTCAGTCTATATTATACATTTCAGTAGTTATGTCGTCAAGTCGAGGCTTCGGCGATTTTATATTCGAGTGAGACGTTACTGCTTTTTGTTCTACTTGCCAGTCTTGTTTGTATTTATTAGTTTGTCTAATGTTCTGCCTTGTCGCGTGAGTGAGGCACATGCTTTGATAGTTTTTTGCATGCCTTAAAACTCAACAAAAGAGGAGTTCCGTTAGAGATTGTGCTTGCTTTTCTTCGAAGTGTTAGATATTTGTAGTTACTTAATAGACTCAGAAATACTTAAGTAAAATTCTTGGTAGTACAAAACTAAGTCTTAAGTAAAAGTAAATAGACGCTAGTACTGATGTTTAAGTACTAAATAGGGGAATTTAAAAAGTATTGAGTAATAAGTCTTAAGTAACGAAAATGTACTTTAAGTAGTACTTAAGTCTTCTTTTTACTTAAGTATTGCCCAGCTCTGCCTGAGAGTTACTGCCAATCTTTCATTCACTGGTAAACTATCTCTGATAATAGTGTCCTTCCTCAGCAAAAATGGTTTCACCATTCGCAGTAATTTATTAAATGTACCTTCATTCATGCGAAAATAATTTTTGTAACCTCCCGCTTCTGTAAAACTAATTTCTTTTAACAGAACAACATCCGAATACTTTTCACGGTTTTGTAGCCAGTTCTTCATCCACCGTCGCCGTTTAACTCTTCGCTTTGTGCTTAATGCTAAAATTACAGCAATGCAAGCTTTTCTGTGAGGATCCATTAATTACACATTAATTTACACAAGATAAATGAACTTCTGACTCGATGAATTGTGAGTTACTGAAACAATTACTGTAATTTTTAATGATAGTGTAAGGTTTCAACATAATGACAGAGTAATGAAAGAAGACTTTCGGAAGTAATCACATTACTGGTAATGACATTATTACTGACCATGTACGGTCCGCATTAGACACTCTTGCGAACTCCAGGTGAATACCGCATGTACCACACTAGATTGCATGATTAGATCATTGAATAAGGACCTTGATAATATCCTCGCTTAGGGCAAAGCGAGTCGCGTCAAATTCAACGCGTCTAAGTTCAAAGCTTTTTCATCTATTTAAAACAAGATCATCATTTAACCATTTCATTTCATGGAGAATTAATTTTCGATTCACCATCACTAAGCATTTTTAGCATTAATATTTACAATAAATTAAGCTGTACACAAAAGTTATGCTCTATTGGCAATGTTGGATTGAAGAGGTGTACGAAATATTGCAGGCCGTCAAATCTAGAGAGGAGTGCCCAAGACTGGGCCGGTGCTTGTTAGTTTTCTAGATACTGCCCAAAGCCAAAGGAGACTTTCCTTATCTCATAGCTGCTATGTTGTGCTTTGCGTCAAAGGAAACCATCATATTAAAAAAAAAAGAAAATTGTTAAAATGAGTGAATTCATCGCGAATCGAAAATCTGCTGAAATTAGATACAAGAGTCAATGGTTGCCATACAGTTAATTTGTCAAAATTTAAGGATGAATTTCCTTCATCTAATTTTCACAACACATGTATGTATTATTAAGATACCAAATCGAAAACGATGCACGTACAAAACTATCTAAACACAAGGAATTTGAACATTTTTTCTAGAAGCGTCTATCACAATTTATATGCTTCCAATAGATTTTACTTAGCAAATTAAAAATTGCTCTCGCTCAGATTGAATTTTAGACTTCCAATTCAAGAGCTACACTTTTTGTAGAATTCGTGAAACCCTAGACAAATTTGAATAGTTTAAATCAACAAAATGTTGAGGTAGGCAGGAAATTTTTCTAATTTCTCCAATAATTTTAAGCGAGTTATAAAAAAGGTTAAAATTTGAAGCACTTTTAACTTCTTGATTCTGAACTATTCGGATAATTTTTTCAAAACTAAAATACAGTGCCGGAAGGCAGTATGTATACACAAAAGCCAGGCAAAATTCACTCAAAATTTCAGCAGCTGTCGTATTTGCTTGAAAGCCCCCGACTTTCACTAAAAGTTTCGAGACAAGTAAGTAAATACACGGGAATTGAATTAAAAAATCTTTTGATTAAAGTTTTTAATTATTTAAAGTTTTTAATTATTTAAAAGCTTTTGCTGGGAACTAAAAATTAGCTTTGCCAATTAATCACTCGCACCAGGAGCATGAGCCTTAAAAATGCGTCCATTAAATATTTATTTGCAATGCTCTTTGGTTGCGAGACCTATCTGGGATCTAACTCTCTGAAAACAAAGCCTGGGTCTCAGTTTACTACAACCAGAACAAATCGAGGATTTTAAAATTTTCTTTTATTGATGACTAAAGTTTTTGGGCTTGTTGTTTTCCCTACTGAGCACTGTAACCATGAATTTCCTGATATTGTTCTGCCCAAATCACAGTTTGGATTTATCATGGAATCAAACAATATTGGAGTGGCTGGTTTGGCTGTGTATAACCCCTTTTGCTCGATGTGAGAAGAAAAAAAGGGTTTCTTCTATAAGCACTTTTGGTTATATTGCCTCCAATATATTTTCTTTTGTCTTTTGGGAGGAACCGCACCACCACCCCTCCCACCATTACTTCGGTTTATACCCCGTAAAACAAATATCCCTTTCGCATCAACCTAATCCGCTCGGATACAACATTTGTTTTCTTTCACACTTAGGGAGTAAAAGGAGTTCTCGTGTGGGATTGATGTAAGGTTTGTAGGCGACACGAATAATTTGGACCCAAATCGTGTCATCACTCATTATTGACAGAGACATGTGTAAAGAACGGAAACCCAGAAATGGAGTAATCTTCTTCCCTGGATTGGCGTTTATATTGTGTGACTGACTGTACTGCATACATGTTGGTACCACAACTCATTTGTGCGGCTTTACTGATGGGATTTCTTGGAGGCAGCATCCAGTTTTGTACCTATTTATGTACAATCAATTCTCGGTGTCAGAGAAACTTGCGCTACATTTGGAATGATTCATATTTTTCGCGAATAAATCAAGAACGCAATTCACGGTTGATGGTATTCACATATACCTACGTCCTTTAGAAGAAATGCAAATACTTGCGACAGTTATGTATTTTTTTTAAATAAAACACATTTTTCTTGAAAAGTATCATGCAAGGTGTATCTGTAGCGAGGTGAAATGACAAGTAACCAATGGAAAAGATTTTCTGCATCTAGGTAGGGAGGAATGATTTGAAACTGTTGACTGTCAAAATTTAAAATTAATTCTGAAATATGTCTTGGGCGTGTTTCCATGATCAACAGCTTCAGAATACCCAGAGTGGTTTTCAAAGGAAATTCAGGTTACAGGAAATGTCAGATCATGTGATTTGATGATATCCTATCTCCGCATCAATAAAAAACTTTTATTCTTATCTACGCACTGTGAAATACTTTATTACTACTGAACTACCCTAACTTTACTTTACGTGACTCTGTCCCTGAAAGACTCAAATTCCCAAGCCAAGTTAGTCGAAAGCCTAGTCACCTTGTCAGCGGAAATGAACATGACGACTATGTAATGCGGAAATGTTTACAATTATAACTTCACCACTACCGCTATTGCTAGTAAAGTAAGTAGCTGTGCAGTTTAGTAGCTAACCGTCAAACAACAAGCAATAGCTTGGAAAATTCTTCCTACGCTCAAAAATATACTTATCCCATTATCGTTAGTTATATGTTGTTAAGGCCAGAGACATGATGATGGTCCCTCGTTGTAAACGTCATCAACAATATTCTTCAATCATTACCGCGACGAAATATTTCCTCCAAAATAAAAGGGAATAAGACACACAAAGAATTCAATTTTAAAATACATTAAAAGAAAACCACTTATCTTAACCAAGAACTTCGTTCCTTTGGCTCATCGATGTCCAAATACTCCAACAGATAGTTTTAACATCTAAAACATATAAAATTATCATTATTTATATAAAAATTGTACAAAAATATCATTAACTTACCTCAAAAGTATATATCCCTCTCGTATATTTACATTTCGTAATGTCACATAGTGACATTACGTCAAATCATTTGATTTCGCCTCAGTCAAACGTCGCTAGGGCAGCACCGAGAGACGAGAGCTCATAACTGGATGCGGCGGTCGGCGAACCGCAGCAGAAAATCATTCTTGGCCCAGAGCTCATCTGGTTTAGAGACTAATCTAAGTATAAAAATATTCCCAACCTCCAACATAGACGATTAATTCTATATTTCAGAGACAAATCTGAAAAATTCTATCATTTCCTACACCAAAGCAGAAGAATTATTCTGCGCAGAGATTAATCTGCAACTCTCCTGCTCACATTAACAGAATAGAATAATTCTGATGCAGAGAGTAATCTGCGCTTCTTCTTTATAGAAGCATATTGCTACACTTCTGCGCACACGTAGGATATATATATACATATATAGACTAATCTGACTCATTTTATCGTCTACAGCACTTTGGTACCCTTGTTGTGCGCTCACATACGAGCAAAGGTATTTTGCTGCCCTTGTCCCCTCACGCACGATAAAAAGGCTATTACTTTATAGAAACATATTGATACCACCTTGGGTACAATAAATCTATATTCAGAGACTAATCTGAATTAGTTTTTCTATAGAAGCATTTTGCTTCCCTGGTGCTCTCACGCACTAGCAGCATCAACAGTTTCGTTTTCTTTCATTCTGATGACAGACAATCAATTCTGGTCTTTTCTCTTTTTCAGAAAGAAAAAATGAATCACAACCTGGAGCAGGATTCACCTGGATTTTAATTTGTTATTTTATTTGAAGTCTTTAATTGCATTCTTACATTGGATTTTGATAGTTGTAGTTTTAGATTTAATTGAATTTGTATAGTGATATAGTTTAAAGCATTCGTGTTGAATTAAATTTTATCTTTTGAATTTTTAAACGACTGAGTTTTCCTTTACAAACCGGCACTCCCTCCCACGTCCGAGAGTAGATCTGACACATGTATGAACATGTGACAATCTTGCGTATTATTTCTCCCAGAAAGATGCAGTCATCAACATTTTGCATGCATGTTCTCCTCTTTTTCTAATCTGTCCCTCCAATTACACGAGCTCCTCTCGCAGTTGGATTTGTATTAATTTAAAATCATTCTAAGTTATATCGAGCTGCTGAAAGCAGTTTACTCGTAAAAGTTTGTAAGATCTTTTCTTAAATAAAAATTATATAAATAAAAGTGATTAATTTCCAGTAAATATTAAACCCATTATTCGCTAGCACATAGGTGTTCGTAAACAGTTAAATTGTTGTACAAAACTGGCTGTGCGGAAAAAGTGTTAGGCAGGGCGTCCACCAAAGAAACACATACTATGTAGTAAGCCGCTCTAGAAAAGAGCAATTATGCTGCATACTTCCACGCATAGGGCTTAAATTATAAGGGAATTGTTTTTATCATGACGTTGTCCTATGAATATCTTCATTCAAATATAGATTCTTCATGCAAAAGCTGTAAATGCAATTCTTAAATGCAAATGCTTGCAACATGCGTACAGCAAGTGCCTTTGCATCAAGCAGATGCTGCATTCGTGAGTGGCGTGTCTCTTAAAAGTATATATAGTTCTTTTTTGAATGCGCGACGCACTTGCATCTTTTGTGAACGGCCTACCTAAAGAACCACTCATTGCTTGCAAGAGCATCTGGTGCTTGTTCGATTTCCGCTGACGGTTGGTGATGTATGGGATCTTGAAAGCCGCTAAAACCGTACGCGGGGAGTTATAGCCAATGATAATGATATTGATATCTTAGTATTATTAAAACAACTGTGGTATCTGAAGCTACAACATACAATTCCTTTGTTTCCGGTACGAATTGTGTTCATCAAGGCCTAGTAAGGTTGTATAAAACCAAAAAATAACAAATTTTGCAGTAGGCAAATTAAAACTCAAATATTTTCCTCTAAGGAATTTGCAGCAAAACCGTAGTTGTATGCAGAGATTTTCATACCATACAAACCTGTGGCACCGCTATTTAATTTAATGAATGTTGACAAACAGCCTTTTTCCCTAGGAATTTTTTATAAGAATTTTATGCACTTATTGGTGGTCTGCAGCAGTGTAAAAGAGTTGTATTGATTCGGGTTTCTGGATCCGCCAACCTCTCGAGGATCCTTGTTTTTAAATTGTTTGTGTTTCGTCTTCGACTTCTCACAGTCGGCACAGCTCGCTATTGGATTTAGAAGGAGCTATGTCTGGTGACTGTATTAGTAAGCAGTCTGAGCGATTTTCTGCGGTATACACCTAATTTTGCATTGGATGAATTACGAGGACTGTCGAGTATCCGCAATAAGAGGAATGTATCACTTCTATCTGATGTGGATTGGCAGTAAAAACCACTTCATGATAGCGATGCTGCCAGCAGATTTGAGGATCTTACGGCAAGGGAAAAGACTGAAGCACAATCGCGATGAATCTTGATCCCCTGGTATTAGACGATCAAACCCTCAGTGCAAATTCTGTGTTTGACGGTCAGCAGCAATCTCTGAAGTGGAATTGGACTCTCGGACAAGCTACCTTTTACATTTGGACTGCTCTTAAGACAGCGTGGGTGAACGTCCAGGCCGAGTCGAAGCTTACAGTCTTCTCAAGGTCTACAGCCGGTGAGTAGGAATGCTGTGTGGGTTACGGATTAGCAGCTGGTAAGTTAGCCAAGGGGAACTTATGTCGAGCGGTCGGGAGAATTATCAGGCTGGATCTGGAAATGCGAGCTTCGATTCTGATATTGCTGAACCATTATATGCGAGCCTCGCTTCTGCTAGTGCTTGATCATGAAATGTGAGCTTCGTTGCTGCTGTACGTTACTGTTACATCCTGGGTGTATCTAACTTCGAGGAACCCTTGGATGTACATAGCTACTCGAATTTTTGGGTTTGAAACTCTTCGGTACACCTAAGTACAGGAGCTCTTCAGTTTGCCTCGGTTCAGGAACTCTTCGGTGAACCTAAGAATGGAATACCTGGAAATAAGGCTATATAGTTAGGGATCATAAAGGCATCCAATTAAAAGGCAGATCATCTGCGGGTTTTCTTTTCCTTTAATTCAAAAGAGACCTTGATAACAATTCTTTCATTTCTAATACAGAGGACTTTCTGAATCAAAGGTTGACAGGATAATAAATAATTTATTTTTGAACCATTTAATGTTTTTAAATGCGGCAATCGATGCATTATAAAACAATCCTAGAAATTTAAGGTATCAACCAGCCACTTTTTGTCGGATTGTAGCGCACAGCTTTGGGGTCAGTTTTCCGTAAAAGTAGTCCGCAGGTGCTCCGCCTTATAGATATCATACGGTGGTATGCACTGACCGGTTGCGTTCCCACAGAGCACTCAATTCAATTCATTCAATTCTATAAAAATTCCTTTACAGTACTTAAAACAGTGGATCATTTTTAAATTACACAAGGGGAAAGTATGCACTAATAACTGTGAGAAAAACATAATGTCAGGATAAAAGAAGTATCTAAATTTCACATAAAATTTACAAATTTACAACCTGTAAGATAAGAGACAATATAAATCGGTCAGCCTTTTGAAAGACCTAAACCCGTAGCGAACTTCATAGATTCAGATTAAATCAACCTGTGAGAGCTAGTCTCGAACGTGGGAGGGAGTGCCGGTTTTTGAATAGATAACTCAGCGTGTTTCAAATTCAAATATAAATTTTTTTTTCTCATAATTCATATACTTAACCTAATATCACAAATTCACACAAAAATTCAAAAAAGCTTAAGACTAGAAATTCAAATTAACAATTCAGTATGTATATATATAAAAATTCAATAATAAAAAGAAAAGAAATGTTCAAAAAACGTTGTCCGTCTCTTTAATTCTGAAAAGAAGAAGAAGAAGATCGGAATTAGTTTTGTCACCTTCTAACACTACTAGAATAATAATGCTGCTAATACGTGTGGGCCCTAAGGCAGTAAAAATGACGCACACAAGAATTTTCTATGAATCTGTTTGACGGTAGCGGCCCTGTCAGACAGAGAAGCTGAATAAGCAGAAAAAGGGGGGTGCAGCAGCGTGCTGCAACGTGTGGTTCAAAACAGAATGAGACGAAATTTTCAGATTAGACTCTGAACAGAATTATACTTCTGTAATAAATATGAAAAATGATTTCAGATTAAACTCTGACCAGAATTATACTTCTGTAATAAATATGAAAAATTATTTCAGATTAAACTCTGACCAGAATTATACTTCTGTAATAAATATGGGAATTTCAGATTAAACTCTGAACAGAATTATACTTCTGTAGTAAGGATGGGAATATATTTTCAGATTAAACTCTGAACAGAATTATACTTCTGTACGGAGGATAGGAACACGATTCTTATTTTTCAGATTAGACTCTGAATCAGATGAACTCTGAAAAAAGAATGGTGCCATCTATTGCAACTCGTCGGCCTTTTATAGCCGCCGCATCCAGTTATTAGCTCTCGCCTCTCGGTGTTGCCCTGGCGACGTTTATTCCAATTGCTCGTATTCTGACTGCGGCAAAGGCGAAGACAGCTGACTGTGTAGATGTCATTAAATTACATGAAAAAGTTGTCAACAATACAGAGGTACATATGATTTGGTAAGTTTGTGATTTATTGTTAATTATTCCTTTTGCTAAATGATTTCCTTTGGATTATTTTCAGATTAAAGAGGTAACCTGATAAGTATTAAGCAGTTTGCATTTTTGTGGAAGATAGATAATTCGTCAGATTTTAGATAAGTATTCTGTGATATTTTAAATTAGTCTTAATACTTTGTGGTGCCTTTTGTTTATTTCAGGAATTAATAAAAATGGTATAACCAGGCTGGACGCATTGGAATTTAGGTGGACTAAACATCCTCCCGCCTCAAAAAAGAGAAATATCTTTGTAAAATAAAAAAAATAAAATTACTTACAGATTTTTGAATGAGGAGGTGTAGTTTTGTCCCCTTTTTTTCATTTTTAGTGTTAGGCCGCCTGGAAGAGGACATCTATAAAACATTTTTGCTTCTCGGATTTTATTCCATGGGATCTCAGCTGATTGTAAGACTAGCATGACGTCTGGGGTAGACCAAATCGTGTTCTTCAAATCATCAGGAATTCCTGTGGAAGTGTGTATCGCTGAATTGGTTGGTATTGCTTCGAGAGTATTGAACATAGCTGATTCATGTCTGATGCATTCAGTTGGTTTGTTTTTTCTAGCACGAGCTTTCTTAGTGCATGGTACTACTTTGTGTAGATTTCCTGGGACTCTAGGTGAAACTGTTGCCAATGATCGTGGCTGCGTTGGGACACATACATCTGGGCAACACTCTATTGGCTGGTTCAGAATGTCATTGGCCTTAGGTCCCTTTTGTGGTTTAACTGTAGGTGGGGATGTGCAAGACCAAATTGACTGCCTTTTGGTCATAAGTGTTGTGTCTGGCATGTCTCGTGATGATTTTGTTTTGTGTCTCAGCGGGAGGTTTTGTGAAACACTGTAGCTGATTTGGTTTTGTCGGTAAATCTAGAAGATTCGGCACTGTATTCCTTGATGCTCCTGTTTTATTTGGAATAGGTTTTCGTTTAGGAACTGGTGATTTCGTGGGGACACGAATTCCTGGACGGCATTTACTTGGTCCCGGTGTAAACTCCTCGTGTAGAACTGGCAGGCTTGGTAGCACTGCACTTTGTTTTGTAGGAGGCGGTCTTGGCTTTGTCGACTTTCGAATCACGGGGTGATCCGGGGTCGGCTCTGACCCGAACTTTAAGACCTTGTTTGGTATGGGTATTCCACATAAAGCTTTCACCGAAGGAGATATGCCTTCTGCCTCAAATGGTCTTGCCTTTCGCTTAATCGGCGAGGAGTGTACAGGTGGTGGTCGTATGACGACAGATTTCATTTTTCTTCCCTTCCCTGTTGGAGGGGGTGGGATGATAGGCCTGGTAGGTGTAGCAGCCGCCAAAAGTTCCGGAGGAGTAGGTGCAAGGCTTACATCCATAGAATCCAGTGATTCTGAATTAAAAATTTCTAACAATTCCTCCATTGCAGACAAAATCAAAAAATAATAAAGTAACTAAAAACGAATTTGAATAAAAACCACTTTGCGCGCACTTGTCACTGTTCAAAACTGAAGTGACTTTTGGCGGGTTGTGGATTCGAATATATTCAAATATAACGGGTGTTTTGGAACTTAGTACTGCCAGAGAGCAATAGACTTTGGTGAGGATAATTGATGATTCTCAGGAGATGTTGGTGAGAGGGACAGGATAATTTTTTGAAATAGGACAGGTGAGAATATTTAATTCATTTCTATTATTGGATGAGGAGGAAAGAGCTCTGACATATTTTGCTGCAGTTCGTATTACTGGGAAAAATTCTCTCGCATTACTGATGCAATATGAGAAGTAGGATTTGGATGATAGTGAAGCCATCTAGTGGTGAGAGGTTTAGTATCTCTGTCATCTAGTTCAGTTTTTGTTTTGTTAGATTTTAAAGTTGCTGACACTGAACGAGATGGTGTTACTCTTGTTTCATTTCTCCATTTTGTGTTAATGGTGGAAAGAGTGGTTAAGGTGTAGTGCTTCCTTGCTTCACTGGGTGTATTTCTCCAGACTTTTCTCTGAGAACTGTGGCGCAGAAGTGTATTATGATTCTTGGTGGACACATATTCATATTTTCTGGGGGGTAGTCGTTTTCTTGTATGGAATTGATGTTTTGGTGGCGTGGTGGAGTATTCCCAAACTCTCTTTAGTTTCTTATCCAACTTGGGGTTTGTCGTAGTATATGTGGATAGCACAGTTGTCGTCGTGCTCTTTATTTCTGGTACTCCTCCGACCAGAGTCCAGCCCAGTTCGGTGTTTTGGGCTGTAGGTATATTGCTAGATCCTCTTCTAATTCCATTTTTAATGATGGCGGCATAGATATTTGCTCCGAGAAGAACAGCGATTTCTCCTGGAACTAAGAACGTAGGATCTGCAAGCGGGAGATTGTTTATGTGTTTCCAATTTGACACTTCGATTGTCTGTGTTGGAAGCAGATCGGTGATTTTTTGGATTATGAGCATGTTGCTCGCTATTTTAAAATTGTTTTGTAGAGAATTAATTGTGACTGTGGTTTGCTGTACAGCTGTATTAGTGGGAGTTGAACCAAGTCCAATTAATTCTTGGGTGGTTGGAGATCCTTTAAGCTGTAAGAGCTTACAGGCCTTTTCGGTCATAATGAACACTTGAGATCCAGAGTCTATTAATGCTCGGAATGTCATTGTGATTCCGGATGATAAGGTGACATTTATCAGAGCTATACAGAGGAGAGCTCTTTTCATATTGGCGGTTAGAAAATTTTGAACTTGTTGTTCGTCATTTCTACAAGCTAAGGGTGTGCTTGGTTCAGTTTCCATACTGGAAATTTGGGTGGATTGATTAGGTGATTCTGTCACCGAATCGTTTTGCTCATAGTGGAGCAATGTGTTATGACTTTTGTTACAGTGGTAACACCTTTTATTGCTTGTACAATTTACGGTTAGGTGGTTGGGACATAAGCAATTTTTGCATAAATGCTTATTTGTGACAACTTCCTGTCGTTGTCGGGTGTTCATATTTCTAAAGGTTGGACAATGAAATATGATATGGTCACCCTTGCAATGGCTGCAAAAGGACCTTTTTGTAGGTGGGTGAACTGGTGTTGAACTTTTGCTTCTGTGATGGCCCAATATACGGAAGATTCTTCCAGCAGCCAAGGGCGCATTTTAGTGAAATAATTAGCAATTGCTAAACAGTAACGTCGCATTGTACTGTTCTGCAACTGTCGGTTATTTTGCTGATTAGCTTAACAGCTGGCTGCGATGAGCGCTTAGTGGAGCAATCGACGATTACAATAATAATTAACCTTCGCATGGTAATTATTATGTAAAGCGATTGTTTACTACTGAGCGACTCAGGTGCTGCAACCGGTAGAATAAACGGCAAGGTTGTTGTCGTTTGTTTACATCCGCGTTGTTAAGTAAAGTCTACTTCCGAATATTGGTGCATAAAAGACCAATGACTGGACTGGCGAGTGCCTGTAGTATTTTTTAGCCGCTCCGTTATCACTCATCGCGATATCAAGTTACAGTTCGGTTCAGATTGGTTTTGCTTTTAAAAGGTATTAAGATAGGTCAGTTTGGTTTATGTTTTAATAAAGAAACTGTGTTAAAAGAAATTCGAGTATCGCTTTTAATTATTGGATTTGTTAATTCGATTGCTCAACGGGCACGACACTTCTATTCAAGAATCCATACGTTGGTTTTGGTGGGAATGGTCTTCTCTGAATCGTGTTCGATAATGTATTTCTTTTTCCTATCATTTCCAGAGTTCGGAAACGAGACTCTAGGAATTTTTTTAGTGTGTTTAATTCTGGTAAATCAGTGCTACTATGTAAGCTCTGTTCCCATAATTGATGCGTATCTGGGTGTAATTTCTGTACAGTCAAGTAAATAATAATTGGATCCCAATTGTTTCTTTCTACATCTAAATTCTGTAATGCTAATAGTGCTTCTGTTATGTTGTCTAGTAGTCTTTTAATACCTTCGGTGGTATCATGATTAGTGGTTGGGAGGGTCAATAATTTTTGTAGTTGTACGTTGACTAGGATTCGCTTATTTGAGAAGCGCTCCTTTAGGAGTTGCCAAGCTGGTTTATAATTTGCATCGCATATTTCATAATGCCTGAGCAGCTTTTCAGCTTCTCCTATTAGATTAGTTTTTAGAAAATATAGTTTGTCAACGTCTCTTAAATTATTGTTTTTGTGAATAACTGAATTAAATAAATCGTGGAATGAAATCCACATAGAGTATTCTCCATTGAAGGTGGGAAGTTTAATTCTGGGGAGTCTTTCATTATTACATGAATTTGTGCTAGCATGTGATGTCTGAGTCTGAGGAGGATTGTTGACAGGCGTTGGTGTTAGTTTGTCTATATCCTCTTCCATGTTTGCTGCTTTTTCAATATAATACTCCTGTGCATCACTAAATGTCTCTTTCGTGAAATACTCTAATTTGCGATCTTCCTTTGTCGCTCTCTTTTGAATTACCCTATGCCGCACTTGGAATTCTTTCCAATATTCGGTGAACGTTTGTAGGCGTTTTTCTGTCGATTTGACAGTTTTCTTTTTTCCATCTCTTTGATGCCTTCTAAATAAGTCTTCCATTAAATCTTTGACTTCTATTTGGGACTGTACCAACTCTGACACAGAGTCAATGGTTTCGTCACCAACGTCAGATGGAATGGATTCGTCATCTTTCGACATTTTGTATGGAAAGGCTTGAATCACGTGATATTAAGCAATGTATTCAATTTTATATTTGATTCGACTGAGTTATCCGGCTTCGAAGGACCAATGTGAGAGCTAGTCTCGAACGTGGGAGGGAGTGCCGGTTTTTGAATAGATAACTCAGCGTGTTTCAAATTCAAATATAAAATTTTATTTTCTAATAATTCATATACTTAACCTATTATCACAAATTCACACAAAAATTCAAAAGAGCTTAAAACTAGAAATTCAAATTAACAATTCAGTATGTATATATATAAAAATTCAATAATAAAAAGAAAAGAAATGTTCCAAAAAACGTTGTCCGTCTCTTTAATTCTGAAAAGAAGAAGATCGGAATTAGTTTTGTCACCTTCTAACACTACTAGAATAATAATGCTGCTAATACGTGTGGGCCCTAAGGCAGTAAAAATGACGCACACAAGAATTTTCTATGAATCTGTTTGACGGTAGCGGCCCTGTCAGACAGAGAAGCTGAATAAGCAGAAAAAGGGGGCTGCAGCAGCGTGCTGCAACGTGTGGTTCAAAACAGAATGAGACGAAATTTTCAGATTAGACTCTGAACAGAATTATACTTCTGTAATAAATATGAAAAATGATTTCAGATTAAACTCTGACCAGAATTATACTTCTGTAATAAATATGAAAAATTATTTCAGATTAAACTCTGACCAGAATTATACTTCTGTAATAAATATGGGAATTTCAGATTAAACTCTGAACAGAATTATACTTCTGTAGTAAGGATGGGAATATATTTTCAGATTAAACTCTGAACAGAATTATACTTCTGTACGGAGGATAGGAACACGATTCTTATTTTTCAGATTAGACTCTGAATCAGATGAACTCTGATAAAAGAATGGTGCCATCTATTGCAACTCGTCGGCCTTTTATAGCCGCCGCATCCAGTTATTAGCTCTCGCCTCTCGGTGTTGCCCTGGCGACGTTTATTCCAATTGCTCGTATTCTGACTGCGGCGAAGGCGAAGACAGCTGACTGTGTAGATGTCATTAAATTACATGAAAAAGTTGTCAACAATACAGAGGTACATATGATTTGGTAAGTTTGTGATTTATTGTTAATTATTCCTTTTGCTAAATGATTTCCTTTGGATTATTTTCAGATTAAAGAGGTAACCTGATAAGTATTAAGCAGTTTGCATTTTTGTGGAAGATAGATAATTCGTCAGATTTTAGATAAGTATTCTGTGACATTTTAAATTAGTCTTAATACTTTGTGGTGCCTTTTGTTTATTTCAGGAATTAATAAAAATGGTATAACCAGGCTGGACGCATTGGAATTTAGGTGGACTAAACACAACCAATTAAAGGATATATTAATCATTAGAAGAATGAGAAGTGCCTTAAATATGACCTCCGAACCAGTGCGCTGGTTATTTATTAGTAAGCGATTCTATGCGCGAATAATATTAGCGAATAAAAAATGTTGCTGGAACCCCGATTGGACTCTCAAATTATCATTTTCTGGTCTGGATCATCAGACAGGTTAGTTTCGTCGTAGTAGATGGATTTTAAGGACTAATTGTAAACTGGCAATGTATTCATTAATCATGTCAGGTGTTATTGATGCTCAAATTTTTTTTTATTTGAAATAATTCGAGTTGTTTTATTTGCGTGCCTTTTCACTAAAATGAATTTATGCACCCTGCACCAGGGAGATTATCGTTAAACTGTCATATTCTGAATGAATTCTCTTCCGATGGATTATAAGCCGTAGGAATTCCACAGTGTTTTGCATTTCTCTTCTTTTTCCTTATTGCGGTATCCTATATTTCGCCGAAGAAGCTTTAATTGCAATAACTGTGTTTCTGACATTGCAATAATCTTGTAAAATCACAATATTGTTGACTTCCTTCCTTCCATTTATATATATATATATATTTTTATTTAGAGAAATTAAATGTAAGTTTTTCATTAAAATTTGCGGAAAGACCGATCTCGTTTCTTCATTTTTATTACTGATATTGTTTTTAGTAATTAAAAAAAAAGGTGACAGAAGATTAACTGCATTAGAACCATGAAAAATAAAATATCAAAAAATGTTAATTGAAATAGAATTAATAGGCATAATGAAGAATACAAATTATTTCCATAATATTCCGTAGAATACAAATATTCGTTATTGGCTAGCAGAAAAACCTCTACGCTTACAGTTTTAATGTGCACGTATTGAAATGAATCTTATAAGGTATGTAGGAAAGATTCATATTAGACCAAGCATGATTCAGGTATTTGGATTATAGTGCATAGATACTTGACCGATATGATAAGTAATTCGCCTTTCTACCTGCATGTGAAAGTGGTGGCTTTTTTCTGGCTATAGCAACAAAATTTGTAATAACGAGAAACAAGTAAAAAAGCTAGAATTGGTCCTAGACAAATTCTTATGATACCCTAGATAAATACCCGTATGTAATTTCGTTTACACATCTGTGCAACCTTGATTTTTGAAGTGGTTTTTCGCATATATTTCTAGAACGGTTCGTCCCACAGTAAAATGATTATAAACAATTTCGTAGGATTTTATATTCTGAAGAACTTTTAAGTTCAATAAAGACGCCTAGGACTGATCGTTTTTACAGTAAAGTAAAAAATTTAAATCTTTATATGTATAGCAACACATAGCAACACCAAGAGGGGTTGCCTGATTTAGTCCATTTTTGAAGCTTTATTTAGTATTATAAAAAATGTGAGCTCCTTTCGTCGACGCGTTCTCTGACAGTAATAAAAATATTGTGAGAAATGACAATTTTGTATGGGAACCATATGAAGGGGTTACCCGATTCATCCCATTTTCGAGCTTAAATTTTCATTCTTTTGTTTGAAAAAATCGTGTGAAATTGTTAGCTCTCTACGCCGACGCGTTGTCAAGCATTGTCCAAATATATAGTAAAAACGAGATTTTTGTAGAGCAACCTTATGAAGGAGTTACTCGATTTGTCCCAATTTCAAACTTAATTTTTTTTTAGAAGCTCGTGCCAAATTTCCGCTCCCTATTTTATATTATGAAATCATAGAGTATACTAAGTTTGCCATTCAGTTTGTAACACCTTCGTATAATATTTTAAAGCGAAATGGATTGGACAGCCAGGCATAATAAAAAGCCATTTTGATTTTTGTGCGGCGGTCTATCCGTCTGTCCGTCAATCTTTCCATATGTCCGTCCTCACGATAATTCAAAAATACGTATACTTAGAGATATGTGGACATGGACTTAAAAACAAAACCTAAAATTAACTTCGAAAATGGGTCAAATTGGATAACTTTTTCCCAAGTTTACCCAACATAAAACTTTAATTTTCACCATATATTTAGATTGGACATTGTCTAAGAATGCGCTGACGTAGAGGGCTGAAATTTTGTACGCAGTGCTTGCATAGCTATAGTAAATAATGTGTCGAAAATGGACCAAATTGTGCAACTTCTTCTTGATGCTACCATATAAGAATTTTGGTTTTCACGTATACAGTATACGATCAGTCCTACACCTTTTTATTGTTCTAAAACGTTCTTCAGAATGCAAGGAAATTGGTGATGATCATTTTTGCTGTTCGATGAACCGTTCTAAAAATATATTCGAAAAACCACTCCAACGCAACGATCCAACTTGCATGGGTTGGTGACTATATGAAATTATATACCGGTATTCATCTAGGGTATAATAAAAATTGGTCTTAGATCAATTCAAGCTTTTTGACTTGTTCTCTACCAGCATTATTTCTGTGCATTACAAATGGAATAACAAACTTAGTATTTTGGCGACGCGACTGATCTGTTTATATTATTTCCAAACTCCGGTCAAGTCATCATATAAACTCGGTAAAACACTTTTCTGAATTCGGGCTAGTAATGCCTTGCTGGACGCAGGCAGCCGTAGCTAGGTAGGCTTTGTTTTTTTATAAAGTAGTTGAAATATGTTTTTGTTTTCAGTCTTGTGACAACATTTTTTAGAGGCACACAAAAAAAAGGCAAAGAAAATATATTCCAAAAAAAGAAAGTGTATCTACCCAGGAAAATTGGGATCAAACAGCAAGGAGTTCTTTTTTTCTTTTAATTCTTTATGTTCCATAACCCTCTTTTTTCTAGAAGCGTCTCAAGATTGAGTTGGATCCGCACTCCGCGGATAATTCCGTGGAAAACATTTAAGAAACAAGAACCACCACTGATACAGAACTCTGGAGGCGCGAACAACTTCATCCTTCTGGCTATCTCTGTTCAGTCGTAAGGAAGCATTTTTTTTTCTACAACCACTATCAACCACTCGTTCCCACTTTGAAAGCAGCTGAGGACCCGCGTGGTGATATCGTAATAAGTATAATTTTTCAGGCGCATTTCAAGTCAGTAGTCAAGTTGGAAATCTGATTACAATGGACTGAAAAGTGACAAGATTACTCGCAGCACCCCTCGTATTGTCATTAAGACCACCCCACTGCCGTCTGAATCTACAATAAAGCTCTTGACTGAAATAGTTTTCTCCAGGACAACTCCTTACTGCTGTCATAAGGACAGTTCTATATATTCGTTGACAACAAGTGACTCCAATTTGTTCTCCTCGTTAACTGTCATATATACAGTCAACACAAATCTAATTTAATTATCCGTAAAGGACGATTAACCCATTTACACCAAGTGCAGTAGTTGACGTATCTGGGGAAACTCGACATTTCCAGATCGAAGATTATTTGGGCAGTTTAGTTCATTGTTGCTGACTACACGCAATATTGAAGATTCATTAATAAGCTTACCCCACTAATGCCAATTAGTGAGAACAAGACACGACTCTCAAACATTTCATAATTGGTAACCAAACTGATTACCTAAAGTATATCCTATAATCTCATCTAGGATATAACAATGGTGGAGGTATTCTAACATCAGGGTATTTACTATTTTGATCGCTAATATAGGAAAATATAATGCACACATCGTCGACAATTTTAGAAACCTATTCTACTACTAATTTATTCATTCGTGTTTATGGTTGCCAAACTGACTACCTAATGATATAAGAACCGATCAAGATTGATAATATCGTCACACAGAAGAGTGTTTTCTTCGCTTATTCAGAAAATTTAAAGAGTGATATTAATAATTTTAAAACATAAATTGTGATTCGCAGAATTTTCATTTATTTATATCTCAAGTTTAAAAGGAATAATATTAAATAAAAATTCGTGAAGAATCATAAAAACTTTTGTGAATTTTATATACCACAGATTTATCAATTTTTAGGATTCCTATTTTTCTTATAAAATATAAAATTTATTACAATATTTTTGTAATTATATGCGAAGCGTAGTTTTAAATTTTAGACTGGAAAAACGTAAGTACTTAAAATATTTCCCGAATATTTAGCAACAAATAAGTTCTTCGCACAGAATTAATTTTTAAAACAAAAATTTAAAAAATTTTAAATTTCCTTTCATTTTTGCTAATTATGGCAATCCTATTTATGTAATATCCCGAGCCATGACAGGAAATTTAACTTAATTTGGGATGGTTTTTCTATTTGATGGGGACATATGCTGTTTTCAATAATTTTGTATAGGAAAGGCCTGCATTTAGCAGTCTGTGGGGAAAACAGATCAAGCGTCATTAGGTAAGAACTTCTTTTTATATTCGCCACTTGCTGATTCGTAAAAATTGATGGGAAAGAATTTGCAGTGATATTAGATAACAATATGCATGGACAAATTCAAAATGAGATGAAATCTTCAGTGCATCCGTGACATGTTCGCATTTTCATGCAAATGTTTTTAGAGTTTTTGAACAAGTACCGAAGTAGTTAAACATTACCTATAATGATTGTACCATAATTAGTATTATTGGGTGGAAACATTAAATTAGTTTTTGTAATTCTGGAAGTTTAAATCAATTCTTTTCCAAAATACTTAGATATTTAAAATCTTAAATTTCTCTAATTGAATCGAAGTTCTAATTAAGCACTTTTAATTCTTGCGGAATGGTGATCATAGTGACTGAACTGATTTCAGAGCTTCCAACTTCCATTTTTGTTGGTATTTCCCTTAAGTTTTGTATGTCGTATGCGGATGATGTTGTCACTTCTAGATATCGAACTCATATACTAGACATACATATGATTACAACACTGACGAGAGGCGAACGACTTGAAGGTCTTTTGAAGGAGAGTATCTTAAGAATTAACTGGCATCGCTTTTGTCTTAATCCAGGCTGAGTACCTACCCTGTACTACCTGATGGCTGTCCAAATTATCATTAATTTATGCTCGTCGATTCTATTCAATATATGTTTGTTGGAAAGTACATCTGTCGCAATATGTACTAACAAAATTCCAAGTTCACCTTTCTAATTCATACGAAAACCTGCGGACCACATCATAAAAATGATGCACAATCCAAAATCTCGATTTAAAGTTGCAATTTGAAAATATTCCATGCGACGTGTTTGAAATTCGAAAGTCCTGAAACGAACACATCTCTTCTCTCCTTTACAAAGTTTGCTGGCGTCTGCACAAAATAATCACTTGAATGTAGCCATAAGGCGATGTGATGAAATGCACAGAACAAGCAGAAGGCGAGCGTTTATTCGATTTCAATTAATTATATTTCATGTTCTTAGCATTATTGAATTTGATACCAAGACTTTTGAGCGCAACGTGTTAGTTGTGGAATGAAAGGCTGTGCCTGTGCCGAGAGTGGAGTCCGGGACGTCTGGCAGATATCGGCAGAAATAGTTATGTGTGTGAATGCAAGTAAAAGTGAAATGTACAGAAACGATAAATGCTTTCGAGTTTTATCATCGCAAATGTGCAATTATAGCCAACTAAACTTTGCATTCTACCGGGAAAGTTATGAGACCACATGATCCCGTGTCCCGCATTTTCCCTACAAGCTTTTTTCAGATCGACTCACCTTATGCATGTCCCGTTATGCAAACGATTCAGAATAATTACAAAACTATGGAATTTCCAGGCTGACGCACATTCGTGATTCTTGATTGTTAATTGATGCGGTTAAGGATTTCCGTAAATTTGAACCAATCCAGCTTTCGCGGTGCACTTGCTCGCACAGTTGAGGTATCTAAACGACACCTGTGTAACTGGCTTCCATGACTTTTACAAACTGGAATCAATGACTATACCGTTCCAGCCAGTACACGAACTCGCCAAATTAATCTGATATCATAATTTACGGGGCTTGTTGCTCGCCAGCACGCAACATGCTATGCTATACACATGTGGAATTACTTGTATACAATAGCTCGTAGATGCATTCGTAATTAAATTAATATTGGACTCGTAAAACTCGTGCAGTTTCTTTGACTGAAAAAAGCAAACTTTCTTGTAGGAAATCCGCTGGGGTGAGCACCACTTATGAAAAAGGAAAATGTTCATATTATATCAATGGAGAACCTTAACTCTATACAGGAAGGCTAGCCTAAGTTTTTGGGAGTTTTGTGTAGTGGTTTATGTTCAAATATACAACACTCATGGGGCTAACTGGAGCTATCGTGCATGGCGCTAAATATGAAAATCGACTAGACTATAGATTATACAAAGGCCATGGGAATATGTGTGAAATAAAATGATTTCTTACAACAGCTATGTTAGATGAGATTCGAGATACAAATAGTCGATAGTAGAGAAATAAATCCAGATAGATTTTCACTTGTAGTGACTCGTTTTAAAATAAAAAATTCAAAACTTCGCGCGCTCGCATAATTTGAATTTAGCACGGAAACAATTCCTCTTCTCGTCACTAGAAATTGGGTAACCTGTATCGAAAGGAACGGCCGATAGTGAGACAGTTGAAAGTAAGTTATGGCGTTGGTCATACGATGTGTACATCAGCACAGTGAAATATATTGAACTAGTGAACTAGCATTTAAAATCATTTAAGGATAATTTTGTAGTTTGTAAAATAAAGTTTTTGTTAGTGGTAAGAACAAGTTGTAATTATTTCAAACCACAACAATTGGTGACCCCGACGTCGAAAAAGGCACAATTTAAAACTCAATTTACACAAAAAAATGTGTAAAATGTGTAAAAGCGCAGTGCGTACAATAATTTTTTTAAATTGAAAATTGCAATAGTACTCCATAGACCGTGACCAAGATAACGCCACTTAATAAAATTCCGATATCGGCATACAGCATTCCTAACCTACGTCAGAAACCCGAAATAATCTCCTGATCAATCGACAAGCAGTCATCAGTCAACTGTAATTCATACATATATATATACATATATATATTATATTCGCAATATTGTCATCTGAAATTAATCCCATGGAGTGACGATGATCATCAGAGAATATTTATTGCATTACGATGTATCGCAAACAGCTGAACAGTTCGAAGTGTGACACCAGCCATAAGTAGATAATCATAATTACCTGCATACTTTGTTCTCGACGACAGTGACGAAAAACACTCATTATCACAAAAGGAAGGCGACTTGCATCAGTAACAAGGAAGTTTTTGTTTCATAAAAATTAAATACTGTAAAAAGTAGCATTTTCATTCAATTTTTTTCTTGTTCTATTTTAGTGCAAAGCTCATACTCATTTTTCAATATATAGTAAATGCAAGATGTAAATATCGAGAGACCAAACCAGATCGCTGCCTACATTATAAATACATACAGGTAACCTCATAACCTTTTCGTTTATATTATATTATATTATAAACTCGTAAGTTGTCTAATTAAATTTATATATTATATACAATTTAAAGTGATTTAATAAGTAAATTAATTTAAAAATGACAACTCCGGGAAACGAAGAGAATAAAAACATTCGAACGGCGCAAGATGCTAGTACGATAGGACGAGTAAAAATGCCAAATTTTTGACATTCGAGTCCCGCGACGTGGTTTGCAGTGGTTGAATCGACGTTCGTAATCAATAATATTAAAAGCGATGAACTCAAATACCATCATGTACTTACGGCCTTACCAGAAGGGATTTTAATGTCAATAACTGGTTTAATTAATAAGCCACCATCATCTGACAAATACAATAAAATTAAAGAAACGGTAATAAATAGGCACACAGAGGGCGAAAGTAATAGAGTTACGAAACTTTTGGACGGTATAGCAATTGGTGATAACACACCTTCGCAGTATTTTCGGCAGTTAGAAACAATTGCCGGTAATTCACAAGCATTAAATAAAGACCTTTTAAAACAAATATGGATTAGCGGTCTGCCCTCGCATGTTAAATTGAATATTGATTCTCTATTAAAAACCGTGGATAAAATTTAAGAAGTCGGTCAATCTTCGGGAATAACAAGCACGTCCATAGATCCCACTTCAAGCATATTCCAAAATATTGATAAAAAATTGAATAACCTTTCGTCGTCACAAAGATTTAACAGATCACGATACCCGAATAAACAGGATAGATCACGTTCTAATACCCCAGCTAACCTTAGGCGTAGTAGTAGCACTCGAAGTGTCAAAGAATTCTAAAAGTATCCGATATGTCTTTTTCGCTATCGTTTCGGGGAGAATGCAAGGAAATGTAGAAAACCGTGTAATTTTAAGTCAACGAAATTAAATGCAAAAAACTGAGTTCGACTGCAGATGAAGCGGCCACCGGCAGGAAAATTACCAATAATACTTCAAGCCGTTTATTCATTAAATTTAAAAGCACAAAACTTTGTTTTCTGATTAATACTGGAGCGAACATATCGACCATACCAGTCACAGTTTACCCACGTGAGAAAAAGGATAAGGAAGTTTGCTTACCAGCTGCAAACGGTACTTTAATCCGTACTTTCGGTACTCAGCTTTTGAAATTAGACCTGGGTCTACGAAGGGACTTTACCCACGCTTTCATCATAGCCTCCGCTAATCATCCCATAATCGGAGCAGATTTCATATCAAAATTTAATCTTTTAGTTGACCTAAAGAAAAAACGATTGCTCGACAACAAAACGTCCGTAAATGTGAATGCGATTATCAAAAGCGTTGATACACCAATCCCAAAACTTTTTAACTTTTCCAATGAATACGTAATATAGTCAGAAATTTTCCCAGTTTGACATCACCTCCAAATTATAATCTGCCAGTAAAACATTCTATAGTGCACCAAGTACATACTAGAGGACAACTGCCGCACGCTAAGCCACGTCGCCTAGATAAAGTAAAATTCGACGCGGCGAAGCATGAATTCGAGTATATGGTGACTTTAGGGATATGCCAACCATCTTCGTCTCCAGTATCCTCACCTTTGCAACTATTAAAGAAGGAAGATGATAATGATTGGAGACCTTGCGGGGACTATCGTCGCTTAAATGCATGCACGATACCGGATAAATATCCCATTCCCCATATTCAAGACTGCGCCATGCATTTACATAGGTGTAGATTACTTTCAAGAATCAACTTGGTAAGAGCATTTCACCATATACCTGTGGCAAACGAAGTTATCCACAAAACGGCCATAACAAATGCCTTCGGGCTGTTCGAATTCCGAAGAATGCCATTCGGCCCCAGAAATGCTGCGCAAACGTCCCAACGTTTTATTAACGTTATGTTGGAAGATATGGACTTTACGTATGCATACATTGATGACATACTGGTAGCTAGTCATGCCATTGAAGACCATAAAAATCACTTAAACCATCTTTTACAACGCCTTACTGAGTACGACGTAAATATCAAAACTTCCAAATGCGTATTTGGTGTCAAAACTTTAAATTTTAGCACACACGAATTTTAAAAGCGGCATTTTTCCTTCGAAAGATAGAATAGACGCTATCCTTTCATTTAAACCCCCCAACAGCATCAAGCAAACGCAGCAGTTTCTAGGTATGATAAATTTCTTTAACCGTTTTATACCCCAACTTGCGGAAAAATTATCACCAATTTACTCTCATTTAGCTAAACTTACGAATGTAAATAAAAAGAAGAATAATACTTTCCATTGGCCAGAAGAATGCGACATTGGTTTTAATAAAGCTAAGGAGGCCTTAGGAGCAGCCACACTGCTCGCGCACCTTATAGACAGCGCATATTTCAATATAACAACAGATTCTTCGAACATTGCTATAGAAGTCGTATTACAACAATTCAATAAGGAGCAGCAATGCTGGGCTCCCTTAGCATTCTTCTCAAAGAAACTTCAACCTACAGAAACACGCTATTCTACCTTCGATAGAGAGCTTTACCAGCCATCTATCTTTCTCTCAAACATTTCCGACATTTTTGGGAAGGCCGGGAAGTTATTATATTCACAGACCATAAGCGTTTGACCACGGTACTAACGTCGAAGACAGATCATAGCCCACGTCAAACCCGACACTTAGAATTTGTTGCCCAATTTTCAAGTGACATTAGGCAAATGTAGTTGCGGATTTTTTGTCACATCCTAGCTGCAACGAAAATTCTAGCATTTCAGTTACAGGCTTAGACATAAAACAGATATCTAAATTGCAAGAAACCGACGACGAACTGAAAGTATTACTGTCAACGTCAATTGTATCTAAATGGAAACTAAAGCAGATTAGAAGTTTCTACTCAAAATAATCGCCCATATATACCCAAAGATCTACGAAGAGAGGCGTTTGGAAAATTGCACGATATTTCTCATCCCGCAATATGTGCCAGCCGAAAACTCTGCGCTTCAAAATGTTTTTGGCCAGGTATGAATGTCGACACCGGTGCTTGGGCTAAGAGCTGTATACCCTGCCAGAAATCGAAAGTACAGCGGCACATAAAATCCCCGATTGAGAAATTCAATGTTCCTAGAAGTCGATTCAAAACATATCCACATGGATTTGGTAGGGCCACTACTACCATCCAAAGGAAAACAATATATCCTCACAATAATAGACCGGTTTACGCGATGGCCGGAAGCTTATTCTCTTAGGTCAAGTATAGCAGAAGAAGTTGCAAAAACATTTGTATTTAATTATGTTTCTACGTTCGGTTGTCTATTAGAAATTACTACGGACCAAGGAGTACAATTTGAGTCAAAGTTGTTCTCAGAATTAACCAAGCTGCTGGGAAGTCATAGAATCCGCACAGTTAGTTACCATCCGCAGAACAACGGAATGATCGAAAGAGTACATCGCCAACTTAAAAATTCTCTAAAAGCCAGAGGTAATTCTAAAACCAGGAGCGAAGAACTTCCAATAGTGCTGCTAGAAATGAGAACGTCAGTAAAGGAAGACCTTAGAGCGTCACCAGCTGACCTAGTTTACGGCCAGGCCTTAAAAGTCCCAGGCGACTTGTTCGTGCAATCAGAAAGTACCAATACAGAAGATTCATCAAATTTAGTTCAAAATTTGCGAAATAAAATGCGTCCTGTTACGTTCAAAAGTAATCGTGCCGAGCCAAATTCGCGAACTTATGTGCCTCGCGATATTTACAAATTCGAATATGCGTTTGTGAGAGTAGATAGAGTAAAAATAGGATTAGAGCAACCATACGAAGGTCTGTTCAAAATTGTTAAACATTTCGTATTTCATATTAATGATAAGGACCGAAGCATATCAATAGACCGACTCAAACCTGCATACGCCGTCAGCGATATGGTATTGATTAAAAAAACTATTACCTGAACGAAAATAAAAGTAAAGTAAAGAAGAAAGGCTAGAATAAGCATTTTTAGTACCTACGTATTTTCATGAAGCATTTTTTTTAATATCTGATTAGTATAAGTAAGGAGCGTAATAAAACGGGAAGTAATAGTTAAAGCCGCGTCTTCATCATGAAGATAGTCATAGAAAATACTTCATGACTAAAACCCAGCGGGAAAATTGGGAATGCCTGACTTAGATAAAGTTTACTGTCAACATTACCTGGGATGCATTAGTAATAATATACATACCGTACGTTCAGCTGGTTTAGGAAGGCAGGCGTAATGTATTGATGCGTCGTATTTTTGATTTTGAACATGTTATGCACCTTTTAGGAAATTCTTAGAAATGGTAGAGGTAATCAATTGATATATTTATTCGTGTTGTTATCGAAAAGAGACAGACATTTGTGCGACTATATTTGCAGAAGATAGCTCGAGGGGGTGCGTGCAGGTCTTTTTCTAAGAGTCGTGACCCAATATTCATTTAGTGAAATTGTGACATCAGACTGGAGCTAGCAGCAGGTGTACAGGTAATTAAACGATTTGCAATAACTAAGTATTTTACTTCGCACAGTGAAACGCCTGGCGATTGCGAATTGTTTACTTGAAAACTGTCACATTCCTGCTGTATATAACTGGGCATTGAGTCATGGTTAAGTAATTCACTTCGCATAGTTAAATACTCAGCTGGGCTCACTGTTTGTTTACATGCAGTATTGGGGCTCCAGCTGTCGGCAGTAATTAACGTAATACTTTTGATTGCAAGGTATTGCGCTGGTCACTGGGTCAAAGTCGCTTCCGCCTGGTTGAATGGAAGTGAGCACGGTCGATTCGGTAGATCGGGTAACGCAGTTACAAATTGTGTGTTTTTAAGATAATGGGTCGGTGCCAAGTTAGTTTGTTTAAATTCAGGAATTCGATGGAGAGTAACGGTTCTTGTAATAAAACTAATTTAAGCAGATTAATAAAGTGTTACATTGGAACATTGAAAATATACAATTTTTTTTCTTTTCATTTTAATTTTTTTTTTAATTTTGGGAGTTATGCTTTTTTAGCTACTCCATTTTTTTGTGGGGGTAATGCTTTTTTTAGCTGCCCCGTTCTTAAGCTAATTTTCTTTTCAGGTTAAAGTTATTGGAGAAAATTAAAAAAAGGGTATAAATTGTGGTGATTGTTGTTGCGTGAGATTGTTTTTGGTTATGTGGTCTGAGTTTTAGTTAGTACATAGTGTGATATGTAAATGGAGAAGTTTCAGTAGCTCAGTAGATTAAGTAGATAAATTCTATTCGAAATGTACGGCATATTAAGGGATATACTTTTGGTCATTGGTAAGTTTCCAAATAGTAGGTGAAAAATTTAATGGAAGAAGGTTCAGAAATATTAGAAAGATCAGTGTTTAAACACCGTCGAAAATTCAAGCTTTTGCGTTTAGGGTTTTTAATCAATTAGCTACGGTCTCGGAAAAGTGTTTGATAGTGAAGTGTAAATTAGGTAATGACTATAGATGTCAGTGGGAACAGGTAACGTTCTAACGAGGCAAGAATTGTTACGAGTTATGGATCAGGAAAAGGAATTGGAAACCAGAACACAGGAATTGAAGAAGTGCCAGCTGAAATTAGAACGGTACGAACAGGATTGGCGGTATCTAGAAGAGCATCTAACGGATGAATTAAAGAAACGATTGCCTAGTGAAGACGTAAATAAGTTTCTGGAGAAAATAAGTGAGGTTACAGTGAAATGGACAAAGGGAGCAACCTTAGATTTGGTGATAACATCTACCTTTGAAGTTATTGGTAGAATTGAGCAAGAAACAGATCAAGCGTTGGATGAGTGCAAACAGGAAAACAGGGCTTTAAAGGAACCATAAAGTCTTTAGAAAGGCAATTGGAGGAGGCAGAAAAGACTGCCACTGGACTAGAGCAAGAATTAGGAGTCGCAAAATTACCCCAGGAGTAGGTTCAAGTTCGAGGGATTTTTAAGAAGTGGTCACCCAAGAAATTAATATTCCACGAGCGAGAAGAAGTGGTCACCCAAGAAATTAATATTCCAGCAGCGAGAAGAAGTACTTCAGGGCAAGAAGAAATTTTCAAAGCTAAAAAGCAGACCTTAGCAAAGACGAGTGAAGTTCAAGTGATGTTTATGATAAAGTCATGGACTTGGTGTCCACATACATACCAACGTTTTCCGGAGAAAGACCGCCAAAACTGTCAAAGGACGTTCACCGTTCTTGAGCTGCTGCAGAGATCTGTACGATCCTTTAAAGTCCAAGGCACAGCCTATCTTCATGAAATGAGTGAGATATCGGTTGATAGATGACGCATATTATCTAGTAAGTTCAGAGGAGCCGAAGGATTTTGAGACGTTGCAGCAAGCAGTTCGCACTGCCTATATGCCCAAAGAATCGTACTGTGAGCTGTGAGCTGAAATGATAGCATGCGTACAAAGGCCCGGTGACGACATTAAATATTATGCAAATAGGCCCAAGGAGCTACTGTGTCCAATCAAAGCGGCAGTTTCGGCTAAATATCCAGGCAAAGACGGTGGATTGCTAGCGAAACTTGAGGCCGACACTTTGGCAACGTTCTAGGCAGGTGTTATGCAGCAGACTACTCAACTATATATGACGGGACGCAAATTTCAATCTCTGGATGAAGCACGTGAGGAGGCAGACTACTTTGTGGGGGATGCTAGGAGACTTAAAATTAAGGAGCCTGGGCTACGGAGTCATACGAAGGAAGAGAAGAGAGGAATGGCAGCAGGCAGCTTGGGGTGCTGGTTGGTTCAGCAAGGAGGGACCTAAAGGGACGGGACCACAATGGAGGCCAGCACTATCGGGAATGCACAGGGCCTCCCCTAGTCAAACAAAGCAATCAAGACCTATCCCAGTGCTTTCAGTGCGAACAATGGGGACATATTGCTAACGAATGTAGTGAAAGGAAACAGACGCCTTATTGCACAAAATGCCGAATATATGGACATGACGCAACTGGACGCAAAAGGCAACAATTCAGGTTTGCTGAAGCACTTAGCAGTTCGGTAGAGGTGCAATCGGAAGCAAAAGTTATATACTGCCAATTTTATAGAACAGCTGACCACTGCACCGCAATTTGTAGAAAAAAATTTTTAGCAGACAATAATATTCATCAACAGAGAAACGGGAGGTGGCAGCTCGGGAACAATCCCGCAGCTGCCTTACACTAAACAAATTAGAAACCAGATATTCGGGTAAAGGGGAGGGCATAGACATAGAATTAGAGCTAGTTAATAGTTGCATCATCACAATAGAAGCCGACCTTGGACTAGAAGATAAGCTTACATAATTGGTGGATACGCGACCCACCTGCAATTTAGTTAAGGGAAATAGAATAAGGATGGATACACTGATACAACAACATAACTGTATCACGACTGGAGGGCTGTTTGGAGATCAGCAATGTTCAACTGGAACCTGCAAGGCGCATCTTCACGTAGGGATGGGTAAGCAAGAATGCGAGTTCCAGGTAATACACAACGCAGACGGAATATTAGGAATGGAATTCCTTAAGGATAAAGCTGTTATCGATTGTATTAATAGAAAAGTGTCAATACAGCACGGACAAGTGTACAAAGAAGCATAGCCAATTTTCAGGAACGTAACAGGATCCGAAAAATTTGTACATATAACCTTCCAGGGTTATAATGTGGAAAAGAAACGACTCTACAGTAGGGAAGCAGTTCGGACAGTTTCAGCGGAAGCTCTAAGAAAGCGAATGAGTAATCGAATTGAAAACCTGAGAGAGGTGATATATAATGCTAGAGCTGCCTCTGAGAGTTCAACCAAGTATTTTAGCAATGCTAGCTACATCAGTGACGATTTTAGAGTCGAAAAGAGGCAAACACTCAAGAGGGTAGCAAGGATAAATCATGTGGAAGCCCGGAAAGAGGAAATACTTTAGCTTCGGCTCTTTGAGCAGAGGCGAAGCAGGAAAGTCCTCTTTATACAGAAGAGATTTTGGTAAGGTTACCAGAAGGGATGTGGGGGCAAAAGCAAATTCGGGAAGCAGTTGCTAAGAAACGACTCTCCAGTAGGGAAGCAGTTCGGACAGTTTCAGCGGAAGTTCTAAGAGAACGAATGAGTAATTGAATTGAAAACCTGAGAGAGGTGATATATAATGCTCGAGCTGCCTCTGAGAGTATAACCAACTATTTTAGCAATGCTAGCTACATCAATGACGATTTTCGAGTCGAAGAGAGGCAAACATTCAGCAGGGTAGCAAGGCACGTGGAAGCCCGGAAAGAGGAAATACATTGGCTTCGGCTATTTGTACAGAGGCGAAGCAGGAAAGTCCTCTCTATACAGAAGAGATTTTGGTAAGGTTACCAGAAAGGATGTGGGGGCAAAAGCAAATTCGTGAAGCAGTTGTTAAAGGGAATGGGTAAGATTATCACCGCACGGAAATCGAACCAGTTATTTCCGAAACTGCAGCCTTTGCGGAGGCTGGGATATTCGAAAAAGCTTCAACTCCTAAACAGGGCAATATATCCAAACCCCTCCTCAACTCGAGAAACGGCAGGGAGTCCATAGAACAGCTGGAACCAAGAATGGAGTAATTGGTAAGAATCTGTGTCGAGAGCGAAGATGAGCTGGTGTGCGTGGCGGAAGAGATTATCCCAGGTGTGTACTGTGGTAATGCCATAATCAGTCCAGAGAATGGACAGGCCTTTGTGGGTATTGTCAACGCTAGAACGGAGCCTGTTGAGATAACGAACTTCCAACCCAAGCTTGAGTGGTTGGATAGGTATTCAGTGCAGCCGCTGAGAGATAAGATAAAGGCGGTAGGCCGTTCTCAGCAAAGACTCGAATTACTGAAACAAACACTAGTACTTTCGGAAGATTTAAATTGCGAAGAAAGAGAAGTGGTATCTGAAATTTGCAGTGAGTATAATGACATTTTTTACTTGCCAGGTGACAAGTTAACAAATATTCGAACTAGGACTTTTAAGCTATCATTACTGTCAAATACAGGGCTCATCCACAGGAAAGAATATCGTCTGCCGAAGGCTCACCGAGAAGAATGTCAGAAACAACTAGAAAAGCTCCTAAAAGATGACATTATAGAGCATAGTGATAGCCCTTTTAATTTTCCGGTATTATTAATACCAAAGAAAAGAAAGGATGAAGCAGGAAATCGGAAGTATAGGTTAGGTGTAGATTTTCGGGAGCTAAATAAAGTCTGCCTACACTTTTCGGTCATTACCAGGTGTTAAACGACCCAGCGGAAAAGTCGGCTTTTAGTACAAATTTCAGCCATTTCCAATATAAAAGATTACCCTTTGGATTGAAAAGCGCACCTCCATTTTTTCAGTCTCTACTAAATGGAATATTAACAGGGCTTCAGGGTATCAAATGCTTTGTATACCTAGATGAAGTGGTAATATTCGCGAATAACCTGGGCGATCATAATAGAAAGCTAACGGAGGTATTTCAGTGTTTTAGAGGAAATAATTTAAAACTACAACCCCCGAAGTGCCAGTTTATACAGAAGAAGGTAGTATGCTTAGGGCATGTATGTTCAGAAAAAGGAGTAACCCCGGACCAACGGTTAGTGGAGGCAATTCAGAACTATCCTCGACCTAAAATGGTTCGGCAAGGCAATCGTTTCTGGGCCTTGCGAATTACTACCGTAAATTAATTCCCCATTTTGCTAGGATATTGGCTCCAATTAAAAACCTTTTGAGGAAAAAGGTGAAATTCAATTGGTGGCCAGCATGTGAGGACTCTTTTAAAATCATAAAAGAGTCGCTCACTTTCTCTCCCGCGCTAGGTTATCCAGACTTAAATAAGGAATTCACGCTTATCGTAGATGCTACCGGAGAATCATTAGGTGCCGTGTTAGAACAGGATGGGAGGCCTATTAGTAGTAGCGGCACACTTAATCCTTCCTGCTGAGAGAAATTACTCCACCTCGGAAGGGGAAATGCTTGCTATTGTTTGGGTGGTACGAAATTATAAATGTTATATTCTGGGCAGGCATTTTAAAATAAAAACTGATCATCAGCCGCTCCGCGGGATTTTTAAGGTAAGGGATACCACCTCACGCATGGTACGATTCCATCAGAAATTATCGGAGTACGATTTCGAGATTACCTACCTGAAGGGAAAGGAGAACGGTAATGCGGATGCTCTGAGCAGGATACCCCAGCCAGTAGAAGGTGTAGCGGAAGCTACATATTAATTATTTTTAATAATTGTGTTACAATTTTCCTGTACTGAAAATAGTAATAATTTAAATTGTCGGTCCAATATTCGAGCCGACTGTAAAAAAAATCAGTTTGAGTTGACATTTGAAAACACCTCGAAAACTTTAAAAAGCTTTAAATCACAGACACACGCCACTGTACGCAAATTTTAAAATATTCACATCATGACACTTTATTTTGTAAATAAGAAATAAGTTTAGTTCATGTCAGGATTTTATTGAGTTTCAAAAGTAAACGCCAGAGGGCAACAACTTATACTAGAAGTAAAAATAAAAAGAAGCTTTTCATAAAAATATAGATTCTTAATTTTCTATTAATATTATTAATTTATTTTAAAATATTCTCTATGTTTAAAGCTGTATTTATAAATAGAGAGAAGTTATCAATATAAAAAACAGTATTCTAAAATAAAATAAATAAAGAGATTACTGTTTTGGACTTTTTACCGGGTTACACTTAATTTTGTTCAAATCACCCAATTTCGCTATTTGGGACCTGTTGATGAGTCACACCAAGGCTTGAAACTTGTCACCAAAAATTAATGGGTTGTGTGATGAAATAACAAATTAGAACATTTTTTAGCTTATTATTAAGACGAAAGATATTTGATATTATACATATTCTAACACATCCCGGTATAAGAGCAACCAGGTAATTGATTTCGTCGAGATACTTTTGGCCTAACATGAATGGAAACATAAATTTGTGGGCAAAGTCCTGTTTATCTTGTCAAAGATCTAAAATTCATAAGCATATGAAGTCGAAGATTGGTCAGTTCGAAGTTCCAAAAGGCAGGTTCGAACATATTCACGTGGATTTAGTCGGTCCATTGCCACCTTCGGATGGATTTACTCATCTATTAACTGTCATTGACATATTCACTAGATGGCCTGAAGTTTATCCTATAAAGGATATTACGGCAACGACAGTGGTAAATATGTTGTACTCATATTTCACGCTTCGGAATACCTCTTGTAATAACAGCAGACCAAGGTGCTCAATTACAGTCAAAATTATTTGATGAGTTTTCAAAATTGATTGGATCACACAGAATTCGCTCTTCACCTTATCATCCACAATCGAATGGGATGATACAGCGTTTCCATAGACAGTTTAAAACAGTTCACACTAATTGGGTAACGCATATACCAGCGATCGTTTTAGGTTTAAGATCCACAATAAAAGAAGATATTAACTGCTGTCCAGCGGATCTGGTTTATGGGCGAACGCTACGTATCCCAGGTGAATTCTTTGTAAATACACCAAAAACAATATTAGATCCATAAAATTATTTAATAAACTCAGGAATCATATACAAACTTTTATACCGGCAAGTACTAGAATACAAGATACAAAAATATTTGTTCCAAAGGATTTAAAAGATTTCAAATTCGTTTTTGTAAGATTGATAGATCTAAACCAACATAAAATTGTCCGTATGAAGGACCTTTCAAAGTTATTAAAAGAAACAACAAGAACTTCAGAATTAACTTCGGCGGAAGAGAGACCACTATCTCGATTGATCGTTTAAAACCGGCATTTGTGGACGTGATATTAGATGAAAAGACACCCACAACAAGAAATACCATTAGTAAAAAAAAAGTTTCGTTCACTTTGTAACGATGTTTGTTTGTTGTTTCTGTCTTTGTTTTATTAAATTAACATCAAACGTTACTTTGATGGACTTATCACTGAAGAGGGAGTTGATGTAGCGGAAGCTACATCTTAATTATTGTTAATAATTGTGTTAAAATTTTCCTGTACTGAAAATAATAATAATTTAAATTGTCGGCCTAATATTCGAACCGACTGTAAAAAAAATCAATTTGAGTTGACATTTGAAAACACCTTGAAAATTTTTAAAAGCTTTAAATGACAGACACACGCCACTGTACGCAAATTTTAAAATATTCACATCAATCCACTTTAGTTTGTAAATAAAAAATAAGTTTAGATCATGTCAGGATTTTATTGAGTTTCAAAAGTAAACGCCAGAGGGCAACAACTTATACTAGAAGTAAAAATAAAAACAAGCTTTTCATAAAATTATAGATTCCTAACTTTCTATTAATATTATTAATTTATTTAAAAATATTCTCTATGTTTAAAGCTGTATTTATAAATAGAGAGAAGTTATCAATATAAAAAACAGTATTCTATAAAAATAATTATTTATGACATTTTCATCTTAAAAAAACCTCAAAAACCTAACCAGGTTTTGACCAGTTCAGAAGGCACCACTAAAGAGGAAGAATTTCGCTGTCTTCCAGTTACACGAGCACAAGCCAAGAAGCAGGAGTCAGAAGCTGAAGAGACAAAATTCGCAGAGCCCGAGAGTGAATGGGATGATATCGAGGAAGCCAAGAGAATGGTAGGAAGGGCTCTAGACAGTCCAACACCCCAACATGTGAACAACCCGGAGGATATTCAGGTAAAATTGAAGGATTATCATGATTCCCGGTTTGGTGAAAATTTCGGCGGAAGCAAAACATTAAACAGGGTGAAACGCTTCTATCGCTGGAAAGGAATGAAGAATGATATAGTGAAATATATCAGCAAATGTTGGCAATGTAAAAGAAATAAGCCTTCTAGAACCAGTATAATGCCATTGGTCATAACAGAAGTATCGGAAAACCCGTTCTATAAGGTATACGTTGACCTCGTGGGGCCATAACCTACAAGCCATAATGGCAACAAATAAATGAAAATAGCCACGCATTTGGCTTGTTTAGTTTAATCAACATGTCCTTTTGGGGGGCTTGTACTCTAAACCTACAATTGGGTACTTCATTTAAAGGGTTATACAATAATATAATGGCACATTCATTTGATGTGGCTGCAGTGATTATAGGCGTGATTTTTTTGTAGGTTTTCAGGGCGAGGCCCTTTAATAAGAGGACTTCCTGTGTTTTTGCGCTATTTGCTATGTATGAATAACCAGGGTCTGGACAATTTTGGTCATTTGGGCAATTCGAGGTCGTCTTGAGGTATATCCCCAGAAGATTCTTGGGAGACACTATGAGTGGGTGTATATGATGCGTTATACTTGCCAGTATGATGTCCAAAAGGGCTTGTTGTCAATATTCGACCCCGATGATTTGAAGTAATAAACTTGTCATAATTTTTTGTCTTAGTTGCCTCCTAGTTAGATCTTCGGCCACATGGCGGAGGTCGTTTATCTGGTGTGCTATTTTTTGTTGGCGATCCATTAGCAGAGCCAGCGGTTTTTGAATCTGTTCCAAGGTAGTTTTAACAACACTAATTTGTTGTTTCTATAGGTCATCTAGGGCTTGTGCATTCGATTCAAGTTCATCTAATCTGCTGTATATTTCTTTCCCGTTGTTGCTGTCCATGGTGCCGAAAGACCTGGTCTTGCTCCGTCCAGGTACTATTTCCTTAATGGTGTTCATTCGCTTTCGTACACTGTCTATTATAGCGTGAATATGTTGTTGCTTCACGTTGCAGAGGTCTCCTGGGTCTGTTTTATTTAGGCAGAGTTTATGTACTAAGCGCTCTGCCTGTTCTGCTAGAATGATTTGTGTCTCTAGTTCATTCATATCTATTTCCGTTAGAATGTTCCAGGTGTTATGATATACCATGAGGCTTCCTAGATCCTCGAAAAATATACCCGAGCTATTGAGATGCGTTATAGCATAGGGTTTCTTGGCGACTTCTCCTGTCGTGTACTGGACGAGGATGGCCATTATAATTAATTCTAGCGCCATTTCTGTGGACAATTCGGAGGAAGAAAATAGTCCTTTAAGTATGGTTGTACTTTTATTGTGCCGTTTAAACTGGGCAGTCGAGTGACTCCACTGCAAATGTTCCTGAGGGAGTTATTGAAATGGGGTTATTGGAAACTAACAAGGTAGGAGTTTTAAGTTAACCTGGTTCATTTGTGTACGATATATTTTTATTCGAAATATGGTTTGAAACGATTATGGTGTACCGCTACTATTTGCTTATCAATTTTGATTGTGGTATTCACATCGCTTGGTATTGCGATTACCTGATAAGTTCCTACCCAGATTTGAGAAAGCTTATGTTTCCTGCTTTCATTCTTGATGAGGACCTTGTCTCCTACGAGGAAAGTTAAGGGCCGTACTGTGTTATCGTAGTACCCCATTGAGCGCTGTTTGCTTGCCAATAAGTTCTTTCGTGCCGTGGCATAGGATTTTTGGAGCTTATATCTCAGTATATGATAATAGCTCTCAATATTATAAACGGTTTCGGGATTCCGTTTTAAATTTGGAGGGACATCCGCTGTGAAGCCGTATAGGCAGTCCATTGGGGTAAGCTTAGTACCCTCGTGTATACTATTGTTGTACACGAATGCAGCGGTTCGTAGGTATTGGTCCCATGTTTTGGGATTTTCACCTACGATTGTTCGCAGGTATTCTATTAGGGGTCTATGTGCACGCTCTAGTGCTCCACTAGACTGTGGGTGGTATGCGGAAGTCTGTAACTTCTTTACCTTTAGAAGCTTACACACTATTTTGAATAATTCACGCAGGAAATTTGTTCTGTGATCGGTGAGTATTCTTTTGGGTATCCGATAGTGCGTAACGATTTCATCAAAGAAAGCCTGCGCTACTGTGACTGCTTCTGCATTAGGTATTGCATACCAGTAGACAAATTTTGTTAAATTATCTTGAAAGGTCAAGATATATTTGTTACCTGATGTGGTCTCTTCTAACGGACCTATGATATCGAGATAAACTTTGTCGAAGGGTTGTTTTGCGATGTCCGTGATAACCATTGGCTTTTTATATTGTGCAGATGCTGCCATCGTCTAGCCCTTGGGGCATTTTTTAATATATTTTTTAATGTCGCTAAGCATGTGTCTCCACAAATACTTGCGTCTTATACCGGCGACACACATATAGTATTGATATCATGTCATTGATACCATCTCAAAGCTATACCACGTAGTATAGCCGAGCCTTGACACACGTTTGTTCGTAGTATAGTTTGACATTCGCTCTCACTGTAAAGTAAAAGCAGAGGATTTTTACAGAAAATTGTACATTTTAAATAATACATGCAGAGTCCATAGAAGGGTGTGAACAAAGGTAATCCCTGGTTTTGAACTATAATATACTGATAATATTTATGCTAGATTTTTTATATCCTTAGGTTCAAAATTCTCAATATTGGGAAAACGATGTGCCGAAGATGTATGAAAAAGATTTCAAGAACGCGTTTCGAGTGGACAGATCAACATTCAAATTTTTGGTTAATAATTTGAAAAATATGGAAAGAGTGAATACGGCATGGCGCTTAGCTATTCCGCTAGCTAAAAAAATTGCCATATCTTTATATGCACTCGGTTCCTCGGCAGAATATGGGACTATAGCAAGCCTATTTGGTGTTGGCAGAACTACAGTAGGAGAAGTATTATTGGAATTTTGTACAGAATTGTATAATATATTCCAAAAAGAATTTTTGAATACATATCCTCCAATACAAGAAAAAATTAATGAGATCGTTCGAGGATTTGAACTGCTTGGCTTTCCACAATGTTTCGGAGCTATATCGATGGCTGCCATATAGAAGTAGGTCCAGCTAAAGATGAAGCTGTGGATTACTATAACTACAAAGGATGGTACTCTACGGTTTTATTTGCAGCAGTAGACTATAGGTACCGTTTTACATATATAAATGTAGGAAGTCCTGGCAGATGTAATGACTCTACCATTTTTGAAAATTCCCTTCTGAAAATACAACTCGAAAAAAATCCCATTTTTGTAAAAAATAGCAAAAAAATTGAAGGTGTGGACGTTCCTTTATTACTACTGGGTGATTCAGCGTTTAAGCTATCAAAATCAGTGATGAAGCCATTTCCATTTTCTGTATGTCGAGACATAAATGAACAGAGATTTAATTATCAACTTAGCAAATGCCGGCAAGTAGTGGAAAATGCCTTTGGGCACTTAAAGGCTCGTTTCAGACGCGTTGGGAAAGGATTAGAAATTCACATTGACAACGCGCCAATAATAATTAAAGCATGTTGTGTGCTTCATAATATATGCAATAACAAAAATGACAATATTAACAAAATATGGTTAGATGAAGCCAAACAATTAGAGAAGCGCAATCAACCTAACTTCACAACAATAGCTGGGCACACAGGCGTCGGAAATATCATAAGAAATGCAGTTAAGTAATACTTTGGTAAGTCTTTATTAGATTCTTATATTATTTACTTTTTATTTGACGTGAAAAATTCTAGTATTTTTTTTTGCAAACTAATGTTTTCCCGCAAAAGTTCATTTCTTTCTTCTTCATTTTTTTTTTTTTACTGACCGACGAAGTCCTTGAAGCACTCTGCTTCCTCCTTTGCCACTTCTAGTAAAGCCTCATTAATTGCATCCCTCCCTCTTTTTCTATTTTTAGGACGTGTTGATTTTGATGGCCTAGCTGCCGAAGATGGTCCTGTCGCCGAAGTTTTTTCACCTGAAAATGATGGCACATCTGATGATGACACTAGGGTAGAGCACTGTGCCCATGACTCGGTCATAGAAGATTCACTATAGTCGAAATCGAGTACATCTATACTCTACTCAGCGATAGCAAGCTTGTGCTTGAATTTTCTTCATCTGTTTTATATAAATAAGAACAAAATAATAATAAATTGTTTCTTCTTAAAACTTCAATAATTTACCTATACTTTCTACTACAAGTTCATCCAGTCTGTTTGCCTGGAATTCGCCAATAAATTCTGCAATCTCATCGCAAGATTCCCATTCAGATGGAGACCCTCCAGACTTGCCAGTCATTTATAATAATACATTAATGGTTTGAATTGCTACTTACCGATATCGCTTTGTCAAATTATTTATTCTTGTTCGGACTTCTTCCATAGACAGAACAATGCTATAACTTTCCTGCAGCTCAGTTCCCATTTACAAATTTCTATAAACTTTACCGTTTCGCTGTTTGATAGAATTTTCTTCTTTTTATTTTTCCTTGCACAAATGTCACATTTTGTTGTAACTTTTTTCCACTATGTAATAATGGCAGTAGTATCAGTAGAAAACTGTCTCTGCTAGGTTTTAGTATTAGGATACCAGCAAAAAAATTTGTGTTTCAGTACTAGGTACGTTCACGATATACCAGGTACTTCAGCTGGTATCCAGCTAGTATATGTAGACACACATCTAGTATAGCACATAGTTTTCGAATACCATGGCATCAATACCACATGTGTGTCTATGCTATTATATGTTTGTAAGTTTTTATGACACCTTGATTTCCACCGAATGGGGAATCGTGATAATCTTTTAAGGCTATTTGAATCTCTGTGGGGCTCGTGATTACTTCGGGTGTCTTACCCGTACTTACTTTTTGCTAAAGCATTGCTGGGTTTGGTGTTCCTGCCTCCGTGAGTTGAGTTTCGTTTTGGTCCGCTTTCGTGTGTTCTTTTGTCTCCACACTGGTGCTATTTATTATCTCTTCAGCCTTTTGCTTCTGAGCTCGAGTCACGACAAAGCAATGAGCGGACTTATTTTTCTACATATTAATCATCTTCCTCCACATCTTATTCTATCGTGTGGTAGACTAGAGTTTTAACCGTTAAGGTATTGCCTAAAATATCTTCCTTTATTGCGTGAGGGATGCGACTTAGCGCATCTGCATTTGTGTTGTATATCCCTGGTTTATATTCGATGTTGTAATCGAATTCAGATAATTTGTGGTAGAATCTCACAAAACGGGAAGTAGGGTCTTTCACATTGAAGACACCTTCGAGAGGTCAGTATAGACCGTGAATTTCCGGCATTGAAGGTAACACCTGAAGTTCTTGCTTGACCAGACTAGAGACAATAACTCTTTCTCTGTATAGTAGAGTAGTTTCTTTCGGCTTTGTTTGCATAGGCAATGGACTGATACTCTCCGACTTCTCCTTGAGAAAGAACAGCTCCTAGAGCCTCGTTGTTTGTTCCAAATACATGAGAAAAAAACAATTCATTTGACTTCTCTAAAAAACTATAATATTTGGGAGCTTAAATCGAATTATATGGAGAAAAAGGTATATTTGATAAAAGATCAAACTCAGTACAGAAATAATTTTAATTATTAAAAAAAAGGACTAAAAGATAAGAACAGGATCAACTGTAGCAAATTTCGAATATACGTATACGGATTGTTTTCAGTAGCGAGGCGTGCCTATCTAAGTCGGGTGTTCAGGATCGAGCAATAATGGGAAATTAATTTAAAAGTTCGGTCCAAAAAAAAAAATAAATACAACGAAATATGCCTTAGACGGATCTCTTTAGAGGAAAGAATTTTAAATTAAGGTAATTTTAATATATGAAAAAGAAAGGGCGAAGTTTATGTTGCTTTTCAAGAAAGGTTAAAGAAATTATTGTGAACATTTCATATATTACTGTAGTGACAATTCATTTATAAATTAATTCCATACGCCTACTTTTCTTACAAAATTCCTGTGTGACTTTCTCGTAAAGTGTTTCTTTTTGCTTTAACTCTTTGAGGAGATGCCTAAGCTCGACAGTCTTTCTGTCCCATAAGTTTTTATTCGCTTCAATGCTGAAAATGTTCTTTCAGCACTAGCTGTGCTATCAGGAATTGTTAATATTAAGCAAGCAAGCTTATAGACTTCTGAAAAAGTTGATTGAAGCTCATTTTGCTTAATATATTTTAAAATTTCTCTGACTGACAAATTTCTGAAACCATTAGAATTATAGATCACAATTAACTCATTGTTCAATTTTGAAAATCAAAGAACTGTCCATACGAATTATTAATAGAATTAAATGCATTGGATAGAAAACTTTGTGAATAACTAACAAATTTCTTGTTATTCAGCAATTCAATAAACACAAGCTCTTTCATACTTTCAAATATAATATCCATTTGGGTAGAAACGGTGTCTATTATCTCCAAAAATAAAATTTTGTATTGTGCATTTGGTTCATCTGCATTTTGTAAGCGCCATCGTTGTTGATGTGGACCAACCAATGCTACGGTTTCGTCGAAAACTATTGAAAAAATAGCTCTCATACTTCGAATATGTGACACTGTTTCATGAATTTTTTCATTGCAATAACAAATATCCATGCTTTTACTCTGGAGGATGTTAAATAAAATATCAGTGAAAGCAAATATTTTCACAAGAGTAATGAAAAGAAACTGATTATTAAATTTATGTAAGAAATGTAGAAAGCCCCCGGATGATAAATAGGTTTCTTTGTCCCATTTTTCTGGTTTGGATATTATTTTCTCAAAAATCTCGATAATGTCTTCTCTATACTGACAAACAGTGTTCAAAATTCTTTAATTTGACGACGTGTTGAAGCAAGTTGTGGAAAGTTTATTCTAACATGTTCATAGAAAGCCAGAGTCCTCTTTGTAGAGTTTGCAAAAAATGATGCAATGGTAGACATAGTGCCAAAGAAAAATTTGCAAGGAAAAATAAACTCTACAGACTTCACTAAAACTAAATTTAATCGATAAGCATAGCAATGAATGAATCGGTCGTTAGGGTAAACTTCCCTTAACTTAGCTTGTGCGCCATTCAAATTTCCTGCCATTACCGCAGCCCCATCATAACCCTGCGCTACTAATTTATGCCCGAAATTAAAAAAATATAAAGAAGCCAAATTAAAAACATAGTTCGAATTTGCATTAGCAGATTTATCCTTGCTAAAATCAGTGAAAAATAAAAATCATTCCATACCCATGCCCATCCACTAATCGAATAATAGTGGACATTTGCGACTGGCTAGACACATCAGATGTCTCATCTAATAAAATTGCCACATACGAGGAGCTCTTATTTCGCTTTTAATATGGTCCATTATTACTTGATATATGGATGAAATCAAATCATTTTGAATATCGGACGTGATACCTTTAAATAAGGAATCACTACGCAAATGATTATACAGAGTCTCATTGTATGTGGAAATAATATTCAATAATTCAATATAATTTCCACGATTTACAGACTTCACTGACTCATCATGGCCCCGAAAAGATAACTCGTGAATGCCCGAAAGCATACAGCGTCGATGAGACGTTTTACAATTTTTCTATTTTTGGCCACGTCCTCGTTGCGACGATTTATACAAATTTTCTTTTCCTGGTTCAACATTACATCAATTCTAACTTGACAAAATGTTTTAAAAGCTAGCATACAATTCATATGTGCCAAACACTTTTCATGTTTCGTAACACTAGCACTCAAATGATTTAAGTCTGAATAGCCACCTTGTGACCAAACCGATTTATCCTTATCTGAGGCTAAAAGCAAACAATGTCAACAAAAGAGTTTTCTATGTTGTTCGCGACCTGTAATCCATTCAATTTTATCATAAATTGATACAGGAAAGCGACGAACAACTACTGTTTCGGCAGTTATACGAAACACTTGCTCAGGAGGTTAGCTATTGCGTCAACGCTTGTGGTCGTCACTAACATCCCGAATCAGTTATAGGGCTGCTTCAATAAATATAAATATGTTTAATATATAATAAATGCCGATGCTTTTAATGTTCAACTTTATTTTATTTTTACTATTCAATTCTTCTTCCACCAACAAGTCACAAGTGGTAAAATATTCAATTTCCAACTCAATAAACTATGAAATGCTTATGCTCCGTTAATTAGCCAACTTGATTTAATCTTACCTTTACTGAACAAAGGTGATAAAACAAAACAAAAACTTTATATGGGCGTTTGAAGTAGATGATTTCTATCCATAAAATTCGTGAGGATGCTTCTGATTTTTGATGCTGACGTCCAAGTCGATATTCATACACTGCCTCTTCATTGGCATCACTGACACTCAACTTGAACATGATCAGACTTCTGGGGTATTTAATGGAGAAATCTCCTGGATGTCCAATAATAGGTGTGCCAACAATTGGGGTATTGACATCAATTGGAAGTCCACGTGGAGATTTCGGTGTAGTAACCAGCTCAGCTTCGCTTGTATTTACATCAAGGATATCTTCCATCTTATGCAATTTTTTTTAAAAGAAGAAAGATTATTTATTAATATGATTAAATACTTAATTATAAAATGCGAGTGGATACTACAAAGTAGTATACTTAAACGTGTATAGGAACAATTTTGTTTATGGATCTCTTGAGAGTTGAGGATTGGGTCTTTATTGTGACGACTGTTGTTTTTCCATCATCTCCTGGATTAGTTTCCTCAATGACCCCTAAAACCCGTTTAGCAGGTGGAAGTCCTTCTTTCTTTAGTAATACTACTTGGCCTTTCTTTATGTTTTCCTTAGTTTTGTTCCATTTTTTCCGTTGTTGTAATTGGGTCAAATATTCAAGAGACCATCGTTACCAAAAGTTTGTTTTGATCTGTTGAATTGCGTGCCATCTTCTTAATGCATGTATATTTTCGTCTATACGATGACCTTCTCCTGCTGTAGTTATTCCCGTGCAAATTAAAAAATGCCCTGGTGTGAGGACGTCAAGATTTGTTGGGCCATTAGATATACTGCAGAGTGGTCGTGTTAATAGAGAGCTGAGTTCTTCAAAGGTTAGCACTGTTAAGCCTATCGTTCTTTTTAAATGGTGTTTCAAACTTTTTACTCCGGCCTCCAAAGGCCTACAAAGTGTAGAGCTAGTGGGGGCTGAAGTGCCAATTAACACCTTCAATGGCCGTTATGCATGCAGTATGTTTTTCTGCCTCTTTAATAGCCTGGATTAAGGTTTGTTTCAAAATCATATGTGATCCTACGAACGTTGTACCATTATCGGAATACAGGTGTGTGCATAGACCTCGTCAACTTGTGAATATTCTGAAGGCGGCCAAAAAGGTTTCAGATGCCAAATCCGAGACAGCTTCGGTGTGAATAACCTTAGTTGCCATACAGACAAAAATACAAATACTTTCCTTATATATCTTAGCACCTGTATATTCGGCCATTTTTATGTCTAATGAACTTGCGTAGTCAAGTCGGGTCCTTTCAAATGGTCGTGCTTGAGTTACTCTTTCGATAGGTAGGTTTCCCATAATCTGTGCTTGATTATGTTATCGATATCTTGTGCAAGTGGCGCATTGATAAATTTTCGCCTTGCCTGTGGACGCACCGTTTATAATCCAATACTTCGTGCGTAGTGTATTTAAAACTAGTTGAGCGCCACCGTGCAACGTGGTCATATGATATTTACGAATGATTATGTCCGTGATGTGATGCTTGCTAGGCAAAATGATGGGATGTTTTATATCATATGGAAGGTTTGAATGTTCTCACCTTCCCCCTACTCGAATTACTCTTACTTTGTCTATGAAGGGATTAAGCCTTAAAAGAATGCTTTTTTTTGTTATTGGTTTCCCCGCATGTAGTAGGCAGTAGTCCGTTTTAAACGTTTGTGTTTGTTCTCTGGCTGTTGGAAACCTCACTGAATTCCGTTGTTTGACATCACTTTTATTGAAAAATTGGCGAGAATACGCAGTAATACGAATTAACTTGTTGAAGGATGAATATTTTCTTAAGCCAGGATGGGCCAATCTACCTACTCCTGTTGTGGACTAGCGTTGATCGCAGAAGCCATGTCTGCTGGATTATCCTTTGTTGGTATGTACCTCAAGACATTGTTCTTTGAATTCTCTTGGATTTCCACTACTCTGTTCGGTACGTACGTTCGCCATTTGTTTGGATGGCCTTTGATCCAAGAGAGTACTATCGTAGAATCCGACCAGGAGACCGTTTTGACATTACATAGGTACATGTCTGGTTTGACTTACATGATTAGTTTACTTAGCAGAACTGCTCCACACAATTCCAATCTCGGAATTGAAACAAGTTTAATCGGCGCGACGCGCGTTTTAGATATGTATAACCAAATTTATATATATCTGACCGTCAGTATCTGTAACACGAAGGTATACGCTAGCTCTATATGCTTGGGTAGAAGCATCACAAAAGCCATATATCTGTCACCTTAACATTCCTGGGTGTAGGATAAGCCATCGTGGAATTTGGATTTCATTGCGTTCTTGAACTTTATCCATTCGTCTGAGAGATTTATTGGAACACTCTCATCCCAAGAGCATCCGCTTATCCGTAATTTTTGGATTAGAATTTTCGCAATAATTATGCAAGGAGCTATCCATCCTAGTAGATCGAAAAGTTTGGCCACTTCTAATAGAATTTTACGCTTACTCCTGGTAGTGGTTTGGACATTGTCTTCCTTGAATGCAAATGAAAAATAATCTGCAGCTGGATGCCATTGTATTCCTAATGCCTTGATTACATTTCCTTCTTCAAATGTCAGAGGTAGATTGACATCTCTATCATCTGGTGGTATATTTTCTAATAATTTTGTGTGCATTGCGGCCCATTTCCGTACATTAAATCCGCCTCCTTTAAACAAGGTGATCAATTCCTGTTGTAGATTTAGCGCATCGGATATTGTATCTGCTTCTGTTGGGACATCATCATCGTATAGATCTTCCAGAACTATTGTGATGCTACTGGATATTTTTTCTTGTCGTCGATTGCTAATTGTTGTATAGTTTTTATGGCCAAATAGGGGACTCCTGTGGTCCCAAAAGTGACTGTCACCACTCGTATTCTTTAAGTGGTGCATTCTTCGTATCTCTCCAGAAGGTCGTTTGATATTGTTGATCATCTGGTTGTATCTGTATCGTGCGATACATTTTTCTATGGCTGCATTTAGAGCATATATGTATATGCTTTCGCCCCTTCATCAGTGTTGCATATAGCTTCGGCTAAAGTGCTGGACCTGTCATAATTTCTCCTTTAAACTCTTTCCATTAGACGTCTTTACTGATGCGTCAAATACTACCCTCAGTTTGGTAGTAGAGCTTTCTTTCATGACCGCATGATATGAGCGGTAATACCCCGGGTAAATACCCTGGACAGTATTCCATTCATTGGTCCTTTTAGTGGCATCATATGACTCAGTTCAAAGTATTCTTTCGTACATTGTGCATACAGGTTTTTATAGTTTGGTTCCCTTTCACACTTTCTTTCGATTTGAAAGAACCTGTGTAAAACCATGTTCCCGGATTCCCCTAGTTGGGGGCTGCCTGTATGTTTAAATGGTAGTCTTAATTGACATCTACCGTCTTCGAAACGTGTATTTGTTTTTGTGTAAAACAAATCACACTCAGACTCCTCTTGAGGTAAAGTGCGCTTCGGCAGTAGCTCCGCATCTTCCCAAAATTTACGTATCTCTCTATCTAACCTAGTTTTCAACGCTTAATTGTTTGTGAACGTAAAAAAGGTCGATGAGGCTTCTTGCTCCCTCAAGGTGTTGTTTGAAGGTGTTTCGCCGAAAAGAATCCATCCTAACCTTGTCTGTTGTGCCACAAGTCCTGTGATGGATATATGACGAATTCCTTCTTTGATAATCCTTGCATACGCATTTCCACCTATCAATGTCACAACATATCGATACCAGAATTAGGTCAACGTGAAATATGGAAAATTGCAATTAATTCATTTTTTTGTTTAATTACAAAATGAATTATTGGGGTGATGTCGATGTGTAGCAATTTGTTTATTTTTGTAGAATAAGACTTTTTTTATGATATGTGTGTAATAAACTTGGAGCTGAGTTAAGTTTCAGTTAGCAGTTAGCAAGTGAATCGGCTGCGTTTGATCTAGTTCGTAAGCTTAAAAAATTTTCATCGAGACAAAAGGTAATAGCGGTCACTGATAAATAATAATTTTATAGGAAAAAGATTTAAAAGCAAGTTGTCATGAATTATAACTATATTTTTAAAGAAGAATAAATAAGTAAAGTGTTTGTTGTTAAAAAATTTTCCTGTTTGTGTGTGATTGATGGTGTTATTCACATTTGTAAGGAACAGTTAGACCAATTGTGAGAACGTTACACACGGAGCTATCTAGGAATCTCATATGATAATCACAAACAGCTTCCAATGTTATTAATTGTATTTTTTTTCTATTTGTATAGCAGTGTACCTACTTGCTGCTTTGTTGCTTTTCTATAGCCACATAAGTTCCCTCGATATTTCCTGTTCAGTTTTCCATCTCTGAGATAAGTTGGAGTTCTAATCTTGAAGTGGTCATCTCTTCTTGTGTTGGCAATCTAATAACTTCTAATGAAATTTTATTAACTGCATTTATGGTATGAAAAAACGTGTATATATCATATATCAAATAGCTCACTGATAAACCAAAGAACACACGAATATAATGTAATTTATAAAAAGGTTGAACCAAATCTGACTTTACCAGGAATATTGTAGTTGTAGCACTGACATGTATAACATAGACTACTTGATCTTCTATTTTATATGGGTCCACTTTAGTTGGCAGGGGTGTGAAAACTATCTTAATTTCAAGTTTCATTTTCGCTTTAACAGTCAACTTACAACTAATTCCAAATATATTCGAAATTATTATTTTTATTAGGAGCTTATCTCCTATAACATCAAATATTCGTTAAACTCGATTTTTAAGGAAATAAAATTAAGCAATTTTTGTCTGTCTATCCCTTAAAGTAGTTATGGGGGACAGAGAAATGATTACAAATATTGTATTTCCATCTATATCACTCATTTGAAAAATACACTGAACTGAAACTGAATTATGGTGAATTTCGTATAGATCTTATTATTGCAGGGTGAGTGAAATCCAGTCGTTAAACCAAAAAGAGACAATTATCGAAAAGTGATCCCATTATAATGAAAGCGATTTCAGTGGTGTCAGCGGTATATGTTATTCATGTCAGTGAGTTGTAGTTATAGTTGTAGTATTGTACTTATTTTTCGGCATCAATCTTTGGCCGCCCCACTAATATATCTACCAAATTAATTGCAACTTTGCTTAGTAAAAATTCAAATGCTTGTCTTGTAAGTCGACTGTGGTCCTTGACAACTCTTGCAATGACTCTCCTGATTCCATTCGGCGCATTAAATTATTTTGCTTTGCTAATAGCATAAAATGATAAATGCTAAATATACACAGTAAATATTTTTCTAGTTAAACTTAACTAGAGCGTAATCCAGTTAAGAAATACCACTGGATACGTAGTTGAATTACACTAGATTGACTGTACAGCATCTGTTCACATCTAGAATCCATTCAACGAATACTAGGTTCTATTAATAATTGTTGTATTAACTATTTCCAGCTAAGAAATATGTCAATCTAGTTAAATTGACGAATATTCTGGTATTTCAGGAAACAGATTATTCCATTTAAATGGACAGTCATCTAGTTGACTTAAAAAGAAAGAAAAAAAGGACATATGAGTAAGTATTCTAAAGTGTTTTCCTCAACAAGAATTCCCAAATTTTAATAAATTTGAAACTTTGTCCCTCAACAGAACTTTAAAAACCACACCACTGGCAGTACATTTATCTTCCAAACAATTTGTTTTGTTTGCACCTTTGTGTATAAACATAAACACCTTTCTGTGTGTTCGTTCTGCAATTTAAAAAGATTCCTCGCCTTCTTCCGCCTGCAGACTGCATTGTACACTCATTTCATCATATGCATTTGATGTTTGCGTGAACAGTACGGCATTAACCTGCTAGTTATAAAAAATTGTTTCTAGCTGGAATTAACAAGTTCTAGTTAAATCTGCGTACTTCTAGTCAAAATTAATACTACGTCAACAGATTTTACATTGTTACTGCTTTTTCTATCACTTGGTGTTTGATTCGAACAGAAGTAAGTCCTGCAAAATTGTCAGGAGTGAGCATTTCAATTAATTAAAATATTTGAGCCTTATTAAGTTTTTATAAGTGCGTATTGGGGTTGCTGTATAGTAAGTGTGTTTTATTTCTTTATTTATATATTGGCGTGCATAGTTTATATAAATTATGGTGAATAGTGTGAAGGAATCTGTTGAGGATTTAAATGCCTTTAAAGTAAATATGGGAACTGATCAATTTATAGTACATTACAGAGAAATCAAGGATCCACATCCTAACGTTTTATGGCGAATTCAAGGGTTGCTAAATAAATATATTGCATTAAAATATAGGTACTAAACTACACAGAATCCGAAATCTTTTTATTCATTTTAACATATGGTAGAATATATATTATAACTAAATCCAATTGAAAACGAAAATAAATTCATATAAGTTATTCATTAGTGCATAAAATTGTAATGCTCTGTCTCTTATAATATAATATGTATATATGTCTACACAGTCTATCATTTATATTAAGGTCTTATTGTAATTTGTAAGACACTGTTTCAATTTATTCAAAATAGTTCAGGGAACCGACGAATTAGCTGCTGCAGATATTAGCGAAAATGACCTTATTTTACTTAATATTAAGCTTGGTCCACGGAAAAAAATTTTACGGCTTATTGAGCCATTGAAAAAAAATGAGAGAAGATATTGTATCGTTATAGACGAAATGCTTACCGAGTTTGAATTCGATACGTCGATTTCGACGGCTACACTAGCAACAGAAACAAATTCAAGGGTATCCACGTACAGTCAGGTAAGAAATATAAATATATTTTTACTTTCCGGATACAAGAAAGAAATACAAATTAGGATCGAAATCTGGTAGCTGTTTTGAAAGGAAATAAGGCTGGTGTAAAAATTTTGGAGAAACTTCAAAAGGGAGAAGATCTTGAAGTAAAGGAAACTAATGTGCTACCCAAGAACGGTAGACAAAGTAAATCTGCCAAGGCAATTATTTCTACGTTTAAGCAACTTGGACAGTACACGAATCCAAATATTCCTGCCTATGTAAGTGTTTGTGTAAATCTAATCGTTCCTGGTAATCATATTATCCATAGGCACTGTGGTTTTATTCAAAGGGATCAAAGTCAGGAGAGAAAGCTGCTGGAAAAATCGAGTATCGGTTAGAGAATGTTAGACTGAAGATATCACCATCAAAAAAACGAAACTCGCTGTCATCATCCAGAAGAAAAAGATCGATGGCTTTAAACACCACACCAGAAAAAAAGGAGAAGGTAAATAATAGTAAAATAGATAAAGTGAAACATTTTTGTTTCATAATATATGTTTAGATCGACGAGCTTAGGAATACTTTACCCAATGATGACAATTTCGAGAAAATTAAGGATATGATGAAATCCACATTTAGCGCTAGAAGAGCAATGGCATTAGAAGGAAGACCATTTACTAAAATCCATGAAAAATTCCCAAGAATAACAGATTATAAAGGATTGTTGGTAAGCTTACTCGCAGTATTTTTTTCTGCATATCTTGCTATTTCTCCCTTTATTAGATTGATGCTGATTTTATTATGTTAAGAAGTCACGAGGGAAACAAACAAAACATACACGAATATGAATCGCATATTATGCAAAATAATATATTCAAGGACTTCATCCTAAATGGTACGCAATAAGTGCGTGTACAGGGTGTTTTGAAAAGATGTGCTCCAACATATAGTAATCTACTCTGTGGGTATCCTGATCACAGTCTGTTCCGACGCTTTAATGTCCTTGAAAGGACTTATAAACATTTCAGTGCTACCACCAACGTTAAGGCTTTAAAATGCAAATTAAGTGGCAGGAGTGGTTTGAGGGGAGAGGTAACGCGGAACAAACGTTGATCAGGACACTCCATAGAGTCGATTGGTATATGTTGGAGCACATCTTTCCAAAACACCCTCTACATTGTTCATGCTTATCATATATGTATGTATATAATATGCTCTTATTTACAGATTTCCTAAGAACGCTTGCTGCAATTATGACCGAGCTTCCCAACCGACAAATAAAAAGAGCTTCATGCCAGTTAGCTTCGAGCAGTAAAGAGTGGGAAACTAAAAGTTTGGAATCATTCTTGGCTCCACTAATTCAGTAGATAGACGTAAGTGAAATTTATTTTAAAGTTCTTTCCGCTGACAATTTACTAATTCTACTATTTATATTTCTAATATCTTAGGTGCAAGAAGATATTGAAGACTACATTAAAAGGAAACAGGAAACACAGCCGTTTATTATCTGCAGGTCGGAGGAAACGTTTACTATAGGAATGTTTAATGTAATAGTGGATGACATTTATATGTTTGTAGGCGAAAGCCCTTTGCATGCCTCGACATTTTATATAAAGTGCACTACGTATATAATCTTAAGTACAATAAAAATCTTACAAAATTTTATAATTTTTTCGATTGCTTTATTTATAAGGCCAAAAATGTAAATCCGCTTGGAGTAGTATCAACCTATTATAATAAGTTGGATAAAATGTCAAAGTGCCAGAATTAGTTATTTTAAGCATTTTAAATAAGTATTTACCATCTATCTCAAAAAGAAGGCCTTAATATATGTAATATGTATAGTTAGACAGTTTCAATTAAACATTTTTACCTTTTACTTTTGCTGAGATATATGTATAACCAAGAAATATATATAAATATATACATATATATGTATAACTAAATAAGAAGAAATATATATATAATATGTATAGTTAGACAGTTTTTCAATTCATTTACACAATAGTCAATGACATGTTAATATGGGGTTATTTACTTCCTCCAAATGGTACATATTTTGGAGTTGTTTTACCTGAAAAGACCACCGGGTGAAAGAGAAAATGATGTAAATTTGAATATATTTATTATCCATTTTTATTCAGTATTAAAATCCAGAAACAATATGTGTGAAACTTTAAGCTTTACCAATAAATCTTAAAATTTCACACTTTAAATTTACTGTAACTGTGATTTCCATTCAAGAAATGTAGTTTCTATTTTTGCTATACTAACGAAAGCTGGAGAAACTGCATACTAGGCGCACCTTCCAGAATCTAGGTTTGAACACTCAACTAGACAACTAGTTGATGAAAACTGAGTTCTAGGCGCTCCTTCCAGAATCTAGATTTGAACACTCAGCTAGACAACTAGTTGATGAAAACTGAGTTCTAGACGCTCCTTCCAGAATCTAGGTTTGAACACTCAACTAGACAACTAGTTGATAAAAACTGAGTTCTAGGGGCTCCTTCCAGAATCTAGATTTGAACACTCAGCTAGACAACTAGTTGATGAACACTGAGTTCTAGGGGCTCCTTCCAGAATCTAGGTTTGAACACTCAGCTAGACAACTAGTTGATGAACACTGAGTTCTAGGCGCTCCTTCCAGAATCTAGGTTTGAACACTCAACTAGACAACTAGTTGATAAAAACTGATTTCTAGGCGCTCCTTCCGGAATCTAGATTTGAACACTCAGCTAGACAACTAGTTGATGAAAACTGAGTTCTAGACGCTCCTTCCAGAATCTAGGTTTGAACACTCAACTAGACAACTAGTTGACGAACACTGAGTTCTAGGGGCTCCTTCCAGAATCTAGATTTGAACACTCAGCTAGACAACTAGTTGATGAACACTGAGTTCTAGGGGCTCCTTCCAGAATCTAGGTTTGAACACTCAGCTAGACAACTAGTTGATGAACACTGAGTTCTAGACGCTCCTTCCAGAATCTAGGTTTGAACACTCAACTAGACAACTAGTTGATAAAAACTGAGTTCTAGGGGCTCCTTCCAGAATCTAGATTTGAACACTCAGCTAGACAACTAGTTGATGAACACTGAGTTCTAGGGGCTCCTTCCAGAATCTAGATTTGAACACTCAGCTAGACAACTAGTTGATGAACACTGAGTTCTAGGCGCTCCTTCCAGAATCTAGGTTTGAACACTCAACTAGACAACTAGTTGATAAAAACTGATTTCTAGGCGCTCCTTCCGGAATCTAGATTTGAACACTCAGCTAGACAACTAGTTGATGAAAACTGAGATCTAGACGCTCCTTCTAGAATCTAGGTTTGAACACTCAACTAGACAACTAGTTGACGAACACTGAGTTCTAGGCGCTCCTTCCAGAATCTACGTTTGAACACTCAACTAGACAACTAGTTGATAAAAATTGAGTTCTAGGGGCTCCTTCCAGAATCTAGTTATAAGCACTGAACTAGACAACTAGTTAAGAGATTTTAACTAGATATTTAACTAGAAACTCTAGCGGTTCCCCTCTAGTTGAATTTTACATACTTTCCAGTTGAAAAATATTTACAGTGTACAAGATTAAGGTTGCGAACCAATATTTGAAAGCTCAATCTGAAAGTTTGGATGCAATCGTAAAATCTTTTCTTGCAGAGCTTGCATCTTCTGTATTGAATTTACAGCCCACTGTACCAGCAGACATCACATCAAGTCAAGCCATAATGTACTGAATGGAGCAAATGCAACACTACCAAATCTTATGAATGTGTAAATTTTTTGGAAGCCCTTTTGATACAAAATATTATTGCTTCACGCGGAAGAAAAATTTTGCGATGATGTGGAGGTCTTAGCTGCGTTTATTTATACTGTACTGGTTCATTGGAAGTTTAAATTAATTTCATTCTATGAAACGTCTGCTGTTACCCATGATTTTTCTTATGTGGGCAAATTATCAATTTTTATAAAACGCCACAATGGATCTAAAATATATGCTTCTAATTCTAAAGTTTTAATTCTTCAAAAGCTGGCAATTTGATGATTTTTTATTCATTTATAAATCTGTGTATCTCCTTTTATATGGATCAGGAAAAAAGGACGCAGTATTGAAATTGTAATAGTAGGTACTGCAAATTATATGCAAGCAAATTTCTTAGACGGCATTTTTTTCACAATTTTTAGTATTGTCGTATATTTTTATCATCGTCTACAGTTTTTATCTTACAGACGTAAATATAATGAAATAGTTGATGAATAGTTTTAGCAGCTCGAAACGGGAACACTTTTACAAATTCATCAATTATTTTTTCCCATACGTCGATGTACTTCATAATATGATCGTGAGAGGGACCTAGAAATCAAATTATTGTACATTTTAGTTTGCTATTTGTGATTGATGAAGCTGAAAATTTGAATACAATTATATGTTTTAATTGCCCATCTATTTACGTTCCAAAAATATTTTAACAACTTTTTTAATTTTATAAACTCATGCTTTATATATGTACCTTAGATTATATCTCATAAGCTTGTCACTCCGTTTGTAGCACATAGAAATAATGCTGGTAGACAAAGTGGATTGGACATCCACGCATATGTACTCTTAATTATTTCGCTTTTTGCATATCCGTCTGCCGTCTGTCCGTCTCCACAATAACTTGAGAGCACATTCATGGTTTATTTCCTAATTTTTATAATTCTTGCATTAAAGCAATTAATGCATGGATGTGCTTATCTTCCGTATTTAACATTTCTCTTTTCTTCTCTTTTCGTTTTTTTTAATGACCATACGATTACCTTGGCGGATTAATCCCAGATCAATCTTCCCTAGGCACGTTCCTCCACTTATCTTCAACTGTCCTTTTTCAACACTTTTCTTCACATTTCACGGCTTTCTTCCGATTTCCTTTTGCTGTCTCCAATCCTTTTTCTTTCGCTTCAATTTTATTCTCCTTTTTATTTCAAACTTTTTCAAACTCGCAAGTAGCGTAAGTAATTGGCTCAGTTCACAAAATAATTTTGCATGATATCACGTTTGTCCTTTCTAGTGCTCTTGGCCTGGCTTCGCACAGTATCCTACCTGGCTTCCATCATCTTTACAGTGGTAAGTAAATTTGAATTTAATAATGTAAACTAATTTGAAATTCAACCTTATACTACTTTAACCTAATTACAGGTGTGCAAAATCCAACGGCGATTAAGATACATCCAAGAAAACAACGTGGAGGGACTTAAATCAACCCAACCCTCTAAGTATACGGGAACTCTCCTTAATTTTCTTCTACCGCTCGAGAAAAGCAAGGTCTCTATCCATCGTGCAGGTATGGTAGATGTGGTCAAACTTATATTAAATGGCTGCCTTCAGACAACTATTATTTTCCAAATTCATGCCCCCATCTTGCAGAAAGTGCATATGTAGTGCATATACATGTATAGAGCTTCTTGACCTTATTTCTCAATACAACCTGAAAATGAAATGAACAACACCCTTTTTTTATCTTAATTTTGACATATAACAAATTTTTTTGAAGCCACTGCCAATATCTGTTTTTTATTCTCCTCCATGTTAACAATCATACACCTGCAAACAGAAAATGGTTTTGATAGTCCAAAACTTTATTTCTTCTTCTCCTTGAACATAGCCCCGACGTAATTAACTACCATCCGTTTAAAAATATTTCATGGTAAGCATAGCCCTAGATTATATAGAAAAAGGATAGGCTATAAAGGAGAAAACTTAAGCATTTTTCTTCGTGTAAAAAACTAGGATATTTTTTTTATTGGGTGAAAATTTATCAAGAATTTAAGAAGTTTTTATTATTTTCTGTCACCGTGATTCGAATCCTTTTTCAGAATATAATTTTATAATTTTTTTCTTTTATATTTCAAATTTTTAATAATTTTCTTAGTGCCACATTAATTTTGTGATAATATTTCTTGGATTGCCTTTGTATGGCTGACATAATTTAAGATCTGGTAAACTTATTTTTTTAACTATTTCACTATTATTTTATTTAAAACAAACACTATTATGTATTATTCAAACAATTAAACTTGGCCGAAAATGATTTCCTGCAAACAAAATGCCGCTTGTTTCTAAAGCACAGAATAGCGCACTTCATTACTATATTTAAAGACTCCAGAGTGTCGATTATATATAATATATTCCTACTTTTTCGCTATTATAAAGTATTAATCACTTTTAATCACTTTTTTACACAAACACCAGACTTTTTTTCGTAAAATCAAAAATGTCAGAAATGAGATAGAAATGTAGGACTGAAACTATAAAGGGCAAAGCCCTCTTGTGCTTTACACCCCGTGTCAACAACTAGAAATGCTTATCACACATGAATTTTACACATGATATCCTATCCTCTTTGCTCGATAATCTAAGAGCATAACTCCATAGTCAAATTTCTTCGATTGGAATAACTATGGGCTTGCCATACAGTTTACTATAGTTAAGTTTTTGAACGCGCTCCACAACAAAGAGAGCGTAGAGCGTGAGACTCTTAATCTGAGCTCGTGTATTCCATGCCGACGATGTTGATCGTGTAGGTTTTTATTTATATTAATAAAATAATAAATTAATGCAAATTATAATTTTGTAGAATCCAGCCTCACGTTTAACGCACATTTTTCTTCTTTTTTAATACATCATATAGTTTGAAATTTAAAAGTTTTGTGGACCTTTTCAAAAAGGATTTTCATTATGTACACGATCAAATAGAATTGCATAATTTTGAAGCTTTATAAAAGTTTTCGAAAAATTTAGATGTTTTTAGGCTATAAAATTGAAATTTTGAGTTTTAAGCATATAAGTTTTATTTCTAGATATTTCTGGCATCTCCAAATGCTTTACGTTAAAAAGGCCTTAAAGGGGTAATATCACCATGTGTTCACTAAATTTCACGTGTTTTTCTGAAACGTACCACGGACGATAGGAATGGTATAGTGAGATGAGGTTTCGTGCATTTGAAAGTACTAGTCTTTAACTACAAAAAGAATATTTTATTTTAATTTTACGATACAAAATGGCGCCATAGCAGCGCACGCAAGAAAAAAAATATCTCGGACGGTCGACATGTGCTACACGTCACAATTTTTAATCTGAAACAAAAAAATCAAAAAGTTTCTTAAAATATAATTCAAAACCTATTGAACCACGTAGAATATTTTTGAAAAATTGATTTAAAATAATGGAGTCAATTTTCTTGTTTTTTTTCAAAAAAATCGGCCGAAAATCACTTATAAAATCTATAAAAAACAAATTGGCAAAAAAATCCAACGACGTTCACTGGAAAATATTGTTTTAAAGTCGCAGTTAAAAAATCATGTCAATCGGATAAAAATTGAGGAGTTGCTGGTACGCCCAGTATGAAAAACGCGGTTTTGAGAAAAATGCGTTTAAAGTTTCAAGTAGTATAATTTTGATTAGAGAATCCAAACACTAATTATTGCACATTCTAACAGACTTTCTACAAACAGCTGTTTGCTCAGCCTTAATATAGGGGTAGGAGAGTCAACATTGAAGGCTGGAAACAAATATGCGTCTGTATAATTTACACAAAGAATAATAAAGACCCCAAACGGTTACTTTTCCGCGAATTCGAAATTGAAAAATAGTGTTCAATAAAATATCATTCATAAAAAATAGAAAATAAAAGATAAATTAAAAACTTTGTGTGAAGGGAAATTAGTGGCTTTCTCTGCCTCCACTCCGTTATTACATAAGAACGTATGGATAAAAAAAAGTCGTAGTTTGAGACTTATAGCTCATTTATTTTCAACTAAATAGTTAGTATTTTCTTAAAAATTACGTCATAAACATTAACCATTTATATCGAATTTAAGGAATCGAAAGCTTTTGATTTAAAATGACACCTTGCTCCCAAATTTTAAACCTGTTCGGTCTACCACCGAACCATAATTCCCTCGTTGTGTCCTCCTATTGAATTCCTACAAAATAAAACAAAAACACCCAAAGAATTGAGTCTTAAGTTGAACAAAATTCTATACTTATCTGACAATAAAAATTCCTGTGCAATCGTATCACAATCAGTTCCATACTCCGTCGATGATTTCCACAGGCTAAAAATAACAAAATATTGTTAAAAAATGATTAAAATCCACATAATTAAACAAAACTTACCTAAAATTCACATTTCTTATTGTATACACAAATTGGCGTGTCAGTCAACTGACATAACGTCAACCAGATGTTCTCTTAGCAGCAAGTGGTGTAAACGTCGCTATGGCAACGCCATGAGCAGTGCATCACATGACCAACCTCAGCAGCTATAAAAAGGCGGCGAACGATAGCAAAATCACCCATTTCCAAATTAGATGTGATCTTTTGCAGTCCTAAGCCTTGTAGTCTGTTCTGAGCAAATTCATTATCCAAATCAGAAGTTAATTCTGAAATCCCATAGACGTTAATTCTACACCAACAAATTGAGGTTGAGTGAGTCCTAAAAACAGACGTTAATTCTGGCCGTCACAAATATTTGAGGTTAACTCAATCCTAAAACAGAAGATAATTCTGGCCGTCACAAATAGTTGAGGTTAGCCCAATCCTAAAACAGAAGTTAATTCTGACCAAACAAGTATTTGAGGTTAACTCAATCCCTACACAGAAGTTGATTCTGGATTTGCAATTGAGGTTAACTCAAATTATCATATAGGAGTTGATCCTAAAACAAATACATTACTTGAGGTTGACTCAAAGTACGTTGGCTAGGAGTTAATCCTAAGGATTGCAAAGTGAGGTTAACTCAAGCAATTTCACCCAGGAGATAATCCGAAGATCTAGACAACTTTATACAAAAGTGAGAAGAGATCTATTTCCAGAGGTTAACTCTGCAATAACTAGATTCAGAAGTTAATTCCGATCAAAGTGGAAGGAACTTCCATCCCACACGAAGCAGTACTCATATCGCTGCACACAAAAGCGCAAAAGACTAAATGTCACAAGTGCCATCATTACTATCCCAGACGCAGCAATATTCCGGTTTGCTGGAATTAAAAAGGTACGCATACGATAAAAGTCATCAGTGCTGCCTTCATACCCTCACGTACCAGCACACCAAAAAACTGCACAATTGAAGCAGAATAGTTGGAAACGTCTGTCAACATTACTTATAGCAGCCACACAAGTTGCTATAATCGTGAAACAATCCACTCCATACTACACCTGGACTGCCCTCACGTAGCAGTTCGAGCAAAAACTCTCAACTGCCCTCACGTGGCATTTCGAGGGAAACATTCTAATTTCGAGATCAGACATAATTGATTTTTCTCACAGATCAACTGTCTCGTGCCCACTTACTCATCATACGCTTCTTCTTCATTTCAGGAGTAAAAAGGAAAAATACACAGCAGGCCACAGCATAGGACCTACGGCAAAACATTGAATTTTAGTATGAAGCTCTACTGAAATATTTGTTAAGTTTTATTGAATTTTTGAGAAGCATTAAGTTTGAATTAAATGAATTGTGATATACATTTGTAAGAAAACTGAAATAGCACTGACTAATAATTAAAATTTTATACTTTGAACAAAAAACTGAGTTATCTATCAAAACCGGCACCCCGACACAAACACATTTTAATACAGTCCCCTATAGAGAATTTTCAAAACCCTTCTACTTTTCTGTAATTTTTCTTTAGGATATCCAGTAGTACATCTTTCCAAGAGGTTCAGTTAATTGTAAGACCGGAACAGAAATAATGCAAAATAGGGATCAATTAAAATTTTTAAACCCTTATTAAGACCCGATAATTATTATTTCAATGAGAAATATCAAGTACAAAATCAAAACCTATCGATCGTACAGAAATAAAAGTTTTGAAAGTTGTAATTGAGGCTGACCAAGTGTTAAGTCAAAAGCTGTCTATCGTCTATAAACAACACTTATAGTTCATAATGTGAAATATATTGAAAGTCTTTATGTAAAACTTTAATGTCTTCTTTAATGATTTCGATCTTTACAAATTCTGTTATCTGCTTGGGTACAAGTTCGTTTTCATATTTCGACTAACCTATGAGAACGAAATTTCTAAAAGCATCACTTCTTAAGCCGGTCTGGTACCACTACTCCAGATATATGCAACTGGTTGCATTGTGGATAAAAATAATTTTCTTGTGAATAAAAACCTGAGATTGAAGACCTTTCAAAAGTTTATTTCAATTCTTTGTCTGTATTTCGGTCCTTTGTTTGGGCCATCCTCAGGACATACAATGGTGCAATAAAGTATTTTGCCATCATGAGTGCTATGGCTATTATCATAGGATAGGTGCTGTGTACCTGAAAAATAAATAAATTTTTCTAACACGTATGCATACAAATTTGCAGATAAAACGAGGTAAAACGCTTTCACAGTCAAAAAAATAAAAATATGAAAATAAATCATGAGATTAATAAACAGATAAACATTGAAATGATCGGTATGTACCTACGTCTTTAATATACTAAATGCCTATGCTATTGTGTAGCATATGTTGTCAGTTGACCCCGTGCCTTCTCTTTCTTTGTGTTAATGAGGTGTTTGTATTGTGTGGTTTATGTAGTCTGGGTTGACTTTAAAATTAACTGCCTTACTGCATTACCACATTTTCAAAATAAAATTTATGTTGTTCTTCCATCGCATATTGAAGGTATGCTGTCCTGTAGTATCTAGTACTTTCCTGATTTACAATGAAGCATGTAGCTGACCTGAAGTCGTTTTTATATTCGCTAATACTAGTTTTGATATCTCTACCTATCTTACCTATATATGTGCCTCAAAATTCACAGTCCACCTTACAAACTGCACTGCAGCAAGGTGTATCAATTTTTGTTTTGGTATTGCTAAAGAGGTTATCTAATTTCCATATTGGTTTTAGACCAAGTCCAATGTTGCTGTTAATATTCCTCAATTTGCTTGTAATGTTTCCTGTGACGTTAGGGATATATGTGAATCGTTTGTATATTATTAACTAACAACATATTCTACACATACCGATCATTTCAATGTTCATCTGTACCTGTTATTTTTATTTGTATTGACTGTCATAGCTTTTTACCTCCTTTTACAGGCAAATTTTTGTATATATACTAGTTTAAATGTGTTAGAAAAATTTATTTAGTTTTCAGATACACAGCACCTATCCTATACTAAGGGAAATAAGTGCCCATGATGACAAAATACTTAATTCCAGTATTATATGCCCTGAGGATTGCAAAGCAAAGGACCGAAATATATGTAGACAAAGAATTAAAATAAGCATTTAAAGAGTCGGCAAACCAAGGTTCTTATTCACAACTTAATATCCAAACAGCCAGCATTCAGCACACATAAAAATACTTTTAAACTAAATTGTATTATGGATTAAGCGAAAGGAATTTTTTCCAGGAAATATTTCTCCAACCACCAAACAATTACCAATCTCACTCTAGTGAAATTAAGCATGTCAATTGCGCTTTTTTTTTTTTTTTTTTTTTTTATATTATTAAGCCAAGCTCAGGGGATACCCTATGATGCAAAGCACAGCATGGCAGGAAGGAGATAGGGAAAGGATTAGGGGATGTGAGGAGAGTGGCGGAGGTGCCGATGTGTGTCGCCCTTAAACTTCCGCAGATTGTATGCCGGAGGAAAAACAGAAGATGGTAAGCTGTTCCACATTCGCACTGTTCGGGATAAAAAAGCATCTCGGGAATTTTACTGTACGGCCGAAAGTAATTTGAAGGGTTAAAGGATTGCGCGGTTTGCAGCGCGAGTATTGCGTGCAGGAATCATTCTACAAGGGATTAGACTAGATATTTCATCAGAACATTGACCATGCATATAGCGATAAAGGAGCGAAAGGCATCCAACATTGCGGCGGTGCTCGAGTGAGTCGATATGACAAGTTATTGCCAAATCGCCAATGAGCTTGAAGGCTCTCTTTTGGACAATATCCAATGAAGCTAAGGCTGTGCGACCAGCCCCGGCCCATATATGGGAGTTGTATTCCATTCTAGGTCTAATGTAGGACTTGTAGAGGAGCGCTAGATTTGACGGGCTGAAATATTTCTTACACCTTTTCAGAAATCCAAGACATTTCGATGCTTCTTTGGCAACAGAGAAGATGTGATCTGTCCAGTTTAACTTACTGGAAATATTAATGCCAAGAATGCTTAGTGACGGTGAATCAGAAATTAATGCTCCATCAAAAGGAACGGGTGTGGTTAAGTTATGATCTTGTTTTAATGAGATGAGACAGCTTTGAGTCTTAGATGCATTGAATTCGACGCGATTCGCTTTGCCCCAAGCGAGGATACTGTTAAGATCGTTATTCAATGATCTAGTCATGCAATCTCGTTTAACACATGCGGCATTCCCCCTGGATTCCGCAAGAGTGTCAAAGGAGTAAGCGAAGTCAAGAGTACTGTCATCTGCGAAACTATGGATGGGATTGAAAGTAAGGGAAAGCAGATCATTAATGAAAACTAAAAAGAGAGTTGGAGAGATAACAGAGCCTTGAGGCACACCGGCATTTATGGGATGCGGTTCAGATGTAACGCCATCTAATACAACACGTATTTGGCGACTAGATAGGAAACTTTCAATCCTTTGCTCAAATATTGTCACACATATTTCATCGTTCGCCCGAATGAGTGATGGCCGAAATCAAAGCGAGATAATGTGTCAATAACTTCAAGTTGGTCAATATCCCAAAAGGAAAGGTGTCTCTATCAATCTGCAATTAACATGATTGACCAATATTAACTTAAACTGGACATAACATGGGAGTACGTTGACACGTCCATTAGCAATATTGGAATATCATAGGTCGATCCTCGGCTGATTTGGTAGATATCAATGAGCCGGAGAGAAAATAACAAAAACAAGACGGTAGGAAAAATTCGGAAACCATTGCTGATGGTAATTAATTATTCTTTACATCGCAAAGTAACGAAATCTGAACAACATCTTCAAAAGTAAAGTGAAACGGCGATTGGTTGGCTGGTTCGTAAGAGAACTGTCCAATTGTTTGAAGTTGGGAATGCATTAATCAATTTTAAGATGGATGGGAATTCCAGAATTACTGAACTGTCAGAGGTTTCAACTCTAATGGAAGTTTGTATTTACGTGAATCACAGAAAGTTGTGTGGGGAGGATTTACGGAATGGTCTGGTGGTGGGTGGTCCGATCAAGTATTCCAACTTGAAACAGCCCAGAGCTATTGACGGAGCCTTCTGAAGTGGAATACATAGTTGAATTCATGGGTAAATATTTTAACAACAAATAATCGTGGGTGTCGGTCACGGTTATGAATCATGTATTCTGATTCTGATGATAATAATTATTCATGAAACCTGTATTAATAAAAGGGTAGTCGTATAACTTATTCATAATTTCCTTACAATCTAGGTAATGTAATTGTAGTAAGGGTTAAAACGATAGATATCCGCACGCTTGAATACCTTAGGTTTGTAAGGGGTATTGATTAATTAAATCCGAGAACGGACATAGAAGGACTTCTAAAATGGAAAGAAAAATGAATACGATTTGTCCTCCTGAATTCATCCTTGGTGCTTTGTTTTTAATACTCAAAGTATTTAGCCACAATGTTATCCTACATAACTGTGATAGTATTTGGGGATGGCTATCATTTCACGATCTGGAACTCTTGACATGTAATTGGAAAATTTGAGGAAATTGTTTTGCCTTCATGAAACGATTTGTCTTTATGGGCATCAATATCTCCCTTTCGGCGCGCACGTTTTAGCTAAATATCGAACATAATATTTCTGTAATGGCTCCACATATATTCCGCTATGAAACCTTTAGTTATATTAACGGGATAAGAAGTGACTATCATCGGTTATATGTAGTATCATCTGGTCACCAGCTTATTATGTTGCAGATATATCAAAGTATGTCCTAAAATAACAATAACATTATCTTTACCCAATTCTGCTTTATGATGGTTTATAGCTATGATTGTCATTCTCTTCCAGAGTGTACCCATTTCGTGAAATTTCCTCCCTCTTCTCTGTCTCACTCTCAGTTATTGCCCAGCGCTATTTCGGTGGATTATTTCTTTTTATCGCTCACGACGGACATTTTTTTATTTTTGGTGAAGGAAGTTAAACATAACAACTTAAGTAATGTCTCACTCATTCTGATTTGATGTTCTTTTCCTGTTTTTTGTTTTTTTTTCTCCTTGTGGACGGTTAGAAACGTCGAAGAATTGCTATTACTAGAAATCTTTGTCATATAAACTCGAATTGCTTACCGTAAATGTTAATTTAGCAAGTATTTAAACGATTTTTAACTATGAATGACAAATTTTAAGAGTATTTTTGAGTTCCGATGAAATGTTAAAGTTGTTCAGTATACTATTATCGCTGGTTGGTTAATGCGTGACATATATTAGGCGGCATATACCTACAGGTAAATCTGGTGACACAAGTAGGGTAAAGTAGTCTATTCCCGGCCACCCCCAGGTCCCGGCAATCCTCTTTAAAAGAGTCTTATGACAATTATGTTTGTCGCGTGAGAACTCATTTCTTTTTAGTTTGCTTACATCGAAACCTTTCCTATATGTGCAAAAAATAGTTTATTTATTAGCTATGGTATGTAAAATCTTTATGTTCAGTAGGCACTGATCTGTCGCATTTCTTAACTAGAAAAAGCATGACAAATAGGAAATTGTTTTTAAGAACTTATGCTTTTATAGTATGTTTTTCTTGCATTAATCAAATATAATTCTAATACATATTAGGTAAAATTAGTTGTTGTTTTTTTATTAATTTAAAGACATTTGGTATTTATAAAATACTTTTCATTCAAATTTGATTCCTGGCGGCCGTGACCGGTAAGGAACCTCTATTTCTTTTCGTGCTCAGTTACTGAAATTTGTATGGGATTTCATATATAAGATAGGGGCTATACAGAGGAGGAGCAGCACAGAAGTTGACTCAGAAAAGTTAAGAGAAGAATGTATCGTCAATAAGAAAACTCAGCCACATTTACAGGATTCCCAGATCTGAGCTTGAATAAAAACTTACAGGGAAACTACGAGAAGGTGTGACAAATCTGGACCTTAAACTGTTCTGGGAAGAGCACAGAATTAATGGTTGGTGTACTAAACTGAAAAATGTAGCTTTTCACTTAGCTCTAAAGATTTCGTTGATATTGCCAACAATTTGTAAATGAAAATTAAAGAAAAACACTTTCCAAAGGAAGTCGACCGGGTAAAACGTGGTTGTCGTTATTTTTGAAAAAAAAAAAGCATTCTTAGATTGTTTTTTTACACAGAAATGTGAGATAGAAGGAAAAATGGGAAATTAGTCTCTTTGTCGGTGAGCACATATCCCCTCTAAAACTAGAACTGCATGACTTTTGTAATAACACGATAATTTTTTATGCTCTTTCATCGAACACTACCCCCCACAACCTGCGGACTTAAGTGAAAAGGAATGGAAAGGTACTGTGGTGAATTTGGAAAAGCAACCTGAAATGCCAATAAAGCTCGAACAAAAATATTATTTTGCCCACTTTTGGAAATTGGTTTGGACACAGGAAACTTCAACTTGTAGACTGCTTGCATGAAATCCAGGTGCTGTCAATTACCCAAAATGTGTGCAGAATTCAATCGAAAACCGTAATCAATTAAATCAAGAAAGGATTTATGAAAATGTACTGTGTAAAACATTTGATATAGTAATTGAAGTCATTAATGGAGTAAGCAGTTAACCGTTAACAGTCCACAAGTGTCTCGTGGATACTATTTTGCGTTATTGTCCTTATAAAAACTAAAGTATTTATTTCTATGAATCAACATTTACTATATTCCATCTTCAATGTTTTCCGAATCTAAGCGTGCAATGAAAACATTTGAATGGATCATTTAATATTTATTGCTAATAAATTAAAATTGTATCTCACCAGCTCACAGGTGTCCAATAGACACAATAACATTTTTGATTGATTCGAATTTGAAGGTAGATTGTCTATTTTCATTTACGTATAATTATATTGTATCGGGTAGGAAATAGCAGCTCCTAGACCGTTTGTGTTACAATCCTAGTCTTTGTACTACTCAATGGCACGTCCTGGCCCGACGAGGTATTCCTTATCAGCAGGGCCGGATTAACCTATAAGCACACTAAGCACGTGCTTAGGGCATCAAGAGAAATGTTTTATTTATGATTTGTTTAGCTAATTTACCACAAAATATTGTATAGTACGATTGGAACTTGTTAAAAGCAGCGTGTAAACGTGATAAGCATTTGCTGATATTATTCACTTCTTTTTTTTGCGGTCACACAATGACGAAAACCGTGATGACCAGCCGATATCTTTAATATGTAGTCCCGGTTTTACTATCTAATAATTTTAGTGCCAGCACAATAAAAATTTTGGTGAATGTCGAGCTTACGAAACCTTCTAGCAGGTCACCATATAGAGCGGAAAATAAGCGAGATGCTTTTATAGGTTAGGGCAACGATGCTAAAAAAACCAACACCATATATTTGGCAAAATGGACAATAATTGTTCCCCACTAGGATTTTTATTTTTAAGCGAATGTGCCGGAATCGCGTATACAGTATGATCTGTTTATATTTCTGATTGGTTCCACGCAATTAAGGGAGCTCTGATTGGTTTCACCGAATTATTCTTGCTGGTAAATTGTTCAAAGCGCTTTGACCAATTGTACAAATACGCTTTGGCAATTAAATGCACAATGACTACTACTCTCTTTCAGTTTTGCATTACTAGAGTTTTAGTTTTAGCTTAATATTTTTATGTTTTAATGTATACATCTATTTCCCTTCAACAGATAATCTCTTTTACTTGCGTTAAAATTTGTTGACGAAGTGAAATCTTCCGGTTATTTTAGTATGTCAGTAGATTCCACACCTGATTTGTCACATGTGGACCAGTAAGTGTTGTACTTAGATACTTAAAGAATGGACAACCTTGCGCTCGATTTTTAACTTTCTTAGAACTGAAAAGCCATACTGGCCAAGAAATGGCAATCAGGTTTTACATTACTTACGCGAAGATTGTAAGCTAGACTTCTCGAAATGTAGAGGTCAATCTTACGATAACGCTGCTAACATGTGTTTGCGTTATAAGGGGATGCAGCAAACAATTATTGAAACGAACAAATTTGCTATATATGTACCCTGTGCTGCCCATTCATTGAATCTAATAGGTCAAAGTGCTGTGGACTGCAACCAAGAGGCAGTTAATTTCTTCTCGTTGGTCCAGTGGTTATATAATTTTTTTTCAGCATAAACCGACGGTGGAAAATCCTTAAAGGTTGTATTGGAAACCAAAGTGTCTTAAAATCCCTCTCTGACACCAGATGGGCGGCACATGCTATGGCTACAGAAACAATAATGAAATGTTTTCCTAAAATTTTAGAAGCACTTGATTGTACGGCTGAAGACCAATATCAAAAGGGAGACACTAGAAGAGAAGCATATAATATAGCCAATAAGATGCAAGAATTAGAATTCGTCTTTATGTTGAATTTTTGGAAAGAGATTTTACAAAACTTTCATAAAGTAAATCAAGTCGTGCAGAATGAGGATGTCAATTTAAAAACGTGTACAGATCTGTATGAATCAATAGCTGGTCAGCTGTGTACGTCACGAAATCAATTCAAAAATTATGAAGCAGCTACAAAAGAAATGTTACCAGATGTGGATTACAAACTAAATAAAACTCGAAAGTGTATCAGAAAGAAGGTATCCAGTGACGGTAATGCGCCAGAATTATACCTAAATGCGAGAGATAAATTTCGCATAAATACCTTTTATACAATTATAGATACACTACAAACAGTGGTGGGAAGAAGAGGAGAGGTACATATATATAAAGTAATTTCAGAGAGATTTTCAATACTAAACGATGTGACACATATTGTCACCTTATCATCATATGAAAGTGATTGTCGGTTTATATTTGTTAATATTTTCAATATTGAGTTAGATATAATATAGGGGCACCAAAATCGTTTCAGTGCTTAGGGACTCTAAGGACTTCAATCCGGCCCTGCTTATCAGTACTTAGATATTTCTATCATAAAGCAGTCGTGCTCGTATTTGTTCTAGTTGTAAGAAATGGCTAAACGTGAACTAATACGGGACGAAAGTCAACATGCTTTTAATGAAAGTGAAAACGAAAACATTTTTGTGTGTGAACTCGATAGCGATGATGAGAATTTTGTTGCTGTGGACAGCTGTTCTGTGAGTGAAAATAACGTGACAGAATCAGCATCAGAAAGCGATGATGAATAATTATGAAGTGAGAGTGATGATGTACCTATACAAAAATACATCTCAATTGACACTTTGAGATGGAACAATGTGGAAATCAGAACATAACAAGCTAAGCCGAACGCCAACACAACATAATTTGCGGTGGTAGTCGTAAGGTGATTCTTCCTCTGGGGCAAGTTATAATAGATCTGATAGGCACTTTCAACCTATTTTTCAGCGATAAGTTATTAGAAATCATAGTGAAACATTCATGAGATTCGATGATAAAATTGCTAGGTCTTTCAGAAAGCCGAAAGGTAAACATGCAACTATTCGAGAGTTATGGGAGTATGTAAACCAAAACCTAAAAAAGTTTCATTTACATGGAGAAAATCTCACTATTGATGAGCAACTGGTTCCTTTTTTGAGGACGATCATCATTCCAAGAATATCTATCCAGCAAACTTGACAAGTATGATGTGAAAAGTTGGTGGATCTGTGACTGCAAAACTAGCCACACTCTGTTTGGTATACCATATCTTGGAAAGAAGGATAAAACAGGGCGGAAAATTTGGCGTACAATGTAGTCAAGCAGTTATGTGAACCACACTTCTGAAATAACAGGAATATTACTTTTAGCAATTATTTTACGAGTCTTTATGTTACAAAATATTTGGCTCAGAACGGTCTCACAACAACAGTGTGGAAAAATATGGCTTGTATACCTCAAGTTATTCATCCCAATAAAACCCGTAATTTCGAATCTAGTGTCTTTGGTGTTTCTAAAAATATTATACCCTAGGCAGACGGCCAAAATCAATGATCATTCGTTTGTAATTGAATTTTCCAAAAATTGATTTCCCTTTGCATTTTTATTTTAATTTTTAAAAATGTGCTGACAATTACATATAAAAATTGACAAGACTTTCGTTTTAATTCAGAAAACCTTGGGGAACATGATTTTTGAAAAAATCAATTCCGAATGAATTATCATTGATTTTGTTCGTCTGCCTAGGGTGTTACGTCCGTTTCGTATGTTCCAAGAAAGAGTCGTGCTGTCATTTTCTTGGCTACGACGTATCAAGCAAAGAAATAGATGTAAGCAATGAGAACAAATTAGAAATAAATTTGTACTATAACTGCACCAAGGTATATGAGTACATACGGAGACGCGTTGTCATATTTGTCCCCCGAAAATATCTAGAGCTTCTAAGCAGTGTTATGATAAATTCAATCGTAATGTCTGCTCTGAACACTAAAAAAAATTATTTGTAATATATGTAAATATATAAGTTATAAAAGTTAAAATACTGAAATACATAATACTGTCTCTTGCATTAATATTGCCTCTGTTTTCTTTCATACGCCCTAGTGTCTCTTTGACACCTCTGCTCAATTACGTTACAAAAACATACGGGGTATTTAAGGGTTAGAAAGCTATGGAGTTTTCTCAGTTGCCTCAATTAACATTTTCAAAAGGTGCACGAATGTAAATCAATGACTATGACAATGACACGAATTAGCTGCAGAGAGTGCTTTAGTGAGAGTTTTAGATGAGTTTTTGATAGCAAGATATATAGTCTAAATATTGGTGCTCCTTCCATATGATAACTTGCTGACTTTACAGCTTTGGATCAAGTAGGTATAGCAATAAAAGCTGTTAAGAGTAAGTGTCAAATTAATGTAGAATTAAATTATAATTTTTTATGTAAACAGCCAAAAACATGTACATGTACTGAAATTTACTTCTATTATTTATTTACTGAATATAATATGTATATACTTCCGTTATGTAAAACAATAAAAGATACTAAAAGATAATATTTGAAAATAAAGACAGAAGTCCTTATAATTCTCATTAAGTTTATACATGGCCGGATATTGGATATTTCTTGGCAGGAATTAGAAGTTTAGTGGTCGGGACTAAGAATTTTGCAGGTTTTTGGAAAAACTCAAAGATAATAATATTAATAACATATTTTGATTGCATAGTAAATATTAAAAATACAATCATTTCCGCATATTAGTTTTTGGTTTTAAGTACTGATGTTGCACAATTTACTCTTGAACGTTAAAGAAAAAAAAAAGTTAAGTAGTCGGTAATTAGGTATTTTAATATAAGACCAAGGAATTGTTTACTTGGCACACGATTATTATTTTTGTGATTAGCGTAAATTCTTCTTCTGAAAAAACGGACTCTCTTCCAGTCATCAACTGTCCAATTTGGTCGAGCCTAGCACCATTGAAGCCTTGTCTTTGCTTATCTCTTCATATGATTAAATTTTTTTTGTCGCAAATCATTTTTCATGTATACTCTTCGCACAAAACATGACGGGTCCTGCGCATTTCTTAGAAACGAGTGAAATAAAAGACTTGGTGGACGATGGTGTTTCTATGGCGGAATTTTGATAATTTGAAGCAAACTATTCTTGGTCTCATCATTTTACGCAAGTTTAAAGTTAGAAATGACCCGGTTTGAATTTTATTATCAATTTAGAGTCAAATGAAATAATTCAATACCAATTATAATGATATTTTACCTCCATTTTTCTATACTATATATTATTAAGCCAAACTAAGGGCAGACGAGCATAGCTGGAAGGATGACAAGGCTTGGGCATGAGGAGAATGGCGGAGATGTTGATGTATGTCTTTCTTAAACTCTCGCAGATTGTAAGTTGGAAGAAAACAGGAGATGGTAGACTGATCCACATTCGCATTGTTCGAGATAAAAAAATCAAGAAATTTTTCTGTACGGCCGAAAAAATTTAAGAATATTTGATTGAAAACTCTTTAAAACTGGATTTAACTACATATTTGCTTATGGCGCTATATTTTTACGCAAGTCTGTATACTATACCGTAGATAGTATAGCTGATTGGTAAAACTAAAAACAATAGAGCGCCGGGTCAAGCCGGATTCCCTACGATTTTTTCATAAACGCAACTTCATCTTTCTGTGAGGAATGTGCACTAGCTGTTAATAGCAAAGTATTTGCAAGATTTCTATTCCCTCTGCAAAAAAAAGGAAATTTTAACCAAGTAGAGAACTCCTACAGAAGTAGTTTTTATGAATTCAGTTGTGAACATATTCATAGATGTTTTGCTTGAGAGACTATGTCGTTGCAGGATGATAAAGAAGTGCTACATGAGTATCAACTAAGTTTTAGAGCTGTTTACTGTGTTATAAATAAATTTTTTAACAGGGTGTTTCCGTCCAGGTGGTGCATAGTGCAAAAGGTGATAGTACTCACCTAGACGAAAAAAATAATTGTATGGCACGCGAGGGGGTCCACATCGCCACATCAAGAGTTTGGGAGTTACAGAGTGATTAATAAAAAAGCTATTTTTTCGTAAAACACCGTGCATATTAAAAATTACATAGCGCAAGGTCACAGTTAAGGACTCATTGTATGCAGAACTTTATGGCCTTCCTCTGACTGCTCAATCAGCCCCGTACTCCTCTCTCCACAGGAGTTATTGGAGTCGAAATTAAAAATTTCAGATTTTCATAATTTTTTTTTTCTAATTTGACCTCTATTTTTATTTTGGACTCCTAACTGTAGCCGCTAAATTGGACCCGGTATGGAATTTTAATTGATTGTCCCTGAGAAGTCTCAATATGTGTTTGAAACAAAAGGGAAGGTGCTGGTGGAAATGATAACATTGGATTTGCTGTATAATATCAATACCTAAAATTTGTTTTTTGTTTATCACAATTGTTTGCCTTAACTTAAAAATTCATTGAACTTAATAATTCCAATAAGTCAACTCAAAAAAATGTAATTAATAAAGTGAAAACAGATAAAAGGAAAGTAATAGAAAAAACAAATAATCCAAGTTATCGGCAATGAATGCAATTCCACTCGGAATATAAACCTGTAATATATAATATAATATTATAACTAGAATGTGTTTTTGTTACTCATTTACGAAAAGAGAGTTCATTCATTCATCTGCTCACATCGCTTTATGCTACGTAGTCAGGGATGCTGAAATGCTGAAATATAATTTAATAAAAGGCTGGTAATTTTACATAGTTCAATTCTTACCTTATTGATTAGTCCAGACTTAACTTCGCTTTAACACTGCCGATCTGCCTTGTTGCCGGCACTTTAGCCAGAAAATGCATGGCGTAAATGGAAGGCGCTTTAAACCTAGTTGAGATTATGCTGATTGACCGACGCTGATGCATCAGCAGCTAGAATCAGCGCACCATTAGTACAGTGACAACACCAATGCTGCACGCGTGCTGATTTTACTAACATCCAAAAAGTCAAACGAGTTTAACCTTTAGGCTTTTAGCATGTAATAATCGTGGCGGCAACTGCAATAAAGTGAAGTGAAATTGAAGCAGTAAAGTTTGTTAAACTATATACAAATTGTGAATGTTTGTGGAATTACAAATTAAAAGATTATAAAAACAAAGACTTTAGAAATAAAGCTTCCGAGTACATGCAAACGGAAATGGGAGTGAATCATTTGAGTATAGAACAAGTGAAACGAAAAATCAAATCAATTCGTGATACATATGTTCATCGCGGAAAAGAATAAAATAAAAAGATCAATGAAATCAGGCACTTCACCGGATGAGGTCTATAAACCACGCCTAATTTGGTTAAACGATGTACATAGATACTTTTTTGGATAATCGAGATGGGAGAAATTCTTTTACAAATCTGGTAAGGACAACAAGCTACATAAATGTATAATTATGTTTTAATAGGAGTCAACAGAAGCAACTTCTACTTTGAAAAGGAAAAGGAAATGTAGTCTGGATGAGGTTGGAAATAAATTTGCTCAAGTGAAAAAAGTCGGAATCATTCGAAACCCCGAAGAGGAAAGAAAGTCCAAGAAGATAAAAAATCTAATACATAGCAATCAAACTGCTATGCCACAACATATTATAAGTGCTATTCAAAAACTAGATAAGTTGAAAGTATACTCTCAGCAAAGTGAATAATTCTAGTATTTTGCGATGCACGCGGCACAGCAACTAAGAGAATTGCCTTTAGAAAGAGCACTAAATCTGCAATCCAAAATGCAACAGATGGGTATGGATCAACTGTTGGAGTACGAAAAGGACAAGCACTACAATATATTATATAATTCATGCAGTCAAAGCAACTCATCCTGAGAAGTGGCGTCGCCGTTATCGCCAATTACTTTACCACTTGGTAGGAGTGAAGCAGTTGAATGCTTACTGACCAAATATCGCGCTCCTATTCTCCTTTACCCACAATTGCTTTGGATATATGCACACTCAGCAAATGTATATTAACCGACGAAGCAGGGAGAGTAATTAAAGAGGAAGAGTTAAACTAAAGGAACACTTCTTGTGAAGAATAATAAAGTTATTAGTAAGCTTTAGTTATAAATTTTATTTATTTTGATAAAATGATAAATTTGGAGTGCACTAAAACTTTTTTATTTTTCTCTATTGCCATTCAACTCCGCCTTCTCCCATGAAGTATTTTGTGTATTCTTGTCTACGATAAGCTGCTGCTTTTGAAAAGTTATTACTGCCAAATGATGTTCTTTCACCCACTAGCACATTTTCAGGTATTTCAACTCTCCAGGATCCAGCTGTTAATCTTCCGGAATCTAGAACCTCGTGATTAACGGAGCCTGGTGGAAGGTTCCTTTCACAATTTCATCAACCTTTTCGGGGCAAACTTGAATACATAACAAAAGCACTCTGAATCTTGAAGCTAAAATGCCAAAAGCGTTTTCAACTATCCTTCTTGCACGAGAAAGCCGATAATTGAAAATTAGTTCACTATCCGTGGGGGGAACGGATCATCACACAATAACGCCCCATAACACTACCGTTTTCAATAGCTTCTTTTAATTGGGAATCTCGAAATATAGTAGTGTCATCTATCCTGCCATTCCGACCAATATCCACGTAACGAGATCTATATTCCTGTCAACTAGGGCGAAAAGGATTACGCTGAAAAGCCCCTTATAATTGTAGTGGTCACTTCCGGAGTGTGGCGGGCTTTTAATGCGAATATGTTTACCGTAGATGGACCCGCACCATCGTGGGAAATACCACCGACTTGACAAACCATTTGCAATTTCTTTCCACTAGCTTTCGGTAGTACCTACGTACCTAATATTTACCTTTATGTAATTTTGCAAGCAAAAGTATATTGCTTTTAATACAGGAACGAAAAACTTTGAAATGGATGATTTGGGTACTCTGTACGAATGCCCCAAACTGGTAAACGAATCCCCAATTGCCAAATATCTCAAAATCATTTCCAACTTTAATTTTCCAGGGAGCGCTTCTCTAAATATTGTATCGTTTTTAGAAATATGAGGGTCTAATAAGGCTAACAGCTCATCAAATTTAGCTGGAGATATACGCAGATAGTTTCGAAAGGTATACGGATCTTCCAGTCTCACTTCTCTTTAAAGATTTGTACTTAGACCTAACTGCCCTCGCCTTTGGATCCACTTTAGTACCCTTAGCATGGCAGTGGGATTACACGTGCAAGAAGTGTGGCAGTGCAGGTTGCATGCAAGCTGTACTTGCAGGTCTAACCCCCCGGTAACTTGTGCTTTTGCAAACGTATAACGTAAGCAACATCAGCGCACTGGTACATCAGACGCTGCATCAGCGCTGGGCAATCAGCATAATGTCAACTAGGCTTTAACTACAGTCAGCGCTGGCTTGGTTGAGCTTAGTGGAGGTATCCATGAATCTCGAAGAAGAAGACAGCGTGCCAACTGCTTGTTCATAAACGTCACAGGAACATTGACGGCGACTGCCGCCAATTGGTAAGTTTTTTCTTAGATCATATAACAAAAGAGATACGCTACGAGGAAGAAAAACTTACGCATTTTTCTGCAAGTAGTAGAACCGCATCGATGTATTAATTTAGTGGTTGAAACTTTATTCAGTATTGAAGAAATTCAATAGAAGGGATCGCATTATATCACAAACTTTTTAAATTAATTTTTAAGTTTATAATTTTATAATATTTATAATATAACTTTTTAAATTTTTAAGAATTCTCCTAGTGCCCCGTCTATTTTCTGATAATATTTTTTGACAATGCCTTTGTATGGCTGTTTTAACCTAAGGCGACAATGACAGTGCAATTTCAAACAGACAAACCGGCATTGGAAAATGTTGGATTTTTATTTATCACAGCTTTTTATTTTTATAAATATTTCACTCTTATTTTATATAAAACACTCAAATTTATGATTGAAAGAATTAAACTTGCCTGAAAAATGATTTCCTAAGAGAATATATCCGGTTGATCAGACGATCATAACATACGATGACCCCACAACATACCAATCATTAATTCTGCATACCATTGCTGCATTCCACAAAAAATAATCCGCATGAAAATGCAACTCGCGCAAATACTGCAACTAGCGCAATGTTATTCGACTGTACAGCAATAAATGCAAGTAAAGCAAAGTCGTTCACCTTTGCTCAAAATAAAATGGAAAACAATAATATTTAGGCGTAAGCAATTAATATGTATAAATTGATCGATGTTTTGGAATAAAGTAGAGTTTTTCATTATACTCAAAACATTAGTTACTTTTTTTAGAGCTTTGCGACGCCCCCACCAGTGGTAAGCGTACTTCTAGCATTACACCGACGCCCCCACAAGTGGTAAGCGTTAATTAACCTTTGGGTTCCCCTACCGAACATTGGTCCTTCGAGCCTTTTTACAGCATATCCTATCAGAAGGAAGAAAGTCTACTAGCTGGTCTTAGCTTCAACTAAAGTTCACGGCGATTTCGATTTCTATCAGAAGGAAGGAAGTCTACTAGCTGGTCTTAACTTTAGCCACAATTCACTGCGCTGGACAATTTACATTAGAAGGAAGACACTAACAAGCCATAAGGAAACTTAACAGAAGATCCAACTTCAGCATGGATGAAGCAGCACTATTGCAAACGGAATGCCTAGACGACATTCTTAAAATTAAAATTAATTTTAAAAATGACGGTGATGAGCGAAAAACAAAAATATACCTACAGGCAAGACTTGACCGACTTGAAGGTTTGTGGGCTGAATTTTTAAAAAGAGATACAGAAATAAGGGAATTAAAACGTACAAATCCCAAGCATCAGTATTTCGAGAAGCAATTCTTCAAAGAATCAGAAAAAACATTACGACGCGATTTCTGAATTATTGCTGAATAAACTGGAAGAAGTATTGGAAGAGGAAAAATCCATGGTTGAACATGATACCAGCAAAATGGATGATCACATGAAACTTTTCCGTGTTCAGCAAGAAACAATCAAATTGTTTAAAAGATTAGTGGAATCTATAAAAGGAGAAGAAGAGAACGTGCACTCCAATTTTTATTACCAACATAAGCTAAACACCATTAAAGCTTACTGGGATAATATAGCGCTAAATCATACTAATATGATAGCAAGTCCAACTGAGATATACAAAGAGTACAGTGAAAACAAAGTGTTTCAGGCCACTGAGGACATATACCAAGATATTGTCATCTTTTTGCAAGAAAAAATAGGTACCTTCCAAAGAAGCGATGATGACATCAAGCTACCTAGATTAGCAATACCTATGTTCGATGTAGACTATCAAAGCTGGACATCATTCCATGATATATTCATCAGGCTGATCCACAACAACAGCAGGCTGGGAGAGGCTGAGAAGATGCAGTACTTAAAAACTCATATGAAGAGAGAAGCCGCCAGTCTATTACAACACCTCACAATTTCAGATGGCAATTACAAGACTGCATGGCAGTTGCTCAATGATAGATACAATAATAAAAGGAAGCTCTTCTCAGTTCAAGTAAAGGTACTACTAGCCCAACCCAAGCTAGACCACGAGACGGCTGTTGGTATTCGCAAACTTCACGATACAACAAAAGAATGCTTACACGCAATATCCAATCTTGGTATAGATACTAGCGACTGGGCTCCACTAATAGCTCATCTAGTAATTCAGAAATTAGACCTCGAAAGCCACAAGTTGTATGAGCAAGGTCTAGAAAAGCCTCGAGAGCTTCCAACGTATGACGTTCTATTTCGCTTCTTGGAAAATAGATTTCAATCGTTAGAATCACTAAAGGATTCTAAAAAGAAAGAACTCATGCCACAGAAAATTATGCGGCCCCCTAAAAACCAAGACTGGTCCCGCTTCAAGGCATATCACTCTACTACAAATGCGGCTAAATGCCAGTACTGTCATCAACCGCACAAAATATACATGTGTCAAGCATTTAAAGCTTTATCAATTTATGAGAGAAAACGATATATTGAGAACAACAAATTGTGTGGTAACTGTTTAACCCACAAAAATGATGAGAGACGTCTTAGCAAGTTCAAATGCAGTATGTGCAAACAACCACACCACACGCTCCTACATCAAGAACATAAAATGCAAACATTGACAACGACTGAAGCCGAGCAAGTACAAGCACTTCTATCGAAATATCATCCATCCACATTGCTAGCAACAGCTAGTATTAAAGCAAGAACCGTAGATGGAAGACTTGAAAATTTAAGAGCGTTGATCGATCCAGGATCACAAGCATCCTTTGCATCCGAATCAGCAGCACAAATACTTGGCCTACCAAGATATAAAGCACACGCGGAGATTTTTGGACTTGGAATGGCTGAATCCGGAATAGCTCGAAACAAAATAACAATTGAGTTATGCGCTTCAAACTTTTCAATAAACATTGAAGCACTCATCCTGCCACGCCTCACAAAATTACTTTCAAGCAGACACGTGATAAATTGTAATAACACGGACATCTGGCGAAATACATTATAAGCTGATCCTACGTACGACAAACCAGGACCTATCGACCTTATAACTGGAGCTGATTTTTACCGCTATATCATGATAGACGGCATCAAAAAACACAATGGTCTGATAGCACAGAACACAGAGTTTGGATGGATCTTATCTGGCCAAACAGATGACGTTCCAAGTACTTCAACCACTTGTATGGTCTCTTATGCGGAGCTTGACAATACACTCAAAAGGTTTTGGGAGATAGAAAGTGTAGATAACCCTATAGAGGAGTTTTCCCAAGAAAATAGACTCTGCGAAGAACATTTTCAGAAAACACATCAACGGAATACAGATGGTACATATACAGTGAGAATCCCCTTCAAAAACAATATAGAAAAGCTAGGAGAATCAAAACGGAGAGCTACAGCGAGACTACTACAAAATGAGAAAAAATTTTCCAACAATAAAGAGCTGGAGAAAGATTACAAAATGTTTATGCACGACTACATAACTCTTAATCACATGATGCCCTGTACAAATACATTTACAAATGGTTACTATCTACCTCATCAAGCAATCATCAAGGAAGACAGCACAACCACGAAACTGAGGGTAGTATTTGATGCCTCGACGAAAACCACTAGTGGTATCAGTCTTAATGATACCATGCATGTTGGACCGAAATTGCAAAGAAACCTCTCCGAAATACTACTAAGATGGCGTAAACATCGATATGTTTTTACTGCCGATATTGAAAAAATGTATCGGCAGATAAAGATACACAACGACGACATAGAATACCAAAAAATTCTTTGGAGAATCTCCGATAGTCAGCCTATCAAAGAATACTGCTTGACAACAGTCACATATGGAACAGCATCAATGTTCGGTAGGGGAACCGAAAGGTTAATTAACGCTTACCACTTGTGGGGGCGTCGGTGTAATGCTAGAAGTACGCTTACCACTGGTGGGGGCGTAGCAAAGCTCTAAAAAAAGTAACTACTGTTTTGAGTATAATGAAAAACTCTACTTTATTCCAAAACATCGATCAATTTATACATATTAGTTGCTTACGCCTAAATATTATTGTTTTCCATTTTATTTTGAGCAAAGGTGAACGACTTTGCTTTACTTGCATTTATTGCTGTACAGTCGAATAACATTGCGCTAGTTGCAGTATTTGCGCGAGTTGCATTTTCATGCGGATTATTTTTTGTGGAATGCAGCAATGGTATGCAGAATTAATGATTGGTATGTTGTGGGGTCATCGTATGTTATGATCGTCTGATCATTCTGCCACGGGCGGAATTGGTGTCGTCTTTCGTTTCGCAGGTTGTGTAGTAACCGGCTGGACTTCAAATGATGTTACAGTTGTTTTTTTACATGGTCGCAAACGTTGATATGTGACCCAAAGGAAAACTGCTACTATGATGAGTACAATTATGTATGTGCTTACATAATGATGATGGGTGTCTAGCGGTTTTAGGTCCAAATATTTATTGTTGATATTCAAGGTATTTAACGCATTTGTATCTAGGTGAGTTAGTGGGACTGTCTGCAGTGATATCTGGTGATTTATGTTTAATTCCGGAAGTATGTCAGCGAGATTAGTTGATGGGAGTAATGATGATTTTGTATATTCCGTAATAATGGATTGTGCGCTAATGCTCATTGTCTGATGTTTTATGGTACAGTCTTCCCCTAACCTGATGATTCCGTTTACAAACGAATTCACTACCAAAGAACTCCTTACCACACTAACCAACATAATTAAAACGGTTCAACAGGAATATTTTCATCACGAAATACACCAACTGGAAACGCAGCAAAGTTTGAACAAATCCAGCAAATTACCCACACTCTCGCCGTTCCTGGATGAAAGGGGATTATTGAGAGTAGAAGGAAGACTGGAAAACTCCCTACTCCCCTATGATGAGAAGCATCCCTTCATACTTCCCCATAATCATCACTTTACGACACTTGTTGTCCGAGACGCGCATGAAAGGACACTACACGGAGGAAACCAGAACACACATGCATATATACTTCGCCGGTATTGGATAATCGATGCCAAAACAGCGATAAGACGTCTCATACACAACTGTACGACCTGCTGCCGTTATAGAGCAACAACGGCCAGACAACTTATGGGTACCTTACCAGGCCCAAGAGTCATTCCATCACAGCCCTTTAGTCACACTGGAATGGACTATGCAGGTCCATTTAACATTCGATTATCGCCAGGACGAGGCACTAAAGTGTACAAAGGATATATCGTAATCTTCGTATGCCTCTCTACAAAAGCATTGCACTTAGAGGCAGTTAGTAATATGACTACAGAAGGGTTTCTTGCCGCCTTCAAACGTTTCACATCCAGAAGAGGCCTTTGTACAAATCTATACAGTGACAACGGTACCACCTTCGTAGGAGCCAAAAACGAGCTAGATAAGCAGTTCAACCTCGCCGTAAAAGAAATTCACAATCAATCATCCAAGAAGCTTACTACTAACGGAACTCAATGGCACTTCATACCACCAGCAGCACCACACTTCGGCGGACTATGGGAAGCCGGTGTAAAATCAGTGAAGTATCATCTCAAACGAATTGCAGGAGAGATAAATTTCACTTTTGAAGAATTCTCAACGCTACTATGCCAAATTGAAGCGTGTTTAAATTCGCGTCCATTGTGCCCACTCAGTAACGAGCCTAGTGAGTTGACAGCAATCACACCGGGACACTTCCTAATTGGAGGCTCCATAATTATACCTCCTGAACCAACACCACCGGAAAAACAAATACACTGCTTGAAAAAATTGGAGCTCATAACCAAGCTAAAAAATGACTTTTGGAAAGTGTGGTCCACAGAATATCTGTCGAGATTACAGCAAAGGCCTAAATGGACTAAACAACAGAATAACATTCAGGAAGGAGACTTAGTACTCATAACTGATGAATCCGTACCCCCAGCACGATGGCCGTTGGGAAGAGTAATTCAGGTACATCCAGGGAAAGACGGACTAGTACGCGTAGTTCATATTCGCACAGCAAAAACTACGTTAGAGCGACCAATAGCAAAACTGTGTAAATTGCCGTACGACAAAGAAGAACTGCCAAACACTGACAATAATCAGTCATCAAAAAATCCACTAAACAATAAGTGTATGGCTTCCAAACAGCAGTCCAGAAAACGACCACGCATTCATCCGGCCAATATTCCCATCAGACCATCAATAGAAGAACTTAAAAGGACATGCCTCCATTCAAAACAAGGCAAAAGATTTGCATCCGGCACCATCACGTCATTACTACTACCAAACTGTGTGCTACCAATCTTCACGACAACAATATTACCAACGATGGAAAACCTCAGAAAGATCACAGAGAAACAACTTATAGATATTCAAGAGTTCGAACACAATCCAGGAATCTATTTTGAAGACCTAGGAAATCTTCATATGGTCAACAATGAATGGAACACGATAGTCTATTACAATCTGAGTACATACTATCAGCAGTTAGAGGGATTCGAGCTGTGTTTAATGAAACTGGAAGAGTTGTGCGACCAGATGATAACATACCGTTATTTCTGCAACGCCATCTTTATAGAGGTGTCGCATAAGGTACACGAAATGAAACACAATAATCTCATCCTTCACACCAGAAACGGAAATGGAAAAGGTATAAAAAGACAACGTAGAGCTCCACTAGAAATCATAGGAGCACTCCAAAATAGTTTGTTTGGAGTACTGGATCAAAACTATGCTACTTATATTGAAGACGAAATACATAAACTCAAAGACAATGAGGATTACCTTTTAGATCTCGCCAAGAATCAAACATCAGTAATAGAGTTCACTACAAACGTGCTAAAAAAGACTACCGAACAAATACAACGTCAATTCGAAGCTTTCAACGAACACATTACAGCAAACTTTGAAACCCTCCGGCGAGGAGTAGAAGACAACAAAGGGATACAGACCTTCACCGCTATGACCTCTTACCTCAATTTACTTATAACCACATATGAGAGGACGCAAAATGAATTTATAAACTTATTAGTGGACTCTCATAGCGGGAAAATTAGTCCCTTCTTGCAAACTCCGATGCAATTGCGAGATCAAATTAAATTCATAGGAGAGCACATAACATCATCTCTCATAATTCCAGGCGAAGGTAGCTCAGAAGATCTACTGAATCTATATAAAATAATAACTGTCAGAAGTAGGATCACAACTGATTACATCATTTTTAAAATTCGCATACCACTCCCGAGCGAAGAACTCTACCAATTATTTAGAATATATCCTGTCCCTACAAGACACCAATCAGAGTTCATCTACATAGAACCATCATCAGACTACTTGGCTACAACACTTCATAGAGACCTTTTTTACCCCATGACCACAAATGAAATCAAGGATTGCATTACAACCGAAAAACTGGGATTATTATGCCAACAGCACCATCCGATCTACTCAGTACACTCATCTCTTAACCAGTGTGAAATGCGGCTCCTCAATCACCAAGCAGTAAAACCAGATATATGTAAAATCAAAAAAACAACTCCCTCTCAATATTGGGTCCAACTAGAGCACCGAAACCACTGGATATACGTTGTCTACAACGAGACTATAATTAATGTAGTATGTGGAAAACGGGGTTGCTATAAAAACATTAAGTAGAAGCGGAATCATCAGGTTAGGGGAAGACTGTACCATAAAACATCAGACAATGAGCATTAGCGCACAATCCATTATTACGGAATATACAAAATCATCATTCCTCCCATCAACTAATCTCGCTGACATACTTCCGGAATTAAACATAAATCACCAGATATCACTGCAGACAGTCCCACTAACTCACCTAGATACAAATGCGTTAAATACCTTGAATATCAACAAGAAATATTTGGACCTAAAACCGCTAGACACCCATCATGTACATCATTATGTAAGCACATACATAATTGTACTCATCATAGTAGCAGCTTTCCTTTGGGTCACATATCAACGTTTGCGACCATGTAAAAAAACAACTGTAACATCATTTGAAGTCCAGCCGGTTACTACACAACCTGCGAAACGAAAGACGACACCAATTCCGCCCGTGGCAGAATGATCAGACGATCATAACATACGATGACCCCACAACATACCAATCATTAATTCTGCATACCATTGCTGCATTCCACAAAAAATAATCCGCATGAAAATGCAACTCGCGCAAATACTGCAACTAGCGCAATGTTATTCGACTGTACAGCAATAAATGCAAGTAAAGCAAAGTCGTTCACCTTTGCTCAAAATAAAATGGAAAACAATAATATTTAGGCGTAAGCAATTAATATGTATAAATTGATCGATGTTTTGGAATAAAGTAGAGTTTTTCATTTTACTCAAAACAGTAGTTACTTTTTTTAGAGCTTTGCTACGCCCCCGCCAGTGGTAAGCGTACTTCTAGCATTACACCGACGCCCCCACAAGTGATAAGCGTTAATTAACCTTTCGGTTCCCCTACCGAACACCGGTTGTTTCTGCAGCTCAGCACAGCGCACTTTATCACGATAATTCAATTTTCCGGAGTCTTGATTATATAAAATCTCATTGACAAAACAAGATTTCATTATTGTTTCTCACTCTTATTAAATATAAATCATTGCTAATCACTTCTATCACACAAAACAATTAAAACAGAACCGGTCTTGTTTTAAGGTAATTTTAAGAAGTTTGTGAAGCCTGATGTGGCGCGAAAACAGGGCCAGGATTTGATGTGGTGCCATGAGCAGCCCTGATGAGCTTTGCTTTTATTTAATTGTAAATTTTATTCCGCTGCGGAACAGTACTTAGTATCCATCCCTAAAAAGGGAACTGTCTCCTGCTCAAATGCAAAAACAAAGCACGGAAATTGTTCATGCACAAAGAACAAATAAATAGCGAAGCTCACGCGACTCTTGCTCGGGAGTGGAAGCTAATTGAAACGAATGGCTCTTGTTATCGAGCATTTTCGGAATCGAGATCCACACCATGAGCCGCTCGCAAGTGAGCTTTTTCGTACCCCGCCCTGGTTTCGAACAATCTATAATTACAAAGAGAACGCCAACTATGAAATTTCAGTTCTGTATCTTAATAATTTATCACGCAGTGTCCAGTGTATTTGAACACCATGAAAGAGTTGTCCGATCTGATCTATCCATACGAACTTGGCTTTACAAAATTACTTTGTACTTAGCTAGATTAACGCATTCTCAAGTCATTGTATAGACGGAAAAGAATTGTTGTATTTGTATTTAATTCACTTGTACCATCCTGTTGGGGAAAGAGGGCTATAAGAAGCTACCTGAAGCGCTTCCCTGGAAGCGCGCAGCGCTACTTATCCCTACTCCAGTTCATTGATTTTTTTATAAAGGCAAGTCTAGAGTGGCAAACCCTTCACTGCTGTTCTTAAGAAGCGCTCTAGGAGGTACGTTAAATGATTGGCGAAGAAGTTTTAGTAGAAGAGGCGCAGTTATCCTGAGCCTTCTTAAATTCCAGAAATCTTTGCCAGAGATGAGTTGATATGATCACAGCAGGTCATTTTATTATTAAGAACAACACCCACATTTTTAGCTATAGGAACACGACTTAGGGTTAAATTTTTGGGGTAAACTGTAGGTAAATACAAATTTTCATCAAGCTCCGTGCGCGAAAAAATGTATTGCATGATTTTGATGGATTAAGAGATAGAGAAATATCATTTGACCACTTATAAATGATCTATCCAGAAAATAAGCAAAGGCGCAATCAGGTTACCCATCACTTGGAAGCTGTGTAGAAGAAGAGTAACAAAGGCTGATTTCATCGAATTTCCACGAATCGTTGAATTTTTAAACTATTTTGCGTTACTTCATTTTCAATGTAATCTGAAGTTTTGGTTAACAAAAGTGAGAATAAAATGGAGAATATTGGTTTCTTTAATCAACTTCAAAATGTAATCCCAAAAATAATCACAAGCAATCGCAAACACCTTACTACTGTTATCATGAAACAGTATTAAAGGCGTCTTATGAGATTAAGATCATGATCTAATAAATGAACGCGAATATCTATATGGTCGTTACAAGAGGCTCAGAACGAATAATTTAAGATGGGTTTACAAAAAGGTACGAAACCTTCTCCATTCCAAGATTAATACTGCTAAACGCATATATTTTGGTCAAATATTTAATAATGGTTTACCCCTAAGACACTGTGGAAAAATCTTAAAACACACGGTGTTCATGTAAAAGCAGATTCTCGCTGTGATTTGGAGCTTGATTCTCTAAATCTGCAATTTATTCCGCATCAAAGCAATGCTATAGGTGAAACTCACTCTTTTTTATCCAATTTTAATGAGAATTCTAATGGATTTGCATTTCGCTGTGCTGATCAAAATGATATTCTGGTGGCGATGTGTAGCATAAAATCACATACTGTTAGCCCTGATGGGATTCCACCCAAATTTACAAAATTACTATTGCCGAAAGTTTTACCAGTCATATCCCACTTACTTAATCATATATTCATTTTCTCCACTTTCCCAGCTATGTGGAAACATGCCCTTGTTGTTGCCGTTCCTAAAAAGCATTGTCCCTCTGACTCTAGACCTATCAGCATATTTTGTTACCTTTCAAAAGTTTTCGAAAAACTTTTAAGTAATCAGTTTCTCAGTTATTTTATGTATTTTTATTTATACCTTACGCAATGGCAGTCGGAATATCGCCGAAATCATTCCTGTCTCTACAGATTTGAGATTCGCTTTGGACAGAAAAGAGATTTGTTACCTAGTTCTCCTTGATTTTTCTAAAGCTTGCGATAGTCTAAATCACGAACTGCTGCTAGATAAATTATATTCTAAATTTGGTATGTCGTAATCTGCGATCAGGCTCATTTATAGTTTTGTTTCTGACAGGACACAACAAGTAAAATCTGACCGCCGTTATTTGGATTGTTCGAAATGATGTCACGTTCACCGCCCCGCCTTGGAGGTCTTACTGTAAGTGGAGGATGATAATTTCTTGTCTCTGTTGACTGAAATTCACTGAAAACAAATTTCAGTGAATTTCTATACTGCATTGAAAATGCAGAAAAGGAAAAAAAACCGAACCTTTCGACCCAGCCATCAGAGAGTTCTCGTCAGTAGGGTTATCTCTGATCACCTACTATAGAAACTCGGTAATAAGGTCACCCAATTGCCCATACAAATACCTTTTATCAAAAGCAAGTGTGAATGACATGGTAGCAAGATTTCTCATTGCAATTTTCAAATCAGGTGATTCTTCCGTTTGTCGCCTTAAGGCACTAAAAACTTCGATTTTATTTTTTTTCTATAGAGACGAGAAATCGCCCATCTACAAGTTTTACTTAGTTTATCCATTGACTTGTGGCGACAAGGGGAATAATCACCCAAATTGAAAATTGCAATGAGAATTCTTGCTACCATATGATTCACACTTGCTTTTGATAAAAAGAATTTGTAGGGGCATTTGAGTGACTCATTACTGTATCTTTGACCCTGCAGTTGCAAGCGATCTCTAAGAAATTTCATTGGGCTACAAAAAGGTTAAGCTAGGCAAATTAGTTGATAATCGAAGTATCCCGCAATAGGTGCGCTTCAAGAAGATGATATTTTGATATGCCATAATCACGCTCTCTCTATCTAGATAGTCGAACGGGGCGCATATTCCGCCACATATGTTATCTCAAAGGGCCCTGGACTCTATGCCAAATTTGCTATTAACGAACGTGTCGTTTGTCTCACATTATATACGTCGTAGACATTTGACGTAACTCAACCCCTCATGAAAAGTGTAGGCACTTCATCAAATGTAGGCAGATAGTGTACCAGTTTTCGTTTAATGCTTTTTCACAAGAAGTGTCTAAAATTTTAGTCAATCCATGAAATGCTAAAAGTGTTGCGACCTCAAGTACCTTTGCCCCGCATCACAACCATAATACCGATACATCAATGTATCGTCCTAATACGATATATTGATGCACCATTAAGTGACCCAGAAAAACATTTCAATTTAAATTTCATTAAAAATTCTATCAAAATTTCAAGTGTATTTAGAAATGCATTCCCATATTATAACAAAATGCAATTTAGCATAAATTGCAGTTTGTAATCAGACTCACATTCCACTCACACGGTATGCATACTTACCTACATACAGTGTCTTCTTACTTTTTTGTTTCCGTATGTTACACTGTACATACGTACATTACTTACTTAATCCAATCTAATTGTATGTACATACATCCATACAATTATAACAATAGTTCGCGCCCTCTTAAAATGAATATTTCAAGACGGGCGCACAAGTGCATATCGGATTACAGTTTGCATAGATGCATATAGCTTGCATCAAAACTTTTGTGCATTTTCTCACGTACGATTTTAACGTCCGTGAGAAAGCAATAAAAAAGATAAAAACGCTTTTCTTCAAGATATCGTGGGTATCTGGGTGCAATTTGCCCAAACCTCGGGGAATTCGTTCTTAAAACCCGCCGAGTGAAAAACGTTAAAAATCCATACCAAAAATTTACTATCCGAGTGTTAAAGAAAACATAATAAAATTTTGTGTACTAAGTTATTCGAAAAAAAACTATTATTACCTTAGTGCCAAGGAAATTGGGATTATTAAAATATAAAGAAAAGAATAATAAAAATAATAACAGAACAAATAAAAAAAATAATAAAGTGATTGAGTTTTAATTTTTCCCTTTGCCCAAATTCGGCGACTGCTCTCTCCTTCGGAGCACGGAGCAGAGCCCTGATACAACAAAAGCCTTCACGTCGATAATGTAAAAACATTCATTGTCTCTTAAATCGTAAACTTTACAACCTTCCTACCCCATAAACGAATTTGACAAGTATCCTCCAAATACAACCATATGAAAGCCTCTGATATAACAACGCGCAAACTTATTGAAATTTAATGGTGTAAACCTAGTACCACGTCCCAAGAATAAAGGACACTCCGTCTTTGCATGGAGCACGTCACGTACATACTATTATTAAGAGGCAGACGAACAGCGTCCCTGAATGAAAAGCATTAAATGTGGGAATTCCTCTAGCATCCTCTTGTTGCCTTTAATAATGTGCGTAAGCGTGGCTGAGAACGTGTCCTATTTCCTTTTTGCCTTGTGTGTGGCACAATTGCTTCTCTACAGTGTTAAAGGTGGCGTTAAAAGTTCCATTATTTAAGCTTTTTGCTAATTATTATTTTGCGTGCGCTAATGAGGCAACAAGAGACTTTTGCCTGATGATTGAAATGTTACCGAGACGAACATTTATTTTTGGACGAATGGTGAACAGAAAATAATGAAGTCGTGCGAAGCTAAATGTTAAGAGCGTTCAAATTTTTGACTTTTATTTAAATACATGAATGAACTACATCCTACAGTAAGGACATAATTTCAGATCGAGGTGAGGGAGAAGAAATCCGATCGCCTGTGACTGCAATAATAATGTTGGTGTTAAATTTGTCACTTTAAAGTCAAAAACAAGCTCCCATAGAAAAGAGTTTGATGTCATGCTAACAACAAAAAAGTTTTCAATTATCTGAAGACTCCGGCTATTGCGGCCTTGAAGAATAATAATATTGTGGACTCAGATTTTAATGTATTAAACGCCGCCTTTGCAGCTTCTTCTCCTAATTCATCTTCTGCTTGCAGTATGCGCAACTTTATTGCCGACGTCACCCTTTTTGATGACTTCTCCGTAAATAGAGCTGAAATGAATGATATAATTGCAGCTATTTTCTCTGTTAAATTCAATGCAGTTGGCATCGATGGCATTCATCCGTAATTTATTAATCTACATACTTCTCCCTATTATTACGTCATCAATACTATCTTATCAACCTCTTCATACCCCCGCATCAGAAAAGTGCAAAAATAACTCCTGTCCTGTTAGAAAAAACTTTGCACAACCATATATTTGCATACTTGGAAAGCAATAAAGCAATATCAATCTGGCTTTAGGTTTGAATATCGTTGCACAACAGGCTACGGCGCGTGTGCTGCTGAGCTTCTCTAAGACCTTCTCTAAGACCTTCGTTAAGGTCAATCACAGGCTTTTAATCAATAAGTTGTGCAACAACTACAATTTTTCACTCACTTCGTGCAAGCTTTTGGCGTCTTATCTTTGTATTTGAATAGTTTAGCCATTATAGCGGAAAAGATGGCATATAAATGCAAGCGCTCCGAGCAAGCTGATTTTTGGATATTGTATAGGGAGGGGGGGGGGGGGCTTAGAAAACTTTACTTGAAATTGTCGAGCAAGATTTCCTATGAGCTTTCTCCGCCATCTTCAAAAAAGGGGTAAATTTGGTTTATTTGCAATAACGTGGCTCTCCGTCATGATACGAAAATTGTGACCTACATATGTGTGCTGAGGGGAAACCTCTCTGTTTTTAAGACGTGCATTAAGTGGTTATAATAAGTATGTCAATTTTGAAAAAAAGGGTGTTTTCAACATACTAATTACTCACTTAGGCCGCGGAGATTTGCTGTCACACGATTGTTTTCGACATTGCGTTTCCTTTAACTTAATACGTATGCATTAATTTGTTGGTTATATTTCACACCAAAAATTTACTGCGGGCTCTTGGTCTAAAAGGTATACTAAGTTTTTCATTCAGTTTGTAGCACCTCGAAATAATGATCGTAGAGCAAAATGAATTGGACACCCACGCATAATCTTAAAAGTTATTTTGATTATTGCATGTCCGTCCGTCCGTCTGTCCGCCTATGCTCACGATAACTCGAGAATGCGTATACTCACAGAGCTGAAATATTGTACACGGACTTAAAAAAAAAAGTAAAATTAATTTTGAAATTGAGACAAATCAGGCAACTCTTTCGTGGGGTTGCCATACAAAAATTTCGTGTTCCACTATATATTTGGACATTGCTTGAGAACGCGTCGACGTAGACAGCTGAAATTTGGTGCATGGTGTTTTCATAATACTAGCAGATAAAACTTTAAAATTGATTAAATCGGGCAACTCCTTCTTGGTGTTTCCATATAAAAATTTAGTTTTTTTACGTACACTGTGAAAACAATCAGTCTAAAACTTGTTTATTGTACTTCTTCAGAATACGAAATCCTATAAAATTGGTTATAATTATTTTTTCTGTCCAACAAACCGTTCTAGAAATATATGCGAAAAACCACTTCACAAATCAAACTTGCAAACAAGGGCTGCAATACAAAATTTCATAAGGGTATTCATCTAGGGTATCATAAGAATTGCTCTTAGACCAATTCTAGCGTTTTTACTTGTCTTAGATAAAACTGCATCTAGCTTTTCTAAAAAAAAAACCGTGTGGAAAATTTCAGCTTTTTAAGTGAATACGCTCTATAATTGTCCGGAGGACGGATAGACGGACATGCAAAAGTCAAAATAACCTTTACCCGTAAGCGGGCACAAGTGGTAAGAACAAGAGGGCATTACCAAAGTCGTCCTGGAAAGTCCTCTTTCTTTTTTCAATAACAATTGCCTTCGCTAGGTCATTTTGCAAAGGGAAGTGAATTATCAGAAATATTTTTACTTCTCAATTTGTTTTAAGAGTACAATCTTCACCAATAATAACATCATTTTCAGGACTACTTGAACTGCCTCTAAGATTCCCGGAAGACTTCCTGCAATCAAATTGGTATTCCTTGCAATTGTTTCTGGAAAGACATAAAGTATATTGTACACTAATAAAATACCTCCTTACAGGTATATATCTTCTGGATTATTGTTTAGAGGCTTGGCAACGTCTCTTAGTGCGGAAGCAAGCACGGTAACCAAAATTATTAAAAGAAACTGCTAAGATAACATGGGAACTTCTACAACCGCTTCATATGCCTAAAACAACGGAGGAAAGATTTGCACATTTAGGCGGAAGATTTTTACCGCATTTGGAATTTTCCTAACTGCGTAGTTTCGTTGGATGCATAGCACATCCGCATAACTTGCGCTAAGCACGCTGGGTCAAATTGTTATAATTACGGTACTTTTAAAGCATCGGGATTATTTGATTTGATTCAGGAGAATAAATTGGGTATTGCACAAAACAAGCCTCTCCCTAATTCTTCTATTCCAGCGCCCTTCGTTTTCATAGCAGACGAAAAATATTGTTACAATTTTGCCTATTTGGTAGACTAAATTCGCCGAGAGGTAGGCTGTATTAATTATAGAGATATCTAAAGCAACAATGTTGCGGCAGCAATTGAAACACTGAGCTTATGTGTATATCCGAAACTAGTTTTGAATGTAGGTCAGCAACTGTGGATGTAGGTCAGTAGGTAACCTCAGTTCAAGAGTCCGAAACAACTGGCTAGCTCGGAGAGCAGTGCTTGGCCTCAGTCCACTTTGTAGGTTTTTATGTGTGGGTCGAGTAGTCTTCTCACTTTTTCCGAGGGGAGCAGATGAATGAAACTTGTGACGTAAATTTATTCCACCGCTTTAACCAATACCTACGAGCGTAACAGCTCGTGGATTGAATGGCGATGAAGCGGATGAGTGGCTAATGATGAAACTTGTGAAACGCAGTCTATTCCGCAACGTCGTTGGGAATCGTGCTAGCAAGAGTTATTTAAATTCGCGGGAGCTTAGTCCACCGGAGGAATTTTCTAGGTTATTTTTATTATCGTGCCATCTACAGTGTGTAATTTCGGGAAGAAATGTGTGGCGTGTGGTGTTAATTAATTCAAAAACTAGTGTTTATTTTTTTAGTATTTCGTGGTGGAAATAATTACAACACCGTTTGCAGGGGAGGCCACCTGGCTGAGACGGCGTGGAAAAAAAGTGATCAGTCTGCTCGTTGGGTGCTTCTTTATAAGCGGAGGATCCGTCGTGGGAGCACCTCGTATTTCTCAGGGATAATTGGGATTCTGCTGGAACTTACTTCGAGGAAAGATGGCGGACCAAATTCTATGCTGGTAAGGGTTATAATTACTTTTATTGCAGCTATTTTAAATTAGTGTAAGCGTCACACACACCAGTTAATGACAAAATAGAACTTGCCAAAAGCTTTCGCGCTTTAGAGAAGAAATGAACTTTTGTCCCCATTTTTCTGGGTCTCCACTGGGCCGAATTAATTAGAAATGGCCTTTATTTACTACTAACGTAAAAGACTTTTACTTAGGACCGGGTGTAAAATTTTCGGTGAAATATCTGCCCTATTTCCTCTCAAAAGTCCTTGTATTTAATTTTAGAGTATTACTCACCTTCGTCCGTCCTAAAACTAAAGACAATAAAAGACAGGCGGGCAGGATTAAACTTAGCTTAACTCCGCGATTTCATTTAATAACAAACTGCATTTATTACAATAATATGGGCTTTCTTTAACAAGAATAACAAATCGAAAACTTCAAAATTAAAATTCACTTCTCATTCGATCGTTGCCACAACTGCAAGTGCGGACTTCATCTTTTTCCTTAAAAAAAATCCGTTTTTTTTCTATCAAAGGGAAATTACTTTTCAAGGAGTGCGGTCGTTTTTTCCTTGACAGATTTCCATTACGAATTTCTCCAAATTCACATTAACTAATTTTTCTATCTTCTGATTTTACATTTATGCTGGCCACAAATCTAACGACCGTCGTTGGATTGTATATTTTTGTTATTTGCTAGGTAAGTCCAGATTGGTGTTGTGTCTTTTCTGTGTTTTTATGTTGTGCCGTTTTATTTATGTTATAAAATTGTTGCTTATATGTATTCCTAACCGTTTTAGGAATATTGTAACAATATCCTCTACTAGACTACCTGCTCACACCGTACAGTATCCCGGAAATTGAATACAGAAAAGGAGTCGTTCAACAAACCTCACTCTCAATAGAATGTACCCTTGGTATTCTATATTTCAAAGGGACAATATTAGCAAAAGCCAATGAAAACCGATGTTGATACAGCTGATGATATTGTAATGGCAATCTGTATCCTTCACAATACCATAATTGATAGAAAGGGTATCGCAGATCAATTAAATGAAGTGGAAGAACTTTTAGGAGGAAACAGTCTGACATCAACTCATTTAGAAGGACTTGGACTCGTGCAAATCATACCAGGGATACAAACAAGTTAATTAAAAAACAATGCAAAAGGCAGATCGTACCTTCAGTACGATTTCCCGCGAAAAATCCAATATATATGTACATACGAACATACATATTACATAGAAAGCTTTCGCGATAAAAAGCGGGCGCCACATAAATGCATTGTATGTATATACGCCCCGCGATTTCAAACGACGGGACGGTGGCTGTTTTGTTTTTAAAGTGTAGGATTACATTTCTTGAAGCCACCGTCCGAAGCAATTAATTCTGGACATGTTTGAACAAGTCCAGAATTAAAAGTAAAATTTTCTCAGGATAAGAAAATGCAATTTAGCGTTTTCTATCCTGAACAACGGATTCTTGATCATGATGAAGGTGATCAAGAGTTGAGTTGTTTTTTAAAAGGAGTTGGATTGACTCGGTTTTTGGTTTTAAAGAATCGAATCGGTCGAGAGTTGGAGTTTTGAGTTTTTCTTTATAAATACGCCGAGAACTTGGCCTAAGAGGGAATTAGTTCTGATTGTCAGTCGGTGGTTAAAAAAAAAAGAAAAAAAAAATTAAGTGGTGTAAAACACAAAAGATATAGATATAGAATAAAGAAAAATTAAGTGGTGTACAACACAAAAGATATAGAAATAGATTAAAGAAAAATTAAATGGTATAAAACACAAGAGATATGGAAATAGGAATAAAGAAAAATTAAGTAGTGTAAAACAACAAATATATAGAAATAGAATAAAAAAACAAGGAACTTAAAATAGTGGTTTTTGTGAATAGATTCCCCTATTGGATTAGCCGTCCCCCAAAATGGCAGAACTAAGGTGAGCAATAGTTTAATAGAATATTAAATATACAACAAAATTGGCACAGCCTGTAGGATCAAGGAAGCTTGGTCAACGTAAACGATCGTAAACGCTTTAAAAAGCCTTGGTCCTTCACGAATATATGGGGTTACATTTGACTAAGCCACACTATACGGCCACGTCACCCCCAACGCTCGGGGTACATCTCATCTGTAGGCGCCCTATACTCCAGGCGAGCAAGCGTTCACGACCCATTAAGAGTGACAAGACAGGATTAAGAGACTTGGACCTCCAGATTTGAATTCATCACCAAACACCGGAATCTCTTTTCCAGCACCGAGAAGAAGTCAGCACAACGGACAACCCCATTCAAAACCAACTCCAGAAGGAAGATATCATCGTTCCTGGGTTGAAGGGGATTTCGAAGAAAACCTCTAAGCCCCCCTCTCAGCCAGATGCAGGGGAAAATAAGTAGGTCTAGGCCCCCCGGCAGCAAGCAGAATAATACGAAACTAGAAACCTCCATTGAAAGGGATCTCGACGTCGGCAAAAGCCCCCCTTTCAATCTCAGCCAAGGGAATTAAGACGTCAGGAGCGCCCGTAGTAGCAATCGACAATCCAGAAGGGAATACTCTAAGGTGGCTAGAAGCACCCCCTTTTCGACAACGCGGGACGCTTATGCACCAGGCAGACTCTATTTCGGAACCAGAGGCACGATCATCCATCGACTCCATACCTTCATCCGATACCGAGAAATCCCCAGGTGAAAATCTTCATCACCTCCGGGAAGGTACAGACAACACCCCAGAGGTCGGCCAAACAGAATCAGGTAGTCAGAACAACTCACCTTTACCCAAGCAGCAAGAAACAACAGGAGTTCGACTTTAAAGCTGTACCATTTTAACTGGTCCTCTCCTCCAGTAGTAACTAAAGTAAGTCTAGATAAGTTATTAGATAAGATATTAGAGAAGGCAGGGGAATCCGATAAGTTCACGGTCACGCACTGCGACACTCTTGACTACAGATTAAGTCCAGGCAGAGAGCATAGGCCTGACACAAATCGAAAAATTTAAAAAAAGATACAGAACGATTCAAACAGGAGCTTATAGAACTCGCCGGGCTTTCACGTACACTAGGTATAGGTAAGACCACACCCAGTGTAGTTCTAAGTGCTGAAGGAGGAGAAAGTGTCAGTGATATTAGTAGTGACCCCTCTGACCAAACAACCACCGAAAACTGGCTGGCTAGAAGTACCTTTCATGGATTCTAGTCCAGAAACCAAGCCCTGAAACCCAAAAAGGCGCCAGTATACTACCGTACAAAAGTTTAACAAAAAACAATAATAATGGTGGATTATGCAAAGGTGGCCAAGCTCACGGCACAACTAGTTCCTCTATTTTCGGGTGAAAATCCCCCACAGTCAGGTCGCGAGTTGCAAGCATTTATTGCCTGTTGCAAACAGGCCCTACACTGTTTAAGTGAGGAAGAAAAAGCAGCCTTCCTACATATCTTGCCCACAAGGCTTCGTGGCGATGCCTATCAGCTGTTTTGCTTCGGACGTTCCGACTACCTTTAGTGAGGTGGAGGAAACGTCTGATCAGGACCTTCTACCACGAGAGTCGTACCAAGAATTGGTCAACAAACTGATCACACTGAGGCAAAAACCCGTTGGAAACTCTCACTGCCCTTCACAACAAAAGTGAAGCAGTTGCCGATGCTTTGCAACGAGGCAGAGGTTCTGAAGTATGGGAGCAACGGAGCCCCAGCTGTGAAGACACAGTTGACGGAGTTCGCCAAAAGTGCCCTAAAAAAGTGGAGTGAACAAATCCCACCTATGCCAGTACTTCCCCACTCTGGTAGAAAATGATCTAGAGCAGCTTATACAATAGGCTTTAGATATGGAAAAGCTACAAGCAGGCACAGTTTTTCGTCCAAACGCCACTAACGCAACAGCCGTATCCAATGGCACCAATAGATCCAAGTCTTCGAGTTCGAGCTCTTAGCCGAACTCCTTACAATCAACCACCACAGCCACCCATGTACGCATCACCACGAGCACAAGAGCCCCGACAGTTTAACAATCCACCCTATATACATGCTCACCTGCTACGGCTGCCATTTCCACGAAGGAATTCTAGACAAGCGGATTCAAAAAATCTGGTACAAAGCGTTAGCTGTAACTTCTGCCAGAAGCGGGGACACACCTACAAAGAGGTGTCTAAAACGCAAAAACACCCCCCTCTTCTGCGCTAACTGCAGAAGCCATGGGCATCTATGGGCATGACATTCGCGACTGTCGAAATAGTCAAGCACAGTATGCCAATTCATTTTACACGAGGAGCGCCTAACAATCCACAACAGTCAGACCCGAATACTGCAAAAGGCCCGAGAGTCTTTAATATACGCCAAAATGTGATTTTTGTGGGCGCCGCTGCCACAAGATCGACCGAATGTCGACCAAAAACTAAAGTGGGAGGATAAAAAGCAGGGAAACGACAAAGAGTTGACCCAAAACTCCACGGCTCGAATATAAACCCTAACAGCAACACAAAAGGGTCTTCTCACGGAAATCAATCTGGAAGAGTTTGCTGTTCCATTAGAAAGCGGACAACCCGTGTTCACACGGCACACTCAACAAAGAGACACTGGTAGAAGATATTAAATGCGACGGGGTTACGCCTTCGACCCCAGGTGTCCTCATAGCTTCTCAACCAGAATAAGTCGGCTTTGATAAATAAGAACGCGATAAGGGTGATTTGATTACCAAAAATCTGGCTTATAATACTGGACAGCATCAGGTGAATTTAAATGAACCTGTGTGCGTACCAGCAAGGTCTCAGATCGTAGCCGAAGTTCTGTTGCAGTTGCAGGAAGAAATGCTCAGTCAGTCAAAAGAAATAGACGACGGAGTCTTTCTAGCAAACAGCTTACTCTCAACTGGGTTAAAAGCAGTCCTCATAGGAATTCTCAACACACGCAGTTCACAAGGAGTTCTAAACAGCGTGAACCTAAATCTGGTTCCCATTAAAGACTACACTGTCGTCCCAATAAAACGAGAGCCAGATAAAGATAGCTCAACAGCCCATCCGTCGAATCCCATGAGTCGAAATGACGGCGATGGTGAGCATCAAAATATAATAAAATCTAAAATTAAGCCGTAAAAAGAAACGGCTCCAAGACGCTTGCGGGTCCCGCATGATAACCCCAACGCCAGGCGTTGGCCAGCATACAAAAGGTTTGCCGTGAACAACTCCCGCAGATCCATCTGGCCCAGCGCCTCTCTTATATAAAACAAATAGGTTAAGAGGAAAAGTACATAAGAATAGTACCAATATAAAATCATTACATAAGACTAGAGTTAAGAATAATAAAAACAGGACAATAAGCGCCGATCAGACGGCCACCCTACAACATATACGATACCTGTTCCCAAACGATGTGGAACAAGAAGACACCAGTATTCAGCCCCGCCTCACCAGATTAGAGCAGGAGCTAAGTCTGGATGTAACTTTAAATACTGAGGAAAAAGCGTCAATTACAAATCTGTGTTACGAATATGATGACATATTATTTTTTAAAGATGACAGGCTTACACATACCAATGCCATCACCCACGAGATCCCTCTGGTGCAAGACCAAGCACCGATTAACCAAAAGATTATGAATTCAAACGCATGCCGTTCGGGCTCAAAGGGAGTCCCGGCCATATTTAATGAATTTCATATTAACTGGCCTACAAGCCCTGGATTGTTTGGTCTACTTAGATGAAATCGTCAAGTACAATAATTTTTCGGCCCTTGCCAATTACTACAGAAAATTCATACCCGAGTTTTCAAAAACAGTACGTAAACGAACAAACTTACTCCGAAAGGATGTAAAGTTTAAGTGGACTGAGAAATGCCGATAGGCATTTCAAAGCTTAAAGAACGCTTTAATTTCCCGTCCACTCTTAATATATCCCGATTATTCAAAACCTTTTAACCTTACCACAGCCGGCAGCAGCGAGGCTCTTGGAGCAGTCCTCTCTCAAGGAGAGGTAGGAAGTGACCAGCCCATTGCCTACGCCAGCCGTACCTTGAACAAAGCCGAACGTAACTATTCTACTATTGAGAAAGAGTTACTGGCTATAGTTTGGGCTACCAAAAATTGCAGGTGTTATCTGCAAGGCCGAGAGTTCACGGTCTATACAGATCACATACCAAACCAATAGAACAAAAAGAGCAAACTCATCATCCAGAAGAGACAGAGAACATTGACAGTCCACTTAGTACCAATACACAAATTATAGACGAAACTCGCCCCCCTGAAGTAATCCCAAACCCAGAGGAGATTCAATTAATCTGAAAAGATTATCATGATTCTGTCTTTGGTGACCATCAGGGAGTGATAAAAACCTATTAACGGATTCGTAGAAAGTACTGGTGGAGGCACATGCTTAGTGACATCAAAAAGCACATTAAGCGGTGTGCCAAATGTCAAACCATGAAGGCCTCACCACAGTAAATAATGCGAATGGTGATTACGGACGTAGCGGAATAACCATTCGGTAAAATTTATCTAGATATATTCGGCCCACTAGAGGAGACTGAAATCCGGAAACAAATATATACTAACGTTTTCAGGATAACCTCACGAAGTTTGTAGATTGGTATGCCATACCGAATGGGGAAGCTATAAACGGTAGCGCAAATTTTCTTCCACGAAATTGTCACGCGCTAACCGCATTCCCAAAAGAATTGTCACCGAGCAGGGAAGTAATTTCCTGAGTGACCTATTCAAAAAGGTATGCAAACTTCTCAGGATAAATTAAGCTGCAGACCTCAGCTAATCATCCCCAATCGAATGTAGCACTCTAACGTGCACATAGACCATTGATTGAATATCTACCAACTATAGTGGACGAAAATCCCAGCTCATGGGATAATTATCTGCGAACCGGCTGCTTTCGTGTACAAAAACAGTGTACACGAAGGGACAAAATTAACTCCCATTGACTGCCTTTACGGCTTTACAGCGGACGTTCCGTCCATCTTAAAACGAGACCCCGCACCCGTGTATAATCACGAGAGCTACTACCATATTCTCAGGTTAAGCTTCAGAAGTCTTACGCCACTTCACGGCAGAATCTTCTGATTAGTAAACAACGCTCGAAAAATTACTGGATGTCTATACGGTACCCGGCTTCCCCAGTTCAGTAAACACAACAATTAAAATTCCCAAGCGAGAGGGTGACGGTACATAACAACCGTCTAAAACCTTTCTACGAATAAAAAGTTGTTCATAGAAGCTAAATAGTGTTAAGGTACATACATACATTAAATTAAAGAACAATAGAACGTAAGCTACAAAGTCAACAGAAAACCCATTTTAATATCCTATCTATCCTATCCTATTCCTGACAACGATAGGAGTCCGCGCTGAGGGACCTTATTCAATCAATCCCCTGAATAACACGGGAGTACTATTTGAGGATCTTGGAAGCCTATCAGTTTACCGCGAGACTAGGAGCATCATCACTGAGTTATATCTGACCGAGTTGGACAATCAGACAAGACTGGCGGGAACGTGCGGAACACTACGTTCATTAATTATGTGGTAACAAATCTTTTGATCAAGATCTATGTACCCTACAAACCAAACATGTACATGCCCTGATGGAAAACATCAAGAGATACACCAATGTAATTAACGAGGTAGTGCCTAAATCGCGCAAGCCCCGATCCATCTTTGATGGCGATGCATCTCTCTGGCGCTATGGATAGCGGAAACGGTCAAGAGTGTACAGCCGGCTAAGCGAAGTAAAGGTAAATACTCAAACCTAAGCTGATCTGGAAAAGCAATAAATCAAAATCAGCATAATAAAACCACGTTTGAACAAATTCAAAAACGCCTATCCTCACTGTCTGAACGACAACATCAGATAACCAATTAGATTAAACCATCTGCAGAACACACCGGACGATTTGATAGCCCACCAAATAGACAAGAGGTCGTTTCTAGTCTGACACTACAAATGATAGAGTTTGGAATTTAGACGACAAGCTCTACTGGACATGATAGTGTCCAGCAGAAATAATCAAATTCATCCCCTGTAATCTCCCCAAATCATTTGCTAGAGATTTATCATAAATCTCACTCTACCTGTCCCAATCTACAGAACTGTTTATCAGTCCTGTATCAAAACAGCAGAAATCAAGACACACTTATTGCAAGAAAAATTGGGTAATTCGAATCAAACTTCCCATATTTAATATTCCCAAGATGAAAATCTAACAGATTAGATGTTTTCCCATACGGGTGGATTCAAGCCACTGATTAATACCTGATATCGGATTTTCCCATGTGGCAAGTCAAATCCACACTCAGGAATTTCTGTTGCTGAAGCCAGAAAACCTGAGATCTTTCAAAAAAAAATTCAAAGGGAATCGATGAGGATACGTGGGTTGGTAAGCTGAATAGACCAATCACCAAGGCTAACAAAAATAGATGAATGTGTTATCAAACTTCTATTCAACCCACTGGGCGAATACCCACAGTGTAGCACCAGAGCTCAAATTCCCCCAAGATATACAATAATTAATCTCGACAGACCAAATTGGTGGCTGTACTCCTTAACCGAAACCACTATAGTACATATAACTTGTACTCAACAGTTACTCACTCATCGTCTTACAGGACAAGGAATCATGACAGTCAACGAACCATGTTCCTTGCAAATAGGGCCTCACCCTCTGTATTACGAAGCAGAAAATCTGCATCCGCTAAAAGTTTTCCAACTAGCCTACTTCCCCGGTACAAACGAAACTCAGAATGACTTGGCAGATGTCCAAGATATCCGCTCTTAAAAACCTTGAGAAACAACCAACGTTACTCCTCGGAGATGATACAAATCAACGTATCAACCTAGATACAAAATCTCTGGACGAAATCCGTACCAAAGTGAACAACATTCAGTTTGGACCAAAGACCAAGATTCCTCATATAATCTCTATCACATCCTTATCAATGACAGGACTGTTTTTGCTAATTGCATCAGTGGTGGCAATAGCAAAATATGTCAAACCGGAATTCATGGCAACGGTTGCGAAACGTAGACGACAGCCCACAGCTGAAAACATCCCCATGGAACCGGTTTACGCAACACCCCAAGAAAAATTAAAACGTACCCAAAGTCTGTTTAAAGCGAGATCTATACAATTAGTATAATCGAAAATATTTATACTCATTGTTTTTACATCGTCTCATTGTTTAGTTACGGGCGCAGCATCCCTTTCACTACACTGGTATTATAAAATTAGTTGAAATAATTTATAGCAAATAAGAAATAAATCGACCATGTAAAATTAATAGTACATGAGAATAAAAATTTAACTAGTAGTAATAATAAACTAAACAAGCAAAAAAAATATGATACTAAATAAGATGAAACACCAAAACAAAACAAAAGGAGAACAAACCAACAATTAGAATAAAAAACCTAGATTAGCCAACATTTTTTTTACAAACCCTTAGTATAGATGAAAAATAAAATATAACTCCTTAGAATTCCAGGCATTACCTAGAATAAATAAATAACGTAAAATAAGGAAACAACGTAGAGTAAGAAAATATTTAGTCTTTAGTATAAGTTAAGTTGAACAACAAACTATAATCCACCAACACCGAAACCGCCATAAAAGAAAACTCAACTCCCTGCCCAGAATACCCAAAACAAAATCATTTTCTTTGCCAACCCAGATATAAGTAAAGCCTGAAAGAAAAACAAAAAAAAAATAGATAGAACACATCGATTATAATTTTTTTATTAAAGTATGGTACAAACAATTTTTTTTATTTTAGAACAGCAAAGAAAAAACTTTCCAAGGCGATGCAAGATGCATGTCAATATCTCACACCGACCCTTCAAAAAAAAAAAAAAAAAAAAACAAAAAAACTACAATTGCACTTGCAATGTACAAACGCAAGCTCTCTGTACGGTAGAAAAATAAGTCCGTGTCTTTTCGTTCGCTTATCAGCGGCATGCGATATTAAATTACGATCGCAGAAGCCGGTCGAACGGAATTCATTTAGACATGTAGGTATGTGTGAATGCCCAAATGAAATGACGTTTTTTTCTTATCAAACAGATTTTTTTTTTATATACAAAAATAAAAACAAAATTTTTTTTTTCTATTTTTTACAGACAATAAGATAAATTCATAAGGACCATAGAAAATAGGAAATAGAATAAGTAAAATATATATGTTACAAAGCTAAGACTAGAATAACTTAATTTTGCAACAAACACAAAAAAAAAACAAGTAAAACCTCAACCGAAAACCGCCCAAGACCCAGTCACCAAAAACGCACCAACAACAACTTCCCCTGAGAATTATTCCTCTTCAAACAATAATTCTCTTTTTCTCAGGGGCAAAAAAGGGCAAGAAATAGAATTTTCATATAAAACCTGAAAAAGGGCAAGATATAGAAATTATATTTTATAAAATTCATACATAAGCTCATGCTTAAAACATGATTAGCTTATCTACTAAATGAATAAAGAAAATTGCATCAGCAATTTTCTGTGCATTCCATGTAGTTTATAAAAATATTTCTCATAAAACGACTTGTGAAAAACAAAAGTGTCAACATTCAACCAGGTCTTTTTAACAGAAAAATTACCACGACAAATTTTGCCTTCAGCAAACTTTGTCACTTCAAACAAGTTAATTCAAAAACAAAGCAAAAGGTAAATCGTACCTTCAGTACGATTTGCCGCGAAAAATCCAATATGTGTGTACATACGTACGTACATATTACATAGGAAGCTTTCGCGATAAAAAACGCGCGCCGCATAAATGCATTGTATGTATATGCGCGCCGCGATTTCAAACGACGCGACGGGACGGTGGCTGTTGTTTTTTAAAGTGTATGATAAATACGCGAAAACTGGGCCTAAGAGAAATTGGTTTTGATTGTCGATCGGTGGTTAAAAAAAAAAAAAAACAAAATTTAAGTGGTGCAAAACACAAAAGCTATAGATACAGAATAAAGAAAAATTAAATGGAGTAAAACACTAAAGATATAGAAATAGAATAAAGAAAAATTAAGTTTTGTAAAACAACAAAGATATAGAAAGAGATTAAAAAAAACGAATTTAAAAGAGTGGTTTTTGTGAAAAGATTTCCCTGTTGGATTAGTGGTTCACAAAAGGGCAGAACTAAGGTGAGCAATAGTTTCATAGAATATAAATATACAACAGTTTGAATTTGATATCCTTACAAACATTTTAAACTAGACGTAATATCTCTATTGTCTTAATATTCGATATTTTAATGGGACAATAGACTTCCCTCTTTTGCTATGCTCAATAGGTGTATCAACCTCGACTCGCTCACTCTGAAGCCATAACTTCCTCCTTTTTGGAGACTGCAATGGAAAAATCTGCTCAAAATTGATCTTAGTTAAGTTATCTGCTTCTTTGTTATTACCTTTTTTTTATTTAATTTTTTTTTTTTTTTGATTTTTGCATGAAATATATTTGTTTGTAATGATTTATTGAGTAATAATCATGAAGAATTTTGAATAAATAATAAATGTTTTATTCGTAATAAAGTTGTTGGTTCTCCTGCATTTTTGTGTTTTATATGTTGAATGTTTTTTTGTTTGATTGATATTTGTCAGACTAAAAATATCCAGAGATTAATTACATCGCCGCTTCACAGCGCTATCTTTAGTCTAACGTCAGTATAACTATAACATCTTGGAAGGTTTACTATACTACGAAAGAGTTGAGAAGATTTTGTTAAAGCTATAACAAAGACAGCAAGCAACATACATAGCTTTCTGGAAACAAATGCTGTCATTTAATTGATATTGCAACTACTGTTTGTGATCCTATTTTCGTCCTCGATTCTTGTCTTGTACTCATGCAACAAGTGGTCCGAAATTCTCATTGCTTTTTCACATTCTTGTGTTTGAAATGTAAGAAAAATGTTGATCTGTTTCCTGAGAGATTTATTAATATGTCTTGTGTGGAAGAAGACTTCAGAGATTTCATGAATTATAGATGACTTCCCGGTACTAGAATTTTTGTAATCCCATGAAAAATTGCTTACTTTTCTCTTCTTTTGGAATTTTGAAATGTTTTTTCTTATTTCACTGCAATGGGACCTGTTGCTTTTTATTCCCTTTTCAGATATGCTATACTTATTACTGGCATGCTTGAACACAGAGTTGTTGAACAACCAATGTTTTTGTTTTCTTATTTGAAAAAATTCTAAGATTAGCTATATAACATTGATTGGGACACAAAATCTTTAGCTATATTAATAGATAGGTATATGTGTACTGTACATATGTAGGTATAATACCAACCAATTGAAAAAAAAATCGTTGCGAAATTTAGTCTTATGTTAGGAGTCTATCTAAGTCCTATGTGTGGCTGGCTTGTGTTAAGACTCCTGTGCTCTTTTAAATTAATTCCATTGTTTTTACGTCAATCAGGCTTTTTTGTTACAGACATTTATGGAGTTGTTATCTTTTGTTCTATGAATTGATTTTACTCACCTCATTCAATGGATGACATCATGAAGTGTATTTCTTTCCCGGGTACATATGCTATACACGTAAGTACATATATAAATATATATCTGTGCACTCTGCTATGCCGTAAGGGTAACATCGGAGCAACAACGGAATTCAAAGTTCGTTTTCCTAAAGTACAAAAGGAGATGAAACCGGGGCATGAAGGATAAAAGAGAGCTCAATTACCTTTCACTTATCGGATATCGAAAGTGGATCCACCGTCTTTTGATTTCTATGACTTTCCTTTAAAAGTAGAGTACAGAGCACCTAAAGCCATCTAGGAAGCAGGTATATTGAATGGATAAAAGAGGACTTATTGAAATATTGATTAAATTTTCAACCCGTTTTTTTCTGTTTTCTATTGTGCGAAATAATTCAAGTATTATTTATTGATGTACCTACATACATACATAAACTTAATAGGACATATGCACTCATACAATATACATACGTATCTACATAATTGCTCGAAACCAGTTAAATTGGGTAATAGTACAAAGGGAATATACATAAATTCTTCTGTAAATTCATGTACCCTGGGGATATTGCGAAAATATGTGGGATCCGTCCTGAATCGAATGTGTTTTAAGAGTCATGCAAAAAATTCCATTTTTATTATTTATTTTATTTCTACACTTTGAGATAATACTGCTGGATAAAAACAAAATAATATAATTTCGGTATAAATTTAAAAAGGATTAAATTATTAAAAAATGATTTAAGTGAACTTTTGACTTATTTCTTCTGCACCATTACGTATAGTTGTTAAAAAACAACTGCAGAAATTTCATAGGTTTTAATTTGGGATGAACACTCTCAGCAATATTTCCATATTCAAGGTAACTTTCCGTGAAGTTTTTATTAAGATTGTGGAACCTTTATTAAAATATAGTTTTTTAGGCACTGCAATGGGACCTGTTGCTTTTTATTCCCTTTTCAGATATGCTATACTTATTACTGGCATGCTTGAACACAGAGTTGTTGAACAACCAATGTTTTTGTTTTCTTATTTGAAAAAATTCTAAGATTAGCTATATAACATTGATTGGGACACAAAATCTTTAGCTATATTAATAGATAGGTATATGTGTACTGTACATATGTAGGTATAATACCAACCAATTGAAAAAAAAATCGTTGCGAAATTTAGTCTTATGTTAGGAGTCTATCTAAGTCCTATGTGTGGCTGGCTTGTGTTAAGACTCCTGTGCTCTTTTAAATTAATTCCATTGTTTTTACGTCAATCAGGCTTTTTTGTTACAGACATTTATGGAGTTGTTATCTTTTGTTCTATGAATTGATTTTACTCACCTCATTCAATGGATGACATCATGAAGTGTATTTCTTTCCCGGGTACATATGCTATACACGTAAGTACATATATAAATATATATCTGTGCACTCTGCTATGCCGTAAGGGTAACATCGGAGCAACAACGGAATTCAAAGTTCGTTTTCCTAAAGTACAAAAGGAGATGAAACCGGGGCATGAAGGATAAAAGAGAGCTCAATTACCTTTCACTTATCGGATATCGAAAGTGGATCCACCGTCTTTTGATTTCTATGACTTTCCTTTAAAAGTAGAGTACAGAGCACCTAAAGCCATCTAGGAAGCAGGTATATTGAATGGATAAAAGAGGACTTATTGAAATATTGATTAAATTTTCAACCCGTTTTTTTTCTGTTTTCTATTGTGCGAAATAATTCAAGTATTATTTATTGATGTACCTACATACATACATAAACTTAATAGGACATATGCACTCATACAATATACATACGTATCTACATAATTGCTCGAAACCAGTTAAATTGGGTAATAGTACAAAGGGAATATACATAAATTCTTCTGTAAATTCATGTACCCTGGGGATATTGCGAAAATATGTGGGATCCGTCCTGAATCGAATGTGTTTTAAGAGTCATGCAAAAAATTCCATTTTTATTATTTATTTTATTTCTACACTTTGAGATAATACTGCTGGATAAAAACAAAATAATATAATTTCGGTATAAATTTAAAAAGGATTAAATTATTAAAAAATGATTTAAGTGAACTTTTGACTTATTTCTTCTGCACCATTACGTATAGTTGTTAAAAAACAACTGCAGAAATTTCATAGGTTTTAATTTGGGATGAACACTCTCAGCAATATTTCCATATTCAAGGTAACTTTCCGTGAAGTTTTTATTAAGATTGTGGAACCTTTATTAAAATATAGTTTTTTAGGCACTCCAGTTAGTTTTTACGATATGTATTCTATGAGAAATTAAGAAAATTGTTGTTTTTTGGGATGCTCCGGTATAAAAAGCTTTTCTTATTGAAACTTTATTTGGGCGGCAAACTTTCGGATGAGGTTTGACCCATCATCAAGCCCTCTGTTAAATTAACAAAGAGAAACCACATTTTTTTCATTTCATTGTACACTAGAGAACTATCAGAAAAAATGTGAATTAAATTAATTAAAACAAGTAAAAATGCTAGAATTGCTCTAAGACAAGTTTGATTTTTGAAGTGGTTTTTCGCATATATTTCTAGAACGGTTTGTCGGACAGAAAAAATGATTATAACCAATTTTATAGGATTTCGTATTCGAAAGAAGATTTTAGTACAATAAACATGTCTTGGACTGATTGTTTTTACAGTATACGTAAAGAACCTAAACTTTTATATGGCAACACCAAGAAGGAGTTGCTCGATGTAGTCCGTTTTTGAAATTTTATTTGCTGGTACAATGAAAACACCATGAACCAAATTTCAGCTCTCCATATCGATGCGTTCTCAGGCAGTGTCCAAATATATAGTGGAAAACGAAAGTTTTGTATGGCAACCCCACGAAGGTGTTGCCCGATTTGTCTTATTTTCAAACTTGATTTTACCATTTTTTTTAAAGTCTGTGCACAAAATTTCAGCTCTCTAAGTGTACGCGTTCTCGAGTTATCGTGCGCACAGACGGACGGACGGACGAACGGACGGACATGCAAAAATCAAAATAACTTTTAATATTAGGCGTGGGTGTCCAATCCATTTTGCTCTACCATCATTATTTCGAGGTGTTACAAACGGAATGACAAACTTAGTATACCCTATGGATTTCATCTAGGGTATAACAAGGAGAAAAAAAAATGAATGAGAATCCTTATGACTCTCGGATATATTACAAAATATCAAGTACAAATATACAAATGTAAAAGATATAAATTGTAAAAATGTGAAAATTTTGAGGAACTTAAAAGATATCTACACAATACACTAAAAACTTACCCAGAGATAATCTGGTTTTGATGGCAGAAATATTTAGGTCCTTTTTGAAGTCGCCGCTCACACACGAATATATATATAACTGGAAATTATGTAAAACTCATGTTAAAATAAATAAATAAATAAATGATTTAAAACAATTTTTAGGTCGACAAGTGTAACGTAGACAAAATAATAATCACAAGACAAGACCACAATAATAAAACGTCTATATCTCATAGCAAAGCGCAAGTGCGTAAGCAGAATTCTTCGGTACTGATGCATTGCTTAGTGGAATCCCTCACGAGTGCTTGGTCATTATATTACGGGATCAAAATGATCAGTGTCGATGAACTGCAGATCCGTCACATCTGTGTATTAGAGTATGGTATGTGGGATGTAGGCATTCCATGTCTCGTCTCATATTAACCACTCTGTCGCTGTGACTCACTATGTAGCAAGCTCAATATAAATATTGCTAAAAGATTTTTAAAATTGTTATTATTATTTATTAAAAATCTAGTGTTTCTTAGGTTATAATTATATTTTGGAAACCTTCCCTATAAAATATATTGGGAAAACTCCGGAAAATTTCTGAATACTTCCGGAACATTTCGGATTTTTCAACTTTAGTTTTAATATCGTATTTGGTTGATGTGCCTCAGTTTCAGAGTTTTGCTTATTATCTAGTAAAAAAAATATTGCGAGAAATATTAACTCTTGAATGATTTCAAAATTACTCGAAATTCTAAAACACATACTTATAATGTGTTTTAGAATTTCGAGTATCGCAAACAAATCGGTTGACGTTTAGCCACACCTGCAATTAAAAAACATGTATTAAAATCAATAAGTACCAAGGTGAACGATAAACACCCACATGTACCTGGGAAAACCGCCAGGTCTCACGATACCACACTGAAATCTCTAAAAAAGAAAGCATGATATTAATAAATATACATTAATTTAACCACAATTGATCAAAAATTTATTTAGCAACACAATTTTTTTGTTTTTGTGAGCATACTTGTTGATAGCTGCCGTGGAGAAAATGATCACCTGTAGAACAAGCACACTAAAGCAATTTACTACTTTGCAACTCACTCGAAGCTTACTAGAGGTATAATTGGATTTATTAAAAAACAAAATATTGGCAGTTTAATACAGAACAAGGAAAAGATTTATTCCTGTGACACATAACCAATAATTTTCAATTTATGAAAAGTATGTAGCAGAATGTCAGCCGCTAAGTAAAGACGTGCTTCGTGCCTCCTCGTTTGGTTTCATTGTTTGCTTAATTTTGCAATCGTATTGCGCAGAATTTCTTTAATTTTGATTTCTAACCTGCATAAATTTGTAATCTAATATTATACTCGTTACGGAGTTTTTTTTGTTGTTTTTGTTTATGGCGCTCAGATCTGGCAAAAATCTATCGGCATCAATTTCTAAGAGTGATATCATGGCTGATATAAAAAAATTGGAGAATGATTTATTCACTAAGTTGGAAGTTTCGTTGAAGACTATAATTGGTGAATTTTTCGGTGAATTAGAAAGAAAGATTGGCGAGAAATTTAATGTTATGAAGCAGGAATTTGAAAATAAAATTTCCGCTTTGGATTTAGCGATTGAAAAGTTGCAGTACAAGTATACTTCAATCAATAACAATGTGTTCTCTACAGATATTGTTATCCATGTACCGTATGATAAAACAGAGAATACTAATAATCTATTAACAAAGATCACTACAACAATCGCCCACAGTATCTGATCATATTCACACGTTTTTCGTTTTAAACCAAAAAACGAAAGTTCAACAGTGCCGATAATAGTAAAACTCTCCTCCCAGGCAGAACGAAAAGCATTTATGCATTGCTGTTACAACCATAGGAAATCACGAAATACCCATCTCTCACTTAAAGATATTGGTTTTTCGTCAGCAGCTAGAGTGAAAATCTATGAGAGTTTAACTCGTAACAGCAGGAAATTGTTGAAAACAGCCAGGGACATGGTGCAGGGTTCAGTTGTCAGGGCATTCGTATACAACGGTGCGATTTATATCAAGCGGACTGATTATGATTCCCGTTCTATGATTTGTCATTAAGATGAGCTGACTTTCGAAAAAAATAGTGTTGCGGAATTAAATGAGCGGCAGCATGAGGCGAAATTTTCTTTCACTGTATAATTAACATTAGCTGCATGACATTTCATCTGAAATTTGCAGGAATAGGTATTTTGTTTCATCAAACATATGATGGCGTTAAGTAAATATCTGTATTTTTCCTTGCTTGTGACTGAATTATGAGGCAACGTATGTACATAGGTACTTTCTTAAATTTTCAAACAAATTGTTTTTACTTTGCTTCGCTTAGTCTAACTAAAGTAGTAGCTTCTATTTCTTTTTAAATTTATTAAACATATCTTTACATGAATTATCGTTATTATACCCTAGATGAAATCTATAGGGGTATACTAAGTTTGTCATTCCGTTTGTAACACCTCGAAATAATGATGGTAGAGCAAAATGAATTGGACACCCACGCATAATATTAAAAGTTATTTTGATTTTTGCATGTCCGTCCATCGGTCTGTCTGTCTGTGCGCACGATAACTCGAGAACGCGTTCACCTGAAATTTTGTGACGGACTTTGAAAAAAAAGTAAAATTGAGTTCGAAAATGAGACAAATCGGGCAACTTCTTCGTGGGGTTGCCATACAAAAGTTTCGTTTTCCGTTATATATTTGAACACTGCATGAGAACGCGTCTATGTAGAGAGCTGAAATTTGGTACGTGCTGTTCTCATTGTGCTAGCAAAAAAAAAGTCAAAAATGGACTAAATCGGATAACCCATTCTTGGTGTTGCCATATAAAAATTTAGGTTTTTTATGCATACTGTGAAAACGCTCAGTCCAAGACATTTTTATTGTACTAAAAACTTCCTCAGAATATGAAATCCTATAAAATTGGGTATAATAATTTTTTCTGTCTGACGAACCGTTGCAGAAATATATGCGAAAAACCACTGCAAAAATCAAAATTGCTGAAATGGGTACCCATACGAAATTTCATACGGACATTCATCTAGGGTATCATAAGAATTGGTCTTAGACCAATATTAGCTTATTTACTTGTTTTTTTTCTTTTTGTCTTAAAACTATGAACCTTAATTTTTTAATTTTTAATCTTATAGATTTGTATACACCTAAAATGCTGAAAACTTATTATATTTTGCACTGTTGGGCTAGGCTGATATTGCTGCTGTCCGAAAGGAATGACCTGGCGATTTCCCCATACCACATATATGTCCTTAATGGACCCCAACGTAAACTGTGCAGTGAATTCTAATCTTCTAATAAATATATTATGTGATCTGGTAAATGGATATCACATAAGCTATATAAATGCACGTAGCCTCTTCCCCAAAATTGATGATTTTCGTTATATGTTACAGGCAAGTAAGCTTCATGCTCTTTGTATTTCAGAAACTTGGATAACTGAACACATCCCCGATTCATTGGTGAAAATTCAAGGCTATAATTGGTTTCGCTACTACAGAATGGAAAGACGTGGGGGTGGTACATGCATTTTCATTAGAGAAGAGTCAAAGGCTCGAACAGTAGCCGTCTCATCATTGGGTGATGTTGAGTTTATCTCTGTTGAAATAAATTTGGGTCTGGAGAAGGTACTTGTAGCATCTGTTTATAAACCTCCAGGTGGCTCTTCAACCACTTAATTTTTCGATGTCTTGAACCAGTTAAGTGCTACTTATGTACACGTTTTATTAACGGGCGATTTGAATATGAATCTTCTTGTCGTCAATAGTCAGTCCCTCACTCTAGTGGACAATCTATCCAGTGTTGGCCTGCAAGTTGTATAATATACTCTTCCCACCAAGTTTGGGGAAAATAGTTGTTCCTTACTTGATCTGCTCATTTCCAGCGATGTTTCTAAAGCTTTATTTCTTGATCAGTTCTCCCTTCCTGGTATATCTGATCACGATTTAGTATTTCTTTCCTATGATATTCAACTCGACCTGTGTACTGCCCGTTAGTAGAACGTACACGAAAATTTGATTGAGTGACTGAAATGAATGCACTGGTAAATTTGGATCAAGATCTGTGGCCTGTGTCTTAACAACAGATCAACACTGTTCACATTATTTTAACTTTGAAGAAATGACTACACTTACTTTTTAGAATTTCCCACAATAAAGATCAGATTAGGTGTAAGAGTTATTAGGTCAACGATTCAAATGTATGGGGAAACACACTTACAGGATTGTTACTAATATAAATAGATATTCAATATATGGAGTTAATTCAAAACAAAGTTAGAATAACTTAACTGCACAACACTGACACACTTACTTAGCTTAAATATCTCGAGGAATCGTATTAAGACAGGATTTTATATATTGTAGAGTCAGAGATAAAGACCCACTAGAAAACACACTGATTAACACCGATTTATGATTCACGATTTTCAGAAATAGATATGCTGAGACAAAACTCAGTACATAAGTTTGGGTCAGAGATTTGTTTATCACACTGAAAACACTTATTAGCAACAAGTTGTAATATAAGATCGTCAAAAAATGTAATATAAATGCACTCGAAATGTATAATATATGTGTATCTCAAAATATAGTCAAATAGATATATGAGTAAATATTAAAATGTAACAAGTGGCTGGTACTTACCGATCTCAAACTTGGCACTCGAGGAATTGGCTGTCAGCTAATGTTAAGCCCTTTGTTCTTGGTTAGAACAATTCTTTATTTCCGTCGAGACCAGAAATAAAGTGTTAATGTTAGTAATATTATCTCAGTCGAGACCCGAGATAATGTTCATTAAGTCAGTCGAGACCCGGCTTAAAGAGTTCTTAACTGCAGTCGAGACCCGAATTAAGATTCTTTATTTCCGTCGAGACCAGAAATAAAGTTTTTGTTAGTAAAATATTATCTCAGTCGAGACCCGAGATAATGTTCATTAAGTCAGTCGAGACCCGACTTAAAGAGTTATCTTAACTTCAGTCGAGACCCGAAGTAAGATTTTTTATTTCCGTCGAGACCAGAAATAAAGTGTTTGTTAGTAATATTATCTCAGTCGAGACCCGAGATAATGTTCATTAAGTCAGTCGAGACCCGGCTTAAAGAGTTCTTAACTTCAGTCGAGACCCGAAGTAAGATTCTTTATTTCCGTCGAGACCAGAAATAAAGTCTTTGTTAGTAAAATATTATCTCAGTCGAGACCCGAGATAATGTTCATTAAGTCAGTCGAGACCCGACTTAAAGAGTTATCTTAACTTCAGTCGAGACCCGAAGCAAGATTCTTTATTTCCGTCGAGACCAGAAATAAAGTGTTTGTTAGTAATATTATCTCAGTCGAGACCCGAGATAATGTTCATTAAGTCAGTCGAGACCCGGCTTAAAGAGTTATCTTATGTTCAGTCGAGACCCGAAGTAAGATAGTTTAATTTCCGTCGAGACCAGAAATTAATGATTATTAGTAATTAATATACCAGTCGATACCCGGTATAAATATTAGTCCCTAATAAGCCAACTTACCCCAAGCGATGCCAAGTGCAAAAAGAGAGCGAGATCAGTCAGCTTGTCGTTTATATAGCCCTTGCTTGTACACGACACCACTGATAGAGTAGCAGCGGCGCATGATTACAAGAATTGGCAGTGCAGCTGCGATCTTGCGGTACTAGCGATAATTTGCCTAGCAACCAACAAAAATGCATAGCAACAAGAAATTTAGAGCTTCACATGCTGCTGTGTTAAATTAAATTATATTTGCAAAAATATTCTGTCTATCACGTAGAGAAGAAATTCCCGTTCGATGATAGTTGCAAATTCATCTGCTTGATCGGATTGTATTGATATGCTACATGATAACACATGCTTTTGTTAGATGTTGTAGATAGTTTTGGGAAAGTTGTAATTAGATTGAATTTATTTTCTTTGCAGATCTCTATTTTAACGTTATATTTTGTAATATTTTCTATTTGCAGGAATTGTTTTTTAACATGAGTTTAACAGTTCAAATATATGCTAATGATTTTAATTTGATCTGCTCGACGATGCTATACTTATGTATTTTATTTGTGTAATGTGTTATGTCGATGACAAATACATGGCTTTGTTGGGTTGTGTACATGTTTTTTGATTAAGAATAATCAAATTAGATTTAATTTTACTAAAAATTTTGATGTTTTGTTTTCAGGATATTTTCTTTTCAGAGATTGTCTATTTATAAAATATATTCGAATCAATTTGGTTCGAACAACCTGGTTAATGAAAGAGTTTCTTTTAACTACCGGGACTGGAAAAATCTGTATTTACCGGCTTTACATGAGGATGCTTCTAACTGCCCTTGGCAGGAAATTGTCAATATACCGTCGATTGACGAGCAGGTTTTGGCCTTTAATAAGCTTCTTTATGAGCAACATAAGGGTTAATTGCAGAGAGAAATATGCTTTACTGCAGATGGAAAAAGGTACGGACAAGCGTTAATTTGGATCTGTATCGCAGAGCACGTAACTTTGTTAAAGTGGAAATTAAGCATGCCAAGAGTGCTTACTTCCGCTCTAAATTAAATGCCCATCTCCCTCCCAAAATCCTGTAGAGTAATCTGCGTAACAAGGGAATCGCTGGTGCAGCCCGTGAGAACTGTTGCGTTGATCCTAATGACATGAATTCTTACCTTATAAGTGGCGTTGGTCATAACTCTCGTTCCTCAAATTTACATGCTGATACTTATTTGCAGGAGGCATCAGTTGATTCTGGTTTTCCATTCCATCCTGTAACTTGGGATGAAGTAGTTTTGGCAGTGTCTTCAATCTCGTCCAACGCTATCAACATGGATGAAATTACGCTGAGGTTCATCAAGCTCATATTGCTATTTGTCATTTAGGCTCTTACTGCCATTTACAATAAGTGTCTAAGCCAATCTGTGTTTCCAAAGAGCTGCAAGATCGTAAAGGTTACTCCTATCCCTAAAACTTCTCGACCTTCCTCGGTTAATGACTACAGAGGAATTCATTTACTCTCTCCATTATCGAAAAGTCTGGAACGCATAAAGTGTTCGCAAATTAATGATTATCTCACTTCCAAAAACCTGCTTTCCACATTTCAATATGGGTTCAGGACAGGACATAGCTGCACCACAACTCTGGTTAAAATTGTCGACAATCTTAGTAAGAAAATAGATAATAATCTGGTTAATTTTCTTACTTTATTTGACTTCTCAAAGACCTTCGACTCAGTTGACTTTGGCATATTAATAACGAAACTGATTCGAAGGTTTGAGCTTTCTCGTTCTGCGGTTAAACTCATTTATAGTTATCTATGCAAACGAACGCAAAGAGTGTTCGTAAATGATACATTATCGGACTCTCTCTTGATATTATCAGGGGTTCCTTAGGGCTCTGCCCTAGGCCCAGTTCTTTTTAGTTGCTTCATAAACGATATACCCTCTGTAGTAACTCACTCTCCGGTCCACCTCTATGCCGATGACGTCCAAGTATATCTTGGTTCACCCTTGGTTTAATTGAAGATGCTGCAAGCAAAATTAACGAAGACCTCTGCAATATCAGTGATTGGGCAGTAAATAATTTTATTTTCTTAAACCCCCGGAAGTCGAACTGTATTATAATATACAGGCATGAACCTAATACGTCCTATTTTTCACCCATGCCTCTTGATTCAGTAGTGATACCTTACTGTAGCAAAGTTAGGAACTTAGGTCTAACTTTTAATAAAACACTTACCTGAGATGATCATATTGGTAATGTTGTGGGTAGGATATATGGTGTTCTGCGCAGATTATGGTTATCAGCTAAGCTTGTTCCACTTGAAACTCTACTCCGGGTCGTCAAAACACTTGTATTACCTTTATTCTTTGTTTCCGATATTATATATTGCCAAGCATTTAATTCATGCGTACGTTTCGTCTCCCCCTACTTGAGTTGCATAGTTGGGTGCCCTCCTTTTTCTATTAAAAGCTTAGAACACTTATCTTTATGTTTAAAATCATTCATTATAAGGTTCCTGAGTACCTCTATCTGACACTAGAATTTAGTTCATCAACTCGTAACAATAACCTCAATATACCAGTTCATATTATCTCCCTACGAAAAACGTCACTGGTAGTTCACGGAGCTCAAGCTTGGAATTCTCTACCTAATCATATAAAAAGTATCACATCGCTCGGTCATTTCAAGCGGGCAGTTATCGGTTTCCTCAATCCCGCAATTTAATTGTTTCAGCATTTTACTATACTTTACTCTCTTACGTAGCTTTTCTTTGGTTTTCTTTAGTTAATTTGTGTTTTACATTAATATTACGTACCTTAAGTACATTATTAAGTTTTTTACTTCATTGGTTCTTTACTTTGTTGCATTCTATACACTCTATATATTGTTATAAGTTTATTTGATATCGTTGGATTGTGCAAACTAAAGGGACTTTGTCCTAATTGCACAGTATAAAAATAAATAAAATTGAAAAAAAAAAAATTGACTAAGTTGTGGAAAAAAAGACGTAGAAAACATAATAACGCAACACCAAAACCATTTTAGAACAATACTCACCTCAAATTACACCAGACCTCACACGAATTCACGACGTAAACAAACCCGCGAGACAAAAAATAAGAAACCACGAACTGACATTCCTTCAATTTCTGTCAACATATGAAATTGGGGTGTTTTTTCTCAAGGAACACAGTGGTGGTAATAAAAACGGACGAAAATATCCCTATCAAAGAATATTTGACAAAAATATATTTTAACATTTATCAAATAAGTGAAAGAGTAAACTACAGATTTTCACAATATCACCATTAAAGAAAAAATTAGTTTAAAGCTGCAAATTAAACAGCCGAGATGGCCTCACGTAAATGTTATTCTAGATTTACGAAGTTGAATCTGCAAGGTGTTGAATTTCACAAAATCCCACAAAAGGTACGTGTGGAAAGTACATACAAGATGGCGGAGCGGGTTATAAAAGAGTGCTGTTCTGAAAGATCGCTCTTTTTAAGTTTTCGATCGTGGTAGAAGCAACAAGTGTGTGAATGTGCAGTCAGCCATTTTTTTTTGCTAATCATCAAACAGCTCACATTGAATCACTCCATACCTCAAAGAGGCCATTGCGATTTTACCTGTCACTGCAGTATACATTTAAACATTTTACAATTACATTTTTTCTAGCTGCAATAAAGCAAGGAGTCGAACAGTGAAGTGCCACATACCTTGCAAGGGGAATTGCGATTCTACATACGACTGCAAAGCATTCGCAAGTGAAATATTTTATCATGTGATGTTCAATGCACGACTGTCTGCAGAACTTTTGCAGAGCTTATTAAACCAGCGGATATTTGTTAAAAATCATTGGCAGTTTGACTGTCTCTCAGTTTTTCATCTTATCTATCTTCTATCTGATCTCTGTACAATATTACCCTCTCTTCTTTTTCATATTGTATTAGTTTAGTGTAATTTAGTGTATTTTATTTTGTTCTTGCTTGTTCGTTAGTTTTTTTTTTTTATGTAATTAACTTTTTGCTTTTGTTTTTTATCTAATTTTTAATTTTAGTTTTATTTTTATACTTTTTCTTTTTATAATTTTTTTTTCCAATTCACTTTGTACAGAAAGTTGTCAGGATTTTACGTGAGTACCTACCAAGTATGGCTTAATCTCACGGCATTCTTAATGCACGGATTGTAAAGATCAATCAGATTCCTCGTGTCGAAACAACGAGTACGAGTATGCCAAATAGGCATGACATGACATCAACTTACTGGTAGAATCGAGACCTATCCCATCTCTGCCGATCTCAGGTCACGGCACCCTATACCACAGCCACTACGATGCTCCCATAAAGGGGCCATCCCAAGTTGCAGGTGGATAAAACCTTGTTATCCAGGGCTCCTCTAACCCCGTAGTACCAAGTTAGCCAATGTCGGGCCACCCATTTGTATGGCTTTCGTAAAGTATAATCAACGGTCCATGAATACTCCCAGTTTCATAACTTCATGCAAGATATTCTGGTAACTGGGTACTGGTAACTCCGTTCGGGCTAGATATTATTAGCAACTTCGAAAAGAATTGGCCTACACAGGTAATACAACACTTATTGGGGCTGTTAGAGGGGACCACGTGAAGGTTAAGATATGCCCATAATCAGTCTGGATAGGCTTCGAGATTCACCATTTGTACAATAAGATTTTGTACTCTTTGTACGGAAATCAATGATTATTGGTATTGTTGACTGCCTCATAAATTCACCGGGGTTTTCAACAGCAGCCGTTTCTTCTTTTTTTGTTTAATATAAAGTGCAAGTGGAAATAAAAGTAATTCCCTTTATTTCGTAAATTTGTAGTTGTAGCGAAATTGTGAAAATAGTTTTGTGGAAGTCGTAGTTAGTTGTTTGGCACTATACTTTTGAATTCAAGTGACAAATAAAATGCAATAATAGTTAGTAACAAATAATTTTTGTAGTGTAGGTAGATAAGAATTTTTTTTTGACGCAATAAAACAAAAGTGAAGTAACCGCTGGCATTTTTTGTTGTTGACCTTAATACCGCTACACACCCCACCATTGGAATTTCTAAATACATCCAATTAATCTCTGTGGTTGATCAAATAATTTTGGTATGCTGGTACATTTGGTGGTTCCATCTAGGATTGTGAGCGCCTTCAGCTTTGTTAAATTGTTGTTAAAAAAGCACCACATTGCAAGGTATTCGCCGTTATTAGCAGCAACGTCCTGGTGAACATACGGCATATTTCATACTGTACACCATTACCGTACTCATAACAATCCTTCCCTTGCTATACACACATCACCGTCATACAACGCTAGAAGAATTGCTGGCTACGGAGCAAATATTGCCGGACAGAGTAGGAAAATTAATCAAAATGGAAGGGCAATTCAATCGAGTCAGAAAACACAAGGCTTTTTGAGACAAAGAGTGCTGAATTGCAGCAGCTATGGGAGAGACATGCTGCAAAATATTTCGCTGTAAGTAGATATTGTTGCAGAAAAGGATAACACACGTATATTAAAAGAAGACAATTTTGGGAAGTTGGAAGCAGCATACTCAGCTTACATAAGTGAACTGATGGAGGGCTTACGCACGTCGAAAGCTAATGTAAGCTCTGCTTCAGCATCGGAAGCAATCACAAACGCATCTCAGGACGTAAATTGGTAAATCACCAATTTAGGGTACAATTCAATCAACCCAAGCTGAATACTGAAAGGGTTCATTGTGAATACAACCGAAGACTGTTTAAAACAGAAGAGCCTGGTATCAGACACAACTTCTTGGGATGCAATTCTAACGTATTTACTAGTGCAGAAGTTGCCTTTTACGACTCTCAACTTATGGGATGAAGAACTTGGAGCATCACAAGAGCTTCAAACCTACGTCCAGTTTAGTGCTTTCTTAGACAAAAGACTGAAAATTTTAAGAGTCTTTTGCAGATTCACTTATACTAGAACCAGTACTCTCTAAAATTCCAACCAAAGAACGAACACAAGCATTCCATTCAGCAAGAAGTAAGGGATCCGCTGCATGTAACACAAATAATTTTGAAGTATCAAGACCTGAGTACAGAAGCAAGATTGAAGGTCATCAAATCAGCAGGTCGGTGTGGTAATTGTTTGTCAGGAAAGCATTCCAGGCAAGACAGTCCTAGCAAATATACTTACCGCAAATGTAACCAAAGGCATCACACCTAGGTCTCCCATCCGTCCGGGTTTCCCCGGATTTGTCCTAGTTTGGAGGGCGTTCGGGGAGAGTCCGGGGGGTTTTCTATACTGTCCGGGTTTTAAAATTTTGGAAACCAATTAAATAAAATTTAATTTTTTGTGTATGTACGGTGTAGTTGATAATGCCGATAGTCTGACCGACTCGACTCTCACTCAAGTTCTCTCTTCTGGTCCCAGCCAGTCTTAGTTCAGTAACGAAGCTGGCAGTACGACAATTGCTTGTCTAACTTGCCTTATGTCCATGTGTTTGTTTCATGTACATTGTTCGAAAGAAAGTGAAAAATTTTTACGGAATGAAGGACAACACAACGAAAAAATCTCTTTTCTTTAAAGCCCTTACTATCCCAACTTGAGACTGCCGTCTGTTCGTCTGTCAGGCAGTCCGCTAGTCCGTCCGCACGATAGCTTGGGAAAGCGTATATTTAAAGAGCTGAAAATTTGTACACGGTCTTTAAAAAAAATGTAAATTTAAGTTCGAAAATGGGACAAATCGGGTAACACTTTCCTAGGGTTGCCATACACAAATTTCTCTTTTTACTGTATATTTGCACACTACCTGAGAGCGCGTCAACGTAGAGAACTGAAATTTTGTCCACAGTGTTTTCATGAAAATAGTAAATATAATTTCAAAATTGGACTAAATTAGACAACGGATTCTTGGTGTTGCCATATAAAAATTTAAGATTTGCACGTATAATGTGAAAACGATCAGTCCTAGATGTTTTAATTGCACTGAAAAGTTCTTCAGAATATGAAATCCTATGAAATTGGTCATCATCATTTATACTTCCCAACGAACCGTTCTAGAAATATGCGAAAAACCACTTCAAAAATCAAAATTTTGTGACCATACGAAATTACGTACGGGTATTCATCTATACAGCATCATAAGAATTGGTCTTATACCAGTTCTAGCTGTTTACTTGTTTTTCTTATAAAAGGCATTCTTTATATAACTTTCTCTGAAATAATTTAAAGACCGTGCCTCTGTGATATATATTTGGATTCAAAGGTATCATTTCTTTTATATGACTTTCAGGTATGTGTATTAACAGCATATACAAAAAATTGGAAAATTTTAGGGGTTTCAAAGTTAGTTTAAATTTAGTATAATTCAGGCAGTATTCGTCGCACGACAAAAAAACTTAACTTTCAGGAAAGAAGAACGTTGGGAAAGTGTAAATTTTGTTCGATTTGCGATGGATATGATATGAGAAATTAAACAAAAATTAACAAAAAACCTTGCCAAACTCACTCCACAATTAACATAATAGCAGAACACACAATAGTCTCCGGAAATCTAGAGACGAAAAATGAGTAAACTTCGAAGACTAGAGACCGATCATGGTAACCCGATTGATTTGAAACACACGACGGGAGACCGCAGCCGGAGAACAAACAAATTTCTAGTAATTTGGTATCCTGAGAGATTTTTTTGCATCTCCAAAGTATGCATGGGTCTCTGTGTGTCCAGAGATCGAGAAAGTGGTCTCTGATGATTTATTTATGTTCCTAAATGTAAGAGAGATTTAATTTAGTTCATTCACATCGTTTTATTTTACAGTTTTTTGTAAACTGACTAATTTTATAATAAATAAATAAAAAAAGACAGTATGCATAACAATTTCATCCTATTTCATTAGTAAATAAAACAGAAAATTATTTGGCAACGATGTCCGGGTTTCAAGCTAAAATGTCCGGGGCTTTCGAACATGTTGTCCTAGTTTAATGATTTTACAGATGGCAGCCCTAATCACACACAAGTAGTGCATATATACTTCCTCGATAACTAAGAGCAACAGACTTGAGCAACCAGTAACAAAGTCGACAACACAACAAGCCTCCATCAGTCAAGCCTGTCCAACAAACCGTATTGTTGAAATTCAGATTTACCAAGGAACTAAACCACAACAAGGGCTTCCATCAGTTCAGCACACACCCAACAGAGACACGCGTGCTATTGAGCCACATCCCAACAACGGGGTTGATAGATTCAACGCTACTCAGACATTCTTGAGTAGGGAATCGCATTATGCATTACTAGCCACAGCATTAATAATTGCACAGTCACAACATGGGGAATCTAAAATATTGCGTTGCCTCACAGACACGGGGTAACAATCTTCGTTTGGCACAGAGGAGGCCTGTCAAAGGTTACGTGCCACGCGCACACCAACATTAGTAAACGTTACAAGAATTAACACAAGTCCTGTAGCAACATCACGACATCAGACGGTATAACAACTTCGACAACGAGGTTCGAATAACACAAGCCTGCAGGAAGAATTTCTGATCCTGAAATAAATTACTGGCATTCTCCCAACAAGAACAGTTTCCAAGGTGCAATGCGAGTATTTGCAGCATCTACAGCTAGCGGATCCCACCTTTGAAAACCTGGTAAAATCGACGGTTTACTCGGAGCAGGAGCGTGTGCTCAAGTTGTACAACAAAGCGTGCGAAGAGGAACGGACACAGTACCCATAGCCATACAAACAATATTTGGATCGATTTTACTTTGTCTAATAGCAGGGACAAGTATCAATTAATTGTCAATATGAGCCGTCACAATAGATGATTGTGAACGCAGTGCACAGCTCAAAACTTATATTGCCAATCGAGTCGTCGAAATCCAAGATGTAATCCAATATGATCGATGGGATCATGTTCCCACTACGGACAATCAAGCTGATTTGGCGTCGAGGGTATCACAGCTACCAATCTAATTAAGCAAACCTTCTGGTGCATGGACCAACTTGGTTGATCAAGAAGGCCAACGAATGGCCATCACTCAAGTGTAGTGACAGCCACACGGAATTAGAAGCGAAACAACCCATTTTCACTACTGTTGCAATTAATCCAGACGAGGATATCTTGTTGCGATATCCATCATTCATTGGTTTAATTCGCATCGTAGCTACACTGCATCGATTGCTTCACAATTGCAAAAGAAAACAATGAGGCGCGTAGGGATTCTCACCAGTGGGAGCAAGCACAAACTTCAATTTGAAAGTTGTCCAGCAAACAGCCTTCCCGGCAGACTCTGAGCACCACCTGAAGAAAAACGCGTTAGAAAATAACAGTAGACTCATTAAATTACATCATTCATGGATCAGAAGGGATTGATACGGTCTAGGTCGGCGACTGGGGAACGAATAATTACCATACAATCGAAAGCATCCAGACATTCTGCCGCAACACCATCATGTTACTGCCCTCATCATTGCAAAACTACATCGCGAAACTTTACGCGGAGGCACTTCACTAGTGTTAGGTATGAGCCGAAACAATTATTGGATTTTGAATGCACGACGTTGCATTACTAGCCACTTACACAGATTCGTTATTTGTGTGAGGCACCGCAGGTCAACATCAAATCAACTCATGGGAAACTTACCGACAGCGCGAGTGAAACCCTTTACTAAGGTTGGCATTGACTACGCAGGATCAATCACAGTGAAGGTGTCAAAACATCGAAATGCTAAAGGACATAAGGGCTATGTTTGCATATTTGTGTGTATGGCCACAAGGGCGATACATATAGAGCTAGTCTCCGATCTAACGTCCGAAGGTTCGAGAATATGCCACCGACTTTTTGGCCTTCAGGTATAGTGCAGCAAGTCTACCCAGGGTCAGACGGATTGGTTAGAGTTGTTCAGGTTAGAACACAATCCAATACAGTTAGCTGACCTGTCACAAAAATTTGTCGGCTGCCTCTTGAAGAAAATAGCACATTGTGACAGCTATCGAACAACAGAGAGAAAATAACGCAATTACGTCATTTGTGTTCTTCGTCAGTGTTGTCCCGTTGTGATTGTCCTAACAAGGGAACATGTGACTTACCTTTTTCTTTTCAGATGCACCAACCTCAAGAGCAACCGATTTTCTGTACATTATGGAGGATAATCGGTTCTCATCTCCAAACAGCCCTATGGTGAAACTATTCGTGGAACCTGGATGCGACGTTCTGACGGGGTTACCAAAAAATCCAATTCCAAGCGCAACGCAGTCGCCATCGCTCAAGGATGACATTACTAAGACTCAACAGATGTTAATTAGAAAGTCAGCACCCAAATATCTGAAGACACCTCACACGGTACCACGATTAGTGCAACCAGCACAGGAAAGTATTTTAAATCTGACAATGAATATTCTGCTACATGTTGAGCTATCGTCATAAGTGATGAATTTTAAACTACTTTTCTAAAGCCTGAGTGGTTACCTTGATATTGTTACAAGATACCGGATTTAGATCCCCGCAATGAAGATAAAAGTTGCACATCTCGATGTAATGGGGAAAGCATGGCAGCATGTCTGAGCGAGGACCCAAAAATCCCAGAGATGGCGACAGTTTCCCCCAAATGCGGCGAAGTCGGCCCCAACAAAATTGAACCAGAGATTTCCCCAGCCGGAGAAGGGAGATCCAAAAACGAGGCCCGGGCAAGATCATTTTTGGAGGAACGACGACGAAGAGGAAATTGGATTGTGAAGACGTCAACCACGAGTAGGAAAGAGCTGAACAAAGCAGATCGGAATTTTTTTTAAACTAAATCTAAAAAATTGTAAAGGTGCTCAGATTAAAAGACAACCGAGTAAACCAACAAGTGGAGTCTCTTAAGTTTATTCACCCTATCCAAGGAATTTTCAGGAAGGTGGAAGAATTTTCGGATCCGTTAGAGAACGGGCGAGCTGCCAAACGGGTTAGTCCCGCTTCTTTTGGGCAGTACAAGAGAACGAAGGAAAGATAAGTAATTTTTGATGTTTTTTTTTTCCCTTTTTTTACTATAGTGTTGAAATCGCATTGAAATATAGAATTATCACTATTATTCTACAGTTCCGTGAGAAATCTCTAACGTTGGAACCTAATTGAAATATAAAATTATCAGATTATTCTACAGTTTCTTAAGAAATTCCTAGTGTTGAAATCGCATTGAAATATAAATTATCGCTATTATCTCACAGTTTCTTAGAAATTCCTAGTGTCTAAATCACACTAAAACATAAAAATTCATTATTCTACAGTTTCTTAAGAAATTCCTAGTGTTGAAGTCGCATTGAAATATAAAATTATCACTATTATTCTACAGTTCTGTAAGAAATCTCTAACGTTGGAACCGAATTGAAATATATGATTATCACATTACCCTATAGTTTCCCAAGAAATCCCTAGTGTTGAAGTCACATTGAAGAATCAAATATCACTATGATTCTAACTTTTCTTAAAAAATTCCTATAGTTGAAATCGAATTGCAACATAAAATTATCACTATTATTCTACACTGCCGTATTTAGTTCCCATAGTTGAAATTTAATAGAGATCCGATATTACCCGTACTACCCTCCATTTTCATAAGAAGCATTTATTATCGCACCTAACCTAGGACGTAAAACCATCATTACTGACTGTTCTACGTTTGTGTAAGCACCAGTTACTGCTAGTTACAGAAAGTGGCGGTTGGTATCCGAAAAGGACTTATTTTATCACTAAAAGTTTCACGATTGAGCACCAACAGTAGAAGATCCGAGCGAACTCTGCGAATTGGCATAGGTACTTCTATGCACACGTACCTACACGTACATTAAATTGCTAGCAGGAGCTCATGCACATTCACGCCACCTAGGTTAATGCACATCAATCGAGCTATAAAATTAGCACCAATTGAAAACAACACAAATTGGACTTGTCGTTGGGAGATTGTGAATGTGCGAAATCCCGACAAAAAAAAACTGCATTTGAGATCACGTGTGAAGCCACAAGGAAAGTGTGGCAGGTCCACTAGTCCATTAGCTTAAAGGTTTGACCTCAAGCAGAGGCATGAGGAAGTGTTCCTGGAAGTCTTCAAAGACAACCTGAATCAATTTCACAGGTTATCAAGCAGAGAATCCCCGAGCCCAACTTAACTGTAGATTAGCCTGTCACGCTCACTTGATAAGCATAAGCAATCACTTCCACTTTCACGAATTAAGTTACACAACTTGATTAGTCCACTTCACTTTTCAGGTAATAGTTCTAAATCGTAACTCATTACCCGAAATTCTCACTTTTTGTGATCATGACACAGTAAATGACAAACGTAAACAAGACTGTGAGTCTTGACGGTTGGCTGCACGGCAAAGACAAAATTCTTCGTCACGTTTCGACTTTCGTTCAAGCAAGGGCTTTTAGCGAGGGCACAGAAGAAGTCAACGAAACAGCACAGTAAAACTTAGAGAGCTTTCAGGTCGACCTATTGGACGAAAAAAAAAAAACTCGAGTAGCTACTTTATAAAAGCGAAAACTCTATCAGCTATCCCGAGTTTGAGTAACCTAAGAGTACAAAGATTCACTCCGTTTCATATACTTTTAGCAGCATACATGTATGGTGGCCAAGTGTAATGTTCATCCCATGTCAATTTGAGTGTATTAGCAAAATTTTGGCGGCTCATAACGTTCTAAAGATAGATTGCCATTGCCAATTAAAGACTCTTAAAGTTTTTATATTTTTATTAGCATTGTATTAATAGTCCGCTCATAACCTCATTGTAAGACCATTCTATTATACCTCCCAATCTTCGCCAAATCGATCAGTAATTCTTCACAATACGTTATTCTCATAACCAGGATATGCCCACAGCCGACTAATTTTACATACAGAGCAGACTATTTTTATGTGACTTAATTCGTTTTTTAAGTATGTGTAATAAATACCCTAGTCAGGCAGCATGATCTAATGTATCATTAGTACTAACTATTCATTAAAATGCCGTGTGTCACATAGTATACGTCATTATAGCTCGAAAATCAGATGATAATGAAGAACAGTAATGAAATGTTTTCTTCCTTCATTATAGCTATAATGAGGAAAAATGTGCTAGATTTGGCATATAATGTAAATGCGGAGCTCCGCTGTGGATCTGCCGATTTGAAAATAAAGAAGAAAAAATGCAAAGAATGCAAATTACAAACTTTATTGTCCAAATTATTTTTAACACAATGCTTTTCTCATTTGTAAATTGTCAAATTGAAAATAAGATAAATAAAAACAAAGTTTATCGCGTTCGATCCACATAGCTTTCTTAATGTCATAAGTACAAATTAATTAAAGAAGTGGCATGTGCCAAGTAACTTTATAAGCTAGCATTTCATCGTATCTGGATCAAACTGCACGATAATATTAAGCGCGTGGAAGTTGCTGAACCTGAATCGTTCAATTGAGTTAATTAAATGTGAAAGATTCAGTCTATTATTAAAGAAGATAGAAGCTTTGAATATTATTTCAGGTTACTTAAATTACCTTCAAAAACGGTTTGTGTTTTCTTGTATATCCGCTTTTCAAAACTTTTAAATTCTCTAAATAAATTAAAAAATAAGAGTTGTAGCCACTTATTAAAGGCTATTTCCTAGCTTCTCCAGCTCTAATTTCTGTTTTCAGGTTTTTATTTCAAGTTTTTTAATCTCTTTAAAATGAATCGCGGTAAAAGCTTTTGGCACATGGGAAATCCAGTTTTAATGATAAAATAAATCTGAAAATGTTATCTACGAGAAAAAGTATAAAAGTTTCTGTCCAAATAGTAGCTAGTATAATAATCTGTACCTGAACCATAATTTCCCAGAACGAGGACTGTAATCATGATTAGCTTCTTGAAAAAGCCTATAACGAAAAAATAATGATGGCAAAATATCGAAGATAGTTAGGTATGCCTATTTATGAAAATTGCTGTATTGTCTAAATTTATACCATACAGTATACTGAGATAAGCATCAATGAAAAAGATCCTTCTATATTCTTCCTGGCATTTGCTGTTCAGAACGTTGAAGAATAAGAAGTGTTTCAAAAATCAGAAACATACAAGAAACAAGCACTAATTCAACGGACAATATTACTTTCGTCTCGCATTTATTAACGCGTTAACATAAATCTGAAAAATTATCGCCCTTTCTCATCGATTCCAATCTTTAGTTTCTTCCGAACAAGGTACCTTACCTATACAATACGAGGATGGAGGTGATTGCGCCTATACTTTCGTGTATTTTACACCCCCAGTCGGTATATGTCGTTCCTGTTTACCATCGTTATAATGGATGCAGATATACACGCATGTGTGTACATATAAGACAAGATACACACAACATAGCATACCCATCGATAGAATTTGTTACATCCTGACACTCGCAATTTATCCCGATTTTTTAAAGAACGCTTACGAGGAAGTCTACAGGAATTATCCTTTCGATTGATATGCGAAGGAAAATTAGATTAATTTACTTTTGCGAATTTTGTTGTGTTTTTGTTTTTCACCTGAGTCTCGAAAGGATGTACATGCATACATAAATCTACGTTCGGTAGGTATTTTCTACTCTACAGTACGTCTATAGGATGTATTAATATTTGACTATTGCAATAAAATTATTCTTCAGAAATTTATGTTTAACTTTTCATAAAACAAAATTTTTTCCGGGGAAATTATTTGGAACCTAAGCAAGTTTAGTATCTGGTATCTGTTTTATTTAAACAACTTTGTAGTGGTTTCCGGGCATCACCTTATTAGAAGAAAAGGTGCAAATTAAATTAAAAATTTCTGCATAACTTTAAATGTTTCTACATAGTTTTCCCAGTTTCTAATACATTACGGACATCCTGCACCTTTTTGGATACAGGTGAAGAGTGGTAGTATCTACTTTGACTATACAGGGAGGAACACAAGTCGATAAATGATGATTAGAGATAAAAGACGGGTATAGTTGGGCCTCTATGGCATGGAAACTGGAGAGATATATTAGGTTCGAAGATTCCGATTAGGTACAACACAACATGACGACAGCTACAAATGTTATAATAATAACAGAAGCTGAAGGATTAAACAGAAGTATGACACAACTCTACAGTACAGTACCAAAGTACCAAACATTTATGACAGACGGAGGATAGCTGTAATGCAGCCCTATGGAATGGTAGCGGAAGGTAAATTATTACCGAACTTTTCCACCAGTAATGGGAGAGTTCTCATCAGTATGGCTATATCTGACCCCTTGTCATAGAAGCTCGATAATAGGCTTTATAAATGGGTCGAAAGACTGGATTTTTTTCTGCATTTTTAACGCATTATAGAAATTTATTGCAATAATTTTTAGTGAATTTCAGTCTATATAGGCGAGAAATTGTCCACCCTGTAAAGTATGGAAGACAATTTTCAAAATTGGTGCTAAGTTGGTGGGAAATTAAACACCAGGTCGCAGTAAAGGTTTGAGATGTATTGTTGAAATCAACATTGAATAGCCACCTGAAAGTAAGTAGTTTAAAGTCGTTTAAAAGATTCTAATTCCAGGTATTTCTAATTATTGACAATAGGTTGGGAACGAAACTATGTATACCTACCTACAAGCACGTCAATAAAGTAGTTGTTAGTGGAGATTACAATCGACACATTATGGCTACATTTCACATAAACAAATCCGGGACACAATCCAATTAGAGGAAAGTAACTTGTCTTCGATAACATTACGCAAATCAAATGCAATTATATTAAGTCATCTGTACAGTTAAATGTATATTCTAAAGTAGCAAATTAGCAATATTGTAATAGGTATCTTATTGTATAATTATAAATATAATAACTTTAGCTAGGCAAAATCAGGAACGGCAACAAAATACTCAAAATTCCAGTTGCTTTGCACAGATGCTATGGTCAGTGTACTCTTATGACCTATGCACAGTCAACGGATTTTCTGGTGCTACCTACGCAGAGCTGCGAAGGTCAACGTACTTTGGTTGCTATGCACAAGGTAAAATAATTTGTTGGCGCCGTGCGCAATTCAGAGGCAATACAAGTCGCAGGCCAACTTGAATCTTTTTTTTCGCATCCAGCTCTGATAGATTTCGCATCATTTGGAATCGACTTAACTAGTGGTAACAACATAGAATTATTAAATTTACGTTATCTTGATAAAGTTATTTATTCTGGGTCTTGACTGGAAGATAATATACTAAACTAACAATTTTATCTTGGGTCTCGACTGAGACTGAGATAAAGATAGTTATTCTGGGTAGTGACTAGAATAACACTTGCTATTCTCAAACCTTTAGCTTGGGTCTCGGCTGAGATAAAGGTATTCATTCTGGGTACTGACTAGAATAAACCCTACTAATACAACTTTGCTTTGGGTCCCGACTGAAGTAAAGTATCTTGTTCCGGGGAACGACTAGGACAAGAATTCTACCAATCAAATTACAACTTTGCTTTGGGTTTCGACTGAAGTAAAGTATCTTGTTCCGGGGATCGACTAGAACAAGAATTCTACTAATCAAATTAGAACTTTTCTTTGGGTCTCGACTGAGGTAAAGTATCTTGTTCCTGGGCACGACTAAAACAAGATCATTACTATCACAAAAACTTTGTTTTGGGTATCGACTGAAACAAAGTATCTTCTTCCGGGGCATGACTAGAACAAGATAACCACTAACTATCTATTTACCAACGCTATACAGTCGTTTCGACATATAATATTGGTGGGTACATTTTGATTAATCATTTAGTACATATCTAATCATATTTAGTAATTATATTTATACATATATATATATATGTTGGTGCCATTTCAGTGAATTACTTTTGAAGTTATCATAATTTGTTGTATTTAAGTTGATTCATAAGTAAACTTTTTAGTTATAAAGTGACATCGTCGTCATTATGAGTATCTTGAGTTTATGTTCGTGAATCTGTAATCTCTGAACTATATTTCCCTTTGAACCACCTCCCCAAAAATCTACGAAAAAATCTCTCAAGAACTACAACAATACTGTAGTAGAGAAACGAACAAAAGGGCTTGTTTCTGAACGCTTAATTGCTCTAAGCGAAATCTGTTCAGATTACAAGTCTACTCATTATACAAGCTACGTCGGCTTTGTATGACAGTGAACTTGAGAAGTATGAATAATTCTTATGTGATCAATCTTCAGATGTGGAAGATAAGTAATATACCTTCCTAGATATACTTAGGGATGCATTAAATGCTTTTGAGCCAAAAAAAGAAAAAAAATTGCTGCAGAATCTAAGCCTGATCAGCAATCTTCGTCTTTTTTTAAGTTGCCCAGAATTACACTCCCAACATATTCTGGTTCTTATGACTCATGCAGATCATTTTACGATTTGTTTAATTCTCTACTTCATAGAAATCCTTTTTCACCTCCAGTGCAAAAACTACATTTTTTAAAACATGTGTTACTGGCGAGGCTGAACACTTGTTGCGAAAGTTTCCAGTAACAGATGCAAGCTACGAAAATGCATGGAAAATATTAAAGGATAGATACGGCAACAAGCGATTATTAGTAAATGCTCAACTAAAAACTACGCGTAATCTTCCTAAACTAACAAATCAATCTGCTAAGGCAATACGATCCTTAATAGACAGATCATCAGAGTGCATTTTCGAGCTTGAAGCCCTAGGAGTTTCTGCCAGGCAATGGGGTCCAATTCTAATACACAAGTTGGTACAATTCTTACCAAAAGAGACCCATCGCTTGTGGGAACAGGATGTAAATAACGAAGAAGGTTTGCCTACATTCCATGTACTGAAAATCTTTCTAGAGACCAGATTCCGAACGCTGGAAGCACTTTTAGATTCAAGGTCAGTTCACTTCATATAAAAGGTATCAACACATTTATCAGCACCTACAGAGAAATGCGCAATATGCAAAGAGCCACATATTTTTTTTAAATGTCCATAATTTATCAAATGTGACACTGACAAAAGGTTTAAAATCGTTACATCTAACTGTCTATATGGTTAAACTGCCTATCAAGGCACCATTACACGAAATCTTGCCCAAGCAAATTTACGTGTCGGCAATTCGGTAGGGAACACCATTCTATGCTTCACAAGAATAATAGTACATCAAATCAAAGTACTCACTGTTCAACTAGCAAAGCAATAATTCTATCAAACAATCACAGTCACACAATTCTCGCTCTACATCTGAGGTCATACCATATATGTAGTTCTTTACGAACATTCTACACAAATCGTCCACTGCGCGGTACACAGTCACTGCTTGCTACAGCATTGCCTAACATTTCCTCAACAGAGGGAACAATCCATACTATGCGAGCCCTAATCGACTCGGGGTCTCAAGTATCTTTTATTACAGCAGCAGCAACACGCGAACTGCACCTATCTGCCACTCACGTTGACACCCAAATCACAGGCTTCACAAACAGCAAAGCTACAAATGTTAAAAGGCAAACATGCTTCCAAGTATGTAGTGTATGTAGTGACAGCACTAACCGTGAACAAGATCACTGAGGTCCTGCCTTCGTCTACCATTCAAATATAAGAATGAGATCATATAAAGGATTTAACGCTTGCCGAAAAATTTTTCTACAACCCTGGAAAAGTGATGTTCTCCTGGCAGCAGATGTGTACGAGGAAATTCTATTGGAAGTATTTAGAAAATGTCCTCCAGGAGCCCGAACTGCCCAAAATAGCACCCTAGGATGGATTTTCTTCAGAAATCTATCTATCTATTTCTAAAGTCTCATCTTTAACAATTAATGCGCAAGCTGACCAAGAAGCGTCAATAGATAAAATGCTCAGAAAGTTTTGGGAACCTGAGGAAATAACTTCTCAAGTACGTAAACTCTCAAAACCCGATCAAAAGAGTAAATCAGTAAACACTAATCGTCGTAATGCAGCTGATCGATATGAACGATTACTATTCATCGAAGAAAAATCAGTACTAGGGGATTCTCGAAATAAGGACTTACGCAGGTTTTATAATCTAGAAAAAAACCACCTAAAAATGTCGATCCTTACAAACATTATAAAGGTTGTACAAATGTATGTCATGTCTTAGGATGAAACTAACTTCAAGAAAGCAAGCAGCAATTCTAACTCCCATCCTGCAGTAATCAACGTCTAATTCAGCTATTCAGCAGCCGGCAACAAAGGCTATCCAGCTTTTGCAGGAGATTGTCCTACTACCAAGAGAGAACGCAGACAATGATCTCCAACTATATATTGTCGACAACATATGACTAGAGCGAAGCAAAATATTCACGGTTTCCTACGAAGTCTTCAAGAAAACGAAGAACCGAAAACAGCGTTTCACCACTCGCGGTGGAATAAAAATCAAGATTAAAATGTTCAAAAAAAGCTAATTCAAAAAAGTAAATTTTTTTTTATAACTTAACCATTTCCACCCATACACAAGGCCATAATAAACTTATGCGAAGTTCAGGTTTTGCTATAATTTCTTCTGGACTATCACCCGGCATCTAATTGTAAAAAGAACAAAATCTGTTTCAAGACACAGAAATTTTCCCGTGTAAAGATTTCATAATGCTGCAATTTCTGTAGTACAAATTTCAAAACCCTTTTCATCTAGTAGAAGAGGGCACAATAATAATTATCCAAAGTCTTTGTTATTGTTTCTTCATCACAAAGGTTATTTTTTCAGACAAAAAAAAAAGGTTAATTCACCAGACTCGTACCTTTGACGTGATACAAGATCGGCGTTCAGCGCAGTTCAGCTATGCTGCCAACAAGAACCCGGGTCAATAAATAAGAATTAAAGGCCTTCCAACAAGAAGGTATCGCCAATGAGGCAGACGTTAATCAAAGGAATGCGCTGCTCTGATTCGGCTAATCAATTCATAGGAACAGACACCATTATTAACCAACATTGAATAGCCACCTCAAAATAAAATTGTTTAAAAGATTCTAATTCTAAGTATTTTTAATTATTGAATATAGGTTGGGAACGAAGCTATGTATGTATACCTACCTACAAGCACGTCGATAAGGTGGTTTTGAGTGCAGATAACAATCGACACTATATGGCTACATTCCACATAAACAAATCCGGGACGCAATCCAATGAGAGGAAAGTAACTTGTCTACGATAACATTACGCAAATCAAATGGAATTATATTAAGTCAGCTGTACAGTTAAATGCATCTTCTAAAGTAGCAAGTTAGCAATATTGCAATAGGTATCTTATTGAGTAACTTATGTTTATGTTCGTGAATGTGTAATCTCTGAACTATACCATATTTCCCTTTGAATTTGGAATAGTATATTAAGTTTGACGTATTTTGAAATAAACCACTAACTTTATGCATTCATTGGCGTTCTTATTTACAGTACCCATCCTGACTTATATTTTCTTGAGTGTTGGGCAGAAATGTATGCATTTATAACCTGAGCACATAAACCTAAGGTTTTTGGATAATTATACATTTCAGGATATAGGTACAAAAATCGTATTTCCATTTCTAGAGCATAAAAATGATGATAGTTCTGCAAAGTGGATTTATATTAAAATACGTTACCAATATTGCAAGTCCTTACATTAATCTATTTGCCTGTTCAACCATACGATAAGACATAAATATTATATATAAATATAAATATTTTTCCATTTTTATTGTTTTACAGTTCTTTTTATGTTTTTGTATATCCTTCTCAACTATAACAAAATTATGTAAACAATAGCGTAACATTGATTATTATATTTCTTAAGTGTCTTGTAATTGAACGAGCTATTCTACCAACCAAATAGGCGAATGTAATATTGAATCCATTAGATGGGCACATTGCTCAAAAGCTGGGGATTTTTGCCTAATTTTTATACAAACTCAACAAGTATTACTACAGACATTAGGATGTAATTTTACATAGCCCTTATGAAACTGTCTCCCTTCATTATAGGAAAGTGTTTCCAATTTAAACAAAATTTGCCTCATTATCAAACTTAAATCTACAATTTTCTATCAGTTAGATGCGTTCTCGATTTATTGACCGATAGGCGGACATGCAAACATCAGTCCAATCCACTTTGATCTACCATCATTATTTCTATGCTTTACAATCGGAATGAAACACTTAATATAACCTATAGGTTTAATATAAAGAATAAATATACGCAGATCTGATGATAAAAAATCTTGCCGCCTACAAATGGAACATACATTTTACTGGGTATATTAAGTTTACCATTCCGTTTGAAAAACATAGAACCAATGCTGGGAGTCCAAAATGGATTGAACACCCACGCATAACATTAACACCTATTTTGGTTTTTGGATGTCAGTCTTTCCGTTCATCTTCTGTATATCCTTCCGTCTGTGGTCCTTTGGATAGCTCGAGAATACGTTTACATAGAAAGCTGGAATTTTGCATACTTCTTTTAAAAAATCGAGTGTAAATTTGAGTTCGGACGTGGGACAAGTCGTGAAACACATTCGTAAGATTGTTATACACAAATTTCGTTTTTCACTATATATTTGGTTACTGCCTGAAAGTGCGTCGATCTGGAGAACTGAAATTTTGTACACGGCGTTCTGATAAAGATTGTAAATAAAATTTCAAAAACGAACTACATCGTGTAACGGCTATAATCTTTCTGTGTGCAAGTAACGAACATCCAATTGTCTGTTTGGGATACGGGATTACTCGTCATTAGTCAGATTCATCCCAAGCACAGTCTCTGTTGAAATAATTTAATTAAAGGAAATGAACTTCTTTTCCAAGTACAGAGACGGAAAAAAAATGTGTCCAAACGAAAATCAATCGCGAGAGTTAATAAAACACCCCGCTCACTAAATGATTCTTTTTTAAGAAAAAAAAAACAAGAAATGTAATTCGAGCATTTCCGATCACCCCAACAAAAGGCGCTGACCGATAAGGTGCAATGCACTTAGGTAATTTTCTCCGGAATCGCTTTAATGGGGGAATGGAACTTTGAGTCGATCGGAGAGCACAGATTCTTGCCTGATCGTTGAACAGGAAGTAACTGCGATTAAAATCGAGTGCCGTGAATAACAGAATAAAAGTGATCTGTAGAAATTTTAGTTCAAAACAGAGAATAAAAGTGATCTGTGGAAATTTTAGTCCAAAACAGAGAACAAAAGTGATCTGTATAAAGTTCCTCCTATTTGTGGGTATACCCTAAATTAATAGTTCACTAAGGACACCAAGTATTTGCTGGAGTGGGTTTAATTTCTTTTTGTATATACAAGGTGAGGAAAGATTACTCTCAAATCGTAAGAAGTGATTTTACTAGTATTTTCGTCTTATGAAGGTGACAGAGCAAATTCGGGCTGTGGGCGGTCTGACGCACAGCTTTAGTGCTTTATTGAATAAGATAAAGGAAAGGGAGAACGTTAAATAATCGGAAATCGGCAGCGGTCTGCGGCTTCCTGGATAGAGAACACCTGCTGGCTCTGACTTAACTTGAATGCGCCATATAAAAGCGGGAAGAAAATCTTTATTAAAAAAAAAAATAAAAAAACAAAAAAGATAGATCAGAGGAAATAGTTGGAATAGGAACAGGAGGAGGATAACAAATATTTTGTTCTGGTTTTATCTTTTTCGTCTACACAGGTTAATCGCCAGGTCGCTGAAGCTCTTCGTCGCCGGGATTAACAGATGTAAGTAGATGTGGTTTTTTTTACTTTTTTTTTGTTTGCAGTTCGACTTTCCTTCTTCTGCATTTTTTTCTTCTTTTGCTTATAGTTATATGTCTATATCGTAGTGTCAGATTTCGATGAACTTTGTTCGCAGTTAGACACCTCGTTTCATAATTTTCTTTGGGTTATCCACAAACATACATATATATATCTATTTCAATTAAATTATAATATGGTTTGAACTTTGAAGATGTTTACGTAATAATCTTACGCGTAAATATATATATATATGTTAGTGTCATGTTTTGATGAATTTTGCTCGTAGCTATATATGCATGCAGATACATATTTTGTTTTGTTCTTAGCTATAGACAGGTATACATGATTCTTTCTTTTATAAGGCACATACATACATACATAATTAATCATCTACTTAACTAGTTTTAGTGGTTTCAATGAACTTTGCTAGATTTTTAAGGTAATGATCTTGTCAGTAGATCTACATGCGTGTCCCAATTTTAATAAATAATAATAATAATAAAAACATGCCATGAGCTAAATTTCGTGCTTTTGTTTGGTGCCGGGTTTGGTTAGGGTTTTTGGGGAAAGTCGAGAGGCCGGGAGGATAAAGTAACTGGCAGGCTCACCTAGGAGTATAGTGAAGGGGGCAGTGGCGGGTGATACAGGTAGTCAGGGTGACCCACCATTCTAGGTGGTGTTCCCTTTCATATCTTAAGCCTTTTTTCTTTTATTTTTGAGTTTTATTTGTGTCCATTTCTTTCTATAATCCAAAGGTACAGCAATAGGTGGTTGATCGGAGAGCAAGGAAACTACTCAAGCCCTGAGCTTGAGCCGGCAAAGGTCTGTACTTGCTCATCTAAAGGTCAACTCCCACAGTCGCTAACTAACAACAGAAGGGACATACGGTAGCCATGACCAGTCATTTGCTTCGCTGAGTTAGATTGTCGACAAGCGGGCACGCTCAGAGCTGAACATGACTGGCCAACTGGTTACAATCGTGTAACTCCTTCTTTGTGTTGCCAACCAAAACTTCGGGTTTTTCTCTTTATTTAACTTCTATTTTCATAGTATAATATTATTGGTCTTATTGTTGGACCAATTATAACTTCTCTCTTGTTTAATTACCTCTTCGCCATGTGGTTTGACGAACCTGTTTCTCCTTGTTTCCTTCCTGGTTTTCTTTTGGTTTTTTCCTCTTGTTGTTTTTTTCTGGTAGCTGATCGTCGAGCGTTTGAATTATATTTTTCAAAAACAAAAAAAAATTACTTTAATGATTCCGTGCACCAAAAACGATGATCTCACGCAATCGCCCCAGGAAAAAAATAGCACGATCTCCTCCGTGTATATTTGCGTATTATGAGTAATTAGATGCAATACCGAAATAGTATTTTAAGGAATCGTTTATACTCAAACTTATTGGCATACTGTTAGTCCTTTTCTTTGGATAAATTACCTTTTGTATAATTTAAGTTTTTTCATGTGGTGTTTATTTATTTTTCGGACTAGTCTTTTTAAATATATTATTAGTTAATTATAATCTTTTATTGAACTAATTAATTTTTAGAATCTGAAACATCATTTTGAACTTATTTTACTAACCTTAAGTAGCTCCTGTGAAGACATATTCTATATTAATTATTATAGCTTCGTGCAGGGATATTATACGAATATTACGTATATTAAAAACCTTAATATACGCTCATAACCACGCGTTACACAGTTACCTAAATGCTCGTATACCCTGACCGTCGATTACAAAATTAAATCTGCCCTATGTAGAAATAAAGGGAACTCTCTGAAGCGATCCCTACTATACTACTTAGAGGAAGTAAAAAAAATATAATAAAATTTTGATAAGCGCCATAGCGCTCTACGAGGGACCCAAGGAGGCTTCATCCCTACCTGACAAAGACGATCCTAAGAAGGAAGTCTACTGGAAGACATCAAGCAAAACTCCTGATGTAAAACAGTAAGAGCAACATCATCTCCATCAATATACAACCTTCATAAGTACCTACAGCCCCAGAAAATCAACATCATCACGACATAAAAGCCGAAACACTAACAACAATAACACCATTTGTGGATAAGGTTAAAGGTAGCATAAAAGGTTGTTTTGTATTATATTCCTTTTGGCAGTCCTCACAAAAATATATATATATACATTTTTTGTTTTTAATATAAAGTAATTTATACCATAAGAACACAGCGGTACAAAACGTATTTTTTTATCTATACAAGTGATTTTTTTTTATTATAAATTACTCTTAAAGAAAAAGTGAAAAATTTCCCTTATCTCTTCACCTATACACACCAATTTTTTTATTATTAATTACTGCTAAAAGAGAAGTGACAAATTTCCCTTATTTTTTCATCTATACAAGTGAATTTTTTGTTAGTATTAATTACGATAAAAAAACAGAAAAAGTGCGCAATCTCCCGACCTAACCCTATTCATTATACATATTTTTATCATTTCACCCAATATTCACCTTCACCCTTCCACGAAGCGACCTCTGCGGCAAGACCTCGTAAGCTTACTGGTCAGAGGACTTCGCCAAAACCAATAATCGATCCCCTGCGGCCAGGAGAAAGATATTGGTTGGAGGAGTGATCCTAAATTGTTTTTTTTTTGTTTTCCTTTTCGAATACATTTTGCTTTTCTTTTTCTCTTCTACGCATTATTTAAAATTAAAAATAATTCTCTTTTAAAAAAGTACATAATTATATACTTATATATATAATTTTTTTTTTTTTTTTTTTGTTAATTTTCATTATAATTCGACTAGAGTGTTTTTTCCTTTGACTTCACATATATTTTTGTGTATATACATTGAGTACATTTGTTGAGTGTCAGAATTTTATTTTTTGTTCTTTCCCTTCTACCTAAATTTTACGTCTCTCTTCAAAACAATAACACAAGCATGACTGACGAAAACAAATCTTTCGATGAGCTTTGCTTGCCACAAGACCCAAAAATGACAGAAATTAGACAAATTCTGGCCGACTATCATAGAGCGAATAAACATAAAAGGACTTCAGATTTTACTTCTGGAAAACTCCAAAATTTGGAAGACGTATGGGCTTCATTTGAAAAAACGGAAACCCTGATTCAAGATCATTAAAATTTTACTGAAACTCATGATTATTTTAAGCAGTCATGCTATGACAAAACGGAGGACTGGTACAATCTTACAAAGGCAACTCTGTCCGATAGGTTGAAATCCATACCAGTCCACACGGAGCGCAAAATTAACCCGTTTTACGTCCCACCTCTAAAAACTTCGCAAAAAACGACTGCAGCTGATAACCAAGACAGCACAGACAAAGATCAATCAAATACAGTACGGCTTCGATTGCAAGAAGTTAGACGAAAAACGTTATCCCATATTATTCAATCGATAGATAATAATTCACTTGCAACTGCAACCCAGGCATACCTAAACCAAAAATTAAACTCGTTGCGCAAATATTGGGACGATTTCGAAGAAACACATAACGGAATAATCTTGAATGTTGGCCCAAGCGACAAAGATAGCGAATAGTTCATGAATGATGTTTACATAAACATGGAAACATCATTCTCAGACACTGTAAGGCGTTACAAGAACAATTGGACTCTCGATTCCAAAATGTAACGAATACTACAAATAATTCCACAGAGCACCACCACAATGTCTCTTTCAGAGATCAATCAAATTTTTTCCTATCTGACGCGAGAACATTAATTTCCAATTTCAATGGAAATCCGAAAGATCTCCACAAATTCATTTCAAGCTGTGATGATTCATACACAACAGCAACGACGACAAGCGATGCATATGATATTTTCAGGTACAATCAAGTTGAAGATTGGCCCACATTAAAATCAATTTTAACTCAAACTTTTGAGATGAAAATTCCCAGAACTACGCTACAGTCTCAATTAAATAATTCTAAATAGAGAATAGGGGAAAGTGTGAAAGATTTCCTTCAGAGACTTAGCACAACTCTATCCAAACTAAATGAAGCAACACACTCATATACAAGCGATAGAGTTCTCTTAAAGTCCCTTTTAAAAGATAATGAGTGTCAAGCAGTGAGAGCTATAGAGGATGGATTATCCAATCCACAACTACAAACTTTAGCCAAAGTGCATTCCGATAAATCTTTTCTGCATTAAGACCAGATATTTTAGATCATGCATCACGTTTGGAGCACAAGCAAGCTATCCTCCAAACGAATTACAAGACAAATCCAGTCCCTTTCATACAAATTACGAGTCATAATTTACAATGCTTCAAATGTAATAGACTGGGGCATGCTGCATCAAGCTGCCTAGTCATACAACGCTCCACACAAAATTTCAACGCAGCTCCGAAGCTAAACTCGCAATTACAACGCCCGCCAGATTTCATTAAGGTCACATCTCCGTCGCAGGGCCCATCTTGTCGATATTGTTAACGAATTGGGCACACCATAGAAGAATGCAGGACAAGAGCTTGAAATAATTCCCGATTTAACGACAACCAAGGAAATTGAAATAATTTCCAAAAAGTAAACACAGTTCCGCAAACAAACACGGCTGACAGACAGCCTCAAAATAGGAACTGGCAGCAGCCAGTATTCCGAGAAAGTCGAAATTCACCGCCTAGATATAATAATGCCAATATCTCGGCTAGATCACCATCTCCAAACAGGAAGAATAACAAAACTCCATCGGCATCCAGGCAGGAAAACTGGATGCAGCGGGGGGTCTCGTTCGGCAACCTGTCGCAGATAGAAACAACGGCGCAAGTTCATCGCAATCCCGAGACAATATCGACGCAAAACTAAAGAGCAAAAAATTAATTCGTATCCCCGTCCAAATTAATAAAAATTCTCTAACGCTTTCTTTGCTTGTTGATATATGCTCTGTTCCAAAACTTACTTTTTTAATCAACACAGGAGCAGAGATCAGTTTAATAAAACTACATCCATTAACGCCAGACAGTATCTGCTACAGAGATGCTGTGTGCAATATGAATACTTTGTTTACAGAGTCCACTTCTACAGAAGGACTCATCTTCGCGAAATTGACTCTGGAATCTGCACATAATAACTCCATCCTAGAACACCCATTTCAAATAGTGGGAAATAACTCCATCCTCTCATACGATGGCCTGCTTGGTCATGACTTTTATCTCGATACAATGCTATCATCAATTATAAAAATAAACTTATTTCTCTAGAAAATAATGATTCAAATGAACATTATCCATATGAAGATTACTATTCAAATTATCCATATGTTTATTTGAAAAGCGAAGACCCAGAAAAGAGGTCTCAAACAAAAAGCCTATTATATATGGAGATAACATTCTCCGATATTAATACTAATAAAAATCTATCTCCATCTATAGCCAGAAAATAGGCTAAATTAAATAAAAATATATCTCCACCAAATGCTTCTCAAGAAGTGTATCATAAACGTTTTTTAAATGAAAAACTGCCTCCATCAGTAGCTCCAAGTAAAGTGGAACCAACATACAAAGGAAATCTATCTCCATCGACAGCTTCACAAGAGATGAAGCACAAAGGTAAAAGTATATCTCCATCTACAGCCGCACAAAAGGCTAAATATAATAAAATTCTATCTCCTTCATCAACAAATTCACAAAAAGTGAATTCCAGAAATATATCAGAAGAGAAGTCAAAGAATTTCAATAAAGTTTTATCTCCTTCAAATTCTATCAAGTCAGAATCATCGTATAACTCCTTCCAAATTCCACAAAAGTTGGAATCATATCTCCTTCCTTTTAAAAATCCGAAAGAATCGGATAAATTAAATAAAATTAAAATTCCGGCTCGATCAGAGTTCATCATAGAAATTCCAACTCCTTCTATTCAAAATCAATCGGTCTGTTTCAAGAAGGAAATAAGGCCAGGTTTATTTCTTGGAAATTCGATAGTCGAAACAGTCAACGGTATGGCAAAAGTCCTAATCCTCAACACAAATGAGGAGGACGCCAAACTGGCACCTTACGAGGTGAACCCAGTTTACCAAGCCTTGGACGACTTTGTGGTAATCTCCACAGACTCTGACAGAGATCCAATTAAGGGCAGAATAAATAAACTGCAAAGCCTTATCAAATTGGATCACTGTAATTCAGAGGAATTTGAGAGTATTCGCAATATCTGTAGGGAATTCAACGATCTCGTCTTCATAGAAGGGGATTTCCTTTCATATACAGATGCGATTACCCACAAAATCGAGACACTCTAAGACAAACCGCCCATTCATACAAAGCCCTATAGACTTCCTGAGGCAAGCCGAACGGAAATAAATCGGCAAATCTAAGACCTTCACATATTCCCTGGAATTCTCCACTTCTCCTGGTTCCCAAAAAACCAGATGAGAATGGAAACAAAAAGTGGCGAGTAGTGGTAGACTTTCGTCGTATTAACGACATTACTATTGGTGATGCGTTCCCACTGCCTAATATCACTGATATATTAGACCAGTTGGGGAAGTCGAAATATTTTACCACACTCGACTTAGCCAGTGGATTTCACCAGATAAAAATGGACTCGTAGGACAGGGAGAAAACTGCCTTTAGCACACCCTATGGCCACTACGAATACAATCGTATGCCATTTGGTTTAAAAGGAGCCCCTGCTACTTTTCAACGAGCCATGAGCAATGTTCTATCTGGACTTCAAGGCATCTATTGCTTCGTATACATGGACGATATTGTAGTCCATGGATACAATCTCAAAGACTACAATTCCAGACTCACAGCAGTATTTAGCCGCCTTCGTGATTTCAACCTCAAACTTCAACCCGACAAGTGCCATTTCCTAAGAAAGGAAATTATGTATGTAGGGCACGTAATTACAGAAAATGGAGTCAACCCAGACCCTGCAAAAATAAAATCAGTTCAGTCCTATCCCAGACCCAAGAAGGAGAAAGATATTAAAGCCTTTCTTGGTTTCGTCGGCTACTATCGCCGCTTCAATCCAAATTTTTCGAAGATAGCCAAACCGCTCACAAATCTTTTGAAAAAGATACGCCTTTCAAGTTCGACGCAATCTGCGACGAGGCATTTTGCGAATTACGCAATAAACTTATTTCAGCACCAATTCTGTCATATCCCGATTTTGACAAAGAATTTTTTGTCACCTCCGATGCCAGTGATTACGATATCGGAGCAGTTCTTTCTCAAGTTGATGATAAAGGAGATCACCCAATCGCCTATGTGAGTCGAGTTCTAAATGGTGCAGAGACTCGTTACTCAACAATATAAAAGGAACTCTTAGCTATTGTTTTCGCAGTTGAGCAATTCAGACCATACGTTTATGGCAAACAGTTTACAATCATAACTGACCATAAACCGTTAGTATGGCTCATGAATCTAAAAGATCACTCCTCAAGACTGATGAGATGGAGAATACGTCTTGAGTAATATGACTACAAAATAGTCCATAAATCAGGTAAGCTCAACACAAATGCAGACGCTCTCAGTGGAGGTATTCCAGATAGTAGCGAATATTTCGCAGAACCTACCACCTGCGTAAATGTGGTAACAAGGATTCAAGCTAGAGCTCAGGCAAATCTGATCATTCCCGACACGAGTATTATTACACCAAACCCAGCTCCATCCATAACTGAGACTAATTTTCCTCTTTTACTGACTAAAAATACGAATCCTAAATTCGTCATCTTGCCAATGCAAGATACAGAACTTGAAAGAGTGTTGGCTTCGAAACTAAAGCTTTCAGATAAATCTCCACTTCTAGCAAATGAACTGAACTTCTTCACAAAAAAGGACTCCAAAATAATCATATCAGAAATTAATTTACCTTGTCGATCTCAAAGAGATAGATCAGACCTCGAAAAGATTTTAACTGAGATCTGCTCATACACAGAAGCAAATCAGTTAAAACAAATAAATATCTCCTTCCCCATATTAGATCCACAGAATCTAATAATTATTAAAAACATTTTTACCAAGGTCTTCACTGCTAAACAAATAAACATTAAACTCCATCAAGATTCTATTAAATATTTATCCGACATTAATGACGTAGAACAAGTCTTAAGAGATTTTCACTCATTACCAACGAGACCCCATCAAGGTGTTTCCCGTACATTTAAAAGAATCAAAAAACAATTCGGCTGGCCAGGCATGCCAGACGACATCGTAAAGCATGTACGGAAATGTAAACTTTGTCAGGTGAACAAAGTATCCAGCAACCCAAAAATTCCAATGAAAATCTCAAGTATTAGCTCCAAACCTTTCGAAAGAGTGTACCTAGATGTTGTAGGACCTCTCCCAATTTCTCATTCTGGAAACAAATACATCCTTACATTTCAAGACGACCCTTCAAAATTTTCTGAGGCTATTCCCATAGTCGACACCGAGTCTAAGACATTAGCGGAAGCCTTCACGACAACGATAGTGTGTCGACATGGTATTCCAGAAAGTATCCTCACAGATCAGGGTTCTAACCCCATAAGTGGCATGTTGGCCGAGGTATCTAAATTGTTGAGAATAAAACGACTTAAAACTACTCCATATCACCCTCAAACGAATGGTGCATTGGAAAGAAGCCACAGAACCTTAGCAGAATATCTCCGATCTTATGTAGCAAAAGATCCACAAAACTGGGATCCATGGATTCCTTATGCCATGTTTGTATACAATACAACCCCTCATTCGAGTACTAATTATACTCCAGCCGAAATTCCAAACAATTTGAAATCTCCTCCAACCGTTTGCTATAATTACGACAACTATGAAAACGAGTTAAAAGCGCGTCTACAGCATAGCTTCAAAATAGCTAAAGACATAGCCATGGCCAATAAAGAAAAATCCAAACTACAATATGACAAAATCTTTTATGGTAGGCGATAAAGTCCTACTTAAGAGCAGAGTTCGCCTCACTCTTAACCAAAACTCCCTCCTATCACTTATGAAAAGCCAAACTGCGATAGTCGAAGCAACCGCAAATGTTTTCAACAAAACTAAAGCCGCAATTGAAAAGGATTTCTTGGTTATGCATATAAAGTTAATTTCAATACAGATAGCTACATCATTAATGGAAATTAGAACATTGGATAACAAAATATCCATAGAACTTGAATCACTTATTTCCCTGGTTTCGTTAATGGCATTCAGATACAAAAATAACCAGTCGGAATTAATAGATCTCTTAACAGATTCAAGGCATGGAAAATTTCATCCTACATTCATTTCCCCTAGACAAATTGAAGAACTCTTATTGAACATCAGACAGGAATTGCCAAATTCAATGATGCTTCCTACAATAATTTATCACAATTTTACAAATTGAGTACAAATAGCAGCGAATATTTTCAATAATAAAATAATTATCGAGACCCGAATTCCATTCAAGGAATCATACCAATTATTCAAAGCAATGCCATTACCCACAGTCATTCCCCATCCTAAGCACAAATACAAGAACAAAACAATGTGAAGTGAATCTACTAAAGAAGAAACCTATTACACAAAAGTGTAAAATTCTGATCTTGCGACAGGATTACTATTGGACGCAATTACCACAACAGAGCGCCTGGCTTTTCTCCCTGAAAGAATCCCTCCAGATAGACATTATTTGTGAAGATTCCATTAATTCACAAACCCTGCATGGAATAGGAACAATGCACATCAATCTCGGTTGTTATGTTCGCAGCAAGGAATTCATCCTGCACGACATAACGTAAAAAGGTCCAAATTCAATTCCCATTTTATCCCAACGATGAACATTTCCAATATAATATGGAATATGACGTCTTCTCCCATGGAAACGTTTATAGAAACAAATCCCTTAAATATTACAACAAACACGGATCTAGAAAAACTTCTCGAATCCGTTCGTTTCCAAAAATATCAAGAATTAATTCCTCTTAATCCAATAAGTAATCATCAAATTCATCTCTATACAATATCATATGTGACAATTGTTTTAATCATCTCTATTGCCTGCGTCTATATGTACATTAAATATAAAAAACGAAAATGCAAAAACATAACCCTGGAACATGAGATGGATGGTATGCCTAGAGCTGCACCACGAAAACTTAGGTTCAAGATAACCGCAGCACCACAAAGAAGAACCACAGGAAACGATTAACTTAGAGACAATAATAAACGGACAATATTAACCTTTTCTCCTCAAATTTTTATCATTTTCAACAACCCCTATTCTCATTCCAACGATCAAATGCACTCTATAATGAACAAAAATTAATATATTAGAAAACAAAAGGGAAGTAAACCTACACGAAGAAAAAAGAAAAAATTTAACTTGTTATACCATATGTTTAGGTAATATGTACGTACATGTATATATTTATATAAAATTTATAAAAAAAAAAAAACAAGAACAAAAAAAAAAACACATTCTTGGTGACTAGGTAGAATAGAATAATGGTTTTTATAAAGAACACATTATTTATTTAAATATCCTAATAAAAATAAATAAATAAATAAGATAATAAAATTATAGGCATTTACATAAAATAAAAGCATTAGAACTATAAAAATGGCAGTAAAAATCATACCATTTAAATAATAATAATAATAACGCAATTTCTCTGTGTAAATGCAAATTTTAGTATATATTAGTTAATATTAAATCGATTGTTTAAAATTAAAAAATAATAAATAATTAAATATAGCAAATATATATATGGTAATAACTTTGAATACCAAAGAGAAAATATATAAAGAAACTTTGAATTTTATCACAACTTCTTCTTTATTGAAAAGGAAAACAAAAAAAACAAGAGTACAAGTTTGTACAAACTTTTTTATTTTAGTACATAAGAAAAAAAAAACAATTTCTCTTAGAATATTTTAATTAAATTTTACTATAGTTTTACAATTTTGTAGTTAGTTATAGTTATCTACATAACAGTTGTTTTAATATATATATTTTAGCTTTGTTATTTGGAAAGAAAGTTTCCTTCATAAATGAATAAAACTTTCTTTTCCCCAGGGGGGAGGGATGTTGTGACTCAGGTGCGTTAATAACAACCATAAAGGTCCATGCACCAATATATTGCCCTACGCAATATATCGATGCATTGCAAAGTTGACCCTGAAAATTAATTTCATTTAAAATTTAAAATGCATTTAAAAATGCATTTCCATTCTGCAACAAAATGCAATTTAGCATAAATTGCATTTTGTTATCAGTCACACATTCCACTCACACGGTATGCACACTTACCTACATACAGTGTCTTCTTACTTTTTTTCCGTATGTACGCTGTACATACGTACATTACCTACTTAATCCAATCTAATTGTATGTACATACATACATACAATTATCAAAATTATTCCCGCCCTCTTAAAATTAATATTTCAAGACGAGCGCACAAGCGCATATCGCATTACAGATTTGCATTGTCGCATATAGCTCGTATCAAAAAACTTTCGCATTTTCTCAAGTACGTTTTTTCAACGTCGTTAGAAAACAATAAAAATGAAAAAAGAGCTTTAAAGCGATAATGGGTACCTGGGCGCAATTTGCCTAAACCTCGAGCAGTTGGAATTTTAAAACCGCGGAGAAAAGTTTGTTTTTTGAAGCCGACGCTTGAGTATCCCAAAGGAGGAATTAATTAAATCGGTCGAATAAAAGTAACCAATAATTTTTCTGTGAGATACTAGAAAAGGAGATTAGAAAGGAAAAAGCAATTTGTGATTTTAAACCTTCTATTTTGTGTCAGTGAAAAAGATAAGAATTAATTATTAGAAAATAATTAGTTAAAGGTGACTTAGAAGAAAAGTGGTATATTTGTATTTAAACAAAAAAAAAACAATAAATATATAAAAGAATAACACAGATGTACAAAAAAAAACAATAAAGAGATAAATTTTGACTACTGCCAAAATTCTTGTTTATTTTGTGGTAAAGAAAAAAAAACTTTCTCCCCAATCGCTCCTCCCCGGAAGCGCTGGGAAATACGAGCGATTGTGATCACAACAGTATTGCTGTGATTTCGTACGGAATGTTAAATGTCTAAATTTATGTGTAACGAGCACAGCTGGCCTAGAGACCAATTAGGTTATTCCGCCGACAATGATCCAAATTTAACAGGGAATTTGCAATTTTTCCTGGCTCGTCAAATCCTGCATCCGGGATGGCTTGATATGCGCAGTGAACTCTCGAAATCTATATTTTGTACTGTCGAGGTTAATGAACATTCAAACTACTCACCGCAACCTGGTGTAATTTGAGCCTAGAGATGGTGCAATTTTCTCACCAAAACAATAATACAGGCACTAATAACTAGTTTCTATTTTTTAATGAAACAAAATTTAACTTAGAATTCACTTCAATTATTTCCTTTGTTACACACTACTGTCTACTCTGGACCTCAACGGCCCAAAACGTAAGTTCTCCGCATTAATAGTGTGATGCTGTATTATTATAAATTTTAATACTAACACCCGCTTTTCATCTTTTTTAGCGACTTCGTAACAATATTAATGTTATAGCTCTGGTTGAGGAGTATATGATGTTAATCTGGCGGAAGGTATATCTTTCTGGTTCAGCTGATGCACAAGTAACTTTTTCAATTCCTGTATATCCTATTTGTATGATAAGTATGCTCCCATTCGTAAACGATTTTTTAAGCCTGATGGGTGCCCTTGATTCTCAACAGACATTTTGCAGTGGATTTTGGAGCGCGACTATCTCCATTTTGAGTACATCCCAAGACTGTGGAAAGTCTTAACGCCTACAAACTGGCAAGAAATAGTGTTACATCTAATTTGCCCGAATTAAATCGACGATATCAGGGTTCATTTCGTGATACTAATCTTCCTGCAGGTAAAGTATGGCGCAATCTGAGATATATTGGGATATGCGGGGATCATGAATTGAAAGCAGACTTTAAGCCAGATAAGCTTAATCAATCTTTCGTTTTTGACAAGCACGCTAAATACTCCTGAATATATTATGAGTAGTACTTCTGAGGTACATGAAGACTTTAGTTTCCGTTCTGGAAATGAATTGTTGCTCGGTAATTAAATCCATTAAATCGGCCGCCACTGACTCTAATAATATATACCCAACATTTTTTATAAAAAAACTATTACCTTTTATTATGCCCTATGTACACTGTAAATAATAATAGGACTATTCCTTAAATTTAAGACACGTTTTTCCTTAAAAATTAATTAATGTAATTTTGTCCGATATAAAGGGAAAATCAGTTAAATTTCCCCGAATGAATGGAGCATTCATTGAATTTAGGTATTTGGCACTTAAAAACCTATAAAGTACGTAAAATTCCAGAAATGTTAGCGCTTTTGGATATAAGGAAGAGAACATTAAATAAATAAGGTATTTTGCTGCCTTTTTAATGAAAACTTATTTTCGTTTATTTTATTCACACATTGCTTTGAAAACAAGTCATATATTGTTTTTCAATATTTTGTTTGAGCGTGCCCAGCGCACCAACATAGCTTCATTAATACTTAGTAGTATGGCGCATAAGAAATGATCTATTCAGCTCATTCTTATGCTTCTTTAAAGGGGTGGTGCTACCACCTCTTCCCTACATTTAAGGGAATATTCCCTAAATTTTAGGTAATAGTCACTATATTTTAGGGGAAAAAAAATTCCCTACATTTTAGGGAATATTCCCTAAATTTAGGGGGGGGGGAACAGAAATTCCCTACATTTGAGGGAGAAAAACCTATTTACATTTTAGGGATAAAAATCTAATCTACGTTTTCGAAGGTGGAGTTTTCCTTAATCTTATCGACAAATACCTAACCTTTGTGGCGCAAATTGTTGCAACTCACTTTAGGAAATTATTTTTCCCTATGTAGTTCGCATTCTCAATACATTTTTAACTACTTCAACTTTTCCTGAGGCCAAGAAGAATGCCCTAGTAATTGCAGTGCCTAAAAAGGCATTTCCTGAGATTCCTCAGGGCTTCCGACCTATTCGGCTATACTATTTGAAACAAAATCCTAGAGAAAATAATGTCTACACAGACGATGGCATATTTTAAATGTAAAAACTCAATACAGACATGCAGTCCGGCTTCCGAGCATATCGTAACTGTGAAACGGCTCTTCTGAAGGTAAACTCGGATATACTTGACTCGCTTGATAATAATAATATTTCAATTCTGGCAAAACTGGATTTCTCCAAGGTATTTGACAGCATAGATCAAATACTTTTGCTTCGTAAGCTGAGGTTAAAGTTTAGATCCTCATCTTCTGCAGTTCAGTTTATATAAAGTTTTCTAACTAATCGCTCAGAACAAGTAAAAGTAAGCCATAATAGCTCTAGAAAACTACATGTCAAATTTGGTGTCTCTCAAGGATCAATTCTGGGTCCTCTTTTATTTAGTTTGTTCATTAATGATTTACCAGATCATATTAGAGTATCTAAAATACGCATGTACGCAGATGATGTTCAACTGAATGTAAGTGGTACATTGGAATCACTGCAAGAGTATGTATGTCACCTCAATTTATATTTAAGCAGAATTTCCGATTGGTCAATATCTGTGGATCTCAAACTTAATTCCAGAAAATCTACCTGAATTTTCATATCCAGAGCTACAGCGAACACTTCCGAATTACCTGCGATAATATGGAATGATATTATTTTACAACACCAGCAAAGAGTTAAAAGTTTAGGTGTTTATCTTAATTCCAAGCTAAGCTGCTGTGATCATGTTGGAGATATTTTTGGTAAAGTTTATGAAAGCCTCCGACAGCTTCCAATATCGGCTAAGTTACTACCTTCAGAGTTACGTATGAAACTTGCCAAGGCATAATTATTTCCGCACTTTACATATGGTAGTGTTATATACTCTTCCTTGGATTGTATATGTCTGAATAGGCTGAATGTTGCTTTCAATGATTGCATCAGATTTTTGTTTGGCTTAAGAAGGTTTGACCATGTGTCCCCATATTGTGACTCTCTCCTGGTTTTTTCAATAGGTTCCTATTTGATCCAAAGACCTTTGGCATTGTTACATAAAATAGTATACTCAAAAGAGCGCAGTTATTTGTATGAAAAATTAAAATTCCTAACCTCGCCTCGTCATAACAAAATATTGCTGCCGCGCACTAACACTGTCCCCACATGGAATTCGATATATATATATAGCAAATTGTATTAAACAGGAAAAAGTCCGAGTTGTTTTATTTTCTGGTCCGTTTTTTATCTTCCTCCGTCGAGCATTATTATCCGAAGAAAACTCAGAGCTCGGAAGAGATGGTCAAAGTCTTGCGTGATTTTTGTTTGACGCCATAACGACCACGGAAAAAGGCGCGTGGCCATCTCCGAAGCATCAAGGAGTTGAAACCCGCTAACAAGGGAAAAGAAGTCTGTTGATTCTTAATAGTTTTTAAGAACTTATGCGATTAACCATGCGAAATAAACCAATAAAGGTACAAAAAAACAACACTGAGTACTTTACAATCCAACTATTTATTGCCGCTTCTACTTAGAGAATGAACATTCCAAATTTTTCACAATAATAAGAGGTAGCGGTACTAAGCAAATTCAACTGAATAAATACATAAATATAATCTCTATAGAAGCCAAAAGAAGAACTGAATACAAACAAATCATGTCAGAGTGATAGCATTATATACAGTATCAATACTAGTAAGGAAATTTTTAAGGTGAAAGCAGAAATGTAATACAAGACTGAAATTTAACTATTTACAAATGATTATACTGTAGGCTAGCATTAATCAGAAACTACTACGCCGGCCACTTTGAAAGGACTACCCTTCCTTTCAAGAAGGATCTCCTGAGTCCAATGGCAATGGACAAACTTGAGTAATTGCTTGCTTGTAGATTCCAGATACTGTTTTGATTTTAACTACTCGAACATGTTCATCACGCCCAGTATGAATTTCAATTACTTGACCAACAGGCCATTTTAAGCTAGGCACGGCATCTACCATCTATAAAACCTAGTGCAAAAGTGCTGCTGCATTGACTCAGTCAACTTGTGTCGTTTCTTTAGACTGAATGTAATTTCCTCGGGGTTTGGTTCGTTCAATACAACAAGTGGGCATCCTATAAGAAAGTGCCCAGGAGATAGCAGTATCAGGTCATTTGGGTCGCTTGAGGTGATTGCTATAGGCCTGGAGTTCATTATTGCTTCAATTGGGCAGATTATTGTATACATCTCTTCGAAGGTTAGATTTTAATTACGAACTGTTTTCAGTAAATGGCCTTTGGCTATATTGACTGCCGATTCCTACAGTCCTCCGAAGTCCAGCGAACGTGGTGGTATGAAAGACCACTCTATTCCATCTTGTACACATACTTCTTATGATGTCGTTGGCAGGTTCACTTAGAACGAGTTCCCTGAACTCAAGTAATTCGTTTTCTGCACCTACAAAGTGGAATTATCTGAATATATTTTTGAGCAATTTCCTCGTCTAGCTATGAAGCGTATTAGGGCCAAGAGAAAGGCACTCGTAGTGAGCTCGGTTACCTGCTCCAGATGTGTTGCCTTTGTCACGAAACATATAAATAGTGCGATGTATGCCTATGATGGTGGTCGGCCTCGAATCCTTGATGATACATATACCGATCTACAGTAGTCTAGGCCTGTGATGGTAAATGCTCTTTGTGCGTGTAATCGATCGATAGGTAAGTTTCCTATTAGTTGTTCAGCAAACACAGGACGAGATCGAAAAAAGGATAATGCATCGATGAACGACATGGCGAAAAGTGCTTTTCAAGTTTGCGACCGTAAAACGTTGTCTGATGATATCGAACAAGGTTTGGCAGCCAGCATGTAAATTCTTATGGTGATAGTGACGAATTAGTTCTCGGGTGAATGGATGTGAATGAGGCAGAAGCATTTGATGCTTGGCATCAAACGAAACTGGGGCGTTCTTGATGCGACTTCCAACACGTAATATTCCATGGTCGTCTATAAACGGGCATAATTGCTTTAGTCTGCTGCTAATAATCGAGTTCCCTTTTTGTAGTAGCACTTGTAATCCTTGACGAAGTCATTCCTTTGAATATTTCGTATGATGGATTTTAATGCAGCGTCTAACTCATGAGGAGAGATCGACGCGGGATGTTTGATGTCATGTATGATTTTTGTCTTATATCGTCGAGCGTAGACAAAAACCAACAGTAATCGATGGTAACAACTAATAAATTTGTTTTCCTTTATAAGATCAGCGCATCGTTTGGAGGACGTGAAGGAAAAGCACTGTTTATTCATTTCGGGTAGATTTAATGTAAGGTTTCCAGGTTACTTTAGCCATGATGAATACGAAGACCTGAGAAATTGCGGATCATGAAACCATAGTGTGGACAATCGCAAGTCATTTGGAAGTGCTCCTCTGAAGACCAAGTCAGCTGGATTGAGATGAGTTGGAGTATGATTCCAGCTGCTTCCTGCTCTGTTGAATTTTGAGACACGATTAGATTCGAAGGTTTCCCACTAAAATGATGGGGAGCGAATCCAACCCAATGCTATACTCGAGTCAGTCCAACAGAATGATTCAATACCTGGAGTTTTCAATGTAGCCCTTGTTTTTTGTAGTAGCTTGGCTAGTAACAAGGCAGCGCATAGCTCCAGTCTGGGGAGAGAAATGTTACGAATTTGAGCAACCTTTGATTTAGCGCAGAGTAGATGGATGCTTAGGTTATTTTGCACGTCCTTGCAGCGAATTAAATGAAAGCCCCATATGCCTTTTCGCTGGCATCCGCAAATCCGTGGAGTTGCACTTCAGAGTTTGGTAATGTAGCGTACCGAGGAAATTTTATTGTGATAGCATTATGTACAGTATCACTACTAGTAGGAAAATTTTTACAGTGAAAGCAGAAAATGTAATACAAGACTGAAATTTAACTATTTACAAATGATTATTCTGGAGGCTAGCATTAAACAGAAACTACTAAAGTCCTTTATTTTTTGCTGGGTTTCTCCAAATAATTTCCGGCTGATCGGAGGAAGTGACACTTATTACTGGAAGCCCGGTGCAGGGTGCCACCTCAGCAGCACAGAGGCTGAGACAACTTACAACTAGATGTGCAAAACTCCACATAAGCCCGGAACACTTTTTGAAAGCTCTTTAACTTTTTATTCAACCAAAGAAAGCTACGAGTGCGAAAAATTTATGTGGTATACTACAGCACGAGAGAGACAGAATGTTTAGAGCTATCTATTAGAGGGAAATTAGCTCGTTTTAGTTGAACCGCATTTTTGTGAGGTTTTGCACATCTAGATGTAAGTTGTCTCAGCCAGAGGCAAAGAACACCAGGTAAAGTTCGTCGAATTAATTTGTTTTGTGCTTTTTGCTCAAGCCACTAGAGCTTACCTCGAAAGCTTGGGCCGACAATAGCAGCCAGGGTACCCGCTCGGCCAGGCAACTAACCTAACGGTCCAAGGTTCAAGTTACGGACCACGTCTTGTACCAGGCAACTAACCTAACGGTCCAAGGTTCAAGTTACGGACCACGAGGAAGACGAAAGTTTTATAGCAATATTACTATTATTATTATTATTAATTTGTTTTGTTGATTGCAAGGTCGGACTGTTCTATCAATATGTTGTTTCTGCTTAGGTCTTGAATTTCTGGAAAAATTTTATAAATGCGTATAGTCGAATTAGGAAGCATTGGCTACCAGACCTGTTCTTTGAGTAAACATCAAAATATAATATTGGTATCACTGGGCATTGAGTGGAGAAAAGGGCAATAAATAAAGCAAGTACATAACAGTCTTTGATATATTTCAGTTATCCCTTAGTTTTTTTTGTCGTATTGGGGTAAATACAATTAAAAAGAAAATTTCATAGCTGCTTGGTGAAGGGCGAAGATTTTTCTTTCGTTTATTTTTGACTTTTGGAGTTGCCTGAATAACGTCCTATTTGATTTATCTTGTCATAAAATATTGAAATGAAATTGAATTGAAAATAGGAGTACCTCTGAAGTGGTTGTCGCGAGTGTTTCTCTTCCGATAGGTTTCGTGATCTAGCCTTCTGTGCATAAAATGTTACGAAGGGTCTTAACCGTTACTTTGTCCTTATCTTTTAAAACCCATACCGGTTTCCTGAGCTTGCAGAAGCATACGTTGATGTACGTAACAAATTAGGATACTTCAAACTCCTATTATTTGTCATCACGCATTTTAGCAAACTCAATACTCTGAAGTATAGACACACCACTCTTGCAAAAAAAAGTAAATCGCTTAAAAGAACTAAGTCTGTTGTGCAAATTTAAATATTTAGTCAATTTCCTAAAAAGAAGAAGTTGTCTTACCCTTTTATAAGTAAACAATTCTAATATGCGTAACATTGAAGGAGACGTCTATGCTTTGGACCAACAGACCTGTTCGTAGCACTTGGGAAGTGTCATGTTCTGTCGGATTCTCAAATGTCAAGTGTGATCAGTTCCCAATTGACGTTTCTATCAGTAAAGGTACATTAAATTCCAAATGATAAGCTCAAGTGGGTAGAATCTTTCATAACTAATCGGGCAACTTGAAATGAGATCCCTGTCCAAGAGGTATCACAGTTTGCATTGGTCATTTAAACAAAAGCTTTTAGATTTATTAAAAGGCTCTAAAAATTTATTGCTGGGAATTTTTAGTTCTCTCGTCAATCAAGCTCTCTAGAAAAGTGGTTGAAGGATTCTCAAAAATTTATTCCCTCCTTTAGCTTTTATAGATTGTTATACCTACTGGTTGCAAAACTTTCAAATCGTTTACGCTTCCATCAAAGCCAGTATAAGCCTTCAGTTTACCGTAAAATCGGATAATATTATTCATAAACTTTGAATATCTGTCTATGTTCCGAAATTCATAATCCCAATGATGTTATCTAATATTCATCTCAGATCTAAGAGCATTTAGTTTCTGGTTCAGCCTATTTCTAGTGAAACGCAATACAGGAATGGAAGAGTTTGGTTCGGCTACTAAGGTATTGCGGCATCCGCTTTCAAGGATATTAATGGCTCAGTACCAGAGATAATTGGTTGGGGATGGGAAAGTTTCTTAGCCTATATACCAGAGTGGTACTCTACTCTACATTTTTTTTGTACAAATATACATGTATTGTACATTATACGGCCGGCAATGGCGCGCTAAAATGATGAGGGTCAAAGTCGTCGCCGGACTGTCTGTAATGTAGAAAAATGTGCTCTTCCAGCAGAATTATTTACGACGTAGTACAACATAACTGGAACAAATGGAAACCATTTTTGAGCTCTTTTAATGCTTCGTCGAAAAATTGCTCTTGTGTAAGTTTTTCTATTTTTTTATGGTGGCCCCGTCAGTTGGTCACTTTAAGTCGGTGGTAGGTCCGTTTGCTAGTCGACCTTCTGAAACCCACTCATTCCAATTCAAACAAAGTCATCACTGTCGTCGTCCTCGTCATCATCGTTGGGTGGGGGACAAACATAACTATGCTGTCCTGATGTTTGCACAGTCCTTTCATTATCCATTCCATCAGGTCCATCAAGTATCTACGGGGTCTGTAAAAGTAAGGCAAACATTTTCAACGACTTTTTTTTATGCAAGGAATATCAGTATAGCGATGTACTGTCGTGTAATTCACGATGCAGTGTATCGATTAAAAATTATTAACCATTGCATTAATTTAGATCTCATCTGAGGATAAGACTATGAGCGTACTCAGCCTTAAGTCACGTTGACTGACCAACAAGTATCCACACCCGATACGTGTTGCAATTTATTTGATTCCGTTGAAATCAAATTATTTCTTAGTTACTCAGCTTTTTCTTTGTCACATGAAATATATAAAATTATTGTCAAATAAGCAGAAAAGTTCTTACAGGTAGAAATTAAGAATGAATTGTACAGTTTTACGAGAGCTTTTGAATAAATCGGTCATTACATCGGAAATTAGTCTTGTTTTTTATATCACCTCCGGAGAAATATCACAACTGGCGCCCGAGCAGATGTCGTCTTAAGTTTTTTTTTATAAAAAACGATGTGCAAGTAGTCGCGAAGAGAAGTGATAGTGAACTCCTAGTGCAGAAAAATAAAATTGTTTAAACGCATTTGTCAATAAGTGAAATAATCGCAGTAATTTATTCCAATGAGAACATAGTTTGTCCATTGATCACATTGTCTTTCAGCAATCAGTGAAGTTCCTACAGCGAAACTATTCCGGATCTTCATAACTATTGGAGAAGTGTCATCACTATTGGAACTACATACGTCGAATGTATGCTGTGGCTGACGCACGTACCACTAGCAGTCTTATCGCAGCACTCAACGCCTAGGCTAAACGGGATAAATACGGAACACCCGCAATATTCTTGAGGCACAGACGACCAAAATCTAAGGAAACGCTAATCCTTGGTCTAGTACAAAAAAAAAACCATGAAATCAATTATCTTTATATAAGTACCAAATTTTACATATGAAACGAATTACTATGGAAGAGTGAAATGCAAATTACCACAAACCAAAACCAAAGCTTTCAAAGCAAATTAAGTCAGCAAATTTTTTTTCTTTGAAATTCTTGAACAATGAATAAAACGGTATAAATTTTTTGTTCTTAAATCTTTCATAAAAACTTAAATACATTGAAACTTTTAAAACAAATTGAGTGAATAAATGATATCCTATGATATTTTTAGAAAAGTGAATAGAATTAAACGAAATTTATTGAACTTTCAATAAAACTCAGTAGAATAGAGAGCGAGATCGTAAAATCTGGAAAGCTTAGTGACCAAAATGCAGTTGGGTGAAACACAAATGCGAGGGAATAAAGTGTAGATACTAAATGTTTCAATAATTCGTAGAAAAATCTACAAGCATACAAAAATTATTGAACTATTAAAATAAAATTGTGCGCATTTTTCTGATATAAAGACTTGGTGAAATAAAGTGAACTGTCCATTTTCTATTAAAAAGTCGTACACTTTCATATTTTGTTTTCTTTTCCCTTCCTCCAAAAAGGAGAAAACTTTTTTTTAGTAAAATGTCTCAAATCGAAAACCTCCAAGAGCGGTTAAGCAATTGACAGGAGGAAAAAATGCTCAAATAGAACTCAGTAGGAAATTAGAGCAAAGACTAACGACATTAGAGGTAAAAGCTAAAAATATTTCTGCGACTACCTCTACACTGCCTATACCAAGAAATGAGCAGGACTTAAAAGATATTAGCAAGTTACCAGACTGTGTTAAAGAATTACAAGTTTTTGATGGGAATCCAATACAATACGTTTATTGGGTACATAATGTTGAAAGCCTCCTCAAAACCTATGATATAATTCGAACCAAACCCATGTATAGTGCTATTTTGCAAAGTATTAGGCAAAAAATACGAGGTAAAGCAGACTCGGCCCTTATTTCATACAACATGCCGAAGACAGGGACTCCATTAAAAACTGTTTGTGTCTTCATTACGCAGACAAAAGAGATCTGCGAACTGTAGAATATCAGCTGGGGAATTTGATGCAAAGAAACACGACAATCAATTCTACGCTGACGTCAATCAACAGTTTTCACTTATTGTGAACAAAATCAAAACTGAAGACTATAAGCCGGAAACAAATATCGCGCTTGTAGAAACATATAGAAATAGGGCCTTTGATGTATTTATTCGTGGCCTTAACGAGGACCTTTCAAAGATGATTATGATTCCGAGGCCTAGCACACTACCGGAGGCCTGCTCTTCCTGTCTCGAAATCCAGAACTTGAACTATAGAAACCTGCCAAAACAAAAAAGATCAATTTAGAATGGGAAAAAAAAATTAAGAATTAAAATAAAAGTGAAAAGGAAATAAATAACTATCTATCTTGCAAGAAGACCAACAAACTCATACAAAAACTATGACCGCTGCTATCATTCTTGAGTTCAAGGCAAAGAGAGTTCAATAGTCTAATGGCTTGGACAAGGAATTGACACTCAGAAACCTGATTACCGTAACTTGGAATAACTAAATTCATTTTCATATGAGACCGTAAAAAAATGGTCTTTTGATACAAATAAGTTGGTTTGCGATATTGAATCAAGTTACGTAAAAAAAGGATCATGCGAAAGTAAAAATATGTACGAAGTGTGCAACCAAATATTGAATTCACATAAGCTTGACACAACAGATTTTACATGACCCGACCAAGTTAAAGTTCGATTCTGTAACATTGAAGATCTTTTACCACGTTATTATTGGGAATCACCTCGTTGTTCATACTGAGCACAGGGCAGCTGACTATATCAATTAGGTTGTTATGTATAATTATGGTATTGGACTTACAAGGGTTCAGAGCAAGCTTATTTTCAACGGTTCAATTATAAACGCTTCTTCAATCAGAATTCATACACACGCTAGCATCACACATTTGATTCTTCTGACAGTAAGACGGTAAACAGTAAATATCCTAAAATTGATTGTTGAGGCACGCCACTAAATACTGGCAGAAAATTAGAAACTCTGCTCTCACAGCAAACCTGTTGCAGCCGACCTATGAGGTGACTTTTGATAAGCTTACACGCTAGAGTAGAGAAGCTCAAATGTGTAATGAGTTTATTAATTAAGACGGGATGATCAACAATATCAAATGCTTTGGAGAAATCTAAGTAACAGGCTTAGAATAGTTAAATTATTTGCCGCCATTGCTAAGCGTATGTCATCGCTTATTTTAATTAAGGTTGCGAAACACGTTTGCTTTGGCCAAAAGCCGGATTGAAAGCATGATAATAGACCACTACTTTTAATATAATAACACAGCTGATTGTACATTAATTTTTCGAGCACTTTTGAAAGAAAAAAAAAGACAGGAAAGTATTAAAATAGGACGATAATTCGGTGTACCAAATCTTTTAAGAAGTAGAAAGATTTTAGTCAATTTCCAGTTGATGGGAAATGTGACAATGAAATAATATTATTAAAGATATATGTTAATTGTGCAATTAGGAAAGTAATTATGATTTGTATAAACCGGGGATGAATACCATCAATTTCCATAGCATTGGATCTAATGGCCATTATTGCCTGAGATTAAAGTGTAAGCTCTGTTACATTTGTGAATGAGTACCTGTTATTTGGATCGTCCCGATGAAAAGTTGTTAAAACATTGCCCATTTCTGCCGCCATAGATTCAATGGAGGTGGAGAGAGTGAACGCAAGAGTTGGTTCATATAAATATTTAGAAACAATAGGGGATTTTATTTACCCACTACGATGTCTCTTAAATTCATCCATAGCTTTTTATTACGGAATTTCACATTGCACTTCGATCTCTAAAAATTTGTTTCTGGTCGATGGGTTTCGTGGTTTACTGAATTACAGAGAGTACAAAATATGTTCCACCATTCAGGAGTTCTAAGCCGTTTCGACCTTCTTTCCGCCAAATTAAAAAGATAGTTCACTAAAAAAGCAACCTGATAATTGCCCATTGATACCAAAGAATATTATCGATTCCAGTTGAATACAGATGCTTTAGGATATCGGCTGTTGTGGTCAATAATAGAAAAATGGCGGTAACAGAAAGATTCTTCAGCAGCATCCGTTTGCCCCACACCATATATAAAAATTAAATCATGCCTGGAAAAGTTGTGTACTGAAAACTGCTTCAAAAATTCAACATTTTCAACATTATAAACAATGAAATGGACTAGTTATAAGGACGAGGTAGAACTAAAATGAGCTGGGCATATATTCACAAAATTTAAGCCAAATGACTGGACCATATATCCGAAGTATCTTGCTGTTACACTAGAGGTTAGTAAATCTATGTTGAAATCACCACAGATAATTCCAACGGCAGCCCAGTCTCAGACACAAAATTCATATCCATATTATTAAACGTATCTCTAAAATCGTCAACATTTGGAAATAAATTCTGGGCGGTAATATGCCAGCTTTTCAATCCACGGCTCTACATTATGCGAGAATTTTTTACCAGTCCATCAGGCACTGAAACACCTAAACTATTCATATTATAAAGAACTTAAATACAAAGACTTAACCAGCAAATGAGAAGCTTATATGGCAAATGTAGCAGGAATTCTTTTTCTCATTCAGACTTACACTGCGCGATAGATTAACAATAAACCCAACATTATAGATTTCAATAAATGGCTGTTGTATACCTAAATTGCCGGAAATAGGTAATTTAAAAATAATATAATTGATTAGATTTAATTATTCATACATAGGTGTAAGCTAACCATGATTAAAACATGGTTAGCTTATCTCCCTGCAAGGCGAAGAAATTGCTATCAGCAATTTCTTCAATTTCCTTTGCATAAAATAAAAATATTTTACCACAAAACGACTAGGGAAAAATAAAAGTTTTAAGTTTCATCCCAAGTCGTTTCATTAAAAAAAATCCCCGCGACAAATCTTACCTTCAATAAGTATTGCCGTCAACACGACATGTACATATGTACATATATACATAGATACATATCGGGCGTATGAAATTTTACGTCGGTGAAGACTGAAACGATCAACTCTTCACCGAAAAAGCTCTTATCAGCAAATTGTCGCGAGCTGCATACATTGTGATTGCAACAATGTATGCACGATAGCAAGACGATGGTTTGATATTTATGAAAATATCAAATTTCATTTCAACCTTCGTCCGTCGCGATAATCCAGGGCATGTGTAAACATGTCCAGCGGCAAACAATTTTCTCAGGATAGGAATGATAATTAAGCATTTTCCTATCCTGAACGAAGAGACTTGAGATTGAAAACAGTCGATTTTTCGGCCCGCCGTTAGAGAGTTCTCAGTCGATCGCTGGTAATAAAAAGAAAAATAGAAGAGAAAAAAAAGGAAAATTGTACATAAAGTAATAACAAAAATTGCGGTTCGGTTTATTGTGGGAAGCTTGCAGGTCGGTATAGCAAAGTTAAAGTTGAATATTGTAAACAAATTGTGATTTGAAATAAAAAAGTAAATAAATTGTGGTTGAAAAATAAATTGTGACTGATCAAACCAGTTAATTCGTTTCGTCCATCGTTTGATTGAGAGTAACCAGAACAGGATGCAACGCGAAATAGCACAGGATATTCCGACCATAGTATTGGTCAGTGAGTAGCCCTACGGTATATATATATATATATACAACAAAATTGGCGCAGCCGGTAGGATAGTGGAAGCCTGCTTTTCTAAAAGTAAAAATACAAAGGCATAAGAGCTTTAAAATCCGCTATCGTGCGAACCTAAGGAATCCCATTGACTAAGCCACTCAGGCCAAGTCACCCCAAACACTCGAATAGATACCATCTCTAGGCGCCTTTGCTCCAGGCGGGCAAGTGTTCACCCAACTTAGTGCAAAAGCCCCACCGAGGGATACAATATACAGTCCAAAGAAGGAAGAGGAGAAACATTCCAACTTGCCCCAAAAGGACGAATACAAGCCAGCCAGGACATAGCTAGACAAGCAGCCTAAAATTTTAGCAGCCTGCGCTCATCAATCAATCGCTAGCGGTCAACGATCCTGAGTTGAAGAGGAAATCGAAGACGGCTGATAAGCCCCCTTTTCAACTAGATCCAGGGGAAGTTAAGACGGCCCAAGGCCCGTCAACTGCAAACACAAAACGAAATCAACCGAGCAAGGTTTGAGAGGGAGGTCGAAGGCGGTTAAATAAATCCCCCTTTTCGCCAAACAGCGCATCATATGCCAGCCGACAGCCCTGCTCTACGTCAGCAGGAAACAGACGCAGCAGCGAGGGAAAACTCTCCATCTTTAGCCGACGCGGGATCAACCCCAGGTGCCAATATACAGCACCCCGGTGAAGGTACATCATGTGCTGCAGGAGAGAAATCTCCACCGTCATCGCCAACAGGATCGCGACTTAGAAGCGGGACCATTCTGCCAAGTCTTAATACACAAGTAAGTCTTGATAAATTTTTAAATAAATTGTACGAGAGAGCGTGAGAATCAGGAACGCTAACCATTACACAGTGTGATTCACTCAGGAAAAAACTGAGTCAAACCCGCGAAAGCAGCCTCGCACAAATAAAGACACTGCAGGAAAATATAGTTCGGTTCCTTGAGGAACTAAGTAGGCTTGCTGAATCCACGCGCTGCCTCCCAGTAGATAAGGAGAGTACTATAAGTCCAAATTTAGAGTTAGGAAAGAATAAGAGTGTTAATTTAAGTAATAGTGAAAGTGCCGACGGTGATAGTAACGGTGAAGTGACTAAAACAACTCCCGAAGACCTGCTGATCGATTGGCTCGAAGAATCCTTAACGGAAATCAGCCCAGAAACAAGCCCAGTTAGTTCACTCAAATTTAAATTTCCAGTCAATAGACTACACACAGTGGTGGACTACGCTAAGGTAGCTAAACTAACAGCTCAACTCGTACCCTTATTTTTGGGTGAAAGTACCCCACAATTGGGACGAGAACCACAAACCATCATTGGCTGCTGCAAACAAACTACGCAGTGCCTAAATAATGAGGAAAAAGTGGCTTTCATTCAAGTCTTACCTACAAGGCTGACGCCTATCAATTATTCGCTTCAGACGTCCCTGCTTCATTTACTGCAGTAGGGGGACCTCTAAATAGAACATAGCTTCCCCGTGAGACATACCAAGAATTAGTGAACAAATTAATCACTACTAGACAAAACCCGTTAGAATCTCTCACTGTCTTCATTACAAGATTGAGACAGTTGTTGACGATTTGCAATTGCGCCAAAACCGCTTTGAAAAGTGGAGTAACTAGCCCACACCTGTGTCAATATTTGCTCACGCAGGGAGAAGGTGAGTTAGAATCACTCATACAGAAGGCCCTGGACATGGAGAAATTACAGCAAAGTGCTACATTCGTCCATACTCCTCTGGTACAAGCTCCTCCAGTGACTCCAGTATACCCAGATTTACGAGTGAGAGCTTACTATAGAGCTCCCTACTATCAAATGCCATCCACACCTATGTTCGCATCACCTCGAGCTCCAAACCCAAATCAGTTTTCACGCAATGTAAATAATCCAGGTTCATCACAGTCACGGCAAAGGCCTTTTACAAACACTGATGCCAGAAACTCGGATACAGATGCACTGGTCCGTAACATACGTGTAATTTTTGCCATCGAAAGGGTCATACATGTTCAGATTGCCTTAAGCACAAGATCAACCCTTTTTATTCAAACTGCAAAATCTATGGACATGACGTCCGTGATTGCAGAAAAGTCAACAAACGCAACAGATTGTTCCTACACGCCTATCCAATAGCCCCACACAGGAACAACACAACACTAAAAGTCCTCAAGTCTTCAATATAAGACTCAAATGCACCTTTTGTGGTCGCCGAGGACCTGCCGCCAGAAGAAAAAATGGGAAGCCGGGAGTCAGGGAAACGGCATGCAGCTGACCCAACACTCCCCAGCCCGACTTTAAACCCACAACGCAAATCAAAAGGGTCACCTCAAGCGCACGAATCCGGTGTCCCTACAGTGAAACTTCCGCTGGACATCAGCCTTAACAGCCATACAATACTAGTAGTAGACACTGGCGCTGAGGTTAGTGTTCGAACCAAATTGCTTCGAATATATATTTTAACCGATAACTTCTGAAAAGAAAATATCCTGAAAACAAAGCATCAAAATTCTTAGTAAAATTAAATCTGATTTGATTTCTCTTAAGCAAAAAACATGTACACAGCCCAACATAGCCATGTATTTGTCATCTTCATAGCATATTGCACAAATACAACATAAAAGTATAGCCTCATTGACCAAATTAAATTAAAATTATTATCAAAAAACAATTCCTGAAAAGGGAACATATTAAAACAATACCATGCTGAAATTGAGTTCTGAAAAGAAAACAAATTCAATCTAATTACAATTTTCCCAAAAATAGGTACAACATCTATCAAAAGCATGTGTTGTCATGTAACATACAATTCATGGCACAAATTCAATCAGATCAAGCAGATCAATTTGCAACTCTAGCATTATCACCATTATAAGTACCATCGAACAGGAATTTCTTCTCTACGTGATACGAAATAAATTTTTTGCAAATATAATTTAATTTAACACAACAGCATGTGTTGCTCTAAATTTCTTGTTGCTATGCATTTTCGGTCGTTGCTAGGCAAATTTTATCGCTAGTACCATAAGAGCACAGCTGCATTGCCAATTCTTGTAATCATGCGCCGCTGCTACTCTATCAGTGGTGTCGTGTGCCAGCAAGGGCTATATAAACGACAAGCTGACTGATCTCGATCTCTTTTTGTGCTTGGCAACGCTTGGGGTAAGTTGGCTGTGTAGGGACTAAGATTTATATCGGGTATCGACTGATATTTCGGGTCTCGACTGAAGATAAGATAATACTTTAAGCCGGGTCTCGACTGACTTAAAGAATATTATCTCCGGTCTCGACTGACTTATAGAATATTATCTCGGGTCTCGACTGAGATAATCTTTTACTAACAATCATTTCTGGTTTCGACGGAAATAAACGCATCTTATTTCGGGTCTCGACTGAAGATAAGATAACACTTTAAGCCGGTCTCGACTGACTTAAAGAATATTATCTCGGGTCTAGACTGAGATAATCTTTTACTAACAATCATTTCTGGTCTCGACGGAAATAAACGCATCTTATTTCGGGTCTCGACTGAAGATAAGATAACACTTTAAGCCGGGTCTCGAAGAAAGGAGTATTTAAAGATCTCAGTATAATAAACTCCAATGAGGCATGCACTTTACAGACCACTTTTGGAGCCGGAAAGACATTGGAAAATTGCAAGAGCAACTTTAATTTTCAAAATAAAATTCCCTGCAAGTTTCAGGTGGTACAAAACCTGCCAGGTCTTTCCGTTCACGGCCTATTAGGGAAAGATTTCCTATCAAACGATTGTAATGTTGAAGGCCCGAACAAAGCACAGAAGTTTCCGTGTACGGAAACAAATCCCAAAGAGTTTACTGTGCCCTTGTCATGCAAAACGGACAAGCTGTATTCGAGAAAAGCAGTCGAAGTGAGGTCACTGATAGAAAAGATGGAACCTACACAGGTTAAGCTATCTACATGCAGTGTCTCCAAGGCATCTCAAAAGAGCAATGCTGGCTGCCATGTTCAACAAGAGCCGACAGAGTGCGAAAAGAGCTGTCTGGGTGATCAAAAGACCAGTGAAATGAGGCAGCATCTGGTTACCTTACAAGAACCAATATACCTAGCTGCTAGGTCACAAATGATCATCACAGTCCCGTTTCGAGTGAAGGAAGAAATGCTATGCCTATCAAAAGAGATAGGCGGTGGAGTCTTCCTGGCCAACAGTTTACTCCCTACTGGGAAAGAACAGCGCTAGTTGCTATACTCAATATTAACAATTTCCAAGTAGTCACCAACAGTTTATTATTACAACTGCTCCGTATACATGTCTACGCCGTCATTCCAATAGAAGAAGCCACTGTTACACAATACGTTCTTAAGCCGAATAAATCGCAACCGAGTAATACAAACAAGAGTGAGCTTCCCAGGGCGGAACAGAAGTCAAGCAAGACTTTTGTCTCGAAAATACATAGACACAAGTTACTAACATGGCCCAAGAGCGCTATACAAGACGCGTGCGAGCTCAGCAAGACCCGAGTAGAGGCAACAATGACTCCACCGTCTAAGAAAATAAGTTATAAAAGTTTTGCATGGCCCCAGAACCAAATCAGAGATGCAAGCGAGCTCCAGAAGCGTACAAACAGAATGCAGCTGACTCCTCCATCCAATATACGATGTAAGATAACCACAGGCACAAGGAGCACAACAATAGGTGCGTGTGAGCTCCACCAAACAAAGTTAGCGTTAAGAAAAAACAGTGGCCCAAGAGCCCTATAAAATCTTCGTGCGAGCTCAGTAAGACCTATTTAAAAGCAAAGTTGACTCCACCACTTAGTAACATTAATGTTAAGAAACCGCCTTGGCTCAAGAGCCCCATCAACTGTGCGGGCGAGATTCGTAAGACCTCATTTAAGGCAAAGTTGGCTCCACCGTCAATATTATTAAGAGAACCAATTTTCCAAGGCCCATTAGCCAAAATACGAATGCGTGCGAGTACTCGGACCAATCGAAATAAACTCTGAGACATGGTACTCCACCATTCAAGTTGCAGGAAGCCCATTCCCTGCCATCTAGTAATGTAAGTAAACCAGATAGTAAGTACATAGCTACATAAAATGAGAAAAGAAACGCAAGCTTTTCGGAAAACACAGCTATCTTACAACACGTGAGGTACTTATTTCCGGATGATATAGATCCCATACATACCCCGCAAGTCAACAGGTTAGACCAAGAGCTCAGCCTAGACCCAAATCTAAATGCGGAAGAAAAAGCTTCGATATCCGAACTCTGTTACGAGTACAATGATATCTTCTTTCTCAAAGGTGATAAGATCACACATACAAATTCTATCACCCACAATATTCCCTTAATACAAGATCAAGCGCCCATAAACCAAAAGGCCTATAGATTACCAGAGACCCAGAGACAAGTAATAAATGAGCAATTAAGAGAAATGCTAGACAACGGAATAGTCCAAACTAGCAAAAGTCCTATGAATTCATCCTTATTAGTGGTGCCCAAAAAGGCGGGACCCGATGGTGAAAAAAGGTGGCGCGTCGTTGTCGATTTTCACAAATTAAACGAAAAGACAAATGGCAATGCATTTCCGTTATCTGGAATCGAAGATATTCTCGACCACCTAGGTAATGCCAGGTATTTTACCACTCTCGATTTGGCCAACGGCTATCACCAAGTCTAGGTCGACAAAAAAGATCGACATAAGACCGCTTTTAGCACTAATTACGGGCACTAGGAATTCAAGCGTATGCCATTCGGACTTAAAGGAGCTCCCGCTACATTACAACGCCTCAAGAACTTCGTTCTGACAGGCCTACAAGGCCTCGTATGTTTCGTTTATCTTGACGACATCATCATTTACGGTAAAAACCTAAATGACCACAATGATCAACTTCGCAAATATTCGACAAATTGAGAGAAAACAACCTCAAACTGCAGCCAGAGATGTGCCAGTTCTTGAGACGAGAAGTTGTTTACCTAGGGCACAAATGGTCTAGCGAAGGTGCATTACCAGACCCCAGCAAAACGGCCTGCGTCCAAACATTTTCTGTTCCTAGAACAGAAAGTCAAGTTCAGCCGTTTTTAGGACTCGCCAATTACTACAGAAAGTTCATTCCGGACTTCTCAAAAATAGAAGGAGGTCTGCAAACTGCTAAAGGTGAAGAAGTTACAGACTTCCGCATACCATCCACAGTCTAATGGAGCACTAGAGCGTGCCCATAGACCATGTATCGAATATCTGCGTACAATCGTAGACGAAAATTCCAAAACATGGGATCAATTCCTGTGAACCGCATTCGTGTACAATAACAGTGTACACGAGAGTCCTAAATTAAACCCAACGGATTGCCTTTACGGCTTCACGGCTGATGTCCCATCTAATTTAAAACGGGATCCTGAATTCGTTTATAACCACGAAAGTTATTACCATATGCTCAAATACAGACTCCGGAAATCATATGCCACGGCGCGTAAAAATCTCTTAGCCAGCAAACAACGCTCAAAGGCATATTACGACAAAACAGTCAGGCCTCTCACTTTCAACCTAGGAGAGAAAGTCCTCCTCAAACGTGAAAGCCGAAAACACAAACTGTCTCAAATCTGGGTTGGCCCATATCTGGTAATCAACGAACCTAGTCCAACAAACACTACCAAAAAATAGGCATGCGGTAGGTTGTAATACACAACAACCGTTTACAGCCCTAATACGGGTAGTATACTGGTACATACACCTTTAGAAAATAAGTCCCGCTGAAACAAAATTTCACGAATTAAACTAGCAACTACCTATTTAAAAGTTCCGCAGTCGGAATTATTTACTATGACTCACGGAGTCAACCCTTTCCTAAATTTTATTTAAATCAATACAAAATACGCTAAATAAACGTGCCCATACATACGTTATTACTTATAACAAAATAAAAATAAAACTGAACATAATTAAACAACTCCCCAATTCAATTTTTGAATGAGTACATTGCTCATATTTTGACGAAATTTATCTCGTATTCCTTTTAGCAACTAAGCCCCCATTATACAAACTATCAACAATTCAGTTAAGCAATACTATATTTAAATATTATATGCTATGTAGTATGACCAATTGACTAATGAAGCCTATCCTTCATTTTCTACAGAACATGACGCACATATTAGTGTTAATATGCTGCTTCCATCTGGCAATGGGACAAATACAATCGGATCCCTACACAATGAGTCCTCTGAATAATACAGGAATACTGTATGAGGATTTAGGAAAATTACAAATATACCACAGTATATGGAACATACTAACGGAGATCAATCTAATGGAACTGGACAACCAAACACTTATGGAAGAACAGGCGGAACATCTAGGTACAGGTTATGCTTGAATCGCTCTCAAACGGATGAACTGTGCCTGGTTCAACAAAAACATGTTCATTCTCTCTTGGAAAATATCAAGAGAAGACCAAGTGTCATTCGAGAAGTGGTCCCAAAATCAATATCAACAAGATCTATTTCGATGGAATAGGCAATGCAATGCACTATCTATTCGGGTCCATGGACAGCACTACTGAACAGGAGGTATACAGTCGACTCGAGGAGCTCGAAACGAATACAAAAACACTAGCCGACGTGGAAAAACAGCAGATCAGTGTAGTCAAATCTACACTACAGCAAATCCAAAAGCCATTGGCATCCTCTGCAGGAACGACAACGTCAAATAAGTCTCCAGGTAAATAGAATGCAAAATATAACAGACGACTTACTGATGATACAATTGAGGCAGGAAATAATTTCAAGCCTGATCTTACAAATTGTCGAGATTGAGTACAGGCAGCAAGCCTTACTAGACATAATAATCGCCAGTAAAAGTCATCAATTGCATTCGCTAGTGGTGTCACCCAAGAATTTATTAGAGATATACCACAAGTCCCACGCTACGTGCCCAGATGCACAACTGTCTGTCGCTGTTATACCAGACAGCAGAAAGAAAGGCTCGACTAGTTACACAAATGAGTTATTCGAATACAACTCCCGATTTTTAATCTACCAGAAATGAAGTTGTATAGAGTGCATAGTTTTCCAATACACGTAAATAAAAAACAATCGTTGGTAGCTGAAATACAGTACTCGCACGTAGCGCACCAGGTACGGACACAGGATATCCTATTATAAAAACAGCAGATCTTAAAACCTTCAAAAAGGTCACACCATATTCCAAAGAGGATACTTACATCGATAAGCTAGGCATTCCTGTAACAAAGATAACTATGTCTAAAAAATGCATAGTGAAGCTGCTCTCTAACCCATTAAAGGAAGAGCCACAGTGCCAATTCACAGCACAAATACCTCCCAGAAATCTACTTATCAAATTAAGTAAACCCAATTCGTGGATATTCTCGTTAATAGAACCAACAATAGTACACCTCCAGTGTACCCAATAATTCTTAACCTCAAAGATTGAAGGTCATTGAATAATCACTATAAACCATCCCTGCCAATTACAAATAGGATCCCAAATCCTAAACTATGACACAGAGAATATCCAGCCATTGAGCCTCAAACAACCCAACTACTTCCCAAATATCGCTCCGTTAGAGCAAGTGGTAGAAAAATACCTCAATAAAACCAAAGAAAAGGTACAGTCTGAAAAAATACAGACAGAACTGTACTCAGGAGATGACACTAATAGCATCATCCTAGAAGGCACCCAGTCATTAAAAGAACTAGACGAAAAGTTAGAAAAAATAGATCGTCATATCAGTCACCACCCTACACATTTCCTACCTGCAACATCAGTATCCTTAACTGGTGTTGTCATCACATATATGGTACTGTACCTGGTCGCCAAATGGCTAGTCCCATCTATTAAAAATTACCACTTCCGCAGATCTAAAAAAAACCCTGAGGCGGAGGAACAAATCGAACAAACCGAAATAATCGAACCTACACCTCTTAAAAGGACCAGCATCCTACCACCTACTAGGTCAGCGCAAGTGGTATAATGCCACCACTTCATACAGTCGCAATAAAGAAGCCAATCACTGGTAATAGAACACATAAAAAATAAATGTAAGTGGTTTCTACAAACCCCAAAAAATCAATTAGTACTAATAAATAATAAGAAACACAAAAGGGGAGAGGACATACATAAATAATTACTAAAGCCTAAATTGAAGAGAAAATAGTGTATTAAAAACATATATACATGTAGTTTTATACATAAACCAAAAAGCAAAGTAAAAGATATCCTCCCCCTTAGTATTAGATAATAACAATAAGCAATAAAAATAAAAAGAATAACACTAGAATTACAAATAAAGGTAATAAAAATAAAACACTAAGTCTAAACTAGAATAGAAACTAAATAACTAATACCTTTAGATTAGAATGTAGGGTTATACACGTGTAACAAAAAAAAAATATACATAACTTACAAAAAAAAAAGTAGAAATTAGTAAGATAAGAAAGGAATAGAACAGAACAGAAATATGTAGATATTTAAGAACAATTTTAGAAAAATAAGATAACAAAAAATTTGTTTTAATTAGAAAAAATGTAAAAGCCAAATCGACCAACAGCCGAACCACCGAAATAGCCCCAACAACAACTTCCCCTGAGAATTATTTCTCTTCAAAGAATAATCCTCTTTTTCGCAGGTGGAGGGATTTTTGTATACCTAAATTGCCTGAAACAGGTAATTTAAAAATAAATATAATTGATTAAATTTAATTATTCATACATAGGTGTAAGCTTACCATGCTTAAAACGTGGTTAGCTTATCTCCCTGCAAGGCGAAGAAATTGCCATCAGCAATTTCTTCAAATTCCTTTGCATAAAATCAAAATATTTTCACACAAAACGACTTGGGAAAAATAAAAGGTTTAAGTTTCATCCCAAGTTGCCATCAGCAATTTCTCCACATTCCTTTATTAAAGGCAAAAAGTATTTCCCACAAAATGACTTGGGACAAACAAAAGTGTTAAATATCAACCCAAGTCGTTTTCATAGAAAATAGCCCCACGATAAATCTAGCCTTCAGTAAGATTTGTCGTAAAGACGATATGTATGTGCATATATACATAGATACATATCTCGCGAATGAAATTTTACGTCGGTGAAGACTGAAACGATCAAGTCTTCACCGAAAAAGCTCTTATCAGCAAATTGTCGCGAGCTGCATACATTGTGATTGCAACAATGTATGCACGATAGCAAGACGATGGTTTGATATTTATGAAAATATCAAATTTCATTTCAACCATCGTCCGTCGCGATAATTTTGGGTATGTTTAAACATGTCCAGCGGCAAACAATTTTCTCAGGATAGGAATGCTAATTAAGCATTTTCCTATCCTGAACGAAGAGGCTTGAGATTGAAAAATCTAAGTCTCGAAAACAGTCGATTTTTTGGCCCGCCGTTAGAGACTTCTCAGTCGATCGCTGGTAATAAAAAGAAAAATAGAATAGAAAAAAAAGGAAAATTGTACATAAAGTAATAACAAAAATTGCGGTTCGGTTTATTGTGGGAAGCTTGCAAGTCGGTATAGCAAAGTTTAAGTTGAATATTGTAAATAAATTGTGATTTGTAATAAAATAGTAAATAAATTGTGGTTGAAAAATAAATTGTGACTGATCAAACCGGTTAATTCGTTTCGTCAACCGTTTGATTGAGAGTAACCAGAAGAGGATACAACGCGAAATAGCACTGGATATTCCGACTATAGTGTTGGTCAAAGAGTAGCCCCTTCCTTTATTATGGTATATATATATTGTAAAGCAATGAAAGAATAATATCTTTCAACTTAACTTGTAACAGATAATGTTACCATGCATTGTAGAGCCATGACCACAGACAAGAAAAATAAACAGAAATCAGAACGATAAACGAAAAGAAAAACAAAACAAACAAAGTTTGCTCGACCTTAAGAGGAATTTGCAACATACGCAAATTTCGCTTTACATGCAAAAACGTTCAATTATGAAAACATAAATGTATGTGAGGTCATCGCTCTACCAAACCAATAAGAAGTGATTCATTATGAAATTCAGTGATCAGAATTGTTGACACTGCAACTATGATCAATGAATTCGATTATTGCTTCAAGTATTGCAATTCTGCAATAACTCCCCCCTTTAGAATTATTAGACACATTGTTTAGTATGTAAGAAAATTGTATAAATAACCAGTGCCTGATCAATAAAAATCAGAATTAATTTGACTATCGAAAGGTGTCTATTATTTCTCGCAATAACATCGGCATACTCTGCCATCCTATTGAACAGCGGCATACTCTGCTTCAATACATAGTAAACATCGGCATACTCTGCCATCCTATTGAACAGCGGCATACTCTGCCTCACAACATCGGCATACTCTGCCATCCCATCTCTGAAGCGGCATATTCTGCCTTAATAAAACCACACCGGCTTCTCAAGCCATCAAAAAGTAAGTTCGGGAGCCCTCTGCCTATTTTAAAATTAAAATCAAAGTTCGTCTATTAAAAATTGATTAATAATGAACAGCATTACACGATTCCCTGAAGCAAACATCACATGGCGACCCTGCAAATCGAACCAACGACAGAACATCTAGAGGACCCAACAATTAGAAAGAGAACAGCACCTAGACGCCTCACAACTCCAAAACAATAAATAACCATACTAAAACCGAACGCTGGGAAAACTACGGAAGAACTTTGGCAATCTGTCAAGCAAAAAAACAACTTGGAAGCACCAACTATTTATCGAAAGAGAAAACACGTAGAGGAAACAGAAACACCTCCAGAAGAAAAAACAAAATCGAAAACAATAGTGACAAAAAACCAAAAAATTTCCATAGAAGAAGCCATCCAAGAAAATCCAGAAGCAGGATACAAACCAATTACAATTTGTGAATACAGACAGAGATCACAACAGGACAAACAACCAAGAGAGGAATATACAGTACAAAAGCACACAAAAAAGAAAAGAGACTTAGGCAGAAAATCGCAGAGTTGTATAGGGTTATCCCCATAACAGCAGATAAAAATCTAAAAAAACAGCTAATACAGAAACTTAACGGATTAAGATGCGAAAACCTCAATCCAAAGAGGTAATAATAGCACAGAATGCAGCAGCAGCATCAGGAATGACACCACAATCTATAACCATTCACGACCTTCTGCATGTACCAACAGCCGTGACTATTGTAATAATGATCATCCTTCTAGTTATCACGTCTTACTTAGGGAAAAAGTTTGTACAAAAATTAATTAATAAAAGTGTCACTGTAATGTAAACAAGCTTGCTGCAATTTAAAAAAAAAAAAAAAAAAAAAAATATCAATTTAACTATACATTTTTATGTAATTTAATGAATTATAGCAATATTATTTTTTTTTTGGGCTCTATAAATATATAATCACTAAGTTAATTTCTTTTAATATTCTATAACACTTTAATCATAATTACATAATAAATACATGGAAAATTGCGAGAGACTTTTTACTGAGATAAAGAAATTCCTAGAGACATTTACAAAGAATCCGCAAAGAGTATTTTCAAGCAGAAATTTAAAAACAAGCTGCAGCCAAGCAAATCAAAAAGGAATTTGATGCGAATATATGCACAAACAAAGGAAAGCATGCGGAAGACTTGCAGAATAAATTTAACACAAAGTTCATAGAACTTAAAGTGATTTTAGAAGAAACAACCAAAACGATTTTGGATAACACAGAAGATTCAGAACTTGATGAATCAGATCAAGAAGAACCACAAAATAAAATAAGAAAAATGGGCTCGAACACATTTGACCTAGCTGTAGCAATTAAAATATTGCCAGAATTTGGAGGCAATATAAAAGATTTGTCAAATTTTATAAGCTTAGTAGAGATGTACGGAAAAACACTAAAAATCGAAGAACAGCCACAGCTAATAGAATTCGTATGGCTAGCACGCCTGAGTGAAAAAGTAAGAAATAAATTGTCCGCAGTTGCTAAACCAACAACACTAAAAGACCTAAAGACAGCCTTGACAGAGGCTTTCAAGACAAGAAACACCACAGAAAACTTACAACAAAAACTAGCAAATTGCAAACAAAATGGAATGAAAGTTCAAGATTTCTCAGACAGGATATTGGAAATAATTGCAGAACTAAACAAAGTGCAGATAAACGAAATAGGAGAAGAAAACAGGGAAGTGATCTGCAAATTAAATGACAAAGTTGGGCTGAGTACGTTTCAGAGTGGACTGAATGATCACCTAAAACAAACAATTATGGCATCACATGCAAAAACATTAATAGATGCCATAAGCCTCGCACTTCTAGTCGAGCAACCCTTAACAAATGAATCAATAATACTCAATATCAACAGAAATCAATACATTCAACAAAATAGACACCGCAATAATTACGGAAACCACACTAACTCCAGAAACCATAATTACAGAAACAACAATGACAATAGGTACCACAAAAACTACCAAAATAGAACAAATAACACGGTCCAACTAAACAACCAAAACAGAAACAATGGTTGGCAGAAGCAGAGAAATTGGAACAATAACAATAATAACTACTATAGTAGTGGAAGAAATTTCTATAGAAACTACCAACAAAACCAGAGAAGAAGTGTAAATTTTCTGCAGGAAACGAGCAATGCGCAAAGTCCAGGAGAAAATCAGCACAAAATAGAGTAATTCGAAATTCAAAAATTTACAACATCAGAAGTTACACTACGAATTACGTAACGCTGATGGACAAGTTCACAAAAGCAAAATTAAACTTCCTCATTGACTCAGGAGCAGATATCTCTATCTGTAAAGTACATTTATTAAATCAGGCAATGGACACAAATGAACAATGCAAGATGACGGGAAGAACGAATAATGAGACATATTCCTTGGGCACAGCGAAGTTACAGTTAATTCATACGTCAATGACATAGAACATACATTTCACATAGTGGATACATAAACACCAATTACCACACATGGAATAATAGGAAGAGATTTTCTAATGAAATACCGATGTAAAATAGATTATGAAACTTTCACGATAACTGTAGCAACAAACACTGAAGAACTGACTATACCAATGGCAAACAAATATGAAAATGAAATAGATATACCAGCCAGAACTGAGATTATTCAAGCCATAACACTCGACGTTGATGAAGATAGCATAATCTGCGGTGAAGAATTAATAAAAGGAGTCTTCTTAAGTAACACAATCATACCAAAGCATGGAGTACAACATATAATACTGCTAAATTCAAATAACCATACAGTGACTTTGAAAGCATTCGCACCAAGGGTACATGTGCTGAAAGAATGTAGGATAATGAGAATACCAAAAAGAGATAACACAGAACAACGATTTCAAAAACTCTTACAAGAATTCAAATTAGAAGGGTTAGATGAAAACGCTAAAGGTTCAATTAAAGAAATATGTAGAAAATATCATGAAGTATTTCACGCAGAAGACGAGAGGTTATCAACAAATAATTTTTATAAACAAAACGTTAGTACAACAGATAATAACCCCGTCTACATAAAAAACTATAGGTTGCCACACTCAAAAAATGACCAAATAAACAAAGAAGTTGATAAGCTACTACAGAGTGATGTAATCGAGCCTTCAGTATGTCCATACAACTCACCACTCCTCATAGCACCAAAAAAATCTGGTGACGAAAAGAAATGGAGACTAGTTGTGGACTTCAGGCAGTTAAATAAAAAAGTAATAAATGATGAATATCATCTAACAAGGTTAGAAGACATCCTAGATAGACTAGGAAGAGCGAAGTACTTCTCAACACTTGACATGACAAATTCTTTCCATCAAATAGAGCTCGAAGATGATTCAAGAAAACTAACAGCATTCTCAACCAATTAGGGGCACTATCAATTTAAAAGATTACCCTTCGGACTAAAGAAATCAACAAACAGCTTTCAAAGAATGCTATCTATTGCACTAAGCGGCCTGAATAACGGCGCATTTATATACGTCGATGATATTATAATACATGGCTGTAGTCTTAAAGACCACAATCAAAATCTGGAAAGAGTACTAAAAAGACTTCAAAAATACAATTTAAAGCTTAACCCAAGCAAGTGCAACTTTTTGAAACCTGAAGTACTATAACTAGGCCATTTAATTACAAAAAATGGAGTCAAAACCGATCCCAGTAAACATGAAGTAATACAAATGTATCCAGCACCACAGAACGTGGATGACGTGCGATGATTTGTAGCCCTCTGCAACTACTACAGACGTTTTATATCGAATTTTGCAGAAATTGCTCGACCACTCAATGAACTCATAAAGAAAAACAAGTTGTTTTTTTTGACAGAAGAATGCACGATATCATTCGAAAGACTCAAAACAAAGCTGATAACTTCACCAGTTCTCAAATATCCAAATTTTAATAAACCGTTCATATTTAACGACCGACGCTTCAAATTTTGCGCTTGGAGCAGTGCTTTCGCAAGGCGAAATTGGATAAGATTTGCCAATATCATATGCCAGTAAGACATTAAATAAGCACGAATTAAACAAATCAATTATCGAGAAAGAATTGCTTGGAATTCACTGGGGAATAATTTTTTTTTACACCCTATCTCTATGGCAATAAATTCACGGTGGTAACAGATCACCGACCGCTGGTCGGTCTTTTCACGCACCATAATCCATCAACAAAGTTAACAAGAATTCGTTTAGACCTCATGGACTATGACTTCGAGATTGTGTATAAACAAGGAGAAATTAACACAAACGCAGATGTCTTGTCAAGAATAAAGATAGATTCTGACAAGTTAAAGTCAATGATACCGACGGAAGTAAATGTTATCACACGCAATATGGCGAAAGAGCAGCAAAACGGAACAAAAAAAGGGATAATGTAGAATCCGACCAATTCTATATATGGGAATGTACATCTCTCTCCGATATAAGAAATATAGTAAAGATTCAATTCGAAATAAAATTAGATATATACAATATGGCAAATTAGTTACAAAACTTTGCAAACATAAAATATGAGAAGTGTTTACCACAAACATTATATATTAAAAAAAAACTCTGTATTAAAGCAACTCTCCACTCAAAATTTTTACTATAGTTAATTCCAATATTAAACTACTAAATTCAATCAAATCACTAACCGAAGTTACTCTGCGTAATTCAAAACCTCAATAAGATGCAAAGAAACAAAGTAAAATTAAAACAAAACACAAAGAATAGGTAAATTCAGCAGTAATATATTATGTGTATATTACGCAAATTCATGCATCCTAAAGCACTCCAGTTTCGAGATATCACTCATGATAAGAGTTTCACATGCGGGATCTTTCCGTACGTGTATACTTCCACCGATAGAGAAAACAGATGCCAGACAACAGATTAAGTGCCATGAAGTGCTTTGCTGCTCGCAGGTACGTCTTCAGTAATAACAGTTCCTTGATGGTTGCAAACGATGCCAATAACTACATAAACTCCTATATAACCTACTTTCATAATTCCGTTTACAGTTTAGAGATACCAAGCGATAGATCATAATCTGGTTAGCAGATTAGCCTTTTAGATTTTAGCTATACTGGTCACTTATCCCCTTCACGAGAATATGTCGGAAATGCAGCTTTTGAGTGAACCCAGTTTTCGTATCGTATCCAATCGTTTTTAAGCAGAGGAGATTACTAAAGAATCTGACGTAATCCAGGAAGGGTTAGTCTGCAGCTGTCAACAGTAAGATATGTGTTCACCAAATCAACTGGGTTAGTATGTCTGCTGAAGACCAAGAGGAAGATAATTTCATTTACGAACTATGCTAGTACATCAGGATAATATGTCTTCAAATTTTTATCTGCGGAACGGTTGGAGGAGCTTCGTTTAAAGACTTGTCTCCAAGAATTTTACTTGTTTATAGAGCTACTGGTTACATTCAACGTGTAGTATATATAAATTTAATGGATTTAATGGAGATATAAGTAATTGTGAACTGACGAGCTTATTAGTCAGCGTGAACATGTACCTTGGTAAGTCCTATACTAATCAAATCATGTCACTAAATGTGGCTTTAGTTTTTCACGCACATATATTGTGAAATATAGTCCCGAACGTGAGGCTGAGTGCCAGTTTTTAAAATCAAAACTCAGTCTTTAAATTTCAAATATTAAATTTAATTCAGCATATAATGCTTAGAAGGAGCAATATTTTCAGATTAATCTCTGAAGAGAATTATTCTTCTGTTTAGGTGTGGACAGGAGTGTAGCAGATTAGTCTTTACGGCAGACTTATTCTTCTGTTTAGGTGTGGCCAGGAGAGTAGTGGACAAGTCTGTGCGGGAGAATTATTCTTCTGTTTAGGTGTGGGCAGGAGAGTAACAGGTTAATGTCTGCGGCAGTATTATTCTTTTGCTTAGGTGTGGGCAGGAGAATAGAATATTAGTGTCTGCGACAGTATTATTTGTTACGCCCTATTTTTACGTAACTGATGGCTGTTGCTCAATGAAGACGGGCTGGGTAAAAGCGAAGAATCTACTCAAATGATTATGGGCGCTACGTGGTTTTTCAGGACGAATAAGGTACCACGAAACTCTCACCAGAAATGAAACACGAGGATGTATCCAGTCACTTTCATATTTATTAATTTAATATATTCGATGAGTCATTTGTTCGATTTCTCAATTTCTACCTATATGTAGTTATGCCTTGGGCTGAATAAAAGAGTGATAAAACCGATCACTATTACACGGCTCCGCGAGGAAAGTACCAATCTGCCTTTTTAAATAAAACAATAAATTTTAGGATAATAAGACGTTCACCTGGCACGACGACTGGCTGTCCAAAATTTCTCCCCTATCCTCTGACTTGGAATCCTTATGACTCCTTCTTTAAAATCGAATTCCTTGAACTTGGACTCTCTGAGGTTTCTTTGTTAAATCTTTTTTTTTACATATATTAACTGAACGATTTAAGTAAATAAAACAATTGTCCAAAGAAAAAAAACTAATGTTCAAACGAAACCATTTGTTGAGCTAAATTCATAGCACATTTCCCCAGTGCTATCCATAAGAAATAAAATATTTTTTTTCCTTTTAATTTAGTACGGCTTCGTTTATAAACGACCGAAAGCCGTTGATGGTTCGCGTCGAACCTAGAATTTGAACGACATCTATACATAATTATATTTATTATGTATGTTGTATAATGCCTGTGCAAAACCAAATATGCACACTTATTCTATAATATTACATGAAGGTATACTACGAGTGACACTGATTTTATCCACCTTTCTAGAAGCCATCTGTGGGTAATGAAATGGACAGTACACGGTGTACCAAAAAAAATCTATTCCCCTATATAGAGAGGAATGCGAATCACCTGAAGCCGCGTCACCAGATCACTCAGTTACCAGTCTCCCCTGTACAACTCCTGCTCGATTCACCAGTTCGTAAGTCCACGGGGATAATCTACGTTTAACTGTAAACGGACCAATGAATTTTGGCGCTAGCTTCGCGCTAAAATATTTAGCAGCGTCCGATAGCACAAAGTTTCTTCTCCAGTCTTTCGGATAAAATTGCCTATCTCGACTTCGTAAGTCATAGCTTCTTTTCCCAATCTGGCTAGCATTTTTTAGCCTCTTCTTGACATCTATTCTATCCTATTCTAAAAGTAGCGCGTCAGCCTTTGGGTCGACTGAAGAAGTCTTACATTTATCAGCCTCTGTTATCATTTCCCTTCCGAATAACACGAAATAGGGAGTAAATTTTATTGCTTCATGACTAGAAGTACGTATGGCGCAGGCCACCTTAGCTAATTTTTCGTCCCAGTCGCGGTAATTGTCTGAGATATACGCTCTCAGCATTGTCTTTCCAGTTTAATTTGTCCTATCTGCTGGGTTCTCCTGTGGGTGGTAAAATGCGGTGTAATTGATGGCCACCCTATATCTTTCGGCAAGAATTTTCATGTCATTGCTCCTGAATTGCACTCCATTATCACACACTATCTTCTAAGGAACCCCAAAGATAAGGAAAACATAATCCTCCAATGTCTGAACGACGGAATGGGCAACAGCTGAACGTAGTGGAAAAATCAAGGGGAATTTGCTAAAAGAGTCTACGGTGGTGAGTATATGCGTATAGCCGTGCCATGATCTAGGTAAGGGAACAACTAAATCTACATACATGGTCTGCCAAGGAAAATCCGGATTTTCACGAGTTGCCATTAGGCCAGCTGTTATCTTACGCTTGGATTTTGTTGCTTGACAAACCTTACAATTTCGCACGTAGAGTTCTACGTCTCGTCGCATCTTAGGCCAGCAATATCACTGAGCAACTCTGCCAAAAGTTATCCGAGCACCAGTGTGTCCTGAAATAGGTTCATCATATGACTTTTGCAACATTTCCCTTCTACTATCTTTGCGTACGACTTCCCTCCACTGCTCAGCTTCCGGCTCTAATGCCGGGTAGCGTGCGTCTATGTGTTTCCACAAACGCTGTCCATCAATTCTCCAATCCGGATACTTTTCAGAGTTTTCCTGAATACGGGATACCATCTTCGGATACCACTTGTCTTTTATTAGAGTTAGGCTATCTACCATTGGAACCAACCTTGACAATAAATCTGGGACAACGTTTTCTTTTCCCTTTCGATGCACGACTTCGAAGTCATACTATTGCTTCTTCATTGCCCACCGAGCAAGACTTCTCAGGTTCGACAGCCAAACGAGGGAAGTATGATCCGTAACGACGGTGAACCAGGTTCCTTCTAAATATGGACGCAGCTTTTCTAGTGCCCACAAAACCGCCAAACACTCCCGTTCTGTGGTGGAATAATTTCGTTCTATCCTAGTCAACCAACGACTAAGGTATGCAATAGTTCCTCATCCCTTGAACCCTGCGTTAGCACTGCCCCTATTCCATATCCTGAGGCATCCGTATTAACCGAAAAGGGAAGATCAAAATTCGGGTAAGTCAATATCGGTGCACTAGTAAGTTTTCCCTTGATATTTGTGAAGGCAAGCTCACAATCAGTATCAAGCGAGAATTTACGACTTTTCTTTAGAAGGTTGGTCAGCGGAGGTACACATTCTGAGAAGTTTTTAACAAACCTGCGATACCATGACACGACCCCTATAAAACTACGCATCTCTTTTAAAGTCTTTGGCCTAGGGACTTCAAGGATGCTTCTCACCTTATCCGGGTCGACTTGCAGGCCATTTCCCCTTACAAGATATCCAAAATATCTCAATTCAGGTCTACAAAAGTCGCTTTTTTCATAATTTATGACGAGACCCGCGCTGTACAACCTATCTAAAACCTGACGCAAAACGATTATGTGGTGATCGAAAGTTTGTGTGATTATAACCACGTCATATAGGTAAACAAATACGTAGTTTTCGAGGTCCCCGGAAAGAACCTTATCTATTAGCCTTTGCCATGCCGCTGGCGAGTTTGTTAAGCCGAAGGGCATTCGCTTGAAATGAAAGAGACCTCGGTCAGGGTCAATAAACGTGGTATATTCCTGAGAAGATTCGGCCATCGGGACTTGCCAAAACGCTGACTTTATGTCCAGCGATGACATATATCGGGCGTCTCTCAAGCGGTCCAAAGTAGCACTAACATATGGTAGTAGTTATGCATCCTTAAGCGTGACGTTATTCAGTATCCGGTAGTCCTTTCGAGCCATCGCTACCGGTGACGACCACGCGCCGGTTGACGGCTCCATCACCCCTCCCTTAACATCTTGTCTAACTCTGCGTCAATAATCTTTTGCACTGTTGGGGACACAGGGTAGTAGCTTTGCTTTATGGGTGTGGAGTCCGTTTTGATAACGTGTCCGACTTGATTGGTCCATCCTAGGGCAGACCCCATCTCACGCCTTGCTTGTTGGATAGCTTCCTCGAGCTGCAGCGTTTGCTCCAGAGACAACTGGGATTTACACTCCAAGCTACCCACCTTACTACAGGTCGTAGCATCGGAAAAAGTCCAGCTGTCGTTAAAAATCCGCCGATATCTCCATTGTCCTCCAAAAGTCAATGCCCAAGGTCAACGATATTGGCATATCGGGCACGCTGAAAGCACTTGCTACTTTAATGGAACCGGCTAATCTGATCGGAAGTCTTACCTCACCTAATACCCTGACTCTGTCGCCATTTGCTAAGGTTACTATCTGCGCGCCACTAGCGTCGATAGCTAAGTTCATTTGGCTCATCTTACTCCATTCTTCGGAGCCCAAAATTGTTCTTGTCGCCCCAGAATCCAACAGACCTTGTAGTTCTAGGCCGTACACAGATAATTTCAAATAAGGTCGCGTATCATTACCTACATGATGGAAGGCATAAGCTAGAAGGCAAGAAATATTTGGTTCCGGGGGACTATCTCTCAACGAAGGTAGTTTAGGAGCAAGTGCGGCTTCTTCTTTTCGAAGAGGGGTCAACTTGCCGCCCTTTGTTGAGCTCCGCCTACGTTTTCCGACTTCGTGCTTGAGCGATTTACGTTGACATTGGAAGAGTGGGGGTTACAACAGTTGGCTTTAAATACTCCAACAGGACCACAACCAAAGCATTTGTGAGGCTGCCTGCCAAATTTCGCCGTGTGTCCCTCCTTTTTGCAGTTCTTACATTGATATTTCGGACGATACTTGCTGAAATCGACCGAAGTTACCTGCGTCAGTGTTGCTGAAATGTATGCCAGATCTGGCTCTAACAAGTTGTTTGACTTACGAGGGAGGTGGTGCATAGGACTCTACAGATATTCGAACAGTTTCTAATTTTCGACCTAGCTCGATCAAACACTGGATGGTCTTTACCTCACTTAACCCTATCTGAGTTTGATAGAATGGTGCGACGTTCCTTTTCAGGAAATTTAACTGCTCTTCCTCACTAACTGGTTCAGAGAACCGTGAAAAAATGGTCAGCATTACAGCTACGTACATGCCCATTGTTTCGTCTTTCCCTTGCGTCCTCTTCCTGATTTCGTCCATCAACCTCTCATCACAGTCAGCTGGGAGAAATTCTTTTCATAGTTCCCTTACAAACTCTGACCAACTATTGATTCTGCTTTTATTGGCCCTATACCAAAGTAAAGCTCTTCACTAAACAGATCTAACCCCGATCGGAAAAGTTGCGCTTTAGTTACGTTTCTGGACTCGCTAAGCTCTTGTACGCGCTCCAAGAAGGAATGAAGAGACTCGCCGGGTGCACCTGAGAACTTAACGTTCCACTTATAAATAGGTACACAATTTTTTCCGTAGTTACCGCTATTACTCGCGAATGATTGATAAAAATTGTCTTCATCGGAACTGTCAGTGGGAGTGAGGGGAACGCCCTTTGCCTTCGAGTGTAGACTCCCATATGCCATGACTATCTCTGCCTTAATTCTCCCTTTGTCCTTAATTTCCAAACTACCTGAAGTGACCATTCGGGCATTCCTGCCTAGGGCCCACTCAATTTTTGTTTGAGTCTTGCGGAACTCTGAACTGTTACTATCTCCGACGAAGTTTTCTAAGAGTTGGGTTATATCTTGTAGCTTCTTTTCAAGGGATTTTTTAGAGTCTGAAAATCGAACGGGTATGGGTTAACCAAGATATCTTTTCCTGACCCTTCAGTTCTGATAGCGGCTCGAGAGACAGAGCGCATCTCAGCCACTGATCCTGTTTCTAAACCTCGGATTTCCAACTCATAATACAACTCATCCTGTGACAACCTATTGATATCCATTTCTTCTTAGCAGTTCTCAAAACTCTATTAGAAAACTTCTTTGCTATTCTTCGAGGTATAAAGTTCGGCTATATCTTCGGTGACCTAAAATAAACAGTCGACAGAAAAAACTCTTTAAATCCCTATCTGGTCATTAGAAAAATTATTATAACTATGAAGAAGGATTTTGGTCCTGCTAAAACTTATTCTATTCTTTTCCATAAAAAAATATTTATAAATAGGTGCAATTGATGTAAGGAGTTATTTTACTTGCACTTTATATAACTTTTAAACATCTAATTGCCCAAAATAATTGTTCGAAGATTACGTTACAAATAGTACACCTCTCCTCAATCTCTTTTAATTCGCGAATATTATTGAAAGAACGATACGAAATCCAACTACATATACAAAAAAAAGTTGTAAATTTCAAATGTTCTAAGACTTCAAGATTTTCAGAAAACCGTACTTTCCCAAAGTGTGTGTTCGCAAGTGCTGTTTTGCTTAACTCAAACGAACAAATAAAAGGAATAAAAACGTATCCCTAAACTCGACGACTATTATAAAAAAAGAAAATCAATAAGGTCTCATTATCATTAATACGCTCAAGTAAGCTTCATGATTAGTTTTTATCAGGATAGTTTACTCAACCTATGCGACCAGTTACGCTTATCTCGGTAGTTGGCTAAAAAAAATGCGCTCTAAAAAAAAAGCAATTCTCACTGCTTGACACTTGTTAAAACTGTGCCAAGAAACCGAATAACCAGAAAAGAATTACAAAAGGCTCCAGTTCACCTGCAATATCAGTAGGGATGCCGACTAGCGTTTATTACTATCGCTTTGCTTATTATCTGCGTCGAAACGATATCTTCCTGTCTAACAGAAGTATATAACGAGCACTACTTGTGGTAAGTATAGGGGCTTCAAGCCGCTAGCGCGGAAACGTTCACTTCAATTGGAAGAACTTACAGTCCTCAGTTAAAGGTTACACAAGAATCAAATCAACCAAATCCACAAAGCCATCAGTGATGTCCCTGTTGAAGTATTGTTATATGTCCCAAGCTTAAAATTAAAATAAATTGTTTTGTTTTAATATGATTGCCCTTAGAGAAGAGATTGCGTCTCTAATCCTCTTGCATACGTAGCATGCACGGTGAATGCAGTGGAAAACTGTCTAAATTAAAGTACAGAGATATTTCCAAAAATTGCTCTGCTGGACACTCCTTAAAGTACAAGCAAAACTAAAAATTCATGTAGGTCCATTCTTTCACTGTATTCTCTTACGTACATATGATCATTAATGTCAACCCTAACGAAACAAAAATATCAAATTTTGTGATCTCTTCCAAATATAGGCGATAGATATTTTTTTCCTTTGTGAGATAATATCTCCTTTGTCCTTCTCTACTAAGGTTCTTATCCTGTTATGATGGAATCAACTTTATTTTATAAATGGCAATCGGATTCTGGAACAACAATAAATTAACAACAACCTAAAATTGTAAAAATCGAAATTGCACAATTGCTTTTAGGTAAATTATAATAATTTGGAACGCACTTGAAACTAGTTTATCCAAACTCATTCTTTGCACACAGAAATTTTTAATATATGTTGAACTCACATTAACCAATCCAGTCTGGCAAAGGAAATAACTGACCACAGCGCGCAGAATCAACAACTCCACTGCGATACACTTTATAAAACGAATTCTTCAGCCTATCAAACTATCAGTACAATAGTATTACTAAATTTTCTGTTGCATGCAACTAGAAAATTCCAAACGCCTATCCGCACAATATATGGTATATTCTCTGAGCGACACCACCCGTAATAGTGTATTCTCACAATGTCAAGTACTAAGGCTGAACAAGCCGTCAGCTGTGACGCTGGTTGTCAAAACCGAAACACGGTACTGTACCCAAATGGGATGTGCTCCGTTGTCTTCGCTAAGACTGACGATTGGTGAAATACGCAACTTCCTGGTTTGATCCTACACTTATCTATGGTGTGTGGAGGAAGTTTATTGAGGGCCGCCACCTTAAAAAATTAAAAAAGCGAAAAATATCTCTGGTGGCCCAATTGTACCAGATTCGTTGCGCTGTGATCCAATCTTCTGTGCCAAACTTTATTAGTTATATAATGGTTACTTAGTAATTATTAGTAATATAATTCACCTACTAGCTGAAGAATTCCATTGGTACTTTCCTCGTTCTGGACCTAAGAGAATAAACACTTTACACTTGATGTAAAATTCAGTTGGAGTTTCACAGATATATTGGGGACTTTTACCTTTTGCCACTTTAATTCACCCTATTGGCCCCACGTTGGGCGCCAGAAATGTTACGCCCATATTCATTGGAGTAGATGTCTTCGCTTTTACCCAGCCCGTCTTCACTGAGCAACAGCCATCAGTTACATAAGACTCCAGTTTCGAGATATCACTCATGATAAGAGTTTCACATGCGGGATCTTTCCGTACGTGTATACTTACACCGATAGAGAAAACAGATGCCGGAAAACCGATTAAGTGCCATGAAGTGCTTTGCTGTACGCAGGTACGCCTTCAGTAATAACAGCTCCTTGATGGTTGCAAACGATGACTATAACTACGTAAACTCCTATAAAACCTACTGCCATAATTCCGTCAACACTTTAGACATACCAAGCGATAGATCATAATCTGGTTAGATGATTAGCCTTTTACATTTTAGCTATACTGGTCACTTATCCCCTTCACGAGAATATGTCGGAAATGCAGCTTTTGAGTGAACCCAGTTTTCGTATCGTATCCAATCGTTTTTAAGCAGAGGAGATTACTAAAGAATCTGACGTAATCCAGGAAGGGTTAGTCTGCAGCTGTCAACAGTAAGATATGTGTTCACCAAATCAACTGGGTTAGTATGTCTGCTGAAGACCAAGAGGAAGATAATTTCATTTACGAACTATGCTAGTACATCAGGATAATATGTCTTCAAATTTTTATCTGCGGAACGGTTGGAGGAGCTTCGTTTAAAGACTTGTCTCCAAGAATTTTACTTGTTTATAGAGCTACAGGTTGCATTCAACGAATAGTATATAAAGTTAATGGATTTAATGGAGATATAAGTAATTATAAACTGACGAGCTTATTAGTCAGCGTGAACATGTACCTTGGTAAGTCCTATACTAATCAAATCATGTCACTAAATGTGACTTTAGTTTTTCACGCACATATATTGTGAAATATAGTCCCGAACGTGAGGCTGAGTGCGAGTTTTTAAAATGAAAACTCAGTCTTTAAATTTCAAAAATTAAATTTAATTCAGCATATAATGCTTAGAAGGAGCAATATTTTCAGATTAATCTCTGAAGAGAATTATTCTTCTGTTTAGGTGTGGGCAGGAGTGTAGCAGATTAGTCTTTACGGCAGAATTATTCTTCTGTTTAGGTGTGGCCAGGAGAGTAGTGGACAAGTCTGTGCGGGAGAATTATTCTTCTGTTTAGGTGTGGGCAGGAGAGTAGCAGATTAGTGTCTGCGGCAGTATTATTCTTTTGCTTAGGTGTGGGCAGGAGAATAGCATTTAAGTGTCTGCAGCAGTATTATTCTTCTGCTTAGGTGTAGGCAGGAGTGTAGGAAATCATAGGAAATTCTCAGATTAATCTCTGAAATATAGAATTATGGTGGTCAGGAAAAATGTTCTTGTTTCTCGGATTAATATCCGATCCAGATGAACTCTAAGCCAACAATGATTTTCTGCTGCTGTATCCAGTTATTAGTTCTCGCGCCCTCAGCGTTGCCGTAGCTACGGTTGATGCATTTGCTTGACCTTTGCGGGGAGAACTTTTGATTTGAGATAATGTCACTATTTGACATTACGAAATGTAAATATATAAGAAGAATGTATACTTTAGGTAGATTTTGATCTTGTGGATTTATTTATTGGTTATTAATAAGTTTCGTGCTAATATGTATAGAATAGGATGTATAGGATGGCTGTATGTAGAGCCTGAAGTGGCGGATTTATTATAATTACATAAGTATATGAGTTTTTCTAAACTTAAAAATTTAATTTTTGTAGGTTTTTCTTTTCATACTTTTTAGGAAATGCTGACATCGGGGTATTAAGAGACTCAGACTGCTTCGGGGGAGTGGTGACATGATGGTGGACTGAACACATATACTTAGAGTCTACTTTGGGGGAAACATCAGATATTAGTAAGGTTTTATCTATATATCAACAAGGAAGATTAGTGGGAAGTAGAAACGTGGACAAGATTTACAAGAAATCATGAAAGCAGTGAGTGACAGACATGATGAAGTCTAGTTCCCTAAAGAAAAATGCGGAGTATTGACGAGATATCAATAAGGTTACGATAGATATTATTATAGGGCTATTTCATATATCTTGGACTTATTTTTGGGACACAATATCACCGAATTGGATCAAACTTTCATAGCCTAGAAATAAAATACGAAATCAGCTCACTCATTCTTCTTTTCTGCATACCGCCGTACATCGTCCGTCAGAGGTGTTAGAAATATCGTCAGTTTACTACGCAACGTCATATTCAAAAAGTCATATCTCAATAATTAAGCAAGTGGTTTTTGTGATCCATTTGTAAAATAAACCTACATACTTGATATTTTTCATAAAAACATACAGTAACACCAACCAATTTTTCTTTCTGAATAATATTTGTTCAAGAAGGAATTTACTTGGATTCTCCGGTATATAGCAAAAGCTAAAAACTGTTTTTAATTTGTTATTTCATCACACAACCCATTATATTTTTGGTAACAAATTTCAAGGTGGCCTGAAAAGAGGAAGAAGAAGAAGCGTTTCGTGTTAGCAGAAAACCTTACACTCATCGGTACAGGTTGGTTTTCTGCCTGCTGTAGGCGCTTGAAACAGATCAAATTAATCTCCTCTCATATAAACTCAGAATAAATTCTGGGTGTGAATTATATGAGGCAAAAACCACTCCTATATTACACCAAGGAGGAAGAAATAAAACTACAGATTTGTCTTTAGGATTTTAACCAGGTTAAACTTATATTTGTTCAAGAAGGAATTTATTTGGATTCTCCGGCATATAGCAAAAGCTAAAAATGTTTTTAATATATTATTTCAATTTTATATTTTTGGTAACAAGTTTCAAGTCTTGGTTTGACTCATCAATTTGAATCCACACTCACCCGGCGACTTCAAGGTGACAACAAAGTCTCCGTCCTTTCTGGCTATACTTTGTTGAATTGATCCAGTTTTGTGAGGTGTATTCGATGGACGGAATAACTCTTCTATTATATCGTCTTCCGAATCATTTTGAACCATCTTCGAAGTACCTGATAAATTTACATCTACATGAGTTGTTGGAGTATGCACAATCGTGGATGACGTGGATGTGGTCTTCATGTTCAAAGATGAGAAGGACTGCTACGGTAAATTGTCTATTAATGTATTCACTATCCAATCTGAGTTTTCTTGTTTGATCCAATGCTTCGTAAATATCATGTAGTATTCTGTTACGCGGAGGCAATCTACGAAATCCTTGATCGTACAATGGGCACAATCTATTTTCTTGGCTTGGAGATTTTCTGTCGTACACAATGTGGCTGACAACATCTGTGATAGAAATTTTTTGCATGTAATCTTCCGTTCCTTCAATGATGCAATTGTCACCTGCTTCAGTACATCCACTAGCACTAAAAGTATGCCGTCGTACCAAATCAACATCAGTATCGATAAAGTTGTCGTTAAATTCTCCTCGTTCGGTGCTTGGGCTTCCAATATTTCTTCCACAGACATCATTCTCATTTTCCTGGAATGCACTATACGCATATTCGACTCCCCGTTCCTTTTCCTTTTGGTCATAATTGATTTTTTCTTCAGAGGAGTAGTAGTAACTGCAGCTACTTCTTCTTGAAGAACATTTGCCTTCAATGCTTCCTGATTGAGAGGCAAATCGTCTTCTTCTTTTTCTTGAACGTTCTCCGTCTCCATCGTTAGCGGACTCGATTGAATATTGTCGTCGTCTGAAATCACCAAGTCTTCGTCGCTGTTCTTTCTGAACTTTAATAGAGTCGTCCTTCTTGTTTTCGGAAGAGGCATCACTTGAATAATCACTACACGAATATGTATACGAACAAACTTCTGAGTTTTCACTTGCACTTCTAGAATACATTTAATTTTTCCACCTCAACTACTTGTCTTTTATACAGAATTTTATCTTATCAAACAATTTCCAAAAAATGTTAAATCTAACGACGACATGTGATTAAGCACAGGGTAATTAAAATAACACATTAACGACGACGACGACATCGCAGCTTTACCGTAACGATCGGGCGTAGCCCATGATCATGCATACATGGTCCAAAATAGCGAAATTGAGTGACTTGAAAAACAAATGAAAAAATAGAACAAAGAAAAGAAATGAAAAAATGAAAAAAATGAGAAAAATAGAAAAAAAAATTTTACTAAAAAAATTTAAAAAACCAGATTCATTTGAATTGAATCGAACCTGTATACGCCCGCAGTGGGCTGCAAAAAAAGGATGAAGAAGAAGCGTTTCGTGTTAGCAGAAAACCACGTGAGTAACGCTCTTTGTTGCCATTGAGAAATTTAGTACACTGTACATACATAATTTATTTTCTGCTTGCGCTGTAATCTGATGCGCTTTTATTTTACTTCATTCATAACGAGGTATGAATGATTCACACCAAAGCGATTACATACAAATCTGTATGTATGTAACTTATGTTTTCATTTTTGTTTATTCGCGGAGTTAATTGAACTCCGAGTTTTAGTTTTTGAAATGATTTACAAACTTAAGTTGTAATCTTGGTTTCTAATTTCTTTTAGGGAGATGTGCATATGATTTATATGCAATTACATGCTTTAATGATTTATGATTACAAATGCATCACACGGTCAAGATAGAGTATAGAAGAATTTTAAGAACTTTTATTTTTAACAATTCTAAATTAAATCATAAACACAAGAAGAAAGAACAACCTCCTCGTTCGGGGTTTGAAACCGGGACCTTCCGCTTGCCGGGCAACTGCTTTTACCCCTAAGCTAACGATACAGAAGATTTTCCCTCTTGATATCGTTAAAATAAAAGGTCTTAAAAATTCTTCTATTCCCCAAAGAAGAAAAAGCCCAAAACCCTTCCTTTCCTGAGTATGGGAATATTTTATATTCTATAATGGTCGGTAAAAACCGCTGACCTTGGTAAAATCTTTAAGACTATCCAAGTCTTCTCGTCTCAGTGGATAATAACACCTGGCAATTTATGGCTTAGTTATAAAGAATGTTATCGACCAAGGAAATACGAATATGTATTTCGATCGCCATGGTTAAAGACAATACATGTAAACGAATACCTTAGGTACGCGGTAGTATTAGTTATGCACGTGAAACTATCCTCTTTATACTGATGATTAGTTTTGTAAAAAAAAAGAGGAAAGTTGTGGTAGAAATTGAGATAGTTATGAGTCGCATAGATTAGATTTTCATCGGGCAAGGATGCGAGTTGATCAGAACTAGTATCGTGGATACTTTATTGGTATATTTTCGTTATGGAATCCTGTGTATTCTAAAATGTGTGGGGTCGAATTGATCACCCTAAAATATTGATTGAATATTAGAAATAAATAGTGAGGAGTTATTATACTTAATACAATCGCAAATTCGCAAAAAAAAACATAATTGAGTAAGTTGAACGAACAACTCAGAATTCAAGACACGTAACCAATTCTTCATATTTTCCGAATGCAACATACGGTACCAGATTGTTTTCAATCCAAACAAATATACTTCATGTTAATTAAACAGTGAAATTCATTAAATTCAAATTTTCCAGTACGCGAAAATCGTTGTCAAACCCATTGAGTACTTATGAAATTCAACGCCTTAATGAATTTTAAGCATAGTGCGGAGTATACCAAAAGAATCCACGGAACGAGTAGAATATTTTAATATAAAAAGCTAAAGAGGGAAAAACCCAAAATCTATCCTTTCCAGAGTATGGGAATATTATAGATTCTATAATGGTCGGGAAAAACCGCCGACCTTGGTATAATCTTTATGACTATCCATGCTTTCACGTGTCTGTGGATAATATCTTCTAATTTATGGCCTAGTAATAAAGAATCTTATGATCCCAAAAAATGCGAATATGTACTTGGATAGTAATAAGTAGCAAGACTCCTGACGCCTTGGCATAGGTATATCAAATATTTAGCATCGCGGTATGGTTAAATATAATCCATGTAAAGGAATATCTTAAGTACGCGATAGTATTAGTAATGCATGTGGATATATTCTCTTATATTATTGGTTAGTCTTGTAAAAAAAAAGGAAAGGCGTAGTAGTAATTGAGAGATTGTCATCGGACACGGAGGCGAGTTGATGAGCTTTCGTATCGTGGATACTTTATTGCTTTTTTTCATTAATTTCGGAGTGAAATCCTGTGTATTCTAAACTCTTCTAACTGTTCTATTTAAATTTCACACTATGTGCATATAATATGTGCCCTGTCCGATGACTTCCAACAAGGCAACGAGAATTTGAAGGAATTCGTGTCATAAACTTGTTGTTTCGTTTTCCTTTTGAGTTTATTCGTTTTATAATCATATACCGCATCCGATCTAGCCAATAAATCTAAGCGCAATTTGAAATTTTTTTTCATAGATTGATTAGTCGAGAAAAAATTGGAAAAAATGTTAATAGAATGTGTGTTCAAAGAAATAGAGCATGTCGTTCTGAGAAGGAATCTTCTTTTATTTTCTGGAATATTTACATTCTCCCATTTTCAATTAATTTTTAAAAGTTGCATTGAATTTCTGTGAGTGCCGACCATAGCTCCACCCTTGTACTGCCCGTAGTTGAGCGTACATGCAATAAATGAAGAGTGTTGTGAAAATTATGCCACTGGTATAAAGCTCGTGGTTTTATTCATTTATTCACTGAATCTACACTTCACATTCACGCTAAATGTTTCAAGCTCAGAAATACACGACTTATATATATATATATATATATATTACAGTATAAGAAGCTGAAACCAATAAATGATTAATATAAATTGTATTTATAAAAATGTTGGAATTGACTTGTACTCACCTGATCGATATATGGCAGTTTATTTACTTGACTTTTTTTTACTGAGGTTTGGGTGTAGGATATCCTTTATTGCAGTCCATACCAGCAATTAAGTGGCTTTGTTAGTAGTTACCTTATTACAGCCGAGACCCGCAATAAGACTCTTTATTATAGTCGATACCCGCAATAAAGTGTTTTGTGTTAGTGATCTTCTTACTACAGTCGAGACCCCCGCTGTAAGAATCTTTATTACAGTCCCGCAACCGCAGACCCGCAATAAGGTGTTTCTGTTAGTAATAGTCTTACTACAGTCGATACCCGCAGTAAAACTCTTTATTACAGTCGATACCAGCAATATAGTGGTTTTATTAGTAATTGTCTATTATAGTCGAGGCCCGAAATAAGAATCTTTATTACAGTCGAGACCCGAAAATAAATTGCTTTGAGTTAGTAAATTTCTTATTACAGTCGAAACCCGCAATAAGAAACTTTAAGGGGGTATTCTAGTCTAGAGGCCCGAACTTTAGATGATTTTTGAAGTGCCGTAAAAAAAAGTTATTTGTTAACATTGCAAGAATACAGGAAAAAATTCAAAAATTAAAAAAGTTAAAAATTCAAAAAATTAGCAGCTGATGAAGTGGGGGGCCTCAAAACATTGGCGCGTGATCATGCCTACGATTCCAACCCGCCTAGCAATCCGAAAAAAAAATAAAAAAGATTATTAGTCTAGAGTAATATCGCTATGTCCGGAACTAGAGAAAAGTTGAAAAAAAATTTTTTTCACAAAATGGTCGCTGCCTAAAAAAAAGCAATTTTTGTACCACCTTTTTGACATTTTCGAATTTTTTAAAAATAGTAAAAATATAAATTTTGGGATGCGGCTAGTTCCGGACATAGACGAGTCTATAAAGAAGACTCTCAAAAAAATTTCAAGTAAATCGCTCTAGTAGAACTTGAGAAATCGTGGGCATCGTCTTGAAAAAGGCAGTTTCGAGAAAAACGCGTTTAAGGTTTAACACCACTGTAAATTTTTTGAAAAATCGTTTTTTTTTTATTGGTTAAAAAAATAGTTTAAACCCTCTAGAATAAGAAAAAGAAGGTCCAATCCCAGAATTTTTTTTCCTTTGAAAATGGAGATCGCCATCAAGCGCGTCAAACTTGCTCCGAAACATGCCCCGGGAAGATGGCTGTGGAGCCGCCATTTTGTTTTTTTTTCACTGTCCAAAATTTATCAATAAAGTTCAATGTATGCCCGATAATACCCTTAAATGTTTTTTTTCAAACACCTTTAATTTTGCGAGAAAAAATTCGTGAAAAAACCTTTTTTTAGCCGTTACAGAGGCGTTACCCCTTAAGTCCATACGCCCACGTGGTTTGGAAGTTAGAATTCAACTGTTAGCAGCTGGATGCAAGTGAACACTAAATATAAAGATACAAATTTGAAAAATCCTCTTATAGGCATATTCTTGAATAGTTAAACTTTGAAAATATGAAAACAAAAAAAAAATCGATTTTTTCTAATTTCTAGACTAGAATACCCCCTTAATACAGTCGAAACCCGCAATAAAGTGATTTGTTAGTAATACATTATCTCAGTCGAGACCCGACATAATATTCTTTAAGTCAGTCGAGACCCAACTGAAAGTGAATGTTAGTAAGTATCTTAACTTCAGTCGGGACCCGAAGCGAGATTCTTTATTACAGTCGAGACCCGCAATAAAGTGATTGTTAGTAAAATTTTTTATTGTAGTCGCTACCCACAATAAAAAAAACCTTTAGTTTAATCGCTATCTAAAACAAACTCATTAATCCAGTCTATACCCAAATTAAGAATATTTCATTTTAGCCGTCAATTAAGCACAGTATTTAATTAATTAATAAAATGTATCACTAGGAAAAATACTAGAATTATAACACCAAGGAATAAATCGCCAAGTTAATCACTGCACTGCCAAATCACAAAAGAGATCGAATCAAGTCAAGCTGCTGTTTATATAGCCATCGTTTGTACACGGCACCAAAGAACGGTAATCAAAGGCGCATGGCAACAATATTGGCATGGCAACAACTGGCATAGCAACAGAAACCTGACATAGCAGCTGCACCTCATCATTTGTTCATGAAGTGTTACCATTTTAGTTATTGTTGTTAACAAGCTACTCTCAACTTATAAATATATAAAATATTTTGAGTAAGTTCTATTTATTTCTATTCCAGTATGGTCTAAATGCCAAAAACCTTCGCATTTTGTTGAATTAGAATTTTTACTTACCAAAAATAATTTGTACATTCTTAAAAACAGTACATTGAGTTGACTTAGACGTAGCTGGGAAGCAGCACGCACGAGTTACGTCGGCAAATTTGACCGACATCACAGAACATGACACCTCAGAACAACCTTCGCAAAATTTTCACTTATATAAAATATAAATGTTCCCAGACAATTTTGCTTAATCAACAGAACTCAGGAAATGCAACCGCTCCCATGCATTCCTGCTTAATAGATAAAAAATGAAAAAGCTTTTATGTTTACGGGAATGAATGCAGATAGATAATTAAACTTAAAGTACAGTTTATATTTTTCAGTCAACCAGGTCGGAAGTTATAATATCGTGTACAAAAGTTTGGTTGTGTTAATCTTTTATTTTGCTTCTCTCCAATAAATTAAAATTCAATTTAAATTGTCATGTTGTTTTCTTCATTCAATCCTTTTTTATTTGTGAACAAATTAAAAATCATAACTGGCGCAGTCGGTAGGATTGCATTCTAAAGCATTGCAATTCGAAAGTAAATCATTATGGACTTAAGTCTAATTTGAAGAAAAAAATTTTTGGAAGAAAGAGAATAAAAAGATTAACAAAACGCAACAAACACTGAAAATTGAAAAAAAAAACAATATCGTACAAAAAGAAAAACTTAGGTGAAAATAATACAAATAGTGAATTTCTATTGTGGTGAAAAAAAAAATTATATATTTACATATATTCCGCTGAAAAGTACTGTGACTACGATAAATTAAATTACAATCGTTTGAAACGTTTGAGTGAGAATTTTTTTTTATGCCAAAAGCAAAACAAGTGAGAGAATCAGATAGATTCGAGGTGTACTCTAAAATCGAAAATCGTGACCAGATAACAGATAATTGTAGTGATAAAATGACGAATGTACCCGAAATCAATCAAACACAATCAGAGTCAACACAACAAGCAGAAACTACACCATCAATTTCAATCTCCATAAACGATCTAATGAAAGATGCCCAGAGAATACATGAATTTAGAGGTAACGGCGAACATGCTTTGACATCCTTCCTAAGAGAAGTGGACACCATCCTTCCACTGTTTGATGGCCATCCTCAAGTAAAGGAATACGTCTACCAACGAATTATCATCAATAAAATTCAGGGACCAGCCTTAGATGTCCTCCGGTCCTTGGGATCCAACGTAACGTGGAGCCAAGTAAGAAAGGAATTAATAAATAACTTTGGGATTCAAGAAACATATCATCAGTTATATCATCAAGCTCTCTCTGCAAGGAATTACCAAGTAAGAGAATATTTTATAACTTTGCAAGGTATTTTAGCAAAATTAAACGAGAAGTATGAATACGATGCCGACAAACCTACTGAATTTAGTCCTAGTGTTAACGATTCAATGATTTTACAAACATTTTTAAATAATATTGATGCCAATTTAGGTTCGATAATTTTAAATAGGAATATTACAAATTTACGTGATGCATTCAATTTATTAGATAACTTAGGAATGATAAGAGAAAAAGCAAAAGCATATAACCATGTTAATCAAAATAAAATCAGTGATAGCCATAGAAATCAATCCAATCAAAGACGTTTTTATAATAATAATAGTTTTAATAACGGCAACAGAAATTTGAATTACCCAAGACATCCTAACTATAACTTCAGACAAAATTCGGGACAATATAGACAAGACAATACAAATGAAAGAAATCAATTTAATCCTGGTCAACCCAGACGGAACTTTGATAGCAATTCCAATAATATTTCTAGACAGAATACCTCAAATAGAGTAGAACGTATGGATATTGATCATGTCCAACATGAGGTAAATTTTCATTCAAGCCCTCACAAGTTTACTTAGCAATAGTAGAACTAACGATCGATAGGGATAAAATTAAATGCCTCATCGATACAGGTTCCTCTACTTCACTGTTAGACGAAGAGAAATTGTTAAAATATAGAAGACAACCCTTAAAAATACCTATTAAATTCAGTAGCCTCAATACTAGTATACATGTCACAAAGCAAATCAAAACAAATCTACCATTTGAATTTAATGAAGATGCTTACATGATGTGGAAGTTAACGAAATTTCGAAACAAATGTTTTGATGCCATAATTGGGCAGAATTTACTCAAACCTTTAAGGGCTATCGTAGATATGGAAAACGAGTGTTTAAAAATTAACAATAATGAAATAAGATTTATCAATAGTTGCCCATATAAAACAGATGAGATACATCAGCTAGAGTTTACAGTTATAAAGGGTAGGGAATTCGAAAATCTCTTTAAATCTTTGAACCCTGAAGAGGAAAAGAATTTAAGAGAAATACTAAGATCATACAAAGATCTATTCTTTAAAGAAGGCGACCATTTAACTAGTGCTTTCGATATTCAACATGAAATTATCATAACAACCGATAAGCCTATATATTCCAAAATATATAGATATCCCCAAGTTCATGAGCAAGAAATATCCACGCAAATAGCAGATATGCTCAAACAAGGAATCATAAAAGAAAGCAACTCCCCATACAACAGTCCTTTGTGGATTGTACCCAAAAAACTCGATAATTCAGGAATAAAAAAATGGAGAATTGTCATTGATTATCGCAAGCTCAACGAGGGTAACAATCGGCGACAAGTTCCCAATTCCGAATATAGAAAATATATTGGACAAGCTAGGCAGAGCGCAGTATTTTACGACCCTTGATCTGGCGAAAGGCTTCCATCAGATCTTAGTTAAAGAAGAAGATCAGATGAAAACAGCATTTTCCACGCCTCTAGGACATTACGAGTATGTGCGAATGCCCTTCGGGTTGAAGAATGCACCTTCAACGTTCCAGCGTCTAATGAACTCTGTCCTAAAGGAACACATAAATAAAATATGTGTCGTCTATTTAGACGATATTCTAATATTCAGCACAACATTAGATGAGCACATAAATAGTATAAAGAGAATATTCAATACACTACGTAGCCACAACTTAAAAATCCAAATGGATAAGTGTAAGTTCTTTTCAAAAGAAACGGAGTACCTAGGTCATATTTTGACACCTGAAGGAGTCAGACCTAACCCGAAAAAGGTAGAGGATATCTTAAAACTGAAATTACCAAAAACACCAAAACAAATAAAGTCGTTTCTAGGCATTACAGGGTACTATAGAAAATTTATTAAAGATTATGCCAAAGTAGCCCAGCCAATGACCAAATACCTTAAAAAGAACGTTAGATTAAACCTCAATGACCCAAATTATATAAATTCATTTGAAAAACTTAAGAAAATTATAACAGAAGCACCTATATTAAAATACCCTGACTTCAGTAGAAGGTTTAAATTAGTTACAGATGCCAGTACCTTTGCAATCGGTGCTATTCTCCAGCAAGATAATCATCCAATCTGCTATGCCAGTAGAACTTTAAATGATCATGAACGCAATTATACAGTCTCCGAAAAAGAACTTCTGGCCATTGTTTGGTCCACAAATTATTTTAGACCCTATCTCTATGGTGTAAATTTCGATCTGTTAACAGATCATCAACCTCTTAAATGGCTATATACAAAAACCAGAGGAAAAGATGTTAATCCAAGGCTTTATAGATGGTTATTAAAATTAGGTGAGTACAATATTAATTTGGATTACATAAAAGGGAAGGAAAACAGGGTTGCTGACTTCCTTAGCCGAATAAACTCGGATACAAATGAAATAAACGTAGTCGAGACAAATAATTCAAGTAACGACACTGAGGAAGAAATGGAAAATTCCGAAGAACTTTCCGACCTTTCCGTAGAAAATAACATAGATCTTGAGAGTATTAGAACAATACATTCACAAGAGGAAAATCTTAATAACCACATTCCCATACTGGATACAGTGGTTAATCGATTTAAAACTCAAATTATATTAGTCAACAAAAAGGAAAAGGAATTAGAAATAAAGCATAAAAATAGGAAAATATATATTGACTCAGATGATTTGGATAACAACTTATCAGACATCTTAAGAAGATACATAAAGCCGGGAAAAACAGGCATATACACAGAATCGAGCGATAATGATTATAATAGAGTACAACAAAAGATTATAGAATTATTTGACGGCATTCAAAGCATAAGATTTGTCAGATGTGTACATCATGCTAAAGACATGGACAGCGAAGACGAAACATATAGACAAATCCAAAAATATCACAAATACGAGACAGGACACACAGGAATTAATGAAAACTACGAAGGATTAAAGAAACTTATTTACTTCCCCAACCTCAAGACTCTAATAGAAAAATACATTAATAACTGCGACACATGTAATCGAGTTAAATACGATAGGAACCCCATTAAACGAAAGTTTGAGGTAACTGAAACCCCCAAAGACATTAAGGAAATCGTACATATGGACACTTATACCAATTCCAAAGCTAACTTTCTTACATTTATAGATAAATTTTCCAAATTCGCGACAGCTTACTACCTTGAAGATAGGAATAATCAGACAATTATAGAAAAATTAAGAGAATACAAAGCACAAAGAGGAAAATTCCGTAAGTTAGTCACCGACAATGAATTTAGAAGTATTATAAAAGACTATCTTAAAAATGAGAATATTGACTTTCACTTAGTTAAACCCAATAACCACACTGGGAATTCCGATGTAGAACGTTTACACAACACCCTAAGTGAAAAAATTAGAACCTTAGGGATTGAGGGTAAACAACTCAACATCAAAGAAAAAATGTGTAAGGCTATTGAGTGGTACAACAATACTTACCATTCAACTACTAAAGAAAAACCAATAAATATTCAAGAAGGAAATTGCGACAAAAAAAAATATACAATAATCTTTGCAAGGAAAAGGCTAGGTATATTAATAAGCGAAATGTTAAAAGGGAGGAATATTCTGAAGATAGGAAAGAAGGTTACATAAAAAATTATAAAAGTGTTAGACACAAACAAGAACCCAAATTTATCAAAACTACATTAGATAATATACATGTCTCAAATATTAAAAGAAAAAATAAATTTTCAGGGCAGTTGGATCTTCAAAGCTTGTCAAATACTATGGATGTGCACAATAATCCAGGCACATCTAGTGGTTGATAAAATCGATACAAACTTCGGATACACCGAAATTAAATTAGAAGAAGTCAATATTATAAAAAATTATGACAATATATTGCATTTAATAAGTCCCAAAGAAATCCAAAGCATTGTAGATAGTTTAGAGATAAATATAAGACAGGCAAATCTAAAAGAAAAATCTTTAACCCTCGAGTACCAGTTGAACCACATTCGCAATAAAATTAATACATTAATTCCACATAGGCAAAAACGTGGTTTGTTCAATTTCATAGGTACAGCATTTAAATGGATTTATGGTACGATGGACGACGATGATAGGCAAGAAATCGAAGAACATCTTAAGGTCATCGACATAAACAACCACAACGCTATAAATAATCTCAATGCCCAAATCAAAATCAATCAAAACTTCAATGAAACCTTCTCAAAGCTAAAAGATGTCATTGAAAAAGATAGGCTGATGTTTTCAGAAAGGCTAGACAAAATAGAGGGACTTGTACTTTACACAGACTTTGCACTCAAACTAAAAATACTACAGGACAATATTGAACATATACAAAATAACATAGCGTCAGCAAGATTAGGCATCGTTCATAGTAACATATTAACAGACGAAGAAATTGCGGAATATAATATTGACTTCCAAAAACTGCAAAATATTAAATTAGATACCGCAATAGATAATCAAGATAATATAATATTTGTGATTAGAATACCAAGAGAAATAGTTTCTATACAGAAAATATTAATAACGCCAATAACTGACGACAAAAACGAAGAATTAACTCTTAATATTCAAGAAATTGTAAAGTATGAAAATAAGATTTTTGATTATGTTCAAAACAGAGATTTGAAAGATTTAAAAATTTCCAACAATTGTATAATTAAAAAGAATTGTATGAGAGTATACAATAATGCATCCGAAGTCATAGAACTAAGTAGAGGAGTAGTATTAGTGAAAAATCAAAATAATGCCAATTTCAGTAGTACTTGTGACAAACGTAGAATGATGTTGAATGGTAATTATTTCTTAAACTTCAATAATTGTTCGATAAAAATTGATAATCGTACTATATATAATAATCAAAAGAAGTTCAAACAAAGCTTTGTAATATCAGACTATCTTGAACAAATTGAAGATTTAAATAAAAAAGTATCATTTGACAATATCATTTTAACACAAATGGAAAATATAAAGGAAATTAAGGAAATTAAATATCATAGAAAAATGCATTATATTTTTGGAAGTAGTTGTATTATAATAGTTATAGGCATTGTAATATTTATCGCAGTTCATACCTGTAAACATAGACTAAAATTAAAAATCAATAATGTGACTCAGGAGAGTCCTCAATTTAAGGAGGGAGGAGTTACGTCGGCAAATTTGACCGACATCACAGAACATGACACCTCAGAACAACCTTCGCAAAATTTTCACTTATATAAAATATAAATGTTCCCAGACAATTTTGCTTAATCAACAGAACTCAGGAAATGCAACCGCTCCCATGCATTCCTGCTTAATAGATAAAAAATGAAAAAGCTTTTATGTTTACGGGAATGAATGCAGATAGATAATTAAACTTAAAGTACAGTTTATATTTTTCAGTCAACCAGGTCGGAAGTTATAATATCGTGTACAAAAGTTTGGTTGTGTTAATCTTTTATTTTGCTTCTCTCCAATAAATTAAAATTCAATTTAAATTGTCATGTTGTTTTCTTCATTCAATCCTTTTTTATTTGTGAACAAATTAAAAATCATAACTCACGAGTTGCTGCCCTTGTACTTAGATGTACCATCACAATACTCCGCTGCGCAGTGATCTCTTGTGTAAATACCGCAGTTCGTATGCTGCTCCTGTTCTAGGTTAGAACTGAGAGTTTTGGATTGTTTCATATTTTTGATCTTTCTATTGCTTTGTATACTCTAATGCCTGTTGGTAACTTGTACACCTCACTCAATCCTTCAGTGGAGACGGTGCATGGCGGAGCATGGTTCGTAATGAGAATACCTTGTATCTCTGTACCATGGTGTATATACTTGTCGACATCCAGCTGACTTTAGTTGGCAATGCAATGCTTCAGTGGAAAGGTGCATGGCGGAGCATGGTTCGTAATGAGAATACCTTGTATCTCTGTACCGTGGTGTATATACTTGTCGACATCCAGCTGACTTTAGTTGACAGTAGCAACTGTTTACATCCACTTCGTGGGACTTAAACTAATTAGGTAAGATATATTTATAATTGTAACTAAACTATATGGTTTTACCGTGCATTGTAGATTAGGCATTAGTAACAGAACTGATGGCTCCTTGTATAAAAACCTTATTAGTTTGTCTAGCAAGGAATTGCGATGACAATGCCTTCCTCAAAAGTGATCAGCGAGAGTTTTTTCTGCTTTAAAATACTTACGACTATGCGAAGCACTGGTTATACTGTTATATTAGTACTCTTTGTGTTGAAGTTCGCTTAACACCACCTAGATTACATATTTCTGCCTACAGACATGACCTGCGCTGTGCAGATTCTAGTCAATGATCAGCACCACATTTTCCTTTGTAGATTTCACTTTGACTTTGTAACATACAATCAGTGCTCCTGAAAATGTTAGCCTAGGTTTAAGAAAGCAAATCTATTCCTATTTGCAACAAACGCCTTGTTTTACTTATTCGCACCATTTCATTTGCTGAAAATTATTTTTTATAGGTGTGAAAGTCCATTTCAGTGATATGAGAAAGAAGAAGTCGTAATCATGTTCAGCCATCCTTCTAGATCTTCTCTTCTGAAAGTCTTCATAATTGTTTAAGTGAATAGAAGAGTCCATTTTTTTCATTTTTGACCCTGATTTATTAGCACTCACCGAACGAAGTGGACGCAAGCCCTCAGTTTTAACACTCATCGGTGCAACCATGCCCAATTAAGACTTGATGTAGAATGCACAATCCGCAAAAATATAATTTCAATCAATTGACCCAAAACAATACTTCCGACAAATCAATCACAATAAATATGACACAATATTAGTAATAATGCATTCTAAGCAGAAAATGTATCCACCCAAATGCATGTCACAATTAAGTTATTATGTCAACAGTAAGAAGTGACTGCATCTGTTTACATGTTACGCGACATGCATCATATTTAGAAAAGTTAAACATATAATAATAAATGAGTAATTTAGGGCATGTGTGCATATTACAATTAGTATTATACTAGCAGAGTATCTTTCTGTATAAATAAGGTAGCGATGCTTTAATAAATATCCATAGTTACAACGGAGCTCTGAGGTTGTCTGGTAATATTAGCTGCGCCTACCTGCCAGAGGAGATCTGCCATTGATGCTTCTCCTAGGAGATCTGCCTAGTGGCTGCCTCCAATCTTCTGTATAAACAAAATTAGCTAAAAGCTTCTGCATGTAGATGTTACTACCTGCCACCGCTGCTTACTTAGTAACAAAATAGGCTACAACATGGCGACATTCATCATCTAAATACATCTATATTTCCATCTAAATACATCTATATTTTCCACTTAACAAGGTAAATTATAACTAATTTACCACAGGATAGAGATTTTCAGTCGACCCTAAAATCGAGATGAACCAACGGATTTATTTTTTAACCTTCCTTATTGAAGGTGATGAACACAGACCACTTAATCGGGACTAAAGTTCAAGGTGATGTAATTTTTGTGGCAAAACTTCCGAAAACTAGAGGATAAATTTTGGATTATCGACATGCATAAAAGAGTATTATTGGGCCCTATTCTGTCGGTAAAATTTTATCATTTTATGTTATGTTCTGCCTTAAAATAAAATATTTCCCCAAAATCCTATTCTGTACCAGAAATTTTATTTTATTTTACGCATCATAACATAAAATATTTCCTGTTATTGAGCATAACATAAAAGATCCTAAGCAGCACATTTTAAAGGTATTTTGACACATTTTATGAAAATGACATGCGTCAATTAGCATTTGTTGTGCGAAAATTGTTTTAATTAAAAACTAAAATGTCCACCGCCATACATAAAAAGTACAATATTTGTCAGAAATTGTAGAAATTTGCACTGGTGCGGTATGGTAAAATATAAAAAGTTAATTATATTTGTCCAGGTTTTAATTTTATGCAGAAGAGATCATAGGATACGATATCTTCGCGATTCGTACGATCCATGTGAGTTGCCCAATCTTATGCTTCAAAAGTTCTTTCGGCTGGATAATTAATAAACTTCTTATATTGTGATTTGTAAACTAATTTTACAAACTTATGAATAATCCTAATTTATATCCAAAAATTTTCGTTTTAAGAAAACAAATTCAAATACTTATAGAAGAACTAGAGACTCATACCGGAAAGACGACCATTCTGTTTACTTTGAGTTAGGAATCTAAAAGTGAACGGAATGGATGTCTTTCTGCTGCTTTGCATTTCTACGGACATGGTTCGTATCAAACTCCAATCAAGAGTTGTCATATTTTAGCCTTCATAAATGAATATTTAGTGGGTGAATTGATATAGTATCACGCAAATGTCAATTGACCAGCTGTTCAAAAAGTAATAGAAAACATAGCGGAATGTACTAAATATTTTATGTTACGTGTTCATAAAAGAATTCATAAAATAATTTTATGGAACCACGACAGAATACGAATTTTTAAAATATTTTATTTTCATTTTATGAAGAAGGGATTTTTTCGCCATAAAATAACATAAAATATTATTCTTTGAAAAATTACAGAATAGGGCCCATTATATAAGTGGAGGGCGGTGGTTGAAGATCCGACCTTTAAGCACTGCGACCTAAAAGATCTTTCATGCTTTCACATACATACCAGGGTAAGCTTAAATACTATCATATTTGCATCACTACTGTTTCTCATAGCAAGCATATTGTGAACGAGTCGTTCCTCGAACACAATAAATTATACCACATTGCGAGATCTGTGCTCAAGCTAAAGGGGGATGCCGGTTTTTAAAGGATAACTCAACTGTTCCAAATTCAAATATAAAAATTTTAATTCAAAATATATTGCTTATAAACTATTATCACAAATTCAAGTTATTATAATTAACCTAACTTACTATTAAGAATTCAAAAACTTATACTATCTTAAGCTACCAATTCAATATAAATCCACTAGTTTTAACACAATACTGCCAGACAGATTTGCTCACCTTATTTCTGAAAAGAGAGAGAGAGAAAATCCACTATTAATACAGTAGAAGTTTTGTGCTACACGTATAAGCACGGTAGCAGCAATACAAAAATAATTATTAATGACAGAAGTAAATTTCTGCAGCAAGAGTAGATTCCGGCTTAGATGAAATAAGTAGGAGTAAATTCCTACTGAGATGCCTGATAGAGATTAATGCAGAAGTAAATTTCGGCAATAGGAGTAAATTCCTACTCAGGTGGGAGATGAAAAAATAAGCAGAATTAAATTTCTGCAGTAGGAGTAAATTCCTACTTAGATGTGAGATGGAAAAATAAGCAGAATTAAATTTCTGCAGTAGGAGTAAGTTCCTACTTAGGTGTGGGATGGAATTTGCAGAATTAAATTTCTGCAGTAGGATTAAATTCCTACTTAGGTGTGGGATGGAAATTGCAGAATTAAATTTCTGCAGTAGGAGTAAATTCCTACTTAGGTGTGGGATGGAAATTGCAGAATTAAATTTCTGCAGTAGGAGTAAATTCCTACTTAGGTGTGGGATGGAAATTGCAGAATTAAATTTCTGCAGTAGGAGTAAATTCCTACTTAGGTGTGGGATGGAAACAAGATTTAGTTTGGATAATTTGGAAAATCAGAGTAAATTCTGATGTTTTCAGATCAAATTCTGAATTGGGAATGGATGATTCTGCTGCAGCTCGTCGCCTTTTTATAGCCGCAGCGAACCGCTACGTTTTGGCTTCATGATAGGTTGCCTTGGCAACGTTCGTTTTCAAGGTTTGTTAAACTTAACGCTGCACTGAACTCTGACTGCGGCGAAGGCGAGAACATATGGTGATATGTTGACATTTTTGACATGTCAATGTAAATAATCCGAGGGAAGTAGGATTTGGGTCAAGAAATGGTAAGGTTTTGGTTAATTATTCTATTTACTAGTTATTTATAAGAGCTTTCGTTTATTTTCAGGTGAAAAAATAGTAGAGGAAGTTTTAGGACGGCGTTGAATTGAAGGGGGGAGGTTCCCTAGCCTCAGGTAAGTATTTTTTGTGTAAATTATTTTAAGATAAGATTCTTTGTGTTTTGTTTTTTATCTTTTTAGGTATATATCTGGGGATGAAGCAAGGACTCATCGCGGGATTATACATGTGGACTGAACATCCTCCCGCCTCAAAATTGAAGAGGCAATTAATGTATATATGTATATGATTATTATTATTGCTTTAATAAAAGTGTTTAGTTTTAAGTTAACTTACCTTGTCTTGTTTGAAAAAGTGTAGTATGTTTCTTTTTTTTGTTACTTTTAGTGTGCTGCCATTCGAAAGCGGGAATCGGAAGAAATTTTTCACTCTTTTGATGTGATCCCATGGAATGGTATTTGTTTCGAATAATTGGATTATGCTGGGAGTGGCCATAATTTGTTCAGCTAGGTTGACTGGAATCCCTAGTGTTGTGCTTATTGGTTCCCTGTTGATTGCTGGGGGATTAGTATTCTCTTTCATTACTGGTGCAGAGTGAGAAGGTTTTGGACTATAGTGGCGCCATCTAGTACTGAGATTTTTATGATTAATTTCAAGTTGCATTGGTGGAGTTGTATTTGAAGCTGATTGAGATGGCGATAGTTTTGACGTATTTCTCCTCTTTGTATTAATGGTGGGGAGTGTGCTTAAGGCATAGTGTTTTACTGCTTTAATTTTTTCTCTGGTACTCTTGATGTTCAAGTGTATTATGAATTTTGATGAATTCATGTTTTTCGGGGGGTAGGCGTTGTCCTGCTACTGTGTGCAGTCTATCTTTTGGTGATATTGTTGACGTATTGGTACATTTACAAACTCTTTTTGATTTGTTGTTTGACTCAACGTTTGTTGTGGTGTAGGTGGATAGCAAAGTCGTAGTCGTGCGGTCTGCTTCTGGTACTCCTCCGACCAGAATCCAACCCAATTCTGTGTTTTGGGCTGTTGGAGAGTTGTCAGATCCTCTCTTTATACCATTTTTGATAATGGCGGCGTAGACTTCTGCTCCAAGGAGAATATCGATTTCTCCTGGAATTGAGAAGGTAGGATCTGCTAACGGGAGGTTGTGAATGTGTCTCCAGTTTGACACTTCAATTGCATTGGTTGGCAATACATCTGTGATTTTTCTAATCACGAGCATGTTGCTTGCTACTTTAAAATTTGTGTGTAAAGAATTAATTGTGACTGTAGCTTGTTGTAGAGCTGTATTGGTGGGAGTTGTACCAAGTCCAATTAATTCTTGGGTGGTTGGAGATCCTTTAAGTCGTAATAGCTTAAAGGCCTTTTCTGTCATGATTGACACTTGTGACCCTGAGTCTATCAACGCTCGGAATGTCATCATGAGTCCGGATGGTGCAGTGACGTTAATCAGAGCTGTAGAGAGAAGAGCTCTTTTCATGTTTGCAGTTAGAAAACTTTGAACTTGTTGTTCATCATTTCCATAGGTGGGTGTGCTTAATTCAGCTTCCATATTGGAAATGTGGGATGATTGATTAGGTGATTCTGTCACCGAATCGTTTTGCTCATAGTGGAGCAATGTGTTATGATTTTTTTGACAATAATAACACTTTTTATTGCTAGTGCAATTTGAGGTTGTGTGGTTGGGAGATAAGCAATTTTTGCATAAATGCTTATTTGTGACAATTTCATGTCGTTGTCGGGTGCTCATATTTCTAAATGTTGGGCAGTGAAATATAATATGATCACCCTTGCAATGGCTGCAAGAGGACATTTTGGTAGGTGGGTGATTTGGTGCTGAACTTTTATTTCTGTTCAAGAAACCATATGTAGGTTTGGGTGAGAATGGTTTTCTCTGTGTCATATTGGATGACGTAATCTTGTTTCCAATTATTTCTAGAGTTCGGAAGCGAAACTCTAGAAATTTGGTTAAAGTTTTTAGTTCAGGTTGATCTGTGCTACTCTGTAAACTTTGCTCCCATAATTGGTGTGTGTCTGGGTGTAGTTTTTGCACTGTCAAGTATATGATCAGTGGATCCCAATTCTTTGTTTCTACTTCTAGGTTTTGTAATGCTAATAATGCTTCGGTTATGTTGTCCAGCAGTCTTTTAATATTATCGGCAGTGTCATGGTGTATAAGTGGAAGAGACAATAATTTCTTTAATTGTACGTTGACTAATATTCGCTTATTTGAATAGCGTTCTTTTAGGAGCTGCCAAGCTGGTCGGTAGTTTGCATTGCATACTTCGTAATGTCTGAGCAATTTTTCAGCCTCTCCTATTAGATTTGTCTTTAGAAAGTATAATTTGTCAACGTCTCTTAAGTTATTGTTGTTATGTATAACCGAATTAAATAGATCGTGGAATGAAATCCACGTAGAGTATTCTCCATTGAAGGTGGGAAGTTTAATTCTGGGGAGTCTTTCATTATTGCATGAATTTGTGCTAGCATGTGATGTCTGAGTCTGAAGAGGATTATTGACAGGCGTTGGTGTTAGTTTGTCTATATCCTCTTCCATGCTTGCTGCTTTTTCAATATAATACTCCTGTGCATCACTAAATGTCTCTTTCGTGAAATACTCTAATTTGCGATCTTCTTTTGTCGCTCTCTTTTGAATTACCCTATGCCGCATTTGGAATTCTTTCCAATATTCGGTGAACGTTTGTAGGCGTTTTTCTGTCGATTTGACAGTTTTCTTTTTACCATCTCTTTGATGCCTTCTAAAGAGGTCTTCCATTAATCTTTGACCTCTTTTTGAGACTCAACTAACTCTAATATTGAGCTAATGGTTTCGTCTCCGGCGTCAGATATACTGCATTCGTCATCTGTAGGCATTTTGAATGGAGAGGCTTAGTTTTTTTTTCACTGTGATATGGTAAGCAATATTTTTTAACTGTATATTTCAATAGCTGAGTTATCCGGCTTTGAAGGACCAATGTGAGATCTGTGCTCAAGCTAAAGGGGGATGCCGGTTTTTAAAGGATAACTCAACTGTTGTAAATTTAAATATAAAAATTTTAATTCAAAATATATTGCTTATAAACTATTATCACAAATTCAAGTTTTTATAATTAACCTAACTTACTATTAAGAATTCAAAAACTTTATACTATCTTAAGCTACCAATTCAATATAAATCCACTAGTTTTAACACAATACTGCCAGACAGATTTGCTCACCTTATTTCTGAAAAGAGAGAGAGAGAAAATCCACTATTAATACAGTAGAAGTTTTGTGCTACACGTATAAGCACGGTAGCAGCAATACAAAAATAATTATTAATGACAGAAGTAAATTTCTGCAGCAAGAGTAGATTCCGGCTTAGATGAAATAAGTAGGAGTAAATTCCTACTGAGATGCCTGATAGAGATTAATGCAGAAGTAAATTTCGGCAATAGGAGTAAATTCCTACTCAGGTGGGAGATGAAAAAATAAGCAGAATTAAATTTTTGCAGTAGGGGTAAATTCCTACTTAGGTGTGGGATGGAAATTGCAGAATTAAATTTCTGCAGTAGGAGTAAATTCCTACTTAGGTGTGGGATGGAAACAAGATTTAGTTTGGATAATTTGGAAAATCAGAGTAAATTCTGATGTTTTCAGATCAAATTCTGAATTGGGAATGGATGATTCTGCTGCAGCTCGTCGCCTTTTTATAGCCGCAGCGAACCGCTACGTTTTGGCTTCATGATAGGTTGCCTTGGCAACGTTCGTTTTCAAGGTTTGTTAAACTTAACGCTGCACTGAACTCTGACTGCGGCGAAGGCGAGAACATATGGTGATATGTTGACATTTTTGACATGTCAATGTAAATAATCCGAGGGAAGTAGGATTTGGGTCAAGAAATGGTAAGGTTTTGGTTAATTATTCTATTTACTAGTTATTTATAAGAGCTTTCGTTTATTTTCAGGTGAAAAAATAGTAGAGGAAGTTTTAGGACGGCGTTGAATTGAAGGGGGGAGGTTCCCTAGCCTCAGGTAAATATTTTTTGTGTAAATTATTTTAAGATAAGATTCTTTGTGTTTTGTTTTTTATCTTTTTAGGTATATATCTGGGGATGAAGCAAGGACTCATCGCGGGATTATACATGTGGACTGAACATCCTCCCGCCTCAAAATTGAAGAGGCAATTAATGTATATATGTATATGATTATTATTATTGCTTTAATAAAAGTGTTTAGTTTTAAGTTAACTTACCTTGTCTTGTTTGAAAAAGTGTAGTATGTTTCTTTTTTTTGTTACTTTTAGTGTGCTGCCATTCGAAAGCGGGAATCGGAAGAAATTTTTCACTCTTTTGATGTGATCCCATGGAATGGTATTTGTTTCGAATAATTGGATTATGCTGGGAGTGGCCATAATTTGTTCAGCTAGGTTGACTGGAATCCCTAGTGTTGTGCTTATTGGTTCCCTGTTGATTGCTGGGGGATTAGTATTCTCTTTCATTACTGGTGCAGAGTGAGAAGGTTTTGACTATAGTGGCGCCATCTAGTACTGAGATTTTTATGATTAATTTCAAGTTGCATTGGTGGAGTTGTATTTGAAGCTGATTGAGATGGCGATAGTTTTGACGTATTTCTCCTCTTTGTATTAATGGTGGGGAGTGTGCTTAAGGCATAGTGTTTTACTGCTTTAATTTTTTCTCTGGTACTCTTGATGTTCAAGTGTATTATGAATTTTGATGAATTCATGTTTTTCGGGGGGTAGGCGTTGTCCTGCTACTGTGTGCAGTCTATCTTTTGGTGATATTGTTGACGTATTGGTACATTTACAAACTCTTTTTGATTTGTTGTTTGACTCAACGTTTGTTGTGGTGTAGGTGGATAGCAAAGTCGTAGTCGTGCGTTCTGCTTCTGGTACTCCTCCGACCAGAATCCAACCCAATTCTGTGTTTTGGGCTGTTGGAGAGTTGTCAGATCCTCTCTTTATACCATTTTTGATAATGGCGGCGTAGACTTCTGCTCCAAGGAGAATATCGATTTCTCCTGGAATTGAGAAGGTAGGATCTGCTAACGGGAGGTTGTGAATGTGTCTCCAGTTTGACACTTCAATTGCATTGGTTGGCAATACATCTGTGATTTTTCTAATCGAGCATGTTGCTTGCTACTTTAAAATTTGTGTGTAAAGAATTAATTGTGACTGTAGCTTGTTGTATAGCTGTATTGGTGGGAGTTGTACCAAGTCCAATTAATTCTTGGGTGGTTGGAGATCCTTTAAGTCGTAATAGCTTAAAGGCCTTTTCTGTCATGATTGACACTTGTGACCCTGAGTCTATCAACGCTCGGAATGTCATCATGAGTCCGGATGGTGCAGTGACGTTAATCAGAGCTGTAGAGAGAAGAGCTCTTTTCATGTTTGCAGTTAGAAAACTTTGAACTTGTTGTTCATCATTTCCATAGGTGGGTGTGCTTAATTCAGCTTCCATATTGGAAATGTGGGATGATTGATTAGGTGATTCTGTCACCGAATCGTTTTGCTCATAGTGGAGCAATGTGTTATGATTTTTTTGACAATAATAACACTTTTTATTGCTAGTGCAATTTGAGGTTGTGTGGTTGGGAGATAAGCAATTTTTGCATAAATGCTTATTTGTGACAATTTCATGTCGTTGTCGGGTGCTCATATTTCTAAATGTTGGGCAGTGAAATATAATATGATCACCCTTGCAATGGCTGCAAGAGGACTTTTTTGGTAGGTGGGTGATTTGGTGCTGAACTTTTATTTCTGTTCAAGAAACCATATGTAGGTTTGGGTGAGAATGGTTTTCTCTGTGTCATATTGGATGACGTAATCTTGTTTCCAATTATTTCTAGAGTTCGGAAGCGAAACTCTAGAAATTTGGTTAAAGTTTTTAGTTCAGGTAGATCTGTGCTACTCTGTAAACTTTGCTCCCATAATTGGTGTGTGTCTGGGTGTAGTTTTTGCACTGTCAAGTATATGATCAGTGGATCCCAATTCTTTGTTTCTACTTCTAGGTTTTGTAATGCTAATAATGCTTCGGTTATGTTGTCCAGCAGTCTTTTAATATTATCGGCAGTGTCATGGTGTATAAGTGGAAGAGACAATAATTTCTTTAATTGTACGTTGACTAATATTCGCTTATTTGAATAGCGTTCTTTTAGGAGCTGCCAAGCTGGTCGGTAGTTTGCATTGCATACTTCGTAATGTCTGAGCAATTTTTCAGCCTCTCCTATTAGATTTGTCTTTAGAAAGTATAATTTGTCAACGTCTCTTAAGTTATTGTTGTTATGTATAACCGAATTAAATAGATCGTGGAATGAAATCCACGTAGAGTATTCTCCATTGAAGGTGGGAAGTTTAATTCTGGGAGTCTTTCATTATTGCATGAATTTGTGCTAGCATGTGATGTCTGAGTCTGAAGAGGATTATTGACAGGCGTTGGTGTTAGTTTGTCTATATCCTCTTCCATGCTTGCTGCTTTTTCAATATAATACTCCTGTGCATCACTAAATGTCTCTTTCGTGAAATACTCTAATTTGCGATCTTCTTTTGTCGCTCTCTTTTGAATTACCCTATGCCGCATTTGGAATTCTTTCCAATATTCGGTGAACGTTTGTAGGCGTTTTTCTGTCGATTTGACAGTTTTCTTTTTACCATCTCTTTGATGCCTTCTAAAGAGGTCTTCCATTAAATCTTTGACCTCTTTTTGAGACTCAACTAACTCTAATATTGAGCTAATGGTTTCGTCTCCGGCGTCAGATATACTGCATTCGTCATCTGTAGGCATTTTGAATGGAGAGGCTTAGTTTTTTTTCACTGTGATATGGTAAGCAATATTTTTTAACTGTATATTTCAATAGCTGAGTTATCCGGCTTTGAAGGACCAATGTGAGATCTGTGCTCAAGCTAAAGGGGGATGCCGGTTTTTAAAGGATAACTCAACTGTTGTAAATTTAAATATAAAAATTTTAATTCAAAATATATTGCTTATAAACTATTATCACAAATTCAAGTTTTTATAATTAACCTAACTTACTATTAAGAATTCAAAAACTTATACTATCTTAAGCTACCAATTCAATATAAATCCACTAGTTTTAACACAATACTGCCAGACAGATTTGCTCACCTTATTTCTGAAAAGAGAGAGAGAAAATCCACTATTAATACAGTAGAAGTTTTGTGCTACACGTATAAGCACGGTAGCAGCAATACAAAAATAATTATTAATGACAGAAGTAAATTTCTGCAGCAAGAGTAGATTCCGGCTTAGATGAAATAAGTAGGAGTAAATTCCTACTGAGATGCCTGATAGAGATTAATGCAGAAGTAAATTTCGGCAATAGGAGTAAATTCCTACTCAGGTGGGAGATGAAAAAATAAGCAGAATTAAATTTTTGCAGTAGGGGTAAATTCCTACTTAGGTGTGGGATGGAAATTGCAGAATTAAATTTCTGCAGTAGGAGTAAATTCCTACTTAGGTGTGGGATGGAAACAAGATTTAGTTTGGATAATTTGGAAAATCAGAGTAAATTCTGATGTTTTCAGATCAAATTCTGAATTGGGAATGGATGATTCTGCTGCAGCTCGTCGCCTTTTTATAGCCGCAGCGAACCGCTACGTTTTGGCTTCATGATAGGTTGCCTTGGCAACGTTCGTTTTCAAGGTTTGTTAAACTTAGCGCTGCACTGAACTCTGACTGCGGCGAAGGCGAGAACATATGGTGATATGTTGACATTTTTGACATGTCAATGTAAATAATCCGAGGGAAGTAGGATTTGGGTCAAGAAATGGTAAGGTTTTGGTTATTTATTCTATTTACTAGTTATTTATAAGAGTTTTCGTTTATTTTCAGGTGAAAAAATAGTAGAGAAAGTTTTAGGACGGCGTTGAATTGAAGGGGGGAAGTTCCCTAGCCTCAGGTAAGTATTTTTTGTTTAAATTATTTTAAGATAAGATTCTTTGTGTTTTGTTTTTTTATCTTTTTAGGTATATATCTGGGGATGAAGCAAGGACTCATCGCGGGATTATATATGTGGACTGAACACACATAGACTTCTTTGGAGCGGACAGAATAGAGCCTTCATACTATGAAGTCTCATGAAGTTGTCTTCTTGTTCAGAAGCCTATATACAATGAAGAGATGGTAGTAAGGAAATGGTAAAAAAGATATTCTAGCCTCAATTCTACAAGGCGTCTGTCATTTTCCTCCAGTGGAACTGCATAGAACTGAGGTTAAGAATGGAGGCTTACGAATTATGATTACAGCATAAAGCCATATTCAAGATATAGTGTTGACACATGCTTTCAGTAGAACTAACTTCAACCGTTTAGCAAGCCCCAAAATATCCTCAATTTGTGTTTTAAATGTTTTAATTTTCTCCACCCATTTCGGAAGAAGACGAGCTTAATTTTCAGCAAACTACAAATATTTCACTATTGTACTGCATTTACGGCGAAAATAGTTAAGGTTCCAACACGATCATCCATTTAAGAATTCCAAGCATTTGTAATTCCCTAATAGAGCTCCGTGTAAAACAGGAGCAAGGAGAGCCTGTGTCAGCGTGGGTGAGAGAATCTGCATTTAAGGAAAACATTTCAAGAGACATTTCCCCAAAGGAAGTGCTTTTTGCGGCATCCTAATTAACTCAAGCTGTATCAGCTAGAAGCAGCAATACTCTACAATAGAGTCATATACCTACACCAGGACAATTTATACAGATTAGGAGTACAACGCCTTAGAGACTTCCTTTAGAATCCCTTGCTTTTGCATTTCTTTTCTTGCTTGTTTTCGCCGAACGCAGGATAGAATATTTTTACCAGCCATTTTTAGCCACAACAACAAGATTCCATTCCAGAAGTGTGCAGAGCGCGTGCTTGCTGTGTGCTGGATGTGTTCCCATTTTCAGGAATTTAAGGTCCATAGCAGGAGAGCAGGAAATTGTATATTCCCACCCTGACATGGGATTCTTGTGTGTGATTTCCTGTTGTGGCAGCTAAATTAATTCGATGTAATTATTTCACAAGTCTTACTAGCAAATTGCTTGTCCTTCGAGACTTCAGGTTGAAATGGATATGATGAGTGGAGTAAGCCGAGAAGTGGACGAAACAGGATTACGAAATTTATACAGACGTACTTAGAATCCCTGAAAGGGAAACGGGGTTTTAAAATAGCTTCCGAGGAATTTTCCTTCCACTACAGGTTTTTTTTTTTAGATTTATAATGATCTTATAGAAGAATGGAATATTAAAGAGGAGTACCTACATACATATACTATAAATGCATGCTGCACTTATGTGAAGTATAACTGTACTAATGGCAGATAAAGAGGTGCTTGGTTCTTGAAATGTGCAGTTGTTATATTGCATTGACTGTGAGTTTCTACGAAAAAGTGGCGGAGATATGGCGACCTAACCATGCTTACTTACAGGATATACATATAAAAAGGTATAGCTTTTGCTCGCGCTAGAATCGAAAAATAATAATAAAATTTTAGAAGCTAATAGTTTCGTAGCTTTTTTAAATAGCTCTTATGCACTCACTGACCCTTGACTAAATAAATTTGTGCATGTGGACGACGTTTATGATGAAAATGTGATATTTTAGGAATTGTTTTAGTGGATAGATTTACATGGGGTTTTTGATTTAGATTGAGGACATGGGGAGTTTTCCAATGGAATAATTATTTTTAAACGTTTTTGGGGGCATTTTAGTTTTGCTCGAACTGGCCCCCTTGTCAAATTTGGGCCGTGTGTGCTATCAAATTGAAGCTCTTTCTAGCTAAGTCTCCTATTAAATGGAATATTTTCTTTTCTTCTGTAAGAAAGTTTATAACAGATTGTTTTATCCCGAACATCATTAAAATGTGTGATTTCGAGTTTGTTTATAGATAGAGGTATAGGCTAGTGCGGGGGCTAATTTTTCCTTTAAAGGCTTTAGCATATTGTTTTAAATATACCTGTCATGAGAAATTGTCTATTTAACCGTTATATGGGTTTGAATGTGAAATAAATTGTTCTAGTTTTTTCATGTATACCTTTTTTACATGGAAGTACTTACATTACAGTGCGATAATCTTCTGAACTATTTCCCGCACATAAACAAAATTACACCACAACGTTTGGAAGAGAACGCAGATGCGAATTAATATACATATATGGGATAGATTATGTACCGTTATATGAGTTTGTAGCAAAAATGTAATGATTATAAAGTAGATAATAAAATGCATTAAAAAATATTGTGTGCGTTGTTGTTTAAATGTGAGCTAATGTAGAAATCTTGCTTTTATTTGAAGATTCTGGCGGACGAGTAAACCTATGTACAACAATATGCATTGAATATGCATGGTAAGACTGAACTAGATGGTTACATTTTTTGCGTACGTTTCTTGCGTTGTGAAGGGGGATCTTGAGTGAATTCTTGTGATTGCTAAATTATGCGGCAGACTGCGTTTGCTATGAATGGATTAGCTGAAAGATATAATTGCCAGGATTATAGTGCATCGCTGATTTATTTAACTATGATAATGGCTTCTTTCTATTTCAAGATTAAGAATTATGATGAATATTTACATTGGGTATTATTGACATTATTGTCTTTGAAACTCGTATAATTACTTATATTAGCAATAAGGAAATGCGGAGCTGTAATTTAAACAAAATGTACTGCTTCCCTTCTTCTGAATCCTACGAGCCGCCACTGTAGTAGGTATATTTAATTTTGAAATATTATATCTATTAAACTTTTTTTAAATATTATTTTATAAGAGCATTTAAGGAAATTTCAAAATTACAACAGTAAGAAAAGCCTAGAAAATTGTATGGCCACGGTTTTTGGTATTCTGCTAGAATCAACAAACTTACTGCCAAGCGGGAGTATGCATGTCATAAGTATAAAAGGACAAAAGCTACTGAGGCTCACCTATATTATATATCCTTGCGTAATAGAGCGACAACTGCCATCAGAACGCCAAAATACCAATATTACAAAAACAAATTTGATATCAATCTTGCTCATAAGGTCTTGTGGAACAGTTGAAAAAGAGCGGTGTATATGGAAAGGAAAATTTTAGCTGCTCCTTTCATCCATATAAGCTCAATGATTTTTTTTAACGCCACAGCTTAATATAAACTACCCAAACCACCTTACTGAAGAATCTGGTAGCAATACTGGTAGACATATCTCTTTTCATTGCATAACTCTCAAAGCGCTTGCGCTTGCTTTTTATTCCATTAAATCTAATGCAACTGGATCTGATAATATTAGCCCATGGTTCTTACGTCTAGGTATTATATCCAATAATTAGTCAGTATTTATTACATATTATAAATAGTTCCCTCACATTTTCTAAATCTCCTACTGCCTGGAATTGGCGGTTGTGTTACTCACTGCAAAGAAGGCTTCACCCACTTGAACGCTTCTCTGGCTTTAGGACAATTAGTATTCTTCCCTCCTTAGTAAATGTCCTGGAGAAAATTATGTACGTGCAAAATTCAAGAATATCTACCCCGCAAAAAGTTATTAGCGTGCTGCCCATTAGGCTTTCGTAGTCATCACAGTTGTGAAACCGCCTTACTGAAGATTACTACAAATATTAGCAAGTCTTTGGATGATGATAAAATACATGTTTCGATATTGTTAGATTTCACAGCGTCGTTTGATAGCGTTGATCACGGCAAATTTCTGCATAAATTTGGGGCTCTTTACGGGTTTTCATCATCTGCATTTGGTTTTCTCAGATAGATAGATAAATATCAGCAGTGAAGGTTGGCAATAATCATTCGAAATGCTTACCATTAGCATTGGGTACTCACAGGGCTCTATTCTTGGCCCACTGCTTTTTCAATTATGCTCATTAATGATCTGGTGCAATGCAGTTTGTGATGGTCAACTGCATCTACATGCAGATAATATAACAACTTTACGTGGAGAGACATATTGAGTTAATTGAAAAACTGTGTAGGGCGTGTAATTGTGGTCTAGCGCGTCTCTCAAATTGGTCTGTAAAACAGTCTGCTTTCGAACCTTAGTTACTTTTAGCTCTTTCCTCTTTTTTGTATTTTTATTTGATTATCCTTTTTAGTATTCCTTGTGTACTTAATTAATTCTCTTATTTATCTGAATTCAAATTCCATCCTTTTTTAAAAATTGTACTCTAAGAGATTGTAAGTTTTGTGTACTCTGCTTTGTTTCTCATAGAACAAATTGAATTGAATTGAATTTTCTTATGGCAGTTGTCAGTTTTCCTTAAAGAAATGGTTGCAGTAGCTAAAAAACTTCGTGTTAACTCATGCAAGAGGGGAGTTGTGGCATATGAAAAGTTCAAGTAATTTTTTTCGAATGAAAAAGTAAAGATACAGAAGATGTGTAAGTTCGCGAAAATTCATTATAACATATTGTCTCAAAAATGAGTAGGCAGTTGCAAAAAGATGTTAGTGATGCGCAATGCTGCCCAGGAGGAAAGTACATGTAACAGAAAAAGCTGTATACATGCTACGGGCTGAGAAAACATTATGAAGATTATGCGTGTTAGAAAGAAACCTGCATGTATATAGCCTGGTACATTTGCCATATTACTAGTCCCTTGGTAAGCTATAACATTGCTGGCAGTAGTCTCAAGTCTCTCCTAATTTTCAAAGGGGATTATAACCTTCATGTGATGCACTGCCGACACTTTATGTGCTAATATCAATAAGCTCGAACGGATGGAGGGGATTCTGCATGAAGATCTACTGGTAATAAGTAAGGGCAATCATAAGCAGTCGATAGCCATTACCACTAGCATACCAACTTCTAATTGGCTACATTCGCTAAGCTTGTAGCCACTGGGCGGAGCAATTCCACTATAGTAGTACTATTCACCTCACACAACGTGGAGAAGGTTCCTTGTTAGGAGCAACGTGGTGGTGGGTGTTTTGTTGATCATAAAATCTAGTACATTGCAACTCGATATTGAAATTGAAAAAAATGTACGCGGTACGAGCTTAGTCAATATGACTCTAGTTATATACCATATATCATTCACACAAACTACTTTAGAACGGAATCTTATACTGCAATGTTGCTGCAACTTTTCCTGACATTTAATATTTGACAACTTGTTAAGTTTGATTTTTATATAGACGAGAAATTTCGCAATATTTGCTCGTATTTTGCAGGTGCGCGATCTATCTTAAGTCAAATGACAAATTAAATGACAAATAAAAGTGAAAAAATCAAATGTCACTTCCCTAACTGATCTCTAAGTATCGTCATCGGCAAGTGTGCCTCTGAAATTTTATATTGAAATTGAACATAATTGCACTATCAATATATCAATATTGAAATTGCGAGTCTGTTTCGGGTATTAGGCGGACATTCATCTTTGTACAGATAGGTATGTCTTTTGAATAAATTGTATACAGCAACTGAGGATGTGCTGGATGGTCATTTATGAATGTACGCTTAGATATTTGGCTTTCGGTATGGCGTGACACGCCACAGATGGCAGAGATGTATTTCATTTCGACCAGTATGTTAATGTCAAGCATACGCTTTTATAACTGGTACTCTAGGAGCAGGATAGATTCTATCTCAGGAGGGCGCTGATTGTCGCATTGTTTACTATACCATGCATTAAGAATACCGTGGAAATTAAGGCTTCATAGCTAGGTGTCCACGTTAAAACACTGACAGAATCTGTCTCAAAATAGGTACAAATAACATTATCTTGCTTTTGTCCAATTTGTGACTCTCACCAAATCTAAGCCTTGGGCACTGTTAGTAGTTGCTATACTGAATTTTGAATCTTTCGAAAATTTCCCCAATTTCAACCTGCATATTGTCTTAACTTTTACACCCCACCCCCCCCCCCCCAACCACCGATTATTATATTTTTATATAATGTATCGGAAGACAAATTTAGTTTCTTTAGTACCTAGTTGATAAGAATTACAAAATTACAAAAACCTATCGAAATCTAGTGACACGAGCACAAACTACACATCTAGTGAAATAACACTTCAGCAGTTATCACTGATCGCCATTCGAGAAAATTACATGTTGCCTTATTTGATTTCGTCGTTAGGAAAAAATTGCACGACTTTAACAGGAAATTGATTCGAAATTATTGTCTCCCATATCAGAAATGCCTTAAATCTGATAAAGTATTCATTTGAGTAAAATTTGTAATAGATACCATATTTACGGACTATTGCGCCATCTGACTTTCACTTGTTCCGATATTTACCAAACTCTTTGAATAAACAAGTATTCCGCCACTCCATTGCTGCCAAACGGCGTATTAATTAATTGCTTGAAGAAAAGCTAAAACAAAACCTCCGCAGACGAGAAAAAACAAGAAAAGAAGAGCATGAAAAATTAATTGCAATATCAAAATATTTGTTTTATGATGAATTAAAATTCAACTGAATAAGTATAAGTGAGATTGTATTACTTCCAAATGAACTGAAATTTTGGATAATAATAATAATTACTGCCTTGAAGGCATTTAACTGAGCTTCGACAATGGCAATACTTTGATTAAGTTGTCAGCAATATACACAAAAGCAAAGCCAATTTTTTTACTTAGTTTCTTCAATTTCCACACTGAGTATATCTACCAAGATTTTCTAGGTGAACTCAATACTTCGAAAAAAGTGGTCCAAGTCATAATGTAAAAAAAATTTAACGGACATTTCTGCCTTTTAAAGTCATTAAATTTGAAGCTCCCTTCTATCGGGATAACTACGTCGTGGACATAACTTTTTCGAAATTTATATCCAGAAAGAAGACAAGAAGTGATATCAAAAATTGTTCGCAAATATTTATACTTTGGCGTCTTATATCGATTACTTTTATCAGTTCATGCCTGCAAACAATAGCTTAAACCAGATATTCCGAGTTGTGCCAAAACTATTTGAATTAAAAAAAAAACAAACGATATTCGTGCGAGTTGTTGGTATGTATATGAAACGCTGTAAGTAAGAATTGGACGCCATTATGTCGCGTGGATAAATTTAACAAAACTGGAAATCCTTTTGTGGACATTCTCAAGAGTAACGACTACCAAGAAATTGGCATGCATTCAAAACTATATCCCTAGTACTGAAGTAGTGCAGTAAGAAAAGGGAGTTGGGACATTGATGGTGACTATTTTCTAAAAGCAGCCTCAGTGAGCCTTCTTAAAAGAGGCTGGTCGGTGCCTCCCTCGAACCTATCACCACTACAGCCGATTTGCGCTCCCACTCAATATTTAACTCAGTGTTCGCAGACATTTTTGTAACTCGTTGACATTATGATGGCTCAGTAAGTTCGTTTAAGATATCGATTTGTCATTTGCCTTGTATTCTATGAGTGGTTTTTTCCCGCCACATGAGTTGGTGAATGTGTGACGTGGAAGAAAATAAAAACTTTATATAGGGCGGTACAAAAAACAACCAAAAGATATAAGATCTTTTAAAATCTTGAAGAATATTAATTATGTTACTGATAGAAGAAGAGGGTAAGGTATACTTCCACCTATAGTATAAAGCAGCATATGTGGGTAATTAAACAATGGGCAACCAAATGGTGCGAGTAAAGAAAAACCTGTGGGCGACTGGGAGCACTTTAAAGGAATCACATTTATTCTTCGAACCACTGTATTAACCTTATTGTTAAGGACGCATCCAAATTATTACTGTTCCTAAAAATCCACCTTGTGCAGTGTGATCAAGAAGTTTCTATCTATTAGTAAGTAGCCATAATAAAAAGTAAGTAAAATAATGTTAGTTTTTAAGTCATTCTCGTTTCAGTCTTGTAACAGAAAACAACACAAAATATTAAGAAATTAAAAGAAATAAATTATATTAATCACTATCTCATTATTTCATCCAGGTTTTACAGACAAGTCAGAATACAGATTTGCCCCCAGTGCACGGTATTGCAACGTCTCAAGGAAGAAAACTTTATGAATTTATTAAATACATTCTTTCCTTTTATAGCCAAATCTAGAGCTGACGGAGAATAAAGAAAATCTTTCTGGATTTTCTTCTGTCTATGTGGAGGCAAGAAGCTATCTCATCCTTTCTGTCAAAAACGGATAAACGAAAGGATAGGTCATCCTTGAAAGCGTAACCCGTTGGAATAAAATACGGATCTCGAATCAATCATTCGCTTGTTGAGATAATACGCTTTTTATACTCGTACGTCAAACTTAGTGGCGTACAACATTAATTTTGGGCAGTCTGGCCGCGTGCTACTCCTAGCAGCCTATTGTAAAATTTTATTTATTTTCCAATCCTCAGTACAGAATAAATGGAATAGTTATTATCCGACAGGATAAAAGGATATTACCACTATTGGTGACCCCGACGTGATTGGAAGAAGCGTTCAAGCCAACTCGATCTCGATTAGCGGACCGAATTGCGGCAAAGCCCCCAAAGTATCTAGTCCAGGTCCATAGAACAATACACCGTTAATGTCAGTGATTATAGGGTACTTCCTATCCAAGGTAAAGTACCATATCAGCAAGGATTGTAATAGGTGTTATCCAGAGCATTCACGAGTTGCCCGTCAGCGCAACTAGCAGTTAATGGATCAAACCTTTTGTCCAGATATTTCGTCAGTTGCGCGTCAGCGTAACCAACGTACCGAAAAGCACTGCGTCTCCTCAGTGGTTACCCCAGTCAACACAGAACGGAGATAAACAAAGGTCAACAGTGGCCGATTTTGTCCTCAAAGAAGACAACATCAAGAGACCAACAATGTCTAGAACGAATTCAGTAATACAACAACAAGAACGAACCATCTGAAAGAACTACAAGGTCAGAGACTCATTTCAATAAAATATTATAATAGTCTATTATCTAGTACCATATTTAATCTAACTTTCACCTGTTTTCAATTTTTTTTTTTTGTAAATAGTTCACCTTGCACAAAGCTTGTGTTTGCCATCTCTCTATTCTCTTCCTTCATCTGCGTCCAAGATGGGCAATCCAGCGTAGACTGGAGTCAGTGGCAGTGACAACTCATTAGTTGGCGCAAACACTGTCAAATGCAGTGCGTCCTCATCATTGCTTCCCCTCCGGCGTTATGTACTGCCTCAGTACGTACCATTTTGGAAAAGTTGTCCTGGTCTGTGGTTCCGCCATCTAGAGTCACAATTCCACCAAGCGGGAATTACACAGGACGCAACTAAATACGCTCACGTTGTTAGTGCCCTAGACGAGAGCGTTATACTTCAGGTGAGCGGCATTGTCGACGAACCTCCCCGCAATGACAAGTATACTAAAGTTAAGGACATGTTGATCTCTCGACTCTATGGTAGCGCGAATCAAAACTTGAAACAACTCCTATCAGAACTCTTCTTAGGAGATTTCCCAGCCCTCCCTTCCTCTTACTAAGGGAAATGCGATCGGTCAGCAGGAATGGACTGGGAGAAGCAGTTCTAAGACCTCTCTGGCTTCATAGATTACTTGCGAGCCATTCTTGCATGCAACCCTGGTCCTGTGGAAATCTAGGCGGATTGTGCGACAAGATTGCAGAGATTAACCCTAGAAGCGAGGTCTATGCTGTCACGCCCATCTCCAAGAGTTCAGATCAGACATTAGAAGAACTTAGGACACAAGTCAACGAATTATCTAGGCTGTTCGAGAAAATCCTTGTCATTCCGTAGAGACGCACCACGGGGTAGGTCTCATCGAGGTGCCTCCAGGCACAGGTCATAGAAAAGTACATGTCACCTAGTCGAAATACAAGCTATTGTTGGTATCATAACAAATTTGCAGCAAAAGCTCAGAAATGTGTACCACCTTGCAATATGTCAGGGAGACCTTTGCCTCCACAAGCAGTGTCAATTCGACAAATTAAAGCGCCCTCCTACTCTGACGACAAGCCCACCTTTGCGACATTTTTTGATAGATACTTGAGTCGACATTTCTGTAATTCCGAAATCTGCTTCAGATCGATTCCCATGTGCAAATTTTCAGTAAGTAGCTGCGAACTTACCGCCCATCAATACATTTGGTGCTGCAATACCCAACCCACTTTAGGTGCGGACTTCCTACGTCACTATGGGTTAATAGTGGATGTCAAGATGAAAGCTCTGATCGATCCTATCACCAATTTGAAGTCAGTATGTGATGTTATTTGTTTCATTCTAAAAAAACACGAAAAATTGCCAATTTTGTTCGGCTGCTTCCTATCTTCTTATTACGTAATCTTTGCTATAAGAGTTAACATGTAACAGGCGTAGCCTTCTCTTTGTTCTGAAGAGAAAACACTGTGATTTGCAAATTAACATAACTTCACCTTATAGAGGACCCGCTTCTTCATCGTCGCTACTTAAAAACACAATTACAAGTAGAATTATCGCCTCATAAGGAAAATAATCAACTTCTCTCTTAACTTGTCCAAAAAGGCTTCATGCCCAAGACATCCTTCCTCAGCTTTTTATAGCATTTTAATAAGCAATTCTCTAGTTCTCCCCCGTAATTTTGTTGAACTCTTCCGTTGCTAACTGCTTCACATCATCTAATTAGAAGGTTGTATTTCTGGAAACAACCCTGTATTTAACCGTAGCCCAAATTTTTTCAATGGGATTTAAATCGGGCTGCTACAGTGGTAGGAAAACTTAATGCAATAACTCCGAATCAGCTCATCCACTATATGCTTTCTTGAAGTACGGTGCATTTTATTCAAACTATACAACTAAGGCTTGAACATATTATCCTCAAATTGTGTGTTATTTTCCTTAGCCATTGTTGCATTTGAGCAGATTGGCAGATGTATCGTAACCTTTTTTAAAATTTATTGTGATATGATGCACTAAGGAATTCCAGTAGTGTTAGCGGTCCATATTATACGTGTCAGTGGTAGGGACCCGTATCCCCAGCGGGAAAAATGAGCATTACCTGGAATTCATTAGTAATACATAAGTACATGAATAAATATTGACTTTTGTTTAGGCAGAGAGGCGTGATGTATTGACGCGTCGTATTTTTCTAATGAATAATTGGAAAAAGCAGATGTAGTGATATTTTATTTGTGCATTACTTTAGAAGCAGAAGTGGATAATTATCATTTAAATGCAAGATACGAATAAGTGAAGGCGTGTTTATTTCCATACCTTCTTAAGAAAGCAGGAAGAATTCTCCCCTTTACCTCTCGGTGAAAACAGAAAGAAATAAGTTCCTGTAAATGTATAATTACATTTATACAAAGTAAAGCAAGCCCAAACATATATCATACTTACCTATCCAGTACTCTAGTATGTAGGTACATAAGTGTCAAAAGAAATATTTTCTCATAAATGCAAAATTCTGCAATTTTATAGTGTACTCATTTCATTTTCTCTTTGCTTGCTCGCCAAATTTTAAAATCTTGAGGTGACTGGTAACTACTGCCTGAGACAACTTACATCTAGATGTGCAAAACCTCACAAAAATGTGGTCCAACTAAAACGAGCTGATGGCCCTCTAATAGAAAGCTCTACACATTCTCTCTCTCTTGCTGTATTATGCCACATAAATTCTGCGCAATGATAGCTTTCTTTGGTTGAATAACAAGCTAAAGAGCTTTCAAAAAGTGTTCCGGGTTTATATGGACTTTTGAAAGTTGTAAGTTGTCTCAGCTACTGCGCATCTAGAGAAATTATCAACTGTGTCGAAATGTATTCTACGATGTTTTTCACCTTTTATTTATTAAACGTGTTTTTGCTACTGTCTGTCGGCAAAACAAACAGATCATAAATTCTGTACATTAATTTCATTATCCTTGGATTCACTTTTAGAAATTACTTAAAAGCGACCAGAAGGAAGAAATTAAATAGTAGAATCTCGATTATATACTGATTTCCTATTATTGTTTTTTCTGCATTTCTCTTCGTACTCACCACTCTGGCTTATAACACTGGACTGAGAGATTTGCTATTTAATGTGGCACAAATATTGTGTTTCTGTATATCACCGTTAGAGCACTCTTTCAAACTTTTACTACATATAAAAACATGTAAAACTCAACCAATGAGATGAAATTTTACACCCGATAATCGAATTAAATTAAAAAACTATATTTTTTGTATCCAAGTGATATTTTAATCATTTATATGGAATTAAACTCATTCCGACTTTAATTTTCAAAAGTTATTCTTACCTGAATCCTGTGTATGGGCAAGAGAGGCGGAGCATGGTAAACACTATCTTTGTTCGAACCAAATTGCTTCGAATATAATATTTTAACCGATAACTTCTGAAAAGAAAATATCCTGAAAACAAAGCTTAAAAATTCTTAGTAAATTTAAATCTATTTTGATTTCTCTTAAGCTAAAAACACGTACACAACCCAACATAGCCATGTATTTGTCATTTCCATAGCATATTGCACAAATACAACATAAAAGTATAGCCTCATTGAGCAAATTAAATTAAAATTATTATCAAAAAACAATTCCTGAAAAGGGAACATATTACAACAATACCATGCTGAAATTGAGTTCTGAAAAGAAAACAAATTCAATCTAATTACAGTTTTCCCAAAAATAGGTACAACATATATCAAAAGCATGTGTTGTCTTGTAACATACAATGCATGGCAGAAATACAATCAGATCAAGCAGATCAATTTGCAACTCTAGCATTATCATCATTATAAGTACCATCGAACAGGAATTTCTTCTCTACGTGATACGAAATAAAATTTTTGCAAATATAATTTAATTTAACACAACAGCATGTGTTGCTCTAAATTTCTTGTTGCTATGCATTTTTGTTCGTTGCTAGGCATATTTTATCGCTAGTACCGTAAGAGCACAGCTGCATTGCCAATTCTTGTAATCATACGCCGCTGCTACTCTATCAGTGGTGTCGTGTGCAAGCAAGGAATATATAAACGACAAGCTGACGGATCTCGATTTCTTTTTGTGCTTGGCATCGTTTGGGGTAAGTTGGCTGTGTAGGGACTAACATTTATATCGGGCATCGACTGATATTTTACTTTTAACAATTAACAATCATTTCTGGTCTCGACGGAAATAAACACATCTTATTTCGGGTCTCGACTGATGATAAGATTTTTACTAGCAATCATTTCTGGTCTTGACGGAAATAAACGCATCTTATTTCCGGTCTCGACTGAAGATAAGATTTTTACTAACAATCATTTCTGGTCTCGACGGAAATAAACGCATCTTATTTCGGGTCTCGACTGAAGATAAGATAATACTTTAAGCCAGGTCTCGACTGACTTAAAGAATATTATCTCGGGTCTCGACTGAGATAATCTTTTACTACCAATCATTTCTGGTCTCGACGGAAATAAACGCATCTTATTTAAGGTCTCGACTGAAGATAAGATAACACTTTAAGCCGGATCTCGACTGAATAAAAGAATATTATCTCGGGTCTCGACTGAGATAATCTTTTACTAACAATCATTTCTGGTCTGGACGGAAAAAAACCCATCTTATTTCGGGTCTCGACTGAAGATAAGATAACACTTTAAGTCGGGTCTCGACTGACTTAAAGAATATTATCTCGGGTCTCGACTGAAGATAAGATATTTACTAATAATTATTTCTGGTCTCGACGGAAATAAACGCATATTATTTCGGGTCTCGACTGAAGATAAGATAACACTTTAAGCCGGGTCTCGACTGACTTAAAGAATATTATCTCGGGTCTCGACTGAGATAATATCTTACTAACATTAAAACTTTATTTCTGGTCTCGACGGGAATAAAAAATTGTTCTAACCAATGGTTAGAACAAAGGGTCTTAACATTAGCTTAAAGCCAACCCTCAAGCGTCAAGTTGTAGATCGGTGAGTACAAGTCACTTGTAACAAAATTTATATTTACTTATACATCTATTTTACTATATATTTACTCATACATATATATACATATTCTACATTTCTTGCGCATATTTATCAAATATTATAATTTATCTTCATGCTATATGAATTTTATATATATATATATATATATATATATATATATTTATGTGTATTACACGCTTGACGATTTTATATTGCAACTATTCTGACAATACCTGTTTTCAGTTTTCTCTGACCTAAACCTTATATATTGAGTTTCATCCCAATACAACTTTTCTTGATAATCGTATATTCTAAATCTGTGATAATAACTGTTTTCTAGTGTGCGTGGAGCTCTGACCTAATATCTCATTCCATAATCTGATCTTAATATAATTAGTGGGCAATCTTAAGAAATAAGTGTGAAAAGTTATTCAAATTATTTACCAGTACATCCATTTCAAATTTGCGTGTACGTTCTACTAATGGACAGTACAATCTTTACTTTATTCTTTCCGTGGTGATTGCATCTGTAGCCAACACAAAAACACCAAATGTTATAAGAAAACGTTCAGTAAGCAATATTTCGTGCTGGTAGCTCCAACTCTGCCATAGGGCGAAAGAGATTCCTTTAGGAAAATGACAATACGTTTAGTTGTTATAAGTGAGTGGTACTCACGAGCTTAAGTCGCGAACCACGCCAATAAAGACCAAATTCATATATTATAGGCGCGGGCCATTTGTGTGTTTGCGACTGATTGTAAATCTTACTCATAGAAGGGAAAGGCAATTTCAATCGGATCCGAACTGTGAGTCAAATAACTTTTAGCAAGTCACTTCAAAATAAAATAATGAGTTGTTACCTCGGCGCATTTAGCCCTCCCCATCTGCAGCTGGTATTACTTAAACCCAGACCCGTAGAATTACAACTCAATGTAATATCAATTACTCCTTTGGCGGCTTATGTCTAATTTAGGTTATTTGATACTTCGTATAAGAGCGTAACTACCATTTTTTACAGTTGTGTTTTACGAAACCAGCTATATTTGAAATATGTTATGTTTGTTTACATTGACCGTCTGATTATTCCCATTCCATGGCCATTTTCTTGGTGTTAGAACTATCTTATTAAGAAACCGTGGCCAGTTTATTTATTCTGTTGGGGCCTCTTCTATAGATAATATGTATCTTGGAATATAACTGTATAATGAACACAAGCAAATTAACTTGTTTGCATGGGTGGCTGAAATTGCACTGAACAAAACCGGCTTACCTATACTTATATGAAAAGCCGTGGCCAACGCATAAATGGTCGCTCATTTTATGAGAAAACCCATGGCCTATGCATATGTGTTGCTGCAAATTTAAATGTATGGAATAATTTTGAAATGTCACTTTCCCATGCATATAGTCAAAATCTTTACACGTATGTGCCATTGTGTTTAAAGATTTTATCTTGCATTCCTGTAAATGGCTCATTGGGTGAAGGGCTTTTAAGAACTTTTGAATGCCTGTATCCAAACCCTCGAGAATACTTTTTAGTGATGGGACCCTTAGGCCCGAATTATTTATTATAGAGTCGGAATTAATATTTAATTAATGGTACAACACGTATCAGAGACTCCACTTTTATTTACGGAATTGATATTTAATTAATGGTGCAACACAGTTCTTTAACAGCTAACTAGTTCTAACAATATTTTATTAAACATACAATATTTCTATCCCTAGCTCTTAGTTCCATGAAAAGCGAAAACAAAGCGGCTTTCTTTTGGTTTTCTTTTTTTTTCTTCGTTTTTGACGGGCTTACCATGATGTGACCCTTCGTTTCTCACACAGAAAGTTGTCGTGATTTTACGTGCGCACCTGCCAGTTAGGCTTAATCTCAGGCATTTTTCATGCTCGGATTATTATAGACAATCAACGTCTTCATGTGCGTAACAAGACGCGACATCAACTTACTCGTAGGAGCGAGACCTATGCAATCTCTGCCGATCTAGGGTCACGGCACCCGTCACCACAAGCACCACGACGCTCCCATGTAGGGGCCATCCCAAGTTGAAAGGAATAAATTCAATATTCAGGGCTTCTCAACCCCGTGGTACCAAGTTATCCAATGTCGGGCTACCCATTCGTTATGGCTTTCGTAAAGCATGATCAACAGACCATGAATACTTCCAGTGGCTATCACCATGCAAGATTTCCTTTTTGTAACGTGAAAGGTAACTCCGTTCGGGCTTAGATCTTGTTTGCAACGACTAAAAGAATTGTACTTGGCCTACACAGGTAATACAACCCTTATGGCCACTGTCAGAGGGGACCACGTGAAGGTTAAGATATGCCCGTATTCAAGTCTGCATAAGCTTCGAGATTCATCATTTGGGTCTTATAGCTGACCATGCATACTTACCACATAAGCACCCAACAGACACACTTGATTTCCGTTATTCATCAACTAATTCATGAACTAATGCATACTTTCGCCCCCTGCCCAAGAGGCTATGTCAGAGACCGAGAAACTTCTTCCATCAAGTATGCATGCTTTCCTTTTCCACAGCTTTCACCTTTTCACCTTTTCACCTTGTTCAGCATTGCGCTTCAAATATCGCCCCCCCCCCGGAGCTTAGTAACGTTAGACTTACAAATGCTTTCTCGAGATACAGCTGATAGTTCGGATCCATAAACGCCGCCATAAGCTAAAGCCTTGTCACCTGTGAGGTCGTGGTGACATGAAACAGACTTCCTCACTACCGCATGATAGCCCCATGGAACTAATATTATAAAATATTTGAAGTGTTCTTATGTTAAACTGACGAAAGTTTGATTTGAATAGCTCCTCCGTCTTAAACTACTATTCGTACAGAAAAATGGTGTTCTGATAATCTTAAGCTTGCTTTCTCATTTTCGAAATAAAATTGTTATACCTTTCCTAAAAAAATTATTTGAAAAAATTTATTTGAACCAAATTACTACGATTCCTCAAATAAAAACTGTCACCTGAGTAATCATTGTATATGGCACTGTGCCGTCAGCATGCCGTAGGTTGATGATATCGAATGTAGCTACCTACTGATTAGGACTCCGGTTGCACATACACACATGCAATTATTACTCAGCTGAGAGTTAGTGAGCGTAAAATGGTAAGGTTACATTCAATCAAAACTATTTTATTATTTTGTTAAATATATAGCAAGTGTACCCTTTGGGAAGGTAAGGAACCAGGCTGTAAATTACAAAAAGACTATTTTCTTGCATGGATAGTATGTAGTTTAGGCTCTATAGCGTATATAAAGTCATTGCTTGGCACTTTTCCATAACTATCAATATAGAAAATATTCTTGAAGCTTTTGCTGCATCTCTCTTACATTTCCGGCGCAGATTAACGTGAATTTTCTTTGTTATTAGTCATTCTTCATCGTCGTCAAATGCATAAAATTTATAAGGAAGAAATTTCCTTTCCAGTAAATTTAAAAAAAAATGTGGCCTTCTCTTCATCGGGGCGAGGCAGCGTTGATTTTATATTGGAGCGAGGTATTGCTGGTTTACCATTTGGTTACGTCATTAAGTGCAAGTCGAGGCATCGACGATTTTATATTCGAGTAAAACGTTCCATATTTTTGTTCTACGTGTCCAGTCTTTGTATGTTAAAAGCTTTGCTATGCTTTTGCTCTATTCGAAAAAATCTGATGTGTCCCCAGAAGAAATGCCGCTCTTACTGATTTTTTTACGATTGTTATTAATGCGATTGCTTTACTTTACAGAGATAAAATCCAGTGTCTAATGGTAAAAGTTGGCACACGAATAAAATGTTAAAGTTATTTTTCGGATACTGTTAGGAAAATATATATAGGTTTTCAAGGGCTTTGGCTGTCTGCAGTAACCATGGTGATATCAACGCATCTTAAACTAGTTCAAAGTCTAATTATAATTATATTTTAACCTACGGCAACATTATCTTTCAGAAAGCCGATTTCAGTTGTGCGAGAAAAGTGAATGTTGCGTGCAATGATTGCATTAGATTTATTTATGGGCTACAGAGATTTCACAACCTTTCTACATATAAAACATTCCAGCTTGAATGTGCTGGAATCCTATTTACAGCGCAGATCACTTATAGTTTTATTCAAATTACTACAATTATGTAGATTGCAATACCTGATTAACTTTATTCATTTTTTTAACTTATTTAAGACACAGGAAAATATTAATCCATCGTTTCGCATACTCAACTGTTCAATACTAATTCTTTGTTCAGATCGTCCGATTGTGGAATGCTTTGCCTGCATCTGCTCACTTTTTATCCTCTAGTGCATTTTAAAGAATCCTGGATTATCCAGTTTGATTAATTAGTATGCGAATATTCGTCAAAAATTTTCAATATAGGTAGGTAGCTGAAGTTATATCCCTGCAATTAATCTATCATTTTTGCTTTTTTTTTGTTTTCTATTTCTTATACCATTTTTATATAATCTATTTTTGTTGTGTTTTTTTTTTCATTTTATCACTTTTTCTATTCTTTTATCAATTTTCTTGTAATCAATTCTAAGTTCCTGGATTAGCCGATAACTTAGATTAGATTCTGGGTACTCGCCGAGAATAATTTGAGTTTGGATTTAAATTTAAATTTTTTGATCTTGAAGTCCTATATGTAGCTCCATGCAACTTGCGTTTAAAAACGAATTGAATTTTCTCCATACTTCTGTATAAAATTTTTAAATTCAGTTGTTCAGTTCAGTTTGTGGAACAAATTTTTGATCAGCTTACCTCAAGGAATCGCGTGGTATACCGGAAGGTATCTTGATCAGAATCACCCTGTATAATAAGACAGTTTAAAGAAATTGAAAACAAAAAATATGTCAAGTTTTCCGATGGTTGGATGGTTGGAAAACGAAAGTAAATATAAGGGCAAGGTGACCGAAAAAAAGCTAAATTCAAGGTTTGAGGTTTTGAAATTTGTTTATCATTGAAATCTTCCAATAATTTACAGGCTTGCAATAAAATTCTAATTTGTGGTACATCTGAACTAGACAGACATTCCACTAGAAAAAGACATCAAGAGAATTTTAAAATTATGAATGTCCCAAAAAGTGAAAGCTTTTACCCAAATGCAAAAAAATATTCAATTACCATAGATTTATTCAATGTGATAATTTCGTTCTGAAACAAATGATTTTGGTTCAAAATTGATTACACTTTACAGACCCATTCTTGTGGTATCTTAAAAGATTTCTTTGAAATGTGGTATTAGGGGATTTTAAGGGATTTTTATGTCCAAAATGAGGAATTTCTGTTGGCACGAATCTGGGAACACTGCTCTGCCCTTAGGTACCATTATTATGGTAATAAAATATTAAAAAGGATTCAAAGATAACGTTCATATACATATCCAAATTTAGAAATGGAAATTCAAAAGATTATCTCCTATGATTCCATCGTATAATCCTATATTGCGCACTATTTTTACGCGGCGGTATCATTGACATATATTAGAAAATTGGCACATATCATACCCTACCCCATCTCATCACTTTTCGCTTCCGGTTCTTGATACCCTAACCCTTCTTAGATGGTATCAATTTACAATAGCCATGAAAGCATCAGCCAGAGGAAAATAAGAAACTAGTAAGGTCTGAAAGGGATTTTTACTGTCCTTGCTCTAATGAGTCTACGAGCGTCTAGAGAGAATATTCTCTGCATACACAATGTATAGTCGTGAACCGAACAAAAGTGATTCTATCGAAATCTTATGGCTAGCAAATCCATGACTAATAGCGCCTACCATCAACTTCATGGGATGGGGATTTGAATTCGGTCCCCTACGTGACATTGGACGATAAGAGGTCACTACACGTCGAGCATTGTGTGCCAAAAACGAATCTCTTAAGTATGCGTATACTTATCCTTAAGGGGGTTTCTAGTAAACAAACTGACCTAAAGGAATGACTGAGGGCGACATCTATATCGGTCATGAATATCAATTTTCTAGATTTGTTTTCTTCGTCGGCATAGGCTTGATATTATTTAGAAATGCACGACAATCACACGATGTGGTCGCACATGTCTGTTATATGCCTGGCCACAGATGAATTGAATTTTCTTAGTTGGTAAGTAAATGGAAAAAAATGAACATTCGTTGTGGGAATAAATATTTGTGGAGACTTTTTCGTTTTGGGACTTTAAATGCGGTTAGTAGCGTATAATTTAATTTGCATGGTTTGGTCCGCTCTTATAGGGAAAGTCTTCTTTCGCCTAAGGCTAAGGGTATGCAAGTGGCACGTCGGTGGTTTGAGTGAAATTATGGCATAAAATATGTGTTTGCCGTTTGTTTTTCTATTAAAAAGGAGTATCTATGATAGAATATACATAAAGTTTCAGGATCGTAAGATATTTTTAGATCTGTATGTAACCTGTCGCATTTAGTTTTGTTTACAGAAAATTGCCTTACATAGGTAGAAATATGGGAGCTATTCACTTGTGGCGAAATAAATCACTGTTATTAGAACGTTCTCACAATAACAAGTTTGGTTGTGATAGCTGATAATTTTTATATCATGTTTCAGAGCTAATTTCAGTTTTTAGAAATTTCTGCGAACCATTTCTCCGAAGTATTTGGTTGTGTGTGGTTCGCGTAAGGAGTTCTAAGAGCTATAACCCGACCTATTTTTACAATCAGTTAGTAACTATCAGTTTTGAGGTTGTGACAACTATATGCGAACCTATCTCCTTATCCATATACGAGCCTTGAACCATTTTACTAGCTTATTGAGTTGTAAGGACTACAAGTGAACTTGGCCTGGTATCCAAATGCGATCTACAAGCCATAGTTATTAAATGTGGTTGGCACATATTCCTTAGAACCTGTATAATATTTAAAAAGACTCCTTTGATGCTTTAAAAATACTGAATATTTATTCCCCAAAACTCGTCAATTTATATAAAAATTTAAATAAAAATTTGCTGGGAAAATAATCTTTCTCATGAGAACTGCAGACGGCAATTTCACGTAAGAATTTGAGTTTGTTGTATTTTCTCTACCCGATTTGCCACAAACGTAGTCCATGTGTATGATGGCGAGGAGATCCATGAGAGTACAATAGTGGAGTGAGTGTAATAATCGTTTTTGAAAATTTGACTGATAAACACTGACGCACTCTTTCAGCTAATTCTCCCATCAGTAGTGCTGCACAGAGTTCCAATCTAGCAAGTGTCATGGTCTTCAGTGGTGCTATCATTGATTTTGCACAAAAGAGCCTAACCCTAATTTGGCCGAGATGGTCTGAGGTAACAGCAGGCTCCATAAGCGTATTCGCTGTGAGAAAATGCGTGAAGTTGCACATCATTGGTTTGGACAATACTACATGTCAAGGAATTTTTAAGGTTTTTAGTTCAGATAAGCGTTTCTTAAATTTGAGCCACTTCATTATATTGTGCGGGCAATTCTTCATCCCAGGTGCATTTTTCCTTAAATAATTCTTGCACAAATAGCTTCCCTAGCACTCTGAACGGTCTTATCAATCCAAGAGGGTCGAAAATACGAGTTATGTCGGACAATACTGTGCGCTTGGTTAGTTTATCGGGCTTATATTCTGCGATGTGATATTGAAATGTATCTCTGTTTGGCTCCCAGACTAATCCAAGTACCTCAGTTTCATTGATGAGAATCATTTTCTCTTTGTGATCTTCTGGTACATTTTGCAATATCTCGGTGTGATTGGTACTGAATTTTCTTAATTCGAAGCCGCCAGATCGTAGTAGTCGTATTAGATCGTCCTTAAGGTTTATTAACTCTTGTGTTGAATAAGATCCTGTCAAGATGTCGTCTACGTAGGTATTCCAAGAATGACATTTGCTGCTTCTGGAGCTGAGTCGTATTCAGCCAGAGCTAACTGGTTTAAACTTCTGGTTGCAAGGAATGGAGGCGCGCCAGTTCCATAAGTAACAGTATTTAATTGGTACGTTCGAAGTGGTTTCTCTTTGGAATTACGTCACAATATGAGCTGAAACCTTTTGTCGTTTGGATGTAATTCAATCCGACGATACATTTTGTAAATTTCTGCCGTCATCACGTACTTGTGAATCCTGAATTTACTTAAGATGGAAAATAAGTCCGATGTAAAAGGATGACACAAGGTTTGACGGTTTCTCCCGGAATGGGAGTTTTACGGTATATCGTCCCGATGTTGATCGTTGAGCGGTGCTTTGAAAGTGTTCTTCACGTTCTAATTCCTCTCTTGACATGTACCTAGGAGGCGAGTCGCGCTTTTCTATTTCCCAAAATTGTGGGAGCTGCCTTTCCAATACTCTGACTGAGGGTTGAGTTGCGATATAGCAACTCTGCTTGCTCCTTGTTTCTTCTTGTATTCTTCCCGAAAGTATCCATCCAAACCTAGCATTTTGCAACAACGGCAGGTCATTATGTAGTCTGATTTGCCCCTCTTCCAGTAACTGTTTTGATGTTCATTGAAGGTTGTTGTGCCGTGATAGTTTTTAAAATCACTGCGTTTATGTCAATAGAAATGTCATTTAGCCTCGAATGAATCGTGAGGTTAGTTTCGTACCGTGCGTTTGTTTCGAGACCTCCAATTCCACTTATGGGTAGGGAATTTCGACGGCGTTGCAGACCTTGCGTTTGTACTAATCGTTCACAAAAAAAGTGAAGCTGCGAACCTGAGCCTAACAGTAGTCTGCAGTTCACAAGAATCCCAGAAGCGCAGCTAACTCTTATATCAGCGGTTGCTAGCATAACTTGGGACCCTTTTGTAGACTCTGTGTTATTTCATGGGGTTCAAGGTTGCTGACATGTGGTAAGGTTGACCTGCGTGGGTCATTTGAGCTGGCAGAGCTGGTGATATTAGCATGCCGTGGTGCAGACTTGGCCCTTTCTAATTCCGGATCATGAATTAATGTATTATGATTTTTGTTTCATTTCCTGCAGCTGCTTGATGAGCATTCTCTAGCCTTGTGACGCACTCTAAGACAGTTTGGACATTAAGTGCAATTGTCTGACAAGTCGAATTCGATTCTCTAAGTGCAAGTAGAGGAACTTGGTGCACTTGTAGATTTTGTGTTCTGCTTTGCAAACAGGATACTGAGGTGCTTGAGCTGAAGTTGTAAATGTGGATGGGATGTTTTCTTGCGCTCTTCCCTCGTGTGAACTGCTTCTAACATCTGAAATCTTGACTCGAAGAACTTTAAGAAGTCGCTTATATCTTGAAGCTCTCGAGGAGACTTCAGTGATTGTTCATAAAGTCTCCTCGAATCTATATCTATCTTCTGTAATAGTAGGTGCAGCAATATAAGACTCCAATCGTTAATATGAGTGCCCAGTTTCTCGAGGGCTAATAGACATTCTTTGGTGCAGTCATGTATCGTCTTGATTCCTGAAGTCGTCTCTGTGGTGAGACATGGCTGGCTTAACAGGTCATTTAGAATTGCCGTTACGGTAGTTCTTGGATTGTCGTAGCGCTCTCTGAGGATTTTCTATGCCATAGCATAGCGGTCTTCTGTGGCTTGAAGATGTTTTATTAGTCTATGGACCTCAGCTATTAGGTTTCCCTTTAGGTAGAACATTTTTTCTGCTCCACTCAATGGTCGGTTATGTATTAGTTGCGTAAACAATTCTTTGACTTGAGGCCACTTGGTGTAACTTCCATCAAATGTAGGAAGGGTAATTTTTGGCAGCTTGACATTGGTGTTACTGCCGAGAGAAGTGCTTTGCTCTTCCAGCCTTTCCTGTAATTTTATGGCGATTGTCTGGAAGCGGTCTTCAATTATGGAATATGCTCTTACGTCGCAAGGTTTATCGCTAACATCTGCCATGATTTGTCCATGTAGCAATGATATTTGCTCCCAATACTGGTTGGGAAATTTAAGTTTTTGGGTGTAGTATGCCCTTGATTGTATGCTTGTCATTTCTTTCTCGATTGTACCAATGACTCGATCTAATGCTGAGATTGTGCCCTCTAGTTGGTTCTTTACCTTGAGTTTCTCCAGATTGTCTTTAATCGATTCATATTGGTCTGCTGTATGTGTACCTTCACACTGTTTGTGGGTAGAGACTATTGGTGCGTTCATGGTTTGCGACGTACGTTCCTCTATCTTTAACATAAGCTCTTTATATTCCTTGTAGACTTGTTCATAATAATTTAGAGCGAAGTAAGAATGGTCCCTGTTACCTTCCCTCTTTGCCTCTAGTTGCGCATGTGTTTCCTCAAATTTGGCCCATGAATTTTTGAGCCTTTCTAGGTAACTCTTGTTACCCTCAAGTGTTCTTCGTTCACTTCTTTCCTTCCTGAAATTTGCACATACTTGGGTGATTTCCTTGGCAATATCTGTTTGGATGGTTGTCAGCCTTTTGAAATCTGCCATTGTAGCTTCGTGCACCTTTCGAATATTCTTATTTGCGAATAATGCTGATGTACAGTTGTTGCTGGTGGTGTTACTTTGTAAACACTCCTGTTTGACTGAATGGATGGCTACTGCTGCTTAAATGAATGGTTCCTATTGCTACTAGCCATTGCTTCTTGTTTAAATAGTTAGCCACTGCTGATTTGATTGACTGAGTGAGTAGCTACTGCTGGAATGAATGGTTGCTATTGCTGCTGCAATGAATTGATGGCCAGTGCTTCTTGTTGGAAAAACTAGCCACTGCTTGCTTGACTAAATGAGTAGCTACTGCTGGAATCAATGGTTGCTATTGCTGCTGCAATGAATTTGATGGCCAGTGCTTCTTGTTTGAATAACTAGCCATCACGTCGGGGTCACCAATGTATAATAATTAAAAAGACTACTTTGATGCTTTAAAAAAAAACAGAATTTTTATTCCCCAAAACTCGTCTATTTATATAAAAATTTAAATTTAAATTTGCTGGGAAAATAATCTTTCTCATGAGAACTGCAGGCGGCAATTTCACGTAAGAATTTGCAAGCTTGCATTTCCCAGGCGCAGGCAAGTGATATTTGATTACTTGCGCATGAAAAGTATTCCCCCAGACGCAATGTGAGATTTAGAAGCTTTACTGTGAGAAATGAATTATTTTATTTCTGTAGGTATGCAATCATATATGTACATTAATCTAATTCGTAGGTAATTGTTCACAACCATTATTGTAAGAGAACCAAAATTTTTAATGTTGTCCACAAATTCAATATCGCTATCGTCTGTTAGATTCCACGATTTTGTAACTATTCATTTTGTTCTGTACTAATAAATTTCTGAAAGAATTTAAGCAGAAACAAGTAAAAATGTTCGAATTGGTATAAGACCACCTGTTATGATGGATGAATTTCGTATGGTCAGTGCAAGTTCGTTTTTTTAAGTGGTTTTTGGCATATATCTCTAGAACGGTGCGTCGAACAGAAAAAATGATTATAACCAATTTTATAAGATTTCGTATTCTGAAGAAGGCTTTAGTACAATAAAAATATCTAGAACGGATCGTTTTCACAGTATATGTGAAAAAACTAAATTTTTGTATGGCATCCTCACGAAGGCGTTGCCCGATTTGTCTCATTTTCGAACTTAATTTTAGTTTTTTTTTTTCTCTTTAAAGTCCGTATACAAGATTTCAGCTTTCTACGTGAACGCGCTCTCGAGTTATCGTGCGCACGGACGGACAGACTGACAGATAGACGGACACGCAAAAGTCAAAACATCTTTTAATATTATGCGTGGGTGTCCAATCCATGTTGCTCTAATTATTATTTCGAGGTCTTACAAAAGGAATGACAAACTTAGTATCCCTATAGATTTCATCTAGGGTATAAAAATAGGTATGAGAATAGCTTTGAGGATAGGTTGCCAAAAGGCAATGAAGTTTTACATACAATGAGCTCTTAACTATAACGGCACCCTATAACTCGTAAACGGTTGATATAGCCCGCCCCCTGCCTTACATTTTTTGTTTGGCTAGGTGAGTTCTATTACCTCCAGTTCTATTGACCTCCTAGGTGGAAACACCCTGTACACTGTCGTGTATTCAAAGAGCTACTGACAATGCTAGGAGTTCAGTTTCAGTAAGGAATGAGCTTTTTAATAAGCTGCAATATTGTAATGAGAACAACTACCTTCGTGCCGAATTCTCAGCGAAAAAATCAATTTAATTACCAGGTATACGGGAACACTTTGCTAGGTTTGTAGCTTAGAGGAGGAGAAGAACTTGTAACATTTTCTCGAAATTTTTCCTGGCTGAAGCTGAAATTATAGACATTTTAAATGGACGGAACAACTTAAATGGTTTGTTTTTATATGCAACAATAGCTTGGAGATATCGTTCTTTTTTGGAATGAATATATTTTTATTTTTAATAAAAAACAAGTAAAAAAGCTAAAATTGGTCTAAGACCAATTCTTACGATACCCTACATGAATGCCCGTATGAAATTTCGCATGGTCACCCATTTGAACAATTTTGATAAATTGATACGCTTGCGTATCATATGTGGTGCACAATTTGTTTTATTTTCTTTAACAAAATTTTGGTTTATTTTCTTTAACAAAATTTTGTTTGGACTAATGAAAAATAAATTGATTAAAGGCTTGGAGCATGTTGAGAATGTGTTTCTTTTAATAAAACCTTAACATTTGTATAAGAAAAAACTGTAAATTTCCAAGATATATAACGATCAAAATTCATTTTTTCAATCAAGAAAATAAATTTTATTCATGTTAAAAACTACGCCAAAATACCAAAAAATTATTAAAATCCAAAATAAAGATAATTTCGTTATATTCTATATTATACTCTTATAAAAAAAGAAATCAAGGGGCACAAATAGTGTGACACTTTCAAAAAATTGGTTTTTTTTGCATTTTTCAATAGTCCATACATTCAAGAATAATATACTAAAATTTCAAACGCTTATCTCAAATAGTTTTTGAACTACAGCCTTCTGAAGAGCACATCCTCCTCGGTCAGAAACGTGAGTAAGCTGAGTGGCCGTACCTGAGATATTGGTCGGGCTCTATCGGCAGAGTTAATATTATAATAGCATTAGTTAGGGACGCTATTCTTTACCTCTAGGTATACAGATATGTATATATAAGTATATGCCATTGAAACCTTTCATACATTGCCTGGAACAGCAGATTAGCTCTAGGTATGATATTTATCAATTTATGACAATGAAATCAATATTTTTTATCTTTAAACGCGTTTTCTCAAAACGAAATTTTTCGAATTTGCTGCAGTTCTAACTCGAATACAAATCATCCGATCGACTTGAATATTGTTTAAGCGTATTTAGTATTTCTTTCTCCATACCATGAACATCCAGTTTTTCGATTGGATAAAAAATGTCAATTTGCCTGACCTAAGTTATACACTGTGAATGATTTTGTATGTACGTAGAAGTCACTCCATTTTGAACTGTCAACCTGTACATCACGATATCACTCTCGCTTGCCACTGGAACATTAATTTATGGGATAAATTTCTGGAAGTTATTTGGAATAAACCAACATTATATTATAGTATAAATATTTGGGAGTTATTTGGAATAAACTAACAAATAAGGTATAAGTGGTTTCCTTTATTTGGCCCCCGACACATTAAATGGCGACGAGGATGGGATTGCGATAACTCTTTACAATATGACAAACAAGTGAGAGGGCTTGCTTCTCGGTGCGTACATACATTTTTTTTTAATTACTTAAAATTGTAAAGTAAGTTGAGTTTGGCTATCGGAAAAGAAATTCCAGTTATTACGGTAACTCAACAAACACAACTACATGCATGTCCGACATTGAAGAAAGGAAATCAGTTACGACCACTACCACCATTACTACTACTACTACATCAAGTACAATTAGTGCAACACAGCTACATCCGTTACAAGAAACATGCAACCCACATTCACAATTGAGTGTTTCGACAAAAATCGCATGCAGTGGACTCGTTGGGTCGAACGCTTAGAAGACGCATTTATTGTATTTTCAATTACGGAGGGGAAACAGAATTTACTTTGGTTACTTCATTATATTGGTGCAGAGAATTACAACATTCTGTGTGACAAATTCGCACCCGAGAAGCCAAGCTAGAAAACGTACAAACAGGTGGTAGATGCATTACATGACTATTTGGACCGCTCCGTTGGAATTTGTTCAACATTATCGTTTTCACTTGCGGAAACAACACGGGGCCGTAACAGTTTGTTTTTGGATTGCAGAATAGAACGATTCAAAATAAGTTGCTTTGTGTGAAGGATTTAACATTAGAATCCGCAATTTCAACAGCTCGAGCTTGGAAGTCGTCGACACAAGGCTATGCGGAAATTTAAGGAACTGATGCAGACTCTAGGAATGTAAATTTACTGCGACATCGTCTGCAAAAACGACATCAAACACCTACATGCTCTAAGGTTAGCATAAGTAAACATAATTCAAACAGAGGTAAAAATAATTTTGTTTCAAAAAAGAAAATTAGTTGTTACCGCTGCGGTGACGAAACACACTTGGCAAATGCGTCTTCCCACATAGATTTTGTACTAAGAAAGGCCATTTGGCTAAGGTTTGTCTCAAAGCTTAAGCGAAAAGTAGTAATAGTAGGTACTAATTATTTACAAGAAACTAAAGAAATTCAAGAATTGTGTAGCATATTTCAAATAAGTAATCATTCAAAGCTGTGGTTAGATATAAAAGTGAATGATATGTCCGTAAGATTTGAAATAGATAGTGGCTCTCCTCCAGTATCTGTGATTAGTTTAAACCAGAAAATAAGCCTTTTAAAATTGATAAAATTTTCCCTACGGATTTGTAATTGGCTTCATACTGTAATAATAATATAAATGTCTACGGATTCCTAGATATCGTGTTGTTCACAAATCGGTTTCGTGTGAGATGAAATTATACGTAGTAGAGTCAGATAAACATCCATTGCGGGGGAGAGAATGGATCAGAGCACTAAATTTAGATATTTGCGATATTTTAAAGGTATCAGATAAGGCTAAAGAAAGTGATTCGTTAGAAAAAGTCCAGCTTCTTCTCCAAAAGTATAAAAAGCACCAGCTTCTTCTCCAAAAGTATAAAAACACCAAATTCATCAAATTCACCAAATTAGATCTAACTTAAGCATATTTACAATTAGAAGTGGAGCCGGAAAATCGTGAAGTTCTGACACTGAGCACCCACAAAGGCTTATATCAACCCAATCGGTTAATGTATGGGGTAGCTTCAGCGCCAGCAATTTGGCAACGATTTATAGAACAAATCTTACAAGGGATTCCTTATGTAACCGTATTCCTGGACGATGACAATACCCATATTAAAAGTTTAGAGGAAGTTTTGAAACGTTTGAGTTTGCACAATATGCGTGGTAATAGGGAAAAATGTGAATTCTTTACCAAACAAATAGAATATTGCGGTTATATTATTGACAAAAGCGGTATACATAAAAGTAAGAAGAAAATAGCGGCTATCGAAAATATGTGCATGCCCAAAAATAAAACACAATTACGTCCATTTCTTGGACTCGTAAACTATTATGGTCGGTTCTTCGAACAGTTAGGTACAGTACTATATCCTCTATACAAATTACTACGAAAAGATGCACCTTACAAATCGAAAAAAAAACATACTAAACCTTTCAAAGCAGTAAGACAAGAAATAGTGTCAGAAAAAGTTCCAACTCATTACAACCCCAAACTTCCACTAATATTCGCCACAGATGCCTCACCATACGGTGTTGGGGCTGTACTCAGCCATCATTTTCCGGATGGAACTGAGCGACCAATTCAATATGCTTCACAAATCCTTTCAGAAACTCAACAAAAGTACTCACAAATTGACAAAGAGGCTTATGCTATCATTTTTGGAATAAAAAAAATGTCATCAGTACATTTATAATAGACATTTCCACTTATTTACGGATAATAAGCCAATTGTACAAATATTTTCTACGAAAAAAGGGTTACCTGCCTTATCTGCGTTGCGTATCCAACACTATGCGGTCTTTTTACAGTCATTTGATTACACAATACAGTACAGCAAAACCCAGGACCACGGAAATGCATACGGAATGTCTAGATTACCAGCTGAGATAGCACCAACCGAAATTAGTGAAGTAGATCTCGTAGAACTTAATATGATAGAAGATCTCCCAGTTACAGGTGAACAATTAGGTAGGGTCACACAAAAAGACAAATCAGTAGCTACATTACTAAATAGTCTTAAATATGGAAGACCAGTAGACCCCAAACACAGGTTCGGAATACATTGCACACATTTCGGTATACAAAGAATGAAATCTCTTGCTAGAAGTTATTGCTGCTGGCCAAGAATGGACAGTGAAATAGAACACATAGGAAAAAATTGTACTATTTGCCACAGTGTACGACCAGATCCAGGCAAGGTAGAGACACACCCATGGCAAACACCAACATGAGTGCATGTGGGCTACGCAGGTCCTTTCAATGGACATTACTATTTTATTTTTGTAGACGCACACTCGAAATGGCCGGAAGTTCGGATAGTCAACAATATCACTACGGAAATAACTATAAAAATTTGTAGAGACATTTTTAGTACTTTTGGTTTACCCATGGTTTTTGTCACTGATCATGGGCGACAATTTGTATCAAGCAATTTCCAAAGTTTTTTAAAAAGTAATGGCATTGTACATAAAATGGGAGCTCCTCATCATCCCGCAACTAACGGTCAAGCTGAACGTTATGTTTAAACAATAAAAAATAAATTAAAACACATACAAAATTCCAATAAAGAAGCATTCTATAATTGACCTATTAATTCCTTTGCTAACGGGGAGAGAAAAGACCGCTATTAAACATGAGATAAAAACTAAAACCTTTGCTATAGGCTCTCGGGTTGTTATTCGGGATTACCTCACTAAAGATCGAAAATGGCTATTCGGTAACGTTTGCAAGAAATTAGGCATATTACATTATAATGTAAAACCGGACGGCGGACGTATATGGAATCGTCACATAGAACAAATACGGGAGGTAGGCCCAGAGGTAGGTTTTGAAAATACTAGAAATTACAACCCACACGAAACGCTGATTGATGTGGATGATATACATGTACCAGGAGGCATCGCAGAACCCAATATACAATTAGATCCGGATCAAAACTTACATCCTAACGCTACCGTACCCATTGCAAGTCCAATACTAAGAAGATCAGAAATAAATAGGAGACCTCCAGAAAGATTTGCTTACATATAGAAAAGATAAAGTACTTAGTTCCATAAACTATGAATAAGCTTAAGTTTCAATTAGTAAACTGAAAATTACTAAATACAATGTACATAATCCTAAATTTACATTATCTCTAGTTATTTAATTTGATGAAAATTTAGGTAAAATCAACCTACAGAAATAAAATTAAACTCCACATTGTAGGTACAAGCAGGAAATACTTATGTATATAATGAAGTTTTTTTTTTACGGGAGAGAGAGATATTGTGACCTACACCTTTGCCTGACCTAAATTATACACTGTGAATGATTTTGTATGTACGTAGAAGGCAGTCAGTCCATTTTGATATCACTCTCGCTTGCCACTGGAACATTAATTTATGGGATAAATTTCTGGAAGTTATTTGGAATAAACCAACATTATATTATAGTATAAATATTTGGGAGTTATTTGGAATAAACCAACAAATAAGGTATAAGTGGTTTCCTTTATATGGCCCCCGACACAACAGCCATGCAAAAACCTTTACATTTTTAAGCGTAATTTAGAACTTTTTTTTCAAAACTCGCCATTTTGTTGGACTTAAATTTTTTTTCACAATCCTGCTTCATGGTACAGGAAATACCTTCTAGATTAACGTACTTCTTTGATGTTTGGTTTCAAGCACTCTGAAGGCCGCAATCACTGCTGCAGTGGCCAAGGTTTTCATTTTAGACTTGGGAGATGGCGCGTAACTCGGTGAAATTTTCCCATTTTTATATTTTCAAAATTACTGCGTATACATATTATATACACAAATATATTTATGAAATTTCAAAACAATCGATGCAATACTTTTCAGTCACACTGGTTGTGCCCCTTAATGGGAAACATAAAAATAAAGCAACTTTTAATGCATTTTATTAAAACACGGTAAACAGTATGGTTTTTGGCACTCAATGCATTGTGTGGAAAGTTTCTTAGCCTCTGAAATAGCAGTATTTCTATTGTGACTTTCGGCCAGTTTTTTATAACAGCCAGCACTACTTTTACGCACAATTTTCCCATCATATTTTCTAAATATTTCGCTGAGCTCGTGAGATTTTTTTTTTTCTTACTTTTTTTGAAGTTGTGGGCTCTTAGGTAATGCCAAGCAAAGACCTTGCAAGTGACTTTGTAAAGTACTCTCACTTCATTTTTTTATTTGAATAAAATTTATTATATAAAACCCAACTATTTAAAATTGCAATACTAATATATTCAAACAATACTTTTCGATACCATTTCACACTTTCTCTTGCAGGCTTGTAGTAAGATATCATTTGGCCAGAGAATTCAATTCCACCTTTGACTCTGTTATAGTCTAGTATAATGACTGGTTTTTGATTATTTCTCCTTCGCGGTATTTTTTCCAGGTTTCTTGCATATTGCGACAATGAAAAGTTGAAATCAGTCTTATTTCTTTCATGTCCTGATATTTGATCATTCTAATTCCAGTTGAATTTACTGCACTTGCGATTTCGTTTTTCTTCGGTGTAATGGATTTTTGATTCGGCAACCCCACCCTCTTTGATCGTAATGTTCCAGAGTATTCGGCATTTCAAAAACATAGCTAATGGAATACTACTATACCAGTTATCTGCAACCAATAATATTCCATCATTCAAGAGATCTTCAGCGTATGAAGTAACAACTGAACCAGCATGATCTAGTCCAGGTAATTTTTCAGATGTGACTTTCCCGCAAATGCTCTGCAAAAATTATAACAACATGTGAATCAGATGTGATGCACAGAACGTCTGAAGAGTAAATATTTTAAATATTGCTCTGTGCATTACATGTGGTTCACGTAATTTGTACAAAATTATTACCGTGGACGAACGGCGAACAAAAAAAAATTTACTATGTGGACAGGCAAAGGATGAAAAAAAAATTTCTGTATATTCTATTATTTACTTGTAGTTTTTTTTTAAATTCATTTTAAAATTTTTCTTAAGCATAGGTATACACATATATATTATGAATTTTCTGCTTTATAGTTTTATTTTCTCTATGAATTATATTTGAATTTGGAATGAGATAATAAGAAATTATGTTAGCTAATATTTGGAACTTAATAAACATTACTTACATACTGTTGTTTGCCAATGCAATCGAAATAATAGAAAATATTAATTAGCAACCAAAATCACTAAGAACTAAAATGTCCAAATCATACGTCAAGTAATCCGAACCGAACATGGACACTAACATTACTGATAACTAAATGGTCTTTGATGCCCCCATATTCGGAAGCAAACGTTGCTATTAACGCGGATATGTAAACAAGCGACACAAACTTGTCATTTGCTCTACCGGGTTGCAGCACCTGAGTCGCTCAGTAGTGAGTCCATTTTGCTCTACCGTCATTATTTCTGGGTGTAACGCACTGACTTATAACAATGAACTGAGCGTATTGCCAATTTGGTATAGAAAAAAATGGCACAAGTTCTATAGTTTCTTCTTTCACCCTATGGCAGAGTTGGAGCTACCAACACAAAATATTGCTTACTGAACGATTTCTTGTGCCATTTGTTACAAATAAAAGCTCATCCAAAATTAAGGGGATGTGGTGACTTGCTATAAAAGCGTACGTACCAAGGAAAATATCGTCAGCACCTATATTTATACCTTTGTTTTTGTTATGTGGGAGGAGATACCTCATTAATAGAAATAATTCTGCAAAGTAATTTATTTGTTTCAGATGATCAAGCATAAATGACAGAATTAACGAATACTCACAGATCATATAAAGCGGGCTATTTTTCCTAACCGAGATTAGTTCCTGGGCATCGTTTGCGATACAGATCATATATGTGTAGTTACAACTCCCATTTGTTCTTGACAGCATCATCCTATTTGGCCTATTCTAGGATATCATAAATATATTCCCTCGGCCTTTATTCCCAATACCCGGAAGACGAAATAGCTTCAAACACCATCAAGCTTTATGCAATGAGCGAAATATGTACATACCAGCAAGTAAATTAAATTATTGAAATAGAAAAGAAAGTTTAATTGACTGAAAATTGTTTAGAATAAAGGAAAAATACTTACAGTGTAAAGATGATGGGAGCGTACAGGGAACTACACGAATAGTGAGCCCTTCACTAAATTATCTACGAAAAAATGCAGTACTTATTAAAATTTAGTTAATTAAAAATATATTTACTTGGTCCAGCTTTCTCCTCGATTCACCTGAGAAAAACAAACACAACCTAACCTCAACACGGAAAAGAAAACGACCGATTTTCCTACTGGTTTTCATTTTCCGGAGAACAGAAGGAGACGAATTGGGCTGACTGCAACCGAAAGCTTAAAAAAAGAAAATATTTTAACTCCGCCGAAAAGGCCAACAAAAAATCTAAGTGATTTGAGACTCCTGTCAAAATGGAAAATTAGATAAAAAATTTTCCGCGTTAGAGCCGAAATTCAAATTTTAAGATAGTTATCAAGAAAATATAAATCATATAGAATATTTTGGAAAAAAAAAGAAAAAAAAATCATTATTAAAAATTTTCAACCGACTGGGAAACAGTTGTCCCAATTGGGAAATCTATTCAAAATATGGGCCGGAAATTCAAATAGGGGTCATTTTCTAAAAAAAAAAAAAAAATTAAAGCGCTTTGGTAGGCGAGACAGACTGTTCCCGACTTTTTTTTCAAGTGAGGTGATCGTGTGATCAGAACGCGTACCGAGCAAGGAGCAAGTTTTTTTTTTGAGTAAAAAGAAAAGGTGGATTAAGGAGACAAGAGGAAAAAAACAAAATAGGATTGTAAAGAAGACTTAAAAGGGGCCAACAGGAAATTGTAACACCCAAGAAAAGCTAAGTACCTACTGCATTTTTCTTATAATTAAAGAATTCGTGTGTGACCTTGCTACGCCAAGTGCATGTCCTATTCGTGTTAAAGTTTAGATTTAAGTTGAATTCATTAAGTGATCGCAGTTATTTCCTTTGCTTTAATTTAAATAATTAAAGTTATAACGTCTTGAATCGTCTTGTTTTCTTTGAGTTCGTGGGCTCCAAGACCACGTGGCGCCCAACAAGAGTTTTGGTCATATTTAGTGAAATTTAAAGGAATTGTGCAAATCCACCCTCTCCATTGCTAGCTGGGGAATTAGAACGTCGCGTAACACACTCGATGTTTTTAGGATGGATACTGATGCAATAACCGCAGAAAGAATAAAGTAAAGATAGTGTTTACCATGCTCTGCCTTTCTTGCCCATACGCAAGATTCAGGTACGAATAACTGAAAATTAAAGTCGGAATGCGTTTAATTCCTTATAAGCGATTAGAATATCACTTGGACACACGAAAATATATTTTTTTAATTTAATTCGATTATCGGGTGTAAAATTTCATCTCATTGGTTGAGTTTTACATGCTTTATATGTAGTAAAAGTTTGAAAGGGTGCTCTAACGGTGATATACAGAAACACAATATTTGTGTCACATGAAATAGCAAATCGTTCAGTCCCATTTTTATAAGTCAGTGGTGTTACAAACGGAATGACAAACTTAGTATAAGGTATAATAAATGGTAAAAACGTGGCAACAAATATATACTCAGCTGAAAGACTACGTGGTTGTGAATTACAACTCTACAGCTCTTAAAAAACTACATAATTAGTTGTGAGTTACTGCTATAATAGTTCTCAAAAGAACTGCAAATAAGAAAAACAAATTCATTAAATTCTTTTCAACGAGATTCACCTAAAATTGTGCATTACGCTTTATCAATATTATTAACCCGTAAGTAGGCGCATGGCGTTCAAGCAATTTTAACTGCGAAAAATATTTAGAATATGTTCTCTCTCGACCTTGCGTCTTCCAGTAGCATTTCATCTATGAACACTATTTTGAAATCGTCGTACTCGTGCCACTGTAACGTAGGTATGCAAGCTTTTTTACTATTGTGAAGTGTGACCCTTGTAGTTTTGAGTGAATAGTGTAGCTTTGCTAGTCTACTCTGAATAGTTCTTATTATTTTACTTTTCTATGAAGACTGGCAGGAAGTTCTTGAGTATGTATTATAAAATAATTGTTATTTATTTTTGTGTTAACTTAAAGAGAAGCTATTTGTTTTTCCGTTTTTGTTAAAGCAATAAGAATATTTTTTGGTTTACTTAAATTTCTGGAAGGAAATTGCGGTCACACTTATGTGATTTTTTCTAGTGCGCCTACTTAAGGGTGAACAAATTTCACGTACCTAAAAATAAGAACAGAAAAATGTAAACAGAAAAACTCAATTTATTCCACTTTAAAACAAGATTTTTGCTCCAATCTTTAATAAAATCCAGAGAAATAGGATAAACTAAGAATATTACTGAGAAAATAGTTATACCTATTTATTTCAGATTTGAAGAAAAACACAACTTTCATGTTTTATCGGCCGAAAAACTTTTTCGGCGGAAAAATTCGTCCGATAAATCATAAAAGTTGCGTTTTTTAAAACTCTAAGATAAATATACTATTTTAATAGTAAAATTATTAGTTTATCCTATTTCCATGATTTTATTAGTCATTGGAGCAAAAATCTTGTTTTAAAATGGAATGAATTGAATTTTTCGGTTTACATTTTTTCGATTCTTGTGTTTGATGTGAAAGTGCCTTAAAAACACAGTTTATTTTTCCGATTAAAAGATGTCCATTTTCTAAATTGGTGCAGTTTAGTACAATAATAACACATACAATTTGTTCTGCGATATAACATATCCCCACTGAATGTATAACTTTAATTGCGAATTTGCTGCTTCTACAGCAGACCTATATGAATTTTATACGTTAATTAGTTATAAAAAAAACAACAGCCATTAGTTATGAGTAATAAATTAATTGGTGGGACTCAGCGCTGTAGTTATCAGTTAATAAATGAATACTTGTGGACAGTCATAGGTACCTATATGCATATCCGCAATATTTATTAGAGTAAATGGGCATTTGCTCATTTCATTTAGTCAGTAATTCAAGCACTCATTTCACATCTTAAATTTTTTTTTGATTTTTCCAAGAATTGTCTCGGTATTAGAAGCAATTTTATTGCACTATATATCAGCCTTACAATTTTTTCAATTTCTTAAATAAAAGTTTTACCTAATAAATATTCAGGTCTACCGGGGAATCCGATTCGATCAAATCTATATCGAATCCAACTTTTTTTAGGAGAATTTTCTACTGTTTATACAATTAATTACGTCGAAGATTTTTCAAATTCATTAGAAAGCGATTGCCAGTTATGTTTTATTGACGCTGAAGAATATTGGATGTGATTAATTTTACTAGTAAAAAATGCTTTATGAAAAAACCTTAATTCAATCAAATCTAGATCGAATCGAATTCCCCGGTAAACCTGTCGCTGTATTTTTTCCGCGCTTTGTTACTTTCAGAAATAGCTAACATATATTCACATAACAAATGATGTGGTCTGTAAAATATACTTTTTGCTAAAAAGTATTTAACCTAACAAATAATATCCTATTATTCTTTATTATGAAGAACAAGAGCACTTGTTGTTTCAATATATTTACCTTTCATAATGAAATTTTACTTATATACATATCTTTCTTTTGTACGTGCATTCATTAGATATACTTTTGTATATATGGTTCGCTCTCACACAGCCGCGTAGTAGTTATCAAGTAGTTCTGCTAAATGTTCATTGTAGTTATAATGCAGTTCGTAGTCAATATCCTACCCAAATCTTGCAACCATGCAATGGTTATCACTCGCAACAAAACTGGTTGTTACATGCTTGTGCGTAAGCAAGATATTTCCGTCAATTTTGTTGCCAAATTGCTAATTTGTGACAGCTAGTTGGAAGAACAAAAGAAATTGAATTGCAAGATAATAATTATTATAATAGTGATGACCATCATGCAGCTTCGACGCCTTACTCCGCAAATTCCATAGGATCACGTAGACACGTCATTCTCCCGACGGATTTCTTACCTGATCGACGAAAATAAATAATGCCATTGATAGAGAGGACTGAAAATATTTTCCACATGCTTCAGTTCCATTGCAATTACGGAATAATTCTTATGATTTAGTTGTGAGGCTCTCCTGAACAAAAATTCCGGTTGAGCCAAACTATCCAATATCAGATAAATTCAATTTTACTCGGCTCTAATATACTGCTTTTACATATCGTCGGTGATACTGCATAACCGCGAGAATACTAATATCACTACCGCGTAAGTTAAAGTCAAAATCATGTTTTCAGCAAACACTTAACTTTTTTTTTTTCAATTACAATGACAAAATAATTGCTACTGAACTCTAAGGATAGGCCGAGAATATTATATTTTTGGATTTTAGACGTAAGATTTACGAAACAAATTGTATTTTCTTAGCTGCATTACGCTTAAATATTTTCAGGCATTAAATGAGTAGCATTTATTAATACATCCATAGACTTAGGATCCTTTCAAGTGATTCAACCTTTCACCTCAAGTACACTGGTCCGGGAACAAAGGCCAGCCAAATCACATTATCAGCCACAAGACTGCTTAATTTTTGTGCAGTGATTTTATAAAATTTATTGAATCTGGCCGCAATGACTAAACTGCTTTAATGCTTTTCACCACATCCTCCAGGAAGATCTGTTAACAATCAGAAAATGAATGCACTACGAAGTTTTTTCTCATTTTTAGATGCATGCAGGATTAAATAAAATCGGAAAATTTACCAAATGAGAAATCGAAAAGTAAAATTGTTAGCGTACTTATTTGGAAAAAAAAACTTAAATATATCATCCTTGTTTGACGGAGCGAGTTACGGCACTTCTGCTAACTAGCCATTGACTAATAGAACACAAGGTTTTTCGTTGCTAGTATACCCATGCAGTGTTGGGAGATTGAGGAAATTCTCCCATGTTGTAGGAATTTTTCACCCACAAAACATTGAAAAAGAAAGGGTAAAGGGAATAGTCGTGTCTCCTTGAACAAACTCTTTTGAAAAATTATGTGTCCAAAGTACAAAAATATTATATTAAATTTTACACAAAAACTTGAATTTTTCTGTATAATTAAAATAATATTAATTGAACATGGGATATTACTAAATATAAAGAATTGAGCCAATTAATAGCTACATATTTATTGAAACGGCACGTTCATAACCATGAAATTCAAATATTAAGCACTTCTGAAATAAAAGTTTTGAGAACTTGAGTATAACCGACAAGCGTACCAAATTGAGACAAAAACCAGCACTTTTGAAGGCGACACAGCTTAAGGGCTTCCCTATAGGCATCATTTGGAAACTCTTAGAATAATATGCCCCTCACCTATAAGGAAAGGCGGAAGTAAGTTACACAAGAGCTACCATAGCCATCACTTGAAGCAAGCTCCATAGAACGTTATTTTATAAACTCCAGTAGAAATGCAGGAAGGTCTGATTCCAATTAATTTTCCACGAAATTTTCAGCTGTAGCTTTTCCACTATTGTGCGAAGTAACGCTTTTCTAATTTTTAAGTAGTCTACTGAAGCGCTGCTTCGGAAGCATGCAACGCTGCCTTCTTCTCTCAGATCTCAGTTCCTTTACTCATGGGCATGCTTGCAGATGATTATTAAAAAAGCTTATTAAAGTTTTCAAACGACATAACATAAGTGAAACGGTTGCCCCTACGGACATACCTTGTAGAAAAGCAATGAACTGGGATAAAGAAGAGAAGCAGTGCGAGCTTCCAGGACGCGCTCCAGGGGCCGGATTCTGTAACTCGGAGAGGTTGGGTGTTTGTGAGGAGAATTTTCGTTTTCCCCCGATTAAAACTCGCAAAGTCTTCATTCGCGATCCTCTATCATACGTGGGGAGTTAAGGAAAACGTGAGAAGTATCGCAATATTGAGGGACGTAGAGTATTGGGGTTTTTTCTATCGGAGTAAGGGTCTAGAGTACAAAAATTTAGATGAACAATTTTTGGGGTAGGGGATTATGGGAATGGGGTTCGTACCACCCCTTATTGGGGGTTGTCCAAAATATGTCATGTTTGGTACCAAATTAAAGAGCGTGAAGCAGGTAATCGTGCGGGTGCAGTTTTGTTTTGATAATTTTAATTTCATAACTGACTTTTTACAGAAAAACGGATTTTTTTGTACTTGGAGTATATACACCCCAGTTCCTATATTTTGCTATATTTCTTCCATTCTTTGATTCACATCTATTAGTACTCTGTTGAGAACATTTTTGTCATGGAAAGTGAATTTCCTAGGTACCTCGGTACCTTTACAAAACAACAACAAAAGTCAATACAGTCAGTCGAGATATATTCTGCTTGACTTCTACACAACTAACACAGCCGAGAGTCTTGTCGAGTGGAATAAAGAGTTTGACCAAAACCAAAACCCTCGAGAAGGCTTTACAAGCCACAAAAAGACTCCCTCCCTACCACATGCGAAGCCAAATATATTTGCAGCATTCTTATGTAAAACTGACAAACTGACTCGGCCTAAATTACAATAAAATACAGAAAATAAAATACAATAAAATACAATAAAATACAGAAAAATGGTATTCTGATAATCTTAAGTTTGCTTTCTAATCTTCCGGGTAGTAATAAAATATTCTCACCTTTTTTTTTCTATAACAAAAATTATTTAAAAAAAAATTCTCAGCTGAGTAAATT
>OZ005744.1:137244835-137283636 GCA_963930735.1 Dioctria linearis | reverse complement strand
TACTGTCCTCCAAATTGTTTCTCTATAAATAACACTTCTGAGTTCGAGGATAGAATTGCCTCAATAATTCAGCGATATAATAAAGTAATTGTCGGTGGTGACTTTAATGTGAACTTGTTGCAACAGAACTCCACTTCTGAAAATTTCATTCACCTGATCCAGTCTCTTGATTTGAAACAGGTAAATGTGCTTCCCCACGTTTTGCGGTGTGGAAAATCCCTCATTACTTGATTTGTTTCTTGTTACAGATGAAAGTTCTGTTAAGTTCTTTAATCAGCTTAGCCCCCCAAGTATCATGGACCACGATATATTATTTTTGACATATGAGTTCCTAGTAGAGAGAGAGGTTGAAACGCCGACTTTGTGTCGTAATTATAATCGTATCGATATTACTGGTATGTTGGACGAATGCACCACTCTCCCCTGGAATTCAATTTACGATTTCACTGACGTGGATGACCAAGTAGAGAAGTTTGATTCCATCATGCAATATCTTCATGATAAATACGCTCCTCTTCGCTCACGGCGTAGTTTTCCACACAGAACTCCATGGTTTACGGAAGAAATTAATAGCCTCATTGCAGAACGTGAGTTCCTTTATCAGAGGTATAAATATTCCAGAAGTCAGATTGACAAGCAACGGTATAAACTTATTAGAAATTTGGTAACTCGTAAAGTACGTTCTGCAAAGCGTTATTATTTGGGTCACAAGCTTGATCCTGGTCTCACTTCAAAACAATTCTGGTCTAATTTAAAATACTTGGGCATTCATGGTAAACATTCCCCAACTTGTGATTTTGATCTAAATGATCTAAATGAGCATTTCACTTCATCTTCAGCAGTGGTATTCCCAACTGCTTCTGAGCTTTTGCATACAACTCCTCAATCACCATCAAGTGATGGTTTTAGCTTCCGCTGCGTCGATTCATTAGAGGTTTATAATGCCATTAATTCTATCAGTTCGAACGCTAGCGGGCCGGATAACATCCCTCCGCTTTTCGTGAAATTACTTTTGCCTGCTATATTACCTGTTGTCAAGCATATCTTTAATACTGCTTTAACTACGTCAAAGTTTCCAGCAAAGTGGAAAAGGGGCAGTTGTGTTACCCATTGCTAAAAATAACTCCCCAAGTAACATGTCTGACTTCCGACCTATCAGCCTATTATGTTTTTTAGCGAAAGCCTTGGAAAGGCTCATATCAACTCAGATGTTCGAGTATCTTGAGGAACGTTCATTATTATCTGCTTGTCAATCCGGCTTTCGTCCCAAACACAGCTGCGAAACAGTTTTGCTTAAAGTTACCACCGATATTCGTGAAGCGCTTGATAAGGATGACATGGGAATTCTAGTGCTACTGGACTTTTCTAAGGCTTTTGACAGTGTCAATCACCGTAAATTATTGCAAAAGTTAGCTTTGAATTTTAACTTCACCTCATCCGCACTTTCAGCTATTAATAGCTTTTTATCTAGACGAACACAGCAAGTGAAAATTAATAATAGCCTTTCTAATGTAATAAATTTGACATGTGGAATCCCCCAAGGCTCTATTCTAGGACCCCTGTTATTCAGCCTTTATATTAATGACTTACCGGATGTTATACGCCATACTAATATACAGTTATATGCGGATGACGTGCAGATTTTTATGAGCTGTCCTATTAGCCTGTCTGAAGATTGCATTTTCAAAGTCAATAGTGATCTTGAGCAGATATATGACTGGTCAACATTAAACGACCTTGCATTGAATGCTAAAAAGTCAAATTATATGCTAGTACACCGAAGAGGTTTGGATCCTTTAAATTATTCTCCTATTGTCCTTGGAAACACCCCGCTACCCCATTTAGAGCGTGTAAGGAATCTAGGTATAATACTAAACTCTCGGATGAGCTGCTGTGATTATGTGAAAAGCGTGTTGGGAAAAGTGTATGGTGGACTTCGTCGTCTTTGGCTCTCAGCACGTTTACTTTCTGTAAGTGTGAAAATTAAAATCGTCAGAGCACTTTTAGTACCTTTTTTACTTATGGAAGTTTAGCCTTTCCTGCCCTAGATTCCAACTGTTCGCGAAAATTAGAGATCGCTTTTAACAATTGCATAAGATTCGCATTTGGACTTCGACGTTTTGACCACATAAGCCAATATAGAAACGTAATCCTGAATTGTTCCATTAAAACATATCTTTTGCATAAAGCACTAGTTTTCCTTCATAGGCTTATTTACTCCAATCAGCCTGCGTATCTCTGCAATAGTATAAGATTCTTGCGTTCCACCAGACACGTGGATATTTTGATTCCCCGCTACCGTACACTATTGGGCCAGCGTTCCTACTTTGTCCATATACCTCGCAGGTGGAACTCTCTTCCTGTGGACTTACAACGCACGGGGTCAGCCGTTATGTTTAGGAGGCTTCTTTTTCAATGTTTAATGAATGAGAATTAGTCATTCGTCCGGTGAGTTTGAGAAATCTGTAGTCTATTTAAGTTTGTTTATAATATAGCAGTAACTGGTTTTTTTACATAATGCATCACTCCATTTTTATTTTAGTTCTAAATTTTTCATTTTTATATTATCATTATCATTTAATTTTCTTTATTTTTCCGTTAATTTAATTTTACTGTTTTGTTTTTCTTTTTCTTTTTTTTCCTCTTCTTAGTAGCATTTCCCGTTATAATTTTTATATGTACATATTGAAAAGATTGTATGAATCTTGTTGTGCATTATCCTCGTAATAAATTGAATTGAATTGAATTGAATACTGAAGCGCTGCTTCGGAAGCATGCAACGCTGCCTTTCTTCTCTCAGATCTCAGTTCCTTTACTCATGGGCATGCTTGCAGATGATTATTAAAAAAGCTTATTAAAGTTTTCAAACGACATAACATAAGTGAAACGGTTGCCCCTACGGACATACCTTGTAGAAAAGCAATGAACTGGGATAAAGAAGAGAAGCAGTGCGAGCTTCCAGGACGCGCTCCAGGGGCCGGATTCTGTAACTCGGAGAGGTTGGGTGTTTGTGAGGAGAATTTTCGTTTTCCCCGATTAAAACTCGCAAAGTCTTCATTCGCGATCCTCTATCATACGTGGGGAGTTAAGGAAAACGTGAGAAGTATCGCAATATTGAGGGACGTAGAGTATTGGGGTTTTTTCTATCGGAGTAAGGGTCTAGAGTACAAAAATTTAGATGGAACAATTTTTGGGGTAGGGGATTATGGAATGGGGTTCGTACCACCCCTTATTGGGGGTTGTCCAAAATATGTCATGTTTGGTACCAAATTAAAGAGCGTGAAGCGGGTAATCGTGCGGTGCAGTTTTGTTTTGATAATTTTAATTTCATAACTGACTTTTTACAGAAAAACGGATTTTTTTGTACTTGGAGTATATACACCCCAGTTCCTATATTTTGCTATATTTCTTCCATTCTTTGATTCACATCTATTAGTACTCTGTTGAGAACATTTTTGTCATGGAAAGTGAATTTCCTAGGTACCTCGGTACCTTTACAAAACAACAACAAAAGTCAATACAGTCAGTCGAGATATATTCTGCTTGACTTCTACACAACTAACACAGCCGAGAGTCTTGTCGAGTGGAATAAAGAGTTTGACCAAAACCAAAACCCTCGAGAAGGCTTTACAAGCCACGAAAAGGACTCCCTCCCTACCACATGCGAAGCCCAAATATATTTGCAGCATTCTTATGTAAAACTGACAAACTGACTCGGCCCTAAATTACAATAAAATACAGAAAATAAAATACAATAAAATACAATAAAATACAGAAAAATGGTATTCTGATAATCTTAAGTTTGCTTTCTAATCTTCCGGGTAGTAATAAAAATATTCTCACCTTTTTTTTCTATAACAAAATTATTTAAAAAAAAATTCTCAGCTGAGTAATTATTGCAATGTCGCTGCGCCGTCATGGGATGCTGTGGGCTGATAATATCGAACGTAGCTGCCTACAGATTCCGACTCCGGCTGCACATACACCGTGCAATTATCACTCAGCTGAGAGGTATTTAGCGTTACTTGGTAATCAAAACTATTTTATTATTTTGTTAAGTAAGGTATATTGGAAGTGTAGCCTTGGGAAGGTAAGGAACCAAGCTTTAACCCGGCGTAAATGAGGTCCAAATTAGTTACACCGACAATGAGGTGGGGCATGTGCTGCCCCGACGATATTTCATTTTATTTTCATATAAAAAAATTAAGCAGGGTGCCTGTTATTACTCTTTATGATACACTAACGATCTATTCTATGCTTCAAATTAAAAAATATGCAAATATTATAATTAAAATAATTAAAAAAATTTATTAATTTCCCAATTTCAAATTATGTTTATATATATATTAAACACTAATTTATAAACTTAAAAAAAAAATCACAAACTATTAATCTTTTTCAAACTACTGTACATACATATTTAGTTCTTTAAAAATTCAACGAACAAAACATAAATATTTCTCTTCATGCTCTAAATCAGTACAATTTTTACACTTGAAAAATGCATGTTCCATACATATAGGCTTGGCACATGTAATATAGGAGTGTTAAGTCTTCCTATCTTTGGATATAGGACAATCTCCGCATCTTAGGTATCTCTCAGGTATTTTATCAGGCACTGGTGATGATGATTCACCCAGGTGTTGAGCGATCCTTTTCCGAGTGTCCTTGGGGATATGAACGTTTTGTTTTCTCTCGCGTAGACTATCAGAAATCAAAGCCAAGCCTATATTGCGAATAAAATCACGGCGCGTGGCTTGAGATTTGTGATTTTCTCGGTAAATTATATTGGCATTTATAGCTGCCATATTGAGTATGCCATAAAATATCGTCATAGGCCACCTCTTACTGTTCCGAGAGACGTTGTATGTAGCGCCCAATTCGTCAGCGACATCTACACCGGACTTAGTTGAATTGTAAAAGGTGATGTTTTCAGGCTTTTTACGATCACCTGTGAACTCGTCGATACTCTTATCGTGATGCAAAGTTGACATCAGTAGTACTACTTTATTTGGCTTAGGGATATATGACACCAAGGTTATCTCTTTTTGAAAGCCAACTGTTTATATTTTGACGTGTTCTTTTGAAGGCATCCGGAACTTTTGGCTTATTATTTCGAACTGTGCCTACAGATGTCAGTTTATGCTCTTTGAGCAAATGCAACATAATGGGATAACCAGTAAACCAATTATCAAAGGTCACGTTTCTCCTTGTTTTTGAAATAGGCTGTACTAATCGGTCTACAATGTCAAATGCCTTATTACTGAGCGAGTATTGTCCAAGTGGCTGCTTTCCTGTATAAACTTCTAAGTTAAGTATATAAAATGTTTTAGCATCGACTAATGCGTATATTTTAATCCCATACTTAGCCGGTTTATTTGGAATATATACACGAAACGCACATTGTCCTCGAAATGATAAGAGCAGCTCATCGATTGTCAAGTTTTCAGTAGGAACGTAGGCCATTTTACAATTTACAACAAACTGAGTAAAGATATCTGAAATTGGAGCCAAGTTATCGGACTTTTTTCTTTGCGCCCGTGTACTTTTATCATCAAATCTGATACAGTTCTGTAGAAAATAAAATCGTTGTAAGGACATCGTGGTTCTAAAAATTTCGACGCCAGTACCATCTGCACGCCATAAATCATTCAGATTTTGTCTATTCGAGCGATTAAGACCTGCAATGTATAAAAGTCCTAAGAATGCCTTCAGTTCGATAAAAGTTGTTTCTTTCATATGATACTGCTTTCTTCCTTCTTGGTATGTCATCTGCTTCGATCTGATATGCCTATTAGTATGTATGAGCTTATCATTCAACATACTATCACTTAGGAAGAGATTCCAGCATTCAATTTCTGATTTGGCGAGTCTAGCTGAACTCCTTACGCCAGGAGCATCAATAATTATGTTTTCGGTGCGAATACGGACGTTTGTCCGAGGACAGGCTTTCAGCCATTTTGTTCCGTCCTTAGAAATAAAAAAACGATCCGGGTACCTCGGAGGAAACTGACTGTTCAGTAGAATTTCCTACATCCTCAAAGTCTTCTGGACTTGCGTCCTGCTCTGAATCACTTTCCTCTCTGCGATGAGAACAATTATCACTCTCCACTGCACTTTCACTTCCCGCGTCATCTAAATTCTCGTCCGAAATCTCATCTAATAGAAGATCCTGAATATAACGGAGTTCCTTGGCATTCATCAACTGAAATATATTATTATAAGAAATAACCAAATAAATTTTGCCACAAAATATATAACCCGACTACGAGGTCGGGTATTACAGACCCGGAACAGGCTTTCACACATATATCTCCCATATCCCAGTCAGCGCAACACTGATTCCACGAAGGCGTTATCTTCCCGGCACACTGTGCTCCTGATACTGAGAGAGCCGTGTTCCAGAAACCATTCGTTCAATGCATAAAGTTTGTTTCTAATATGGCTGGGTATAAGATGCCCGACCTCACTCACGCCGGGTTAAATTTTTCTGTATGGATAGTAGTTTAGGCTCTATAGCATATGTGAAGTCAATGTTTGGCACTTTTCCATAAGTATCAATATAGAACATTTTAGAAAACGGACTCACAACGCCTACGTATACATTTCTGTTTCATGGCTTTCGAAGTATTATCGGGGGTTTTGGTTTGGCAATTCTCAATACAAATTCCCCGAGTTACAGAATTCCGAGTGGAGAGTTAAGCGTCAAAAGAACTCTCTTCTCCACAAATCCACAACTCTCCAAGTTAGCGACTCCGGCCCCAGGAAGTTTTTAGAGCGCTCTTTTTTCCAAAGGAATCCTCCAGAATACTACGTTTAAATAAAATGTAATGAAGAATATGAATAACATGAAAGATTTTTTTGGGATTCTCCGGTATATAGGAAAAGCTAAAAAAATGTTCTAATTTGTTATTCCATCACACAACCCATTAATTTTTGGTGACAAGTCTCAAGTCTTGGTTTGACTCATCAACAGGTCCCATATAGCGAAATTGAGTGATTTGAAAAACAAATGAAAAAAATGAAAAAGAAGAAGTAAGGAATCAAAAGTTTGAGAAAAATAGAAAAAACAATTTTTTTATTTATTAAAAAAATTTAAATTTTTTTTTTTTTTTTTTAAAGAAACAGATGCATTCGAAGCGAATTGTTATTAATAAAAATGAATCTGTTTTGGAAAATTACTTCAGTTGTTCTCTCTAGTGTATTTCGTACGGCTTTTCATCCCAGGGAAACAATGTGGGAAATTGCACTATAACATGTGAGAAAAGTGCCCAGAACTCCCTCATTGGGGAGAACGCCGGAACAAAATGGTTCGCACGTACACAGCACGTCCTTTTGGTCGTGGGAGCTCGTGTGTACAATTCTATTATTTATATATACATAAGCTACGATTTGACAGTAAGCTATTGTCTCAGACACACATTAACCATATCACCAATTAAAACTCTGGGGTTTATTTTAAGGTGCACTAGCCCTTTTAAGCAGCTCCTTACCCATAAAACTATGTACACTACCCTAGTTAGATTCATATTAGCATACGCTTCCCCAATCTGGAATCCGTTCTATACGACATAAAAAAGTAAAATCGAGAGTGTCCCACGTAGATTCACTAGTATTCGCACTTTAAATTCACTGGCTCATATGAACATTATGGCGACAGATTTGCTAGATACTCCATGATATCCTTAGAAGCATGATGTTCCTACCTCGACGAAACGTTCCTATTTAAGATATTGCACTGCTCTAATAATTCTTCTCAGTTATTGTCCAAATTAAAAATCAACTTTTCCAGCCGTTTAACTCGACAGCTACTTACGTTTCACATAAATCCGTCCCGCACCAACTTGCGATTCAACTCACATTTGGTTAGGATTCAAAGGGCCTACAATGCATGATATAAGGATGTGGATATACTCAGTGACAGTTTCGGGTCATTTAAACGCAACCCTTTAGCTGAAGCTAGTGTTCTAGATAAGTTTTCCATTCTAAACTGATTTGCCTAATATTTACTTTCATCTTTTTCTTTCCTTCCCTTCCATTATTCTATGTATCATTATAGCTTTGCGTTCAATGCCCCCTCCACCTGACTTCAGCTTGCATTTTATTTTTATAAAGTTATTCTTATTGCTATTTTTACTCCTATACGTGTTAGCCAACTTTTCATTCTTTGCTTGTATTATCTTTATTTTCTATTTTCTTTATTTTGCTTAAGCTTCGTTTCAGTTTTGTTTTTTTATTTTTAGTAATTTTGATTTGTTAATTCAATTTTTCGACTTTGATTATAGTATGTAGCCTATGTATTATCCTTTTCCACTGAAATTATTAATTGTGATCCTTTAAATCTCATTTTAAGTTGGTTATGTATATCTAATAATTAGTTTACCTTTTTCTTCCTTTGAAGTTAACGGTAATGAGTAACATAACGGTAATGAGTAACTGATTTATATTTATCTGTTTGCTATCCTTATAAATAAATTAGTAAATAAATAAATAATCTCATACCGCGCAGTCTGTTAACACAAACGAGTTTTATAATTATTATATTTATTAAATAAAATAATTTATTCAACAAAATGAACTGCTTAATAAAAAATTACAAGTTCAGATGTTTTTCCTAGACTGACAGCAGAATTTAAATTAAAAGAACATTGTGTATTCTTTACACAAACATATTAAGCTCTTAGAACTAATACAGATATACAGAGAGTAAGTGTAATATAATAAACCGAATGAGGCGTACACAAACATTGTCGTTATAGTATTATAAGTTATATATGTATACAAAAAAAAAATCAATTGAAAGTTTGCAGCGTCATATGCCATAGTGACAGATTTTTAAGCTTTGATTCGAGGTATCTGTATGGGCCACTTCACCACAATACCTCTTCGGTACAAAAATCGCACGTAATGCTATTGAGTATTTTTGCACTATTAAGAAATATAGAAAGAATCCACAGCATACGAATGAAATTTATTAATTTAAATTTAATAAAAAAAGAAAACACAATTCTTCAGAATTGTACAAAATGCACTTTATTCAGTAGTTAAATAACAAGAACCTCTTTGGAGGTGTTTTCCGTTTCTCAACTAAAGAACAACTGAACTTAACTGCTATATCTCAACACAAGAACAAATAATTCACTGTGTACTAATTATTTCAACGGTGTTGCTTTCTTTTCATGTCTTTTTCTTCACGTTCTCATCATTCTTTGGTTCGACGGTGCATCTTTATTTTGATGATATGCTGATTGAGCAGTTCCCATTATTTGGTTGAGCTTTCTTCAAGGTTTGCCTGGTCTTTACGAAGTGAAGAAGCTCGGGTGTGATGTCTTGAGGTCAGGGGCGGATCCAGGGTACTTGTGAGGAGGAGGCGCAACTATGGTTTAAAAATGGTGTAGCCTTGAAACATGTAAAAGCTCCAAGACACTCACCACTACTCGCAAATATCAAATCCACAAAACTTATCTTTTGAAAGATCCGGGTCGAACAGATAAGTTACCACTCTCAACGAAGAAAGTTGCTCAACCTTAACTTTTGCCACTCTCGAAAGTCGAACGAGGTGTTAAATTACTTATTTTGTTTTGGTTTGCAAATGGTGGAAGTGTAAAGCTTCCGAATCATCCATTCCGGTTAGTAAGAATAGCGAAGTACATTTTATTCAAATCCACGAATTTATCATAAATTGTAACTTTGCAAAATACAGGAATTAAAGCGCTACGTACTTTGAGTCTATTTAAAATACCAGTTACAGAACAGATGCAATGCAGAACTTGTAAGTATATAACTTCATGGAAAAGTTGCGAAAGTTTGACTAATAAGCCAAGCTTAGAAGATACCCTATGATGCAACGCACTGCATGGTAGGAAGGGCATAGTGAAAAGAGCAAAAGGAATCCAACATTGCAGCGGCGATCGAGGGGGTTAAACTGACAAGTTATTGGCAAATCGCTAATAAGCTTGAAGGCTCTAAAAGCTATGCGACCAGCCCCGGCTCAGACATTGGAATTGTATTGCATGCTAGATCTGATGTACGACTTGTAGATGATGTCTAGATTCGATGGGCTGAAACATTTCTTAAACATTTTCAGAAATTCAAGACATTTCGATGCTTCTTTGGTAACAGAGAAGATGTGATCTGTCCAGCTTAACGTATTGCAAATATTAATGCCAAAAATGCATTAAGATGGCCTATCGTAAATCAGTGCTCCATAAAAAGAAACGGGATTGGAGAAATTATGATCTTGTTTTAAAGAGAACTCGACGCGATTCGCTTTACCTTAAGCGATGATATTTTCAAGGTCGTTAATCAATGATCCAATCATGTAAACTCGATTGACAGATGTGGCATTCCCTCTAGAGTCCCTAAGAGTGTTAAAGCAGTAAGCGAAATCAAGGGTATTGTGATAGGCAAAACTATCGATAGGCCTAAAAGTAAGGAAAATGAGATCATTAAAGAAAATTAAGAAGAGGGATGGAGAGAGAACAGAGCCCTGGGGACATCGGCATTTATAGCGTTTGATTTTGGTGAAATGCTATCTAGTACAACCGGTATTGGGCGATCAGATAAAACAGTTTCAATTGAAAATAGAAGAAGAGGGAGAGACCAGGTGCTTTCAGTTTAACTAAAAGGGATGGTTGCCAGGCTCTATCAAAGGCCTTTGAAATATCTAGAGTAACGATTTTGGACCACCACAATTGTGAAGACTAGGGTGCCGTAAGAAAAACCAGCAAGCGTCGAGTCCGGAAGCCATATCGGCAAACATTGATGAGTTGTTTGGCTTCTAGATACTTCATTTATTTGGAATTAATAAAAGATTCAAAAACCATTGAAAGAATCGAAGTGATTGCAGTTGGTCGTTAATTTGAGGGATCACTACCCTCGTCTTTCTTGGGAATAGGTGGAACGTGAGCTAGTTTCCAACCAGTTGGAAATTTTTTTGTCGAATCAGACAAGTAGAATCGTTTGCGCAGAGGTTTAGCCAAGGCTGAGGCACACCTTTTAATTAACAGGGGAGAGAAACCATCAGGACCAACGGCCTTAGAGACGCTTATCCCCTTAAGGATCTTGAACAGACCTTTCATACGTATGTGTATTAGCTCTTGGAAGCATCCATACGGCAGATGCAAAATAGTTGTCTTTGAAGTGAGTAGAAAACGAAAATTTGAGGCGAATCTTTCAAGCAAAATATTAGCTTTATCCAAGAAGTCAACAACCAGTTCACCATTGTTAAGTAGTGAAGTTATAGACGTATTGGTAAAGTTGCTCCTGATGGTTTTGATCAGCGACCGGAATCCCTTGCAAACCTTGATTCCAAGATTCTGAGTCTAACATTTCTCTTAAAATGAAATTTTTCTCTCCGGATAATGTACTTGGAAGTGTTGTGTGCAGTCTTGTCGACTTGTTCCAATTCTGGACATGAATGCAATTGATACGCGCGAAAAGCAGACCCATTCGCTTTTATTACTTAGTTGCACTTATCGTTAAACCAAGAGCGATTTTAGTGTTGTTGAGACCTGCTACAGGAAGAGGGCACGTATTCATGCATACAAAGACTTAGAATGTCACCGACCAATCAATTTCACTAGGTCACTGAGAAAATTTCTCAATCAGCATTTATATTTTTTTTTTTATTTAACGTTTGAACCAAGTATTCTAGTAAAACTATTGCATTGTACGAAATAAAGAAAAATATATTCCAAAATAAATCGTTTGCTTTAAATGTAATAATTCACTACACCAATATACAATGATTTGTTTACCGTTGTGTAGTTTCGCTGAATTTCTCCAATTAAGAGCTGTAATTGTTTTACATCGAAGACTCATCAGTTGGTAGCTGTTGTCAATTAAAACAAACCTTCCATCGCTTTTACCCGCATAAGCTTTGTGCTGCTTCAAACACCCCGAAAAGGCCACGCTCATGTACATCCATAAATTTAATGGTATCAGCACTTCCTGTTTCCTCTATAGGATTTAACAGCTACGACTTAAAGTGGAGCGAGGGCTGAGTCGCTAACCGCAATGGCTGCGTTCTTACGAAATTGAACCCTTCCAAAAAATTTTAATATTTTTAACAAAAAGGCCAGTAGGATAATAATAATAATGGTCTTCAAGGAGAAGCGCGTGCCCCCCGCGCCCCCTAGCTGGATCCGCCACTGCTTGAAGTGTCATGTTTGTCACGTTTTGGTGACATGAGTATGGGAATGTAACTCACGTGATCAAGTGTTTTTCAAGCGTATTCAGTATCTGCCATTACTCTGGATGTAAAAACTAACTTACTAATAATCCAGCTCTATCTAAGCAGAAAAATTATGCTCGCAGAGAAATGATAGGTACTAAAGTACTACAATTACTTCCCTCAAGAGAACCTTACATAGAACAAAATCCCATTCCCATTATCTCCGAAAATATCAATATAAACGATCTTCACTTTTGTCGACTGAACTCAACGCTTTCTCCGTACCTAATATTTCCATACTCTTGTCTGTTGTCGGTTATGTCGGGCTCATTTATGGGATCAAATTCCTTGTTTAGTGTGAAATCGTATTGCCTACTCCCGGGCTTTTCATCTATCCATGATGTGAAAAGAGATTTACATTCACAATTGCTGCGTACAAAAGGAATTCCCCCCGGGAAGGTACTTTGAAGGATTTTAAATCTTATTTATTCTAACCTCGACCTGATTTATGACCAATTGAAGGCACAGTAATTACTGCGGTATTCTGAACATAGCTGAGCGATTACGAATTTATGTTCTATTGTGATAATAGTAGCCAAACATAATACATCCGTGTCTCAATGAAAGTTTTTGGAGGCAACAACATTACTTTGAAAGGCAATTTTCTAGAAATAATGTTGAATGGTTATTTTGTGTAGTTTTGTACTTGCTTTTTTTTCGCTTGTACATGGTATTCCAGGAAACCTGAAATATCTTAATTATTAAAAGACCCGAGCAGATACTTTGCTTCCCTTCAGGGCATTCAATTTTTCTAAGGGTTCTTCAATGCTTGGGTACGTATTATTATTTCTTTATTTTAGTATTATTTTTTTATTACTTATTTGTGATTGTCATTATGTGACCTATAGAAGACTAAAGACTGTCGCTGCTAGAGAATTCGGTAGAAAGTCCATTCTTTTTTTAGTTTCTATTTTTGTATTATTTAATAGTAGTCCTAGAGTTTGTGTATACCATATTTAATTACCAACCTTGTTTCTTGTCTGATAGGTCTAAGGACGCTAATATATCCATATGGACTGACGCTATTGCTATAGCCTAGAAGAGGGAGAACAAACTGATGCTTTTTATGCTGATATGGGTATGTCTTTTGACTTTGGTAACAATGTTGTTGAATGGTTTGAATCATACTTAAGTAATCGTTTTGTTATATATTATAAAGGGTTTAGTACTTAGCCGTACTCCTACCTGCTTAGTCATCTTTTTTTTTATCCTTATTTGTCGGGCGCACACCACAAAGAAACAATCCACAAATTTGTTAACACCTTTTTATTTTGATTTTCTTTCTGTTGTTTACACTTAATTAATATTGGCATAACTTCTTTTGAGGTTTTCTACACTTTTCTAATATAACACAGTAATCTTTCCTTTCCACCGATCCGACTATTTTGATTTTCTAACTTTCCTTAATTTTCTCTTAAACTCTTCGAATATTTTTCTCTAGCGTAAGTCTCTTCGTTCAGGATAGGAAAATGCTTAATTAGCATTCCTATCCTCAGAAAATTATTTTACGCTGGGCATGTTTAAACATGCCCAGAATTATCGCGACGAACGATGGTTGAAATTGAAATTTGATATTTTCATAAATATCAACCATCGTCTTGTTACCGTGCATACATTGTTGCGATCACAGTGTATGCAGCTCGCGACAATTTGCTGATAAGAGCTTTTTTCGGTGAAGACTTGATCGTTTCAGTTTTCACCGACGTAAAATTTTAATGCGCCCGATATGTATGTATGTATGTATGTAAATACATATCGTATATACGACAAATCTTGCTGAAGGTAAGATTTATCGTGGGGCTATTTTTCTATCGAAACGACTTGGGTTGAAATTTAAAGCTTTTATTTTTCCCAAGTCGTTTTTTGGGAAAATATTTTTATTTGTTGCAAAGGAATTTGAAGAAATTGCTGATGGCAATTTCTTCGCCTTGTAGAGAGATAAGCTAACCATGTTTTTGAGCATGATTAGCTTATTTCTATTTATGAAATATTTATGAATATTCTCCATTTTTTTAAAAAACGATAATTATTAATTATAATTACCGTTTTTAACCTATTTTAGGTATACAACAATCCTTCCCCCTGCGAAAAAGAGGATTATTCTTTGAAGAGGAATAATTCTCAGGGGAAGTTGTTGCCGGGTTTTTTCGGTGGTTCGGCTCTTGGTCGGTTTGGCTTTTACATTATTTCTAATTAAAAAAAAAAAAATTGTTATCTTATTTTTCTAAATTTGTTCTTAAATATCTATTCCTATTCTATTCTATTCCTTTATTATCTTACTAATTTCTACTCGTTTTTTTTTATGTTATGTATATTTTTTTTGTTACACTTGTATATCTCTTACGTTCTTTGTTAAAGTTAGTAGTTATTTATTTTTTATGCTAGGTTAGTTTTGTTATACCTAATATTTATTACCCTTATTTGTAACTTTATGTTTTTGTTCTTATTTATTCTTATTTGTACTGTTTATTATTATTATTTATATACAGCGTGGGAGGATATCTTTTTACTTTGTTTTTTGGTTTGAATATATATATGTTTATATGTTTCTAGTACACTATTTTCTCTTAAATCTAGGCTTTAATACTTATTTATGTATGTTCTCTCCCCTTTTGTTTTTATTATTATCTATTATTATTAATTACTTTATGGGTTTGTTGATACCACTTACATTTATTTTCTATGTATTCTAGTACCAGTGATAATGCTTATGACCATTTGAAGTGGCGATACTATAGCAGTTGCACTGACCTAATAGGTGGCAGGGTGCGGGTCCTTTTGAGAGGGGTAGGTTCGATTATTTCGACTTGTTCGATTTGTTCCTCCGCCTCTGTGGTTTTCTCAGATTTGTGTGGACGATAGTTTTTAATGAATGGGACTAGCCATTTGGCGACCACGTACAGTACCATACATGTGATGACAACACCAGTTAAGGATACAGATGTTGCAGCTAGGGGCATGTGTAGGGTGGTGACTGATATGAGGAACTATTTTTTCTAATTTTTCGTCCAGTTCTTTTAATAACTGGGTACCTTCTAGGATAATGCTGTTAGTGTCTTCTCCTGAATATAGTTCTGTCTGTATTTTTTCAGACTGTACTTTGGCTTTAGTTTCATTAAGATGTTTATCCACTATTTGTTCTAATGGAGTTATATTTGGGAAATAAGTGGGTTGTTTGAGACTCAATTGCTGGATATTTTCTGCCTCATAGTATAGGATTTGTGATCCTACTTGTAATTGACAGGGATGGTTGATAATAATTATTCCTTGGCCTTCTATTTTTGAAGTTAGGAATTGTTGGGTACACTGAAGGTGTACAATTGTTGGTTCTATCAACGAAAATAACCAAGAATTCGGTTTACTTAGTTTAATAAGTAGGTCTCTAGGAGGTATTTGTGCTCTGAAATGGCACTGAGGCTCTTCCTTTAATGGATTAAAGAGCAGCTTCACTATGCATTTTTGGACAGAGTTGCCTTTGTTACGGGAATGCCTAGCTTAGTAAGTGTAAGTGTCCTCTTTGGAATATTGAGTGATCTTTTTAAAGCTTTTAAGATCTTGTGTTTTTAATAATAGAATATCCTGTGTGTGTACCTGGTGCGCTACGTGCGAGTACTGTATATCTGGTACCAATGATTGTTTTTTGTTAATATGTATGGGAAAAACTGTGTACTCTATACAACTTCATTTGTGGTAGATTGAAAAATCGGAAATTGTATTCGGATGACTAATTTATCTTGGACTAGACGTGCATTTGTTTCCGCTGTCTGATATAACAGGGAGAGACAATTTTGTTCATCTGGGCAAGTAGCATAGGACTTGTGGTATATCTTTAATAGACTTTTGGGAGACAGCACTAGCGGATTAACTGGTGATTTTTACTGGAGATTATTATGTCGAGTAAGGCTTGCTGTCTGTAATCAATCTCGACAATTTGTAAGGTCAGGCTTGAAATTATTTCCTGTCTCAATGGTCTCATCAGTAAATCATCTGTTATGTTTTGCATTCTATTTACCTGGAGATCTATTGGACGTTGTCTTTCCTGCAGAGATGTCAATGGCTTTTGAATTTGCTGTAGTGTAGTTTTGACTATACTGATCTGCTGTCTTTCCAGGTCGGCTAGTGCTTTTGTATTTGTTTCGAGCTCCTCGAGTCGACTGTATACCTCTTGTTCATTAGTGCTGTCCATGGTCCCGAATAGGTAGTGCATTGCATTGCCTATTCCATCAAAGATAGATCTTGTTGATCTTGATTTTGGGACCACTTCTCGAATGACACTTGTTCTTCTCTTGATATTTTCCCAAGAGAGAATGAACGTGTTTTTGTTGAACCAGGCATAGCTCATCCGTTTGAGAGTGATTTGAGCATAGTCGGTGAACTAAGTGTTCCCCCTGTTCTGCCATAAGCGTCTGGTTGTCCAGTTCCATTAGATTGATCTCTGTTAACATGTTCCATGTACTATGGTAGACTTGTAATTTTCCTAGATCCTCATACAGTATTCCTGTATTGTTCAGGGGACTTATGGTGTAGGGTTCCGTTTGTATTTGTCCGATTGCCAGATGGAAACAGCATATTAACACCAATATGTGCTTCATGTTCTGTAGAAAATGAAGGATAGACTTCGTTAGTCAGTTAGTCATACTGGAAGCTTTTTGTGGTAATTCTAATAGCACTTAATTTAATTATAGAATTTAGTATGGACTTAACTTATTTGCCAAAGGTATATGTACCAGTATACTACTCATAATAGGGCTTCAAACGGTTGTTGTGGACGACAACCTGCCGCTTGCCTATTTTTATGGTAGTGTTTGTTGGACTGGGTACATTGATTACCAGATATGGGCCAACCCAGATTTAAGACAGTTTGTGTTTGCGGCTTTCACTTTTCAGGAGGACTTTGTCTCCTAGGTGGAAAGTGAGAGGTCTGATTGTTTTGTCGTAATATGCCTTTGAGCGCTGTTTGCTGGGTAAGAGGTTTTTACGAGCCGTGGCATATGATTTTTGGAGTCTGTATTTGAGCATATGGTAATAACTTTCGTGGTTGCAAACGGGTTCAGGATCTCGTTTTAAATTAGTTGGGACATCCGCTGTGAAGCCGTAAAGGCAATACATCGGGGTTAATTTAGTACCCTCGTGTATACTGTTATTGTACACGAATGCAGCGGTTCGTAGGAATTGATCCCATATTTTAGGATTTTCATCTACGATTGAACGCAGATATTCGATTAATGGTCTATGGGCACGCTCTATTGCTCCATTAGACTGTGGATGGTATGCGGAAGTCTGTAACCTTTAACCTTTAGGAGTTTGCAGACCTTCTTGAATAGCTCACTCAGGAAATTAGTTCCCTGATCGGTGACTATTCTCTTTGGAATGCGATAACGCGTGACAATCTCATTGAAAAAGATTTGCGCCACCGCTACTGCTTCTCCATTAGGTGCGGCATACCAATCGACAAATTTGATAAGGTTATCTTGAAAAGTTAAGATATATTTATTACCTGATACGGTCTTTTCTAGTGGACCTACTATATCGAGGTAAACCTTGTCGAAAGGTTGTTCTGCGATGTCCGTTATTACCATGGGCATCTTGAATTGTGGAGATGCTTTCATTGTTTGGCACTTAGGGCATTTCTTTGTGTACCTTTTTATATCGCTAAGCATGTGTCTCCACCAATACTTGCGTCTAATTTAATGACACCCTGATGGCCGCCGAAAGGAGAGTCGTGATAATCCTTTAGGATTGTTTGGACTTCTTTGGGGCTCGTGATTATCTCAGGTGCCTTGACTGGACATATTTCTTGTTCAAGCGTAGCCGGGGGTTGTATTTCTGCCTCTGGGGGTTCATTTTCTTTATGTTCCGCTGCCGTGGGCTGAGTTTCAGCTCTGGGGCTCGTATTGGCCTCTTGGGATTTCTGTTTTTGAGCTCTGGTCACGGCGAAGATGAGCGGGTTTCTTTGTTTTCTTTTTATTTGGGAAATTATTTTCTTCCACATCAGAGTTCATAGTGAGGTGCACTTGGGCTTGTACCGTTAAGGTATTGTCTGTATAGTCTCCGTTTAATACTTGTTAAATGCGGCTTAATGCATCCGCATTGGTATTATACTTCCCTGGTTTGTATTCGATGGTGTAATCGAACTCTGACAATTTGTGGTGAAATCTCGCCAAACGGGAAGTTGGTCTTTAACATTAAAGACTCCATTGAGAGGCTTGTGGTCAGTGTAGACCGTGAATTTCCTGCCTTGGAGGTAGCATCGGAAATTTCTAGTTGCCCAGACTATAGCTAATAACTCCTTTTCAATAGTGGAGTAGTTTTTCTCGGCTTTGTTTAGCGTTCGGCTTGCATAGGCGATAGGCTGGTCTTTTCCCACTTCTCCTTGGGAAAGCACAGCGCCTAATGCTTCGTTGCTGGCGTCCGTTGTAAGATTGAATGGTTTAGCAAAATCTGGATAGATTAAGAGTGGTGGGGAAATTAGGGCATGTTTAATGCTTTGAAATGCTTCGTGGCATTTCTCGGTCCAAGTGAATTTTACATCCTTGCGGAGTAAATTCGTAATTGGACGAACTATTTTTGAGAAGTCCGGAATGAACTTCCTGTAGTAATTGGCAAGTCCTATAAAGGAGTGAAATTGCCGTACTGTTCTAGGAACAGGGAATGTTTGGACGCAGGCCGTTTTGCTGGGGTCTGGTAGTGAACCTTCGCTAGAGCCCTAGGTAAACAACTTCTCGTCGCAAGAACTGGCACTTCTCTGGCTACAGTTTGAGGTTGTTTTCTGCAAATTTGTTGAAGACTTTGCGAAGCTTATCATTGTGGTCATTTAGGCTCTTACCATAAATGACGATGTCGTCAAGATAAACGAAACATTCGAGGCCTTGTAGGCCTGTCAGAACGAAGTTCATGAGGCGTTGGAATGTAGCGGGAGCTCCTTTGAGTCCGAATGGCATACGCTTAAATTCGTAGTGCCCGTAATTAGTGCTAAAAGCGGTCTGATGTCGATCCTTTTTGTCGACTAAGACTTGGTGATAGCCGTTGGCCAAATCGAGAGTGGTAAAGTACCTGGCATGACCTAGTTGGTCAAGAATATCCTCGATTCGTGGTAGCGGAAAAGCGTCGCCAATTGTCTTTTCGTTCAATTTGCGAAAATCGACAACGACGCGCCACCTTTTTTCACCATCGGGTCCCGCCTTTTTGGGGACTACTAATAAGGGTGAATTCCAAGGGCTTTTGCTAGTTTGGACTATCCCGTTGTCTAGCATTTCTCTTAATTGCTCGTTGATTACTTGTCTCTGGGTCTCTGGTAATCGATAGGCTTTTTGGTTTATTGGGGCCTGAATGTTATGGGTGATAGCGTTTGTATATGTAAGCTTATCACCTTTAAGGTAAAAGATATCATTGTACTCATAACAGAGTTCGGATATCGAAGCTTTTTCTTCCGCATTTAGATTTGGGTCTAGGCTGAGCTCTTGGTCTAGCCTGTTGACTCGCCGAGTATGTGTGGGATCTTCCTGATGCGGAAATAAGTATCTTACGTGTTGTAAGATAGCTGTGTTTTCCGAAAAGCTTACGTTTCTTTTCTCACTTTGTGTAGCTGTGTACTTACTATCTGTTTTACTTACATTACTAGATGGCAGGGAATGGGCTTCCTGTAGTTTTAATGGTGGAATACCATGTTTTATGGGTACTTTTGATTGGTCCGAGTACTCGCACGCATTCGTATTTTGGCTTATGGGCCTTGAAAAATTGGTTTTCTTAATACTATTTGACGGTGGAGCCAACTTTGCCTTCAATGAGGTCTTACGGATCTCGCACGCGGTTTTTATCGGGCTCATGGGCCACTTTTTATTCTTAATACTAATTTTATTAAGTGGTGGAGTCGACTTTGCCTTTAAATAGGTCTTATTGAGCTCGCACGCACTGCTGATGGGGTTCTTGGGCCAAGGTGGTTTCTTAACACTAATGTTAGTAAGTGGTGGAGTCAACTTTGCTTTTAAATAGGTCTTACTGAGCTCACACGAACTTTTTATGGGGCTCTTGGGCCACTGATGTTTCTTAACACTAACTTTGTTGGGTGGTGGAGTCGTCTTTGCCTGAGAATAGGTCTTACTGAGCTCACACGCACCTGTCGTTGGGTTTCTTGTCCTTGCGGTTATCTTACATCTAGGTATATTGGGTGGAGGAGTCAGCTGCATTTTGCTTGTCGGCCTCTGGAGCTCGCTCGCATCTTTAATTTGGCTATGGGGCCATGTAAAATTTTTGTAACTTATTTTCTTGGACGGTGGAGTCATTTTTGCCTCTACTCGGGTCTTTCTGAGCCGCACGTGTCTTGTATAGGGCTCTTGGGCCTCCTTAGTAACTTATATCTAGGTATTTTTGAGGAGGAAGTCTTGTTTGACTTCTGTTCCACCTTGGGAAGCTCACTGATGTTCGTGTTACTCGCTTGCGATTTACTCGGCTTGAGAACGTGTTGTGTATCAGTGGCTTCTCCTATTGGGATGACGGCGTAGTCATGTATAGGGAGCAGTTGTAACAATAAACTGTTGATGACTACTTGGAAATTGTTAATGTTGAGTATGGCAACTAGCACTGTTTCTTTCCCAGTAGGGAGTAAACTGTTGGCCAGGAAGACTCCATCGCCTATCTCTTGCAACGGGACTTTGGTGATCATTTGTGACCTAACAGGTATGCATATTGGTTCCTCTAAAGTAACCAGATGCTGCCTCATTTCGCAGGTTTCTTGATCACCCAGACAGCTCTCTTCGCATTCCGTCGGCTCTTGTTGAACCTGGCAGCCAGCATTACTCTTTTGAGATGCCTTGGAGACACTGCATGTAGATAGCTTAACCTGTTTAGGTTCCATCTTTTCTGCAAGTGACCTCAATTCGACAGCTTTTCTGGAATACAGCTTGTCCGTTTTGCATGACAAGGGCACAGTAAACTCTTCGGGATTTGTTTCCGTACAAGGAAACTTGAGTGCTTTATTTGGGACTTCAACATTACAATTGTTTGATAGGAAATCGTTTCCTAATAGGCCGTCATCGGAAAGACCTGGCAGGTTTTGTACCACCTGAAACTTGCAGGGAATTTTATTTTTTAAAATTGAAGTTGACCTTGCAATTTCCCAATGTCTTTCCGGTTCCAAAAGGGGTCTGTAAAGTGCATGCCTCATTGGAATTAATTATTTGGAGGTCTTTAATTGCTCTTTCCTTAATAATACTAATCTCAGCGCCAGTGTCCACTACTAGTTTTGTATGGCCGTTAAGGCTTATGTCCAGTGGATGTTTCATTGTAGGGACACCGGATTCGGGCGCTTGAGGTGACCCTTTTGATTTGCGTTGTGGGTTTAAAGTCGAACCGGGGAGTTTTGGGTCGACTGCATGTCGTTTTCCTGACTCCGGGCTTCCCATTTTTTCTTTTGGGGCAATCTTCGTCTTTGTGTCCTCGGCGACCACAAAAGGTGCATTTGAGTCTTATGTTGAAGACTTGAGGACTTTTTGTGTTATGTTGCTCCTGTGTAGATCTGTTGGAGAGGCGTGGAGGAACAATCTGTTGCGTTTGTTGTGTTTTTCTGCAATCACGGACGTCATGTCCATAGATTTTGCAGTTTGAGCAGAAAGGGGTGTTCTTGCGCGTAAGGCAATCTGAATACGTATGACCCTTTCGCTGGCAGAAATTACACGTGATGTTACGGACCAGTGCATCTGTATCCGAGTTTCTGGCATCAGAGTTTGTAAATGGCCTTTGCCGTGACTGTGATGAACCTGGATTATTCACATTGCGTGAAAACTGATTTGGGTTTGGAGCTCTAGGTGATGCGAACATAGGTGTAGATGGCATTTGATAGTAAGGAGCTCAGTAGTAAGCTCTCACTCGTAAATCTGGGTCTACTGGAGCCATTGGAGTGGCTTGTGCCAGAAGACTCTGGACGAATGTAGCACCTTGCTGTAATTTCTCCATGTCCAGGGCTTTTTGAATTAATGCTTCTAAATCACCTTCTTCCTGTGTGAGTAAATATAGACACAAATGTGGATTAGTTACTCCACTTTTAAGAGCATTTTTGGCGAAGTCCATTAGCTGTGTTTTCACAGCCGGGACTGCCTCAGCTCCAAACTTTTGTGTCGCAGCCTCATTGCAGATCGTCAACAGTTGCTTCAACTTTGTAGCAAAAGACGTGAGAGATTCCAATGGGATCTGGCCTGTGGTGATCAATCTATTCACCAATTCTTGATAAGTTTCACGGGGAAGGTATGATGTGTTCAAACGTTCCTCTACCTCAGTAAATGAAGTAGGGACGTCTGAAGCGAATAGCTGATATGCATCACCTCTTAATCTTGTGGGGAGGACCTGTAGGAAAGCCATCTTTTCTTCATCGTCAAGGCACTGCATAGTTTGCTTGCAGCAGCCGATGAAGGTCTGTAATTCACGTCCCATTTTTGGGGTATTTTCACCCGAAAATAAGGGGAAGAGTTGAGCTGTGAGCTTAGCTACCTTTGCGTAGTCCACCATTTTGCGTAGTTTATTGACTGGAAATTTGAATTTGGGTGGGCTAGGTGGGCTTGTTTCTGGGCTGACTTCCGTTAAGGATTCTTCGAGCCAATCGATCAGCAGGTCTTCGGGAGTTGGTTCAGCTACTTCACCGTCACTGTCATTATCACTATCACTGTCACTTAACCTAATACTCCTACTCCTTTCTAGATCTAAACTGAGTAAACGTCGAGATTCAGAAAACTGTTCTAGTTCCTCTCGGAACTTTATTGTTTTTTCCTTTAAGGTATTTAACTTGGCGAGTCTGGCCTCACGCTCTGTTTTTAATTTGTGATCTAAGGCGTCACAATGGGTAATCGTCAGTTTATCGGATTCCCGCGCTCTCTCGTATAATTTATTTAAAAACTTATCTAAACTTACTTGACTATTCGGACCTGGCAGAACGGTTCCGCTTCGGAGTCGCGGTCCTGTTGGGCAAAATTCAGCGCAGATGCTGTACCTTCACCGGGGTGCTGTATTTTTGCACCGGGGGGTGATCCCGCGTCGGCTAAAGATGGAGAGTTTTCCATCGCTGCTGCGTCTTTTTCCTGCTGAGGCAGGGTTGTCGGCTGGCATATGATGCACTGTTTGGTGAAAGGGGGCTCCTTGCCTGCTTAGGTCCCTTTGCTGTGATTGAAAGGGGGGTTTCTTTAACCACCTTCGAGTTCCCTCTGAATCTTTTGTCGGTTGATTTCGGTTTGTTTTGCAGCTGGGGTGGGGGGGGCGGCTTTGGGCCGTCTTAACTTCCCATGGATCTAGTTGAAAAGGGGGCTTATGAGCCGTCTTCGATTTCCTCTTCAACTCAGGATCGTTGACTGCTAGCGTTTTATCGTCTGCTTGGCTGAAACTTCAGGCTGCTTATCGAGCTGTGTCCTGGCTGATCTGTATTCGTCCTTCTGGGGGAGTTTGAAATATTTCTCCTCTTCCTTCTGTGGACTGTTCACTTGTATCCCTCGGTGGTGCTTTTGCACAAAGTGGGGTGAACGCTTGCCCGCCTGAAACAGAGGCGCCTAGAGATGGTATCTACCCGAGTGTTTGGGGTGACTTAGCCTGAGTGGCTTAATCAATTGAGCCCCTTCGGTTCGTAGGATAGCGAATTTTATAGCTCTTATACTTTTCTACTTTTACTTTTCGAAAAGCAGGCTTCCACTATCCTACCGGCTGCGCCAATTTTGTAATATATTATAAAGGGTTTAGTCCTTAGTCGTACTCCTACCTGCTTAGTCACCTTTTTTATCCTTATTTGTCGGGCGCACACCTGCTTAGTCACCTTTTTTTATCCTTATTTGTCGGGCGCACACCGCAAAGAAACAATCCACAAATTTGTTAACACCTTTTTATTTTGATTTTCTTTCTGTTGTTTACACTTAATTAATATTGGCATAACTTCTTTTGAGGTTTTCTACAGTTTTGTGATATAACACAGTAATCTTTCCTTTCCACCGATCCGACTAAACCATCCACAAATTTGTTAACACCTTATTATTTTGATTTTCTAACTTTCCTTATTTTTCTCTTAAACTCTTCGAATATTTTTTTCTAGCGCGACGCCCCGAACACGTACCTTGATCAGATGTATCCAACCGACTGTGTCGAGACTTAGATTTTTCAATCGTAAGTCTCTTCGTTCAGGATAGGAAAATGCTTAATTAGCATTCCTATCCTGAGAAAATTATTTTACGCTGGGCATGTTTAAACATGCCCAGAATTATCGCGACGAACGATGGTTGAAATTGAAATTTGATATTTTCATAAATATCAACCATCGTCTTGCTACCGTGCATACATTGTTGCGATCACAGTGTATGCAGCTCGCGATAATTTGCTGATAAGAGCTTTTTGCGGTGAAGACTTGATCGTTTCAGCCTTCACCGACGTAAAATTTTATGCGCCCGATATGTATGTATGTATGTATGTAAATACATATCGTATATACGACAAATCTTGCTGAAGGTAAGATTTATCGTGGGGCTATTTTTCTATCGAAACGACTTGGGTTGAAATTTAAAACTTTTATTTTACCCAAGTCGTTTTGTGGGAAAATATTTTTATTTGTTGCAAAGGAATTTGAAGAAATTACTGATGGCAATTTCTTCGCCTAGTAGAGAGATACGCTAACCATGTTTTGAGCATGATTAGCTTATTTCTATTTATGAAATATTTATGAATAGTCTCCAATTTTTTAAAAATGATAATTTTTAATTATAATTATCGTTTTTAACCCATTTTAGGTATACAAACACGGATTATAGATCAGACTTGTTCACCGGAAATTCTGGAGTCCAACAAGTCATCATACTTGGACCTGTAATATTCTTAATCTATATTAATGATCCTGCACAAATATTAGATTGAAGTCTCCTAATGTTAATTTTAACAGGCTTTGAAAAAAACTGTTATTTTCTAATTTTCAAACGCAGAAGTCACATGCAAAGACAAGACTTCTTTTAATTGTGTGTTCATTTTTGAAAGCATTTTCAAGTCGTGATATGACTATGAAAAACTTAACCTTTTTTATAAAAATAAGTATATGTAAGTAAAAATATACTTTTATAAAAACAGTTTCTAATAACCGGTACTTTTTAACATATATTTTTTAGTTAAAAAATATAAGTAAAAAAATTACACTTATTTTTCGGTCAAATATTTAAAGTTTGTTAAAGAATTTTTAATTTTGGAGTATTGAAAGTCGAGATACTCACAATAATAGTCAAGTCGAATATGGCAGCAGCATAGTAAAAAAAGGGTTATTTGAAGAAATTAAAAACATTTTGCTGCATGCTGAAAATATTCAATAAACAAACCATTAAATTGGACAAACCACTCCAAAGTAAAATTCCCTTGTTTTCAAGTGTCTGTTTGCTACACATTTTCAGAACGAATCAATACGAATTTAATTTCCAGACATAAACAATTTTGTTTAAATTTCTACCATATTTAATCATATGGTATTTCTGCAGCATTATGATGCACTATTACATAAGTTGCTGCAGGTACTGAATAGCTGACTTTTTTTTAAATATTACAAATGGATAAAATTGCTTTCAAAGTATTAACCTAACCTGCAGACTCATAAATTTGTCACATTACTACAATTAAATTGGCTTAAAAGTGAAGAATATAAGGAAAGTATTGAAATTTAAATGTATTTATTTTCGTCGGTAGAGAGCTAATAACTAGGAAGGTACTGCAAAAGTAAGAGCCGAATGGCTTACGTTGGCAATGATATATAATGAATCAGACGTTTAGCGGTCACGTAGTCCCCAAGGAAACTTATTCTAATATGTGTATATATAAATAATTCTTCTGTCTACTAAAACCACAAATGACAATTAATAATTTATTAAATATTGTACATACACAATACTATATATATGAAACCGACAAATAAAATATATTGCTGACATTCCTTGTGATTGATTGAAACCGAGGTTTGGAACTCCTTAATAGGGTCCCTCGAACGTAGGCCAAGCCAAGGCCCATTGTTCACCCTCCAGACCCATAAGAGAGGGCCTCCCAACCGGACAATTCTATAAATTTCAGTATTGGCCGCCAGCCCTCCGGCATCGTGTAAGTCGTCCAGGAGCTGTGCGCCAAGAATCCCTGTATCGTATTCCTGATTGTGTGGGGCAGGGAACACAGAAAGTGGGTCACTGTGTTATTCACTGACACGGACTTATGGAAGTAAGTAGAGAAATTTTCCTTACTTCCTGCGCGTAAACTTCTAAGCGAATCAATAGTAGGTATAATAAATAGAATTCCGACACTTTATTTTAAGAGTAACTTTATTGATTAATATTAATAGTTCTGAACGCGAGCTAAAGCAACTTAAGACTAAATTCTATTTACAGTATTATATAGTGCTGAGTTTCATTTCTTATCTGAAAAATTATGCTTACTTAGCTACTAAATAATCAAGACTTTAGCTACAGGAAGACCCCGAGTAAACATCATGCATTCCGATTACCATAGCATATAATTAAACGAAATATGATACTCTGGCGGAGCATTGCAATAGTGCAGAGTAATGTTATTTAGAAAATAATAAGCTCACGTTGAATAAAGGAAAATATTTGGATCACAAACAAAAATATTAATTTCTTTTGCTACCTTGCGTCTTTTATCCATAACAACTGTTTCGGGTTCCTTTCCGCAACCCCCGCATGCAGCTTCATCAACAAACCTCATCCTGTGAATTTGGCCCCTGAGAGAAACGTGCCCAGTGAGAGTGGACACCAAAGATCTCAGGGTTGGGTTGTAAAGTCCTAGGAGATTATTCGGTTCCGGTTTACCCCACAGTTCCTTTGTTGTTCTACCGAGGGATCTTCTCACCAAAAGCGACGGTTTTGCGGTCAGCCCAACTTAAACTGATTGAGCCTACGAATCTTCTCCCATATTTGCAAGGATTGGAGAAGTCCATTGCTTTTGACCATACCACAGAGCTTTAGGTTAACATTAGTCGAATGACACTACTGTATATCCATTGGATTATCCGTGGTTTGAGTCCCCACTTCTTCCCTACCGCACCCTCCCAAAGGTTTCCGAGTCCCTTCCCTTGTGCTTCAGAAAATTTATCGTGAAATATCTTCACAGGTTACCCTGAAGAACCCCCTGCTGAAGCCACTCCATGCGAATCGGACAGGCAGGCCTCCCACAGCCCCTCTAGGGCGGTGTCGAAAGCTTTATGCAAGGACTCCTGATACGTGATCTGGCTTTCCGCCGTGAGCTTATCCCCAGGTGCGCCAGCTTCAATGACGGCCATCTTGATAAAGGTGTCGCTATTATCTCTGACAACCCCGGAGAAGGTCCTCGGTGTCCCTGCTTCCTTTTAAAAACTGGAGTGGCTTCTTCGTCAGATCTACCCATTTTGAGCTTCGGATCAGCGTCTCCGGAAGGGGTGTTTGAAGAGGCACCCGCATGAGACCGCTTAACTGATCCACCAGTAGCAACGGTCTCAGGCTGGCGCAGAAAACCAACAGTTGACGCCTTCGTGTCTGGTGTTCTAGCCACAGCAGTCGGTGCAATTGCCGCGGAAACAGGGGGGTTGCTTCTCGGTTTGCCAACCTCCCGTTTTCCGACTGGTGCCCAGTCGAATCTTCTCCTAACCTTGAGGGCTACCTCACACTCCTTAGCAGGCTTATGCAACAAAGCTTGCTTATCCTGCTCTGGGGGTAATTTGTCTGCCTCGGTTTTGTCGTCCTCCACAAGAGATTCTCTTTCCCTACGTAATTTACATTCTTGGGCACCCGACATCTTGTGGTGGTGTGTACGTTTAGACGACTTATTCTGGTCAACCTGCGTGGTTGCCTCGGTTGCGACCTGTGCTGAAGGCCTCACCTCCACTGACGTAGAGGTGGGATCTCCAGCAGTCGATGATGCAGAGTTGGGGCCTCCAGCAATTGAAGCCGGGCTTTTGTCAGCATCTGGTGCTGAGCTGTCACCTGTTGTGACAGCAGAAAGTATTTTATTGAAAAAGAAAAAAATTGCCATGTTGTTCCCACGAGTGTGGTTGGAAGGACGGTCCGCTCCTACAGAGCTCCATATCGCAGTAAGGCAATTAATACAATGTGGTGGGCCCATTGCTCCGAGGAGTTCGTTGGCACGATGACATTTACACCTTGGCTTGGTTGGTTTTTGAGGGGTTATGCTCCGCCGGAATCGGGATAAGGATAAGAAAGGGTATAGGTATCTGGTGGAAAGGGCGACAGCTAGCTATACATTGTACATTTCCCGGGATGAACCAACAAGATGGTATTATCATATACACTTGGAGGTCGTCGCCACACATCACAAGCGTGGTAGTCTGACAACAAAACCAGCAGATAAAAACACAAACTAAATGTAATTAGATCCAAATTCCCACGCTTTCCTCTCTACCATTACTACTCGACTCAACTCCAAAAAAAGAGAAACTGACACATATTTCTTAAATTATCTGAGAGTGTTTCTATTGGTATTTACTAAATAACCCCTTTTACTACCACGATTGATCTACAACAGAACATTGTCAACAACATTGACGAAAAATATCAAAACAATTTGAATTGAATTCGGAATTCGAAGTTGGCGTGTGGTGGAGATTTATCTGATTGCTACTAAAGTACAAACAGACCACCTGCGGCCCACTTTCCTGATCGAGAGATTCAGTTGTTAAGTTCAAGTTCCTAGTACCATTTCATTTTTTCCAGCCTTGCGTTAAGGCATTCTTGGCTAGGCTCTGGACCGCCAAGCAATTCTCATTTTTACCTCCATCTCTTACCTCACCTTGAGAAGTATTCTTAGCTGGGCTTTGGATCGCCAAGCAATCTTCTTTTTCCTCTCCCTCTCATCCTTGGTATTCGTAACTTCCTCATTATTAGTATTAAATTTTCGTATTTCAGACCCGAATTTTATATATTATTTTATTGTTTTGTATTACTTTTATATTTTATATTATATCTGTGTTCGTTATATAGCACATGTCAGACTTAAAACATTGAACACAATTAAAGTGAAACAATAAATTCCTATAACGAGAAAGTCATCTTTATTTATTGACTTGTCCGATTACAGACCACTACGCGTTAGAGCCATGATAGCTCAAACATCCTCTTAATCCTTTTGCTATTTATGCGCTGAGACGCCGAAATGACATCAGCATCACAACAAAAGCATGACCGTTGTTAGTTTCTTGATTTTTAGACATCAGATATATTCGACTCACTGACTGAAGAAATTACAATGCAGCTAGCTGTACGGTACGGTAGCTTTCTTTTTCCCCATGTCCGTATGTGATCAGTGCAAGTGAATTAGCTTTATCACTGATCACCAATATGAGTGCTCCCAGCTGTGGTCATTGAACTGCACGGTCTGTGGTACTGAAAACAGCAAATAGGTATTGTTGTTTTTTTTTACCTCGCTGTGTCGTTGACTGCTGCTGGGGCGCCAATATTTGATATGTATTGTTGTTTCTTGTGTGTCGCTCTTTTTTTCGTTGTCATTTCTAATGCTGATATTAGATGGAATCACGTCCCTGGTTATAGCTTAGTGCTTCTTCTTTCTGGTCTTTACCGTCCTTGGAGACATTCCTTCTTTCAATTCAGACTTTAATTACATATGGATAAAGTTCAAAATACAGAGACACGAGATGGTGTCCGTATTTGATAATATCTCCCACAATATTGATCATTTGCTATCTGTCCCCCGCTCTAGCGAAATCGTCCTGGCAGACGGTTTTAACGTCCACAACTTACCGTGGCCTTGTAGGGCGATTTGTTGTACTCTTCTGTGAATCTTGTAATTTTCAACAGCTAGTGGATGCACCCACGCGATTCCCAGACGCAGCTGGAAATAAAGTCAATTACTAGATTTGCACCTAGCGTCTAACCCCGACAAATACTCCATCTCAATTGGCTCCCCTCTTGGTAATTCCGACCACTGTTTAGCCACTGCTATATTGACCACCTAAAACCTGTGCCACGCTACATCACCACCAATAAGTAGGCTTCTATGGCACTATAAAAATGCTGATTGGAAAAGTCTCGATCAGTATTTTAGAGAATTTGATTAGTTTGTCTGCTTTGCTTCGAAGGATGTTGATGAATGCACACTAGAACAAAGACTTGGCACGCGTTAATACATTCCATATTCCTACAGCAGATCTCAACAACAGAAAAATCGTTCTTGGTTTAACGATAAGTGCAACCAAGCAATAAAAGCGAAAGAATCTGCTTTTCACAGTTATCGTGTGCATCCATATCCAGAACGTAATCAAGACTAAACGTCTGCACTGAAGACCTCCAAGTTCTTTATCCAGAGAGAAGTATGTCTTTTTGACCAGAATGTTAGATGAAGAATTACTGTGAACTGAAAGGTAGCAAAAGTTTCTGGTCCCTGGTCAAAACTATCAGGAAGAACTGCAGCAGATCCTCTATACCAACACTACTTACTAATGTTGAAGTGGATGTTGACTCCCTGCATAAGAATAATATTTTGGCTGCTAGATTCGTTTCAAATTCTCGTCTTTCACCTACTTCAAAAACACATGTTTTACATATCTTGTGTGCATGTGTACAAGAGCCAATACACATCCACGTCGAGGTCCTTAAGGATATCAACGTCCCTAAAGCCGCACGTCTCTTCCCTGTTAATTAAAAGCTGCGCCTCATCTTTGGCTAAGCCTATGCGCAAGCTTTCCACTTGTCATATTCGACAGCAAAATTTCCAACTACTTGGAAACTAGCTCACAATCAGCCTATTCACAAGAAGGGTGAAGATAGCGATCCCTCAAATTATCGACAAATTGCAATCTCTTCGATTCTTTCAAAGGTTTTTGAATCCATCATTAACTCCAAATTAATGAAGTATCTGGAAACCAATCAACTCATCAACGATCCACAGTATGGCTTCCAGACTAGATGTTCATCGGGAGACTTGCTTACTTTTCTTACGAAACGTTAGAACCGTAGTATTCACAATTTTGGTGAGTATATAATCGTTGCTCTAGATATTTCAAAGGCCTTTGATAGACTGTGGCATCCCTCCCTTTTAGCCAAACTTAAATACTTGGTCTCCCCCTCCTCTCCTATTATGAATAGAAAGTTTCTTATCCAGTCGGGTAATACGGGTTGCTCCAGGGCTCCGTTATATTTCTGACTCTCTTCTTAATTTTCATTAATGATCTGCTTACTTTCAATCCCAACCATATTTTCGCTGATGACAGTATCCTTGATTTCGCTTACTCCTTTGACACTCTTACGGACTCCAGAGGGAATGCCAATTTTGTCAGACGAGATTTCATGATTAGTTAATTGAATAACGATCATGCCATTAATTTTTTGACTTTTGTTGTTTGAGTAAATATTTACGATATACATTACCGGCTATTAAAAACTTTTATATTAAAATGTTAAAATGAAACGGTTATATAATGAGGGATTTTCTTAGTAGTACAATAATTGATTGCTTGTGACTTTTACTTTCATAAAAGTTACGAACCCTGTATTTTAATGCTCTGGAACTTCACAATTTTGGTCTTTAAACGTAATGCGATAGCAAAAATTTTTCGTAGAAGGTGATTTTTATGCATTTATTAATATTTTATATTTGCTGTTATTTTTTGCTTGTTCTCTATTATATCTTCCTTATTACATATTTTATTCTCCTGATATTATTTTATTTATTTATTATTTTCGCTTCTTTATTAGTTATTTTTAATTTATTATTCATTCTTTTGTTTGCTTATTATTATTATTAAGTGTTATAATGTCGACATTGTCTTCGCTTTGGTTGCGGATTTGCATTTCTGTTTTACACTTTGGTTTAATTTAGGTTTAGTCGTTTCATTCAAATTAACAGCTTAACTCGGTGAGTAATTGGTCTAAACTGTTAACTATCGTATAAACAGCGTAATAAAATAAAATTAAATGATGAAAAAATGTTTAAACCTATAAAATTCTACATTTTTAGGGGCTGCTCTGCTGTTTCCTTTCATCAAGGTCGGTCTTTCACATTAAGTATAGATTAATAGACAAACATATATAAAGCACTTTGTATAATTCTAGCGTATGGAAGAATAATTTTATTTCACCCTGTCCATTCGAAAAAATTAAAATTATCTTCAAGTTTAGTCAAACAAAATGTAGAAAAATGGAAAGAAAAATATTTTCGGTTATTATCAACTGTGGTAATCAGAGCCGTAAAATTGATTTCTTCGTGTAATTCTTAAAGGTGGAAAAGCCAAATTAACTCATACACACTTAAAATTAATACAATCGTGGCACTATGTATGTATGTCTGTATGTCTGTATATTGTATGCACAGAAGAAATTAACGCAATTATCCGAAAACTTCAAGAATTATTGAAGCATTTGTAAAAAACATGCCCGTAAATGGATAATGCAGGACAAGGTAACTATATTTCTTCCTAATTTCAAGACTGAAGGCTAACGCGTAGTCATTTGATTCAAATTGCATGAAGGGAACTTAGGTAGCATGTATGTATATAATAGAGTGCTCGGAGTAAACGATAATTGCTGTTGTCAGGTATATTTGAATTACTATAAGGACACGAAGGTATGACATTAGGAAAAAAAATTTCTGACTGTTAAGTTAACGAGGGAGAGCACTTGAGACCTATGAAGAAGCAATATGTCAATCGAAGACGTATTGAAAGTTCGAGTATTATTACGTACTTTCGAATGAATTCTGATAGTATACATAGTAGCAAAGCTTTTTGAGTTTTAAGGCGATTGCTATCATTTTATGAAGCAAGCTCCTTAGTAATTCTATTATCAACATAACTGAGCCTGACGTAGGGCTGCCATCTGTAAAATCATTAAACCAGGATTTCTTTGTCTTGAATCCAGGACATTCTTGTCGGATAATGTTTTTTACTTTACTTAATAATAAAATATGTTTAGTATCTTTCTTTACCAATTTGTTACAAAATTAGTAATTTTGCAAAAAAGAGGAAAGGAAAACGATGCCAATATTAAATTTTTCTTTTATTTATAAATAAATATTCTAAAAATTAAAGTTTCAATTTTACTTTTGTTGAAACAAAATACGAATTATCCAATATGCTTACAGGAACTAAAAGGATTATTACATTTTATACTATTCAGTCTGTAGCCTTCGAAAAAGCCTCCTTGCTCTGTAAAAGTTTATAAAAATCAACACAATTAAAATCTTTCAAATTATATTTTGTTTTGATTAGTGACGAAACAGTTTGTGGTTCAGACAGTTTTTTCCTTCGTCCACTCTTAAGAAATTAGTGAAAGCTTTCAAATTCACCTACTCATATATAATTTTTGATGTCACTGTCTTAAAAGCGTGTTTTAAACTGCATTCCATGGAGTATTCTCATTTATATTACGCAAATATATTCAATCGAACTTATCAAATTGTTGTAAAGGTTATACACTTGCACAGCATGTTCTTAGTAGAATGCAAATGCCTACACTTCCCCTTTTAGGTAATAGTTTCGACGTTTCTCTCTTTTAAGGAGTTCTACTCAGCCGGCGGTTTAACACAGTGTGAGCGTTGACAACTTTTAATTCCTGACTTTCATCTTTTTTTTTCTATATTTCTATAATTTCGGTAATTTAATTTATAAATTAACTCCATATATCGCACCAAGCTAATCAACTTTTCTTGAGAAGACACTTCGAAATTTCCTAAAACCAAATCAGCTGCTGGCCGTAAACAATGAAAATCATGTTACCAAATATCAAACTTGCGCTGAAGTAGAGACTAGAACTACCCCAGAATTTGGTCAGAGCAGTAATCGCAGCCGACTTTACCAGTACAATTTGAGCTTCTTTTCGCGTATTCTCATGTATTCAACTGCCAAATGACGGGTGAGCTCACGCTCGTAATGCGTTTAGGCCTTAAAAGTGAGTACAACTTTCTAATAAGAGATTACCATCGTTTATCATAGATATTTGGGTTGCTCTTGCTGTTTTTGTTTTAATTTTTATCAATACAAGGCAGGAGTCTCTTTTTATATGTGTAATTTTTTTCAATTTATATTGGTTGCGGTGGCGCACGGTTCATAACAAAATACACAGGCACACAACGCAGGTTACACAATCAAACGGTTGCACTGCTCGCTTCGCTACTGAGCTAAGAGTAGTTGTCTGTCTGTCTGTCTGTCAGCGTTATCAGGTACATCCCGTACACGTACAGACATACACACAAAACTTAAATTTTTATTTAATTGGTTTCCAAAACTTTAAAACCCGTTACAGAATAGAAAACTCCGTCCGGACGCGCTCCGGACATCCACCAAACTAAAACAGGACTGAAGACAGCCCTGCCCTGAAGGGAGCGCCGATTATATAAATATAAATAAAAAAACATAACAAAAAACAAAAAAACACAATAGTCATTAGGAAATAGATGGCGCATTTTGAAGTGGAGCAGTTTTCGAGCCATAATATCACTCACGACTGCACTTATTGCACTCTTCACAATAAACTCACACCCAGAACTTTTATTAATTTATGTTCGCTGAATGCAGTAGATAAGCAGGAAGAGAACAGTGAAAAATGCTGGAATTGGTTTAATACCAGTAGTTGCGATACTTTAGATGAACGCCCATATGTAATTTCATATAGTCTGTGAAAGTCTGATTATTAAAGTGGTTTTTCGAATATAAGTCTAGAGCGATTTGTCGGAGAATAAAAAAATTTTATAACCATTTTCATAAGATTTTATACTCTGTAGAACTTTTTAGTACAATAAAAACATCTAGGATTGATCCTTTTTACAGTATACATCAAACACCTACATTTTTGTATGGCAATACCAAGAAGATGTTGCCCGATTTAGTACAATCTGTATTTGAATTTTTTATGAAAACTCGCTAATCAATATTTCAGCTCTTTACATCGACGTGTTCTCAAGCAATGTTCAAACATACAATAGTGAAAAAAAACCAAAGTTATGTATGGCCACACCGCCGGATTAGGCCCATTTTCAACCTGTACTTCCAATTTTTATGAAAATGCCGTGTACAAAATTTGAGCTCTCCACGTCGACAGTTTCCAATATATCAAATTAGTTTCCAAATATATAGTAAAAACGAAAGTTTTTTATAGCAAGACCAAGGAGGTGTTGCCTGAATTTAGTCCATCTTCGACATTGTATTTAATATTGCTATGAAAATACCATGAACCAAATTTCTGCTCCTTACGTCGCGTCGACACGTTCTCAGGTATTACCCAAATATATAGCGAAAAACGAAATCTATGTATGTATGGCATCCTTACAAAGGAGTTATTGACTATCAGAACCAGCTTAACACGAGCTCTCTGCAGTGACACGTGTAACAAATAAACAGTCAACAACACATTCGGTGTTAGTATTATCATGTTAAACTAAACACAAACCAAGCACCGGATTAAATTACATGCAATGCACAAAAACATTAAACAAAAAACATTAAATATTATGTAGACTTTTTTGTTTTAAACATCCTTAGAAACGTCTACAACAATGCACATGCGATTAATAGGTTCTTACATGCTAAAGTTAGACCTTGATGAGTGAACATGTAATGGAGATAGCCTTCTCAAATTGTTCCTACTATCACGAAAAGAGAATTTGTCTAGTAACATCGGAGAATCAACATTTGCCTTTTAGAGCTGATGCACTGTCTCTTACATATATAACTTTTCCACTAAAACATCATAAAAATAGAAGGAATAACTATTTTTAAGATGTTTTAGTTCTTTATTGAACCATGGCGGAGATATTTGAGAGATCCACTGACGCTCTCAGGAAACATGCGAAGAAAATAATTCGAAAAGAATTATGTAAAACTTAGAAATATCTCCATCAACACTATTGAAAGACAGCAATGTTTTGAAATCAATAGACGTAATTGTACTGGAAAGTTCCGAAAAGTCAGTTTTCATAAAAAGTATTGTGTTTCGTCACAATTTGCAACGTTTTCGGTTTCATAGAAATATGTAAATAGTAGGGGGAAGGGGGTTGTTCAGTCCTCACACATATATCACAAATATGTTGAAATCCCACGTTGAATGTTCTGCTGTCAGCTTTAATGCAGCAAGCACCATATTAATCCCCCGATGTATCTACAGCTCGACGTTTAAACTACCTAAAATACGAAAAAAGGGGACACAAAGTATCATTCAAATCAAATTATATAAAAATAATAGAATACTTATCTAATTCAAGCGTCTGGTATATCATTTCTTAGTTAGAAAGAACTAAGCAGATGCCTTCTAAACAAGGTGTCTAATCCAACCTGCATAAAAGGGCGCCACCATTTGATCTAAAAAGAGAAAGTAATCAAAAATCCACGTAGAAGCAATCAAAATTAATTAATAAATACAAAAATGCACAAAAGCATACGTACCGTCTAATATTTTCAATTGTCGATGACATCAAGTGACGTTACGTCAACCAGCTGGTACATTCAGACATCACATTAATCGTTGCTAGGGCAACACCGAGAGGCGAGAAGACATAACTGGTTACAGTGGCTATATAAAGCCGATGAATTTCAGTAGATTGCACCATTCTTTTGGCAGAGTTGATCTGTATCAGAGCTAATCTGAGTAATAAAGAATCGTGCTTCCTACATTTTCCACAGAAGATAATTCTGATCAGGGATAACCTGAGCATCCTATCATACAGACGATAATTCTGATCAGAGATAATCTGAGTATCCTATCATACAGAAGATAATTCTGATCTGGGATAACCTGAGTGTCGGAATTTTCTATAGAATCTTTCTACTTCCGTGTGCCATCACGCATCACCACAGAAGATAATTCTGACCAGTGAAAATCTGAGTGTCTGATTAGTTCCTTGTGCCCTCACGCACCAACTAAGGCATTTTTTATCAATTAATATATATTGAAATATAATTTGATCACAGTTGCTCAGATTTTCTTCCTCTTCTTTTCAGAGTGAATAACAAGTGATAAGGCGCATCATTTCATTTGAATTTTTAAGCTGTTTATTTTTATTTCCTTTTATTCTTGAAGTTTTGAATTATACTAGTTTGTAGGTTAGTTTTAGTTTTGAATTTTTCTCTTAAATGAACTGAATTGTGATACTGGGTTAAGCAAGATAAATTGAACTATTTTTTTTTTGAGTTTTTAAATAAAATTTTTTTATTTGAAAAACTGATTTGTCCTCTTAATACCGGCATTCCTCCCACGAACGAGACTAGATCTCACAGGGGTATTATTTGTCAAGTGTAAACATTATAACTTGGCTAGGTTCAACTATTAAGTTACCCACGTCAGTAGAAAATACCAGGCCTAACTGCATACCAATGTCATTCTTAACATTACTGATTTTACTGAGACCAAGAGATGAAATAGCGTCCAGAAAGAGTGATTCCCTTGTTGTCAAGTTATTCAGAGAAAGATAGTCATCGTCATTTTCATTTAGTACCCACTGAATATTAGGTAAGTAAAAATCACCAAGAAAAAGTAATTCGTCAAGAAGATCCATCTTACCATGAATAAAATTAGATGTTAAAATGAGTAGGTCGTAAATATTACGACCTTTGTCATCCACGAATAGACTCTGGAGTAGTATAAAAACAAAGTATTTATAAGTCATATTTTAGGAGAGACCACTTAATACCTATAAGCTCAATGGCGAGAATGTTGGGAAACTGAGTAGCTCAAATTGGCTGCAATTAACTTATTTTTATGGCCGAGGAGTACGCCAGCGCCACGAGCTTCAGAAACAGTATCTCTTCCTAAAACTTCATAAGAATTGTCAAGGATTTCAGCATCGCAAATACCATGATGCAGCCAATTTTCAGCGAAAGCAACTATATTGAAACAATTCACAATAGAGGATTTGAAGATTTGTGCAGTTTTAGTTGGAATCCCCTTAAATTTTGATAGTAAAGGCAAAACGGCTTCAGTTTTTTGGAATAACGTTTCTTATTTCACCTGTGTTATTGGGTAGACGCACAGAAGGTACAAATAATTTATTAAAAGCGCCAGAAGGCCAAAGAAGGGTCTAATAACTTGTCCTGCACATCTGCTGAAACAGTTAGAAGAAGGGATGCAACTGGTTTAGAGGTTTTACTGATTTTTCAAGAAGAAATATAATCAGTCGTGATATTTTTGGACTCCAAATACTTCAATATGTTCTCACACATCGTTTCCGGACAGAGATAGCTGACGAAAGCATTCGATGGTTTTGGTACCGTTCTCAAAAAGGCACCAATACCATTTCTTAAGGCGGACACAAACGGATTGACTTAGAGCACTCCACAGGGATAGGAGCATTTCTATTTAAACCCAAGTGAAGTTGAACGGAACAAGCAGATGCAGTAACGTCAGAAAACGGAGCGAATATGTTAGTCTGTGAACACTTATCGGAAGGTACGCGACCAGCTGCGAAGATCGTTGTCGTAAGGCATTTTTGGCTACTAAGATTCTAAACACAAGATGAGGCCCTTAGTATGACAACAAAACGAAAGCTTCATACACCAAATTTTGAATCGGTTGATGTCGTTTCATTTTAACTGAAATGTTGGAACAAGTTCCTTCGGATTCTTTTAGAAAAA
>OZ005744.1:137234835-137239835 GCA_963930735.1 Dioctria linearis | reverse complement strand
CTTTAATTTCAATCCGTAATTAGAACAAAGTATTTTATTTGTTGTTAGTACTGTAATTTTTATTGTAGTCGGTACCCACAATAAAAATCTTTAACTTTGTTGCTACTCAAAATAAAGTTCCTATTCTATTCGATAGTCACAATACAAATCTTTATTTCAATCGTCAAGTTAAAGTTAAAGTTCAAGTTAGAAAATAAAAAAAATAATTTCTCTGGAATAGAAATTTACCAAGTTGAACGCTATGCTGCCAAACTAAAAAAGAGATCAAATCAAGTCAAACTGCTGTTTATATAGCCAGAGTTTGCACACGGCACCAAAGAACAATAGTCAAGGCGTATGGCAACAATATTGGCATAGCAACAGTAGCATAGCAACAGTAGCATAGCAACAATATCTTAACATAACAGCTGCACTTCATCACATTCCTTCGAAGTGCTACCCCTTTATGTTATTATTAACACATCGTTCCTATCTTATAAACATTCTCTTAAAATTCAATTTTGTTAAACAAATATGGTTACAATTAATAATATTTTCACTTTAGTCATATATACTTCTGCTTTTTTATAATTATTTATGAATAATATTAAAACAATATAATACTACCGTGTAAATGGTGGTGCTGTTTCGTTCCTCTTGTTGTATCAATTTCTGCATCTAGTACATTTTCTTTTTCGAAGTTGTTATTTCTGAGTGGAATGTTCATGTTGACGTTCAGCTGACATACTGAGGGATAAGTGTTTACGTCTGACTCAATAAATGTGCCTAATTAGGTAAGGTGCATTTTTAATTTTTCTTTTAAGGTTTGACACTTGGTGGTTCCCTTTTATTTCTTTCAGGACAGTGGAGCTGAAGCCAGCGAATGTGTTCAATCCCGAACTGTAGGTTTATGAATGTTCGATTACTTACGTCCTCATTTCGCCACTAACTTAGCTTCATCGATGTCACTTTTGTAATTTACCTACCTCTTATATAAATGAGATATTCGTTCCGTTCTTCTTCTAAGCCAGAATAAAGCGTTTTGCTTTACTGAAGTTAAAATGACAAACAGGGCTTAAATAGGAATTGAATTAGGCCTAAAAGATTCAAGAATGTCGATCCACTTATTTAATTTTGTTTTTTCTCTCTCATGGTATTTTGCACTTTCATAAATTATATTTTGTTCGAATATACAAATAACCTTTCTTCATGTTTGAAAAAATTACAATAAGCCATTATGGAGGCCTTCTACACCAGAAAACGAGGCATCTGATACTATGGCCCGAAAGGGCTTCGCTGTGAATTAATGTTTAGCGGAGGAATACCTAGATTCAGCGAAGAAGATTCTAGATTAAGTGGCCTCTAACTTCGCAAATCGCAGGTTGGGAGAACTGAATACATGCACGATCTCAAGACAGAGGCCTTCTACATTTTTAACACGGTCTCAAAGTCCCTTTCTCTTTTGGTTGCCTGCTGACACCAGAAAACGAGGCATCTGATATTCTGACCCGAAAATGTTTCGCTCTGAATATATGCCAAGCGGAGGAATGCATAGGTCCTAACGGAGAAGTCCCTAAAGTCCGCGAAGAAGATTCTAGGTTAAGTGGCCTCTAGCTTCGCAAATCGCAGATTGAAAGAACAGACCACATGCACGATTTCAAGGCAGCTATGACCCAAGATATAACCTGGGAATACTTAATTGTTGCAAATTTACTCGGGAATAATCTGTTCTCCTAGAAAACGTCCAACTTTATCTTCGCTTGATTTCCTTTTAAGTACTTGGCTCTTCGTATGGAGTTTTAAATAATCAACTTCACTTTTCTTTTGTAGAAACCACCTTTTAATTTACTATACTTTCACTTCCACAACTTCAATGAAATTTTTTGAATTACAATGTACAAATGCTATATTACTGGATTTTAAAATAATTACTTTACATTTGCTTTTTACTGGAATACCACTGGAGGCCTTACCTTAGTTAGGGGGACTCTCCAGGTTGAACTAAAGAAAACTTCTCTTACTGGGCTTCACTTCGACAGCCTATTTATTTTAAATCGAACCAATTACTTAACCAGTCAAAATTGGTCGGTTATTTATTTTCCTATTTGGTGGAATTTCTGGAGTACATATGCTTGCATATGTTCTGATTTTTGCCCAAACGGAAACGCTCAAATGACAAAAATCGATTAAACAATTGAAAATCACATTTCAGAATTTTGTTTAAACGGAGATGCTCAAAAATGGTTTTTCGTCTGAACGGAAACGCTCGAATCTCAAAAATCGATAAACAAATTGGGATATTCCCACAGAAACAATTGAGAATGATAAAAACATTTAAATAAATTTTTCAGGGTCACCAGTAGCATATGAAAAATGATAAAAAGACACGAATTTACATAAGAGCCCGACGGACAGTAAAAGCATTGATATGAGGCACTTTCCAAGGATTGTAACGAAATTTCCTGGAATCACCTATATGATGAGGGAGCCCTGGATGGTAAAATTTCTATCTTTACCAACACCATTCTGCGTTTATATAATCGGTATGTACCTCTGAAAACTTGCAGTATTAGTGACAATAAATATCCCTGGATTACAGATAAAATCCGTCAGGCGATGGCTGAGCGAGATTTCTTGCATAAGCGATTTAGAACTTACAACAAATCAAGACAGGGTACTTCATGTTAGATATAAAATAGTGCGCAATAAAGTTATTTCTCTGCTGTGTGCCTATTTTGGGACCAAGCTAGTTCCAAAGCTTCCTGCGAAAATCTATGGAATAATGTTCGTAGTCTCGGTATGCATGGAAAAGACCCAGCAGTTGCAAATTTCAATTCTGGTGACCTAAACAACTACTTCGCTTCTAGCTCTGTGGCTGCAACTCGCGCCTGTATACAAATTTCAGGAATAGTAATCTCATGAGGGATTCCTGTTTCATTGTGCCCCAGGGTTCTTTCGACTTTGTATTCCATTAAATCTAATTCTATTGGACGTGATTCTTTGCCACCCACGTTCGTAAGGTTACTAGTGATCTACTTGTCATGTCCCTTAACGCATATTTATAATTTGTGTCTTACCACTTGGCAATTTCCCTCGCAATGGAAACAAACAATTGTTGTTCCCATTCCAAAAAAAATTTCGTCTCTCCTTACCTAGTGATCTCCGCCCCATTAATGCACTCAATTTTTTTACTAAAAACACTCGAAAAAATTATGTACACACAAATCATGGAGTATGTGGGGGCAGAGAATATATTTTCAGGCTGCCAATTAGGATTTCGCCCAGGACACAGTTGTGAACCTGCTCTCTTAAAGGTCACATCTGATATTCATAAGGCTCTTGGCAATGATCATTTAGCAGTACTGTTCTATCTCGATTTCAGTAAGGCTTTTGGTTCGGTGAGTCTGATCTGCAAACCTGGCACAAAATATGGCTTGCCTTCATCGGCCGTTGGATTAATTTCCACTTTCCTTTCGAATCGTGCGCAAGTTGTAAAATTGCGGATTTTTATCTCCGCTTCATTGTCCCTTTTCGCTGGTATTTCTCAAGGTTCGGTTTTAGGCCATATTTTCTTCTCCCTCTATATAAGTGACCTCCCATCTGTTGTTAATAGCTCTTCTGTGCATTTGTGTGCCGATGACGTTCAGTTGTAGCTTAGCAGACACATAGGCCTCGTCGAGGACTGTATTGGTTGAATCAATGATGACCTACAGCACGTACATAAATGGGCAATTGCCATTAACGCAAACAGTCTTACTGACTGCCGGTATATAGTAGAAGCGTTTTCCTAATATCTGATTTGCCTTCAGTTCGGTTGAATAATTGCACGCTTGAATATGTTGAGTCAGTTATTAATTTGGGCATTCAGATCAATTCGAAATTTAGTTGTTCCGACTACATCAGCGCTGTCTTCGTCAACTATTTATTTCCTCCAGTTGCCTGTCTGTGAATTTTCGCAGGAAATTGGCGATGACTCTTTTTTCTCCCCACCTTAACAATGGAGCCTTATTTTCAGCAGACTAAACTCAAGTTGTCAAAGAAGAGTTACTGTAGCCTTCAACGACGTCATCCGTTATATTTATAAACTTCCTCAGAGCGCTCGTGTATCTGCTCTTGCTACGTCCCTACTCGGAAGCTTTGTAGAGGCCAATTTCTTTCATCGGAGGCTTATCTTGCTTTATAGGCTAATTTATACTAAATTCCCTACATATCTCTCCGAAAGCCTACTGTTCTTATACTCATTTTGCGATCGAATAGAGGTCTTCAACTTCTGGTCCCGAGATTTACATCTAGGTACGGTCAGCTCTCTAACTTCGTGCAAGCTCTCCGAAAATGAAACTCTTTCCAAATTAAATTCAGCGCACAGGTTCCGGCCTAACCTTTGCTAAGCTAGTCAAAGATTACCTTAAGTAGTTATTAAATTGTGATTGGTATTTATTCTTAGATCTTCAAAGTCTTGTTGCATTGTTTAATTAATTTTTCATTTTATTCATTTATGTATATTTTTTTTATCTAAGAATATTTTTACTTTTTTTATTTTCTCTAAGTTCTCTTTGTCTTTTTGATATTTGGATTTCCTTTTGTTTTATTTATTCATTTATTTATTTATTATTATATTTAGTTTTTATTATTATCTAATTTTTACTTTAATATTTAATGTTACTTATATTTTTCTTTCCACCTAATTGTACGTCATATTGTATTGGACTCGGTAGGAATCGTATATCATGTTTTCTTTCTGGTAAACGGTAGCTAATTTGCGGTGACGCGTTTATTTTATTGCTTGGGATAATGTTGAGACCTGTCTCTGAGTGTGTAAATGGGTTAAGGTGTTTTGTGTATAATTTATTTTTAGGTTGTTATGAAATCTGATAATGCATTTAGGCAATTAAAGAATGCGATTAATAGAATGTGAGTTATGAATCTAAAGAAGGCGATGTGGATTAATTGCAAATATCTGCTAAGCAGGAGCCGTAATATAATGAGTGAAATCTTAATGCAGCTATTGGAAAATATACAGA
>OZ005744.1:137191151-137234635 GCA_963930735.1 Dioctria linearis | reverse complement strand
GATAGATATTAACAGGCTAATTGACGAACTGCACTACTCAAATTACACAGGCATACTAAGGTGACGACATGATGCGTGATAGAAACGTGATATCTTGTCTAAGATTAAACATACTGGAAATAAAACACTTGTTAACACCATAAATAACAGCTAGAATTGAATTACCATAAAATAAAAAATATTTTTAAGTGTAACTATGTATCTCGATGATAGCAAAAGGAAGAAGGGCAAATGATATTGATGAAAGGCTGAGAAATTAAAAAAAAAAAAAGTTCAATCAGAACACCCTAACCAGGTTGATGAGATTGAAGCAATATAGAAAATTTCGTTTTGAATGCGCTTATCTGACAAAAGCTCGCTTCAGCCAGTCTTTATTAAATTTATTCCTTCAGAAACGCATTTTTCTTTATAGTATCGTCATTAAATCCATGCCGTTACTTAAAATACTTCACTAAAACCAAACACCATCGGAACACGGTTGAGCTGACAAATCACTCCCGAAAACAAGATTAATCTATGAATCGCTAGAGAGTGACTCATTTTTAATTAGATTCATGTACAGGCTAATGTATAGTAAACAGATCCAGTCGTTTCGATGGTGTCCATCAGCTCTCCACCTCGGACTATAATAGGGCGACACCAGCAGAGGAATATTATCCATTCCACGTAATTATAGAAGAAGTCAACTCTGGACTGATTAAAGAGAGTAATTTCGGTGCATCCGAATCCAAAGTGATTTTGCGTACACCATCGCACATCTCGCGGCCGGTTTTGTGTCGTGCTATTTGCTTAATGACTTGTTAATGGGAACGTACATTGTGTTGTACACATGGTGAAAGCGACAACGTCGATGGCAATAGTGGTTGGTGGTGGCGTAGCAGGCGACCAGCAACGGTTGTATGTACAGAGTAAAACCAAAGAACATATAACTCTCTGTTAGATGTTCTTTGGTAAAACCTAAATTCAGGCTGATGACGGAGCACATGCCCTCACCCATCTAGATTCACTTGTCTGGAGGCCATCATGATCTCCTGCCATTCATTACCTGAATTTGGTTTATACAGATCTATTCATGGAAAAGGAATGTTTTTTCCCCTGCAAATGTTTTGAAAAGAGCGCTTCGTTTTCATCGCACTCACTGTAGAAAAGTAGTTTTGGTCTTCCTAGTGCCCCTGTAATTGTGAATAAATGGATTCCATGCTTTTAGATGAAAGCGCGGTTTTCTTTTATTCTATGCCGACGAAATAGTGATTTTTCCCTCAGTTAGAAAGACTTAAGCCTGTTTGAATGCATGGTGGAAATTTCATGTCCTTCTTGTAATTATGTATGTATTTTCTATATTTTTAGGTTTTTAGGGCCGCTGACAGAAATAACGTTAAGTAATTAAAATCGAAAGCAAGTTATTGAATATTCGGTGTTTTTATGCCTTGACATACGTTTATTTATTTCGTTCGTGTTAAATTTATCATTTGATGTAAGAAAAAGTAATCTAAATAAATATGCAGTAAAAATATATATAAAAAAAATACAAGCTGGATCTTTAACCTGCACGTAATCATGCTAGTACAAGCCCGTATATCTGGGGTGGGTTTGAGGGGTTCGTTGTTACCTATACTTTTGTTAATTTGATAAACTAAAATTTTACCCACAATTCTTTATATGGAATGGCTCACAACAATTCGTTTTGTCATTTTTTATCTTTCTTCCGTGGCCCTTTCAGGTAAGGCAACTTTAGGAAAAACGTGTGCTAAATAGAGACAGAAAATAAGCAATCCTCTATGTATGTAGCTTAATCGCAGTGGTATTTTAAATTTTGTTCACAGTTGAAATGGAATATTAAGTCAATTTGTTTTATGTCCTTAAAACAACAACTTTTGTTGTAAATAATTAAAATATGGTAACTAAAATTTTCCATGAGCATCCCATGGTTTTATTTAAATAGCTTAAAAAAGTTCTTTCTTTACGTTTTCGGGGCATTTTAGATACATAGCAGATGCCCTATAAAAATAAAAATTGTTTTCTTATTAATTTTTTTTATTGCTTTTTTGGTCCCTCCAATAAAATGGCTCTGCTAAGCGTTCATCAAAGTGTTAAAATTGAAATGAATGAAGTACTTCTTTCACCCTTCCCAGCAAGAAGGAAAAGACTAAATTTAATTCTGTCATTTTTATTTTTCTTATAAAAAGTGGACCTTTATATTTATTTTTCTTGGAATGTAAATAAATGTAGTAAAAATATGGTTAAACAACATGTTTTCAAACATAACTTTTTAAATTTCTGCAGATCCACGGAGTTTTAATTGAGAATTACATTACTCAATTATGTAAATATAGCACTTATAGATGAATAGAATTTTTCGATACAATTGGAATGTCATCATAGATTAAAGGCTTAATAAATTAATATATTACATTTACTTAAAATTCCGATTATTAAATAATTCTCAGTTACTCTTTCGTTTTTAGAAGGTATTAGCTTACTAGGCTAAACCCCACCCATTTGTGATCTATAAATACGGCCTTACTAGTAATCAACTCGTTTGAATAAGTTTTACTCCTCGAATGACGGTCTTTTGAAGTATATATACTTACAAGATAGGGTCTTAATTTCCTATGTACTATTACTATGTATGCATGGCCGTCGTTGTCCAAGTGGGGGCCCGTGCACTTTAGGATATGAGGGCCCCCTGACAGAAATTTTTTTCAGATATATTTGTGGGTTATCAACAGGAATAATAAGGTGAGTTCTTAGTTCCTTCGGCTAGCAACTTTTGGGTGACGGAACTATCACCGTCCCTTCGCGTTTTTATGAATGTCCACGCACTGGGCCCCATTCCACAAAACTACAACTACTTATACTAAAGTGTTTTTCAACAAGTCAGAAAATTTGTGTATCACAGACAAATACTTGTAGAATTCATTGTACAATTGTACAGCGATAATTCTACATGTGGGAAATTTTGACTTGTACAACTTACTGTACCAGAAACTACAATTCGACTTGAAAATCCATCATAGCTTGTAGAAACTCAGTGAATTTCTACCTATATTTTCAGACTAGTAGATTTTCGTACAAGTCACATAAGAGTAAAATTTTGATACTGAAATTTTTTTTTTTTTGATTGAATTACATTCATTTCCACACATAGTTATATGTATTTAGAATTAATTAGTTTTAACATTTAAACTAGGATACAAAACATGTAACTAATAATAAAATTTCAAAATTATATATACTCTTGTACTGTTGGGCGGGGTTATACCTCCTATGTTGTTTTTATTTTTTCATTTTTTTTTTTATTGGCTTAAACCCTAAAATCAAAATCTACGAGGCCCCAGTTCCCGATCTAAACTCAGAGTTTTTTAAATCAACTTTAAATCAATAAAATGTCGACGACCGAGAATCCACAGCCGAGAAGTGTCCTGTCGGAGTAGACTCATGGTGTACTTGGCAACGCAGTAAAGCGCTTGGTGCCCTAGCAACGCACGAGCGCAAGAATTCAATGCATAAGGACGTTTTCAACGCAATAAAACGTATTTATGAAGAACTTAGCTCCAACAACTTTCTGTCATGCTGGTTTTTGCGATTCTTAACATTTGTAGGATTTTTAAACTTCAAACGCGCTTTTCTCGAAAACACGTTTCCGAAATCGGCAAGCAGTAGAACTCTAAAAGTTTACATCATCGTTTGATTATCTAGTGACGTACACACGATTTTAGCGATTGGTTAACAAGAAAAAAATTATAAACAATTTAAGTCGATTTTTTTCGTCGAAAACATGATTTTTTTATTTTGATTTTTTGATCTAGGTGGAGTTGAACGAGACTTCTACTGCTCGACGCGAGAGAACTTTTTGAAATACCGGTTTACAATAATCACTGCACAGCCGCCATTTTGTAAAAAAATTTCAATAAAATGTTGTTTTCTCTTCTTCAAGAGTTGCTTAATCAAATGTTGTATTATTTGTATGACACCAATCTCAAATGTCCTTAAAAAAAAAAATTAAGAAAGCCTTATTTTAGAGCGTTTGGGAGGTATAACCCCTTAATGGATTAAATTTTTTAATTAAATTAACGATTGAAAATTAAAATCAAGAAAATAATCCTAATTAATTTAATCGGTTCATCAATTTAATCGTCAGCCGATAATAATAATGAAGTCTAATGGACAGGTATTAATCGTATTTACTCCTTAGTTCTTAATCGTTAATTGAATTTTTCGATTTGTTAAGTTGAAAAAGTGAACGCGGTATTAATAACTCAAGATACGTTTATTAGTAAAAAATGTAATGAAATGAAATAATCATGAAAACAGTGATAGAAATATAAACCAAAATTATGAAATTAAATATTTTAGATTTCGAACTACCAAATGCAGAATAGAGGCTTATAGCAGGTGCTTAAAAAAACAACTTCTTTATTTTAAAGGAGCATAGATTAACATAGTAGAAAAGAATTATGACTATCATTAGGCGGTACTTCAGTAAAAATATATGGGAAGAAGAGAATGCAATTGGCGCAAATTGCACATCATAGGTTAAGGCACGTTCGTTTTCTTTGATTAGTTCCTAACAAGGTTACTCAGATTTTTTATTAAAAATGCTTGAAAGTTAACAAAGGTAATAACTGGAAATAAAAATAAATTGATCCTTTTCGAAATTGATTAAGCGATTAACGATTGATCAATCGATAATGGTGTTATGCAACTACTTTTTATAATTCATTAATCATTAATCGTTTCACATGATTTCTTTAAGCAATTAATTATTTAAATCATTTGTTCCTGATTGATGATTGGTACTTTTAATCGTAACCATTTAATGTTAATATAATAACATTTTGCCCAAACACTGTAATGCAGACCATAAGAAGCCGAAATCAATAACGGTATCATCGAAGAAAAACTCAGGCATTTTGACGTGCATTTATCAAAGGTAATCGCTTCCATGAATGAAATGGCCACTTGGTACTCCAAAGCAGACCATAACAGAAGCAGCATTGAAGTAATATCAACATATATCAGTGCTGAAGATTACTACGACGAGCTGGAAGGAATATACAAATAGAATAGAAGAAGAGAATGGCACAATAAAACTGTATGGCTATACCTACATAAGTATAGGTGAGGGGAAACTTTATGAGTTAATTCACATTACTCCAATACCACAAGTGATACAGGACAACATCTTCGCAGTAGCAGATTTAAAGTATTATACATTTGCAGTTGATTTTGTTCAGCAAACCTACTTCAATCTGAATAAACAAGAGCTAAAAGCATGTACGATTAAGACTTGCTTTACAATTTCACCAGCTGTAAACAAACCAAAAAATCTTAACACGCAGTTAAGATTTCACGCCAATTAAAAACAAAAGTCTTAACACACAGTTAAGATTTTTTTTTAAACAAACAAATTTCAACCGGGAGCTGAACTTAATTTGGAGGTACTCTCCGTGACTACAGAAAGTAGTTCCAAAGGCAAATCATAGTTATGCACCAAATAATGGCAACGAAAGAACAAAGAATAATTTCGGCTCAACAAGAACTAGCCAAACAAATTTCAGACATTTTGCGGAACTACAGATGAGATACTGGTGAAAGTATAACGAGAGATAATTTAGCCAAGAGACTACAAGAGCTAGAAAAACAGTGGTCCTCTTTCACGGCTCTCCATGAACAATTACAAAAGCTCATATCTGAGGATCATCCGTATCATGCAGGAAATTTGTACGAAAAAAACGTACATATTAATATAAGGAGACTATTGATTTAATATCTAATTGTGGCCGAGCCATCATCCAGAAGAAACAGCTGTAACTTCATTTCCTTTCACGCCGCTAACTACAGCTCCAAGTTCAATGACAAACTTGCCATCCACAAGTACAGCCATACTGGTTACAACAGTGTCTTACAAGCTACCAATAATGGCAAAACAGACTTCTAATAGCAAGATGATGGGTTCAGCATTGCCCTTGCAATATATCGAGCAAGGCAGAGACAACAGTAATTTCCCCAAGCTTGCACCAATTAAGATACCAAAGTTCACTGATTATTACAAAGATTGGAAGCCATTTATCGAGATTTTCTCGAGCATAGCCCAACACATTCGCAGATAAGTAATGTGGAGAACGCAGTACCTCCTCTATCACCTGGAGGGAGACGCGAGAAGAGTAATCAACCATCTTCAATTAAATAATAGAAATTACGATACTGCCTTGCAGCTAATAATATCACGTTTCAACAAACATACATAAACACCATAATCGATGCAAAAACCCTAGAGCACAGATCGCAAAACGATACAATCATGGTATATGACACAATAAATGAATGTCTGGAAGCATTAAAAAATATGGATTGCAATACAGGTAAGTGGGGTTCAATCATTGTCTGGATTTCAATGACAAAATTTTACGCTGAAAGTCTTCGACTTTTCGAAGAAAGTTTGACTCACCCAAGAGAAATGCCGTCGACAAATGATCTACTGCTATTTCTGGAGAAGCGTCACAAGGTACTAGATTGCATGAGTAATTCGAAGCTAGAAAAACCCCACTATTCAAAGAACTTCAAAAAACCTTCCTCGCCACCATAACAGGCTTGTGGACTATCTGTAACAGACAGCATAATCTCTATCAATGTGGGAAATTTAAAATATGGATATTGATGATAGGCAAGAATTCATTAGACGCAGTAATCTCTGTACTAATTGTCTCCTGCATGACAAAAACGAGAAATGCAAATCACACAAACTCTGCGCACTATACAACAGAAGGCATCATGAGTACTGCATAAGAAATCTTCAAATAGCAGTATTTCACCGGCTATGTCATCATTAGAAATTAAACGAAAACGTAGCGACACAAACGACTTCAACGGGGAAGAAATTTACATAGATCTCATTATCAAAGTTAACAAAATTAAAGGTCGTTAATTTTTTTCACTGTCAGGTGAAATTAGGGGAAACGAAATAAAGTCTTGCTATTAAAAAAATTTATAGCGAATTTGGTCAATATGAAATTGACCGAGCCTGCTGCTAAATCCACAGCTCGAGAATTGAGTGAAAAAAACTTAAAATTTTTGCAAAAGAGGTCGTTTCGTATCGGCAGGAACCGTATACTCATTAGTACGGCTTGGTTCAATGTTATAAGTGCATATATGTATGTATGTGGTCAGCTTGGCTGTTCACTTTGGCGTATACGACAGGCAGGAACCAAGGCCGTACTATGAGTATCCTGCCAGAAATGATTTATATCCCCAAAACTATTTGTGGTGCCCCCCGAGCACCTATATGTTGGTGACAAACTTGTACGTTTTTGATTTTCTTTAAGCTAAAGGAAATAAATGATGGTATTAGTCTTTAAAACTTTAAATTTGTTTTATTTAAATGTTTAGTATTTTAAAACTTTAAATTTTGTTTTATTTAAATGTTTAGTATTTTATACAATGTTATTCTATATTATACATACCTACTTGAAGAAATCTAAAAAAATTAACATTAGTACCCGGATGATTGGAGCCTCTATACCTCATCTACATATCTGATTCTGTGCTGTACCAACTGCGTAGAAATGCTTTATACGACTCACTGTTTAAGTTAACTTTTACATTCGATATACATTGTGAAAAAATATATTTGGTCATCGGATATTCCAATTTAATCTATGATACGTCTGGAAGAGTCTAATTAATACGGCAGATCCACTATTTACATAGGAAATTAAGTTAAAATTAAAGTCAAAATAGTGGAAAAAATTCTCTCAAGTAAACTTGGGCTCAGATATCGTTTGGATATGTAGATCTTAGGTTAGATGGCCTAAACTTCCGAAACGGCCAATTAAATAACCACTAGGGTAGAGCGGGGCGTAGGTAAAAAGTGCCATCTTTAATATCTCGTATAATAAAAGGGCAATGCGAAGAATACGCTTGGCGTGGGCTAATATTCGCCACATAGCCAGTCGCTGCCAGGCATTAGGTAAGAGCGAACATTCTCCAAAACCAACAAGGTTACAATATCAGTTGCCACACAAGCAGATCGAAAATTCCAACCACAATAATCAGAATCAAGAATATATATGGTCAACTGGAACAGTTCAGGGCCCTCATAGATCCTGGGTCGCAAGCATCCCTGATAACAGAAAATGCAGTTCAATTGCTGAAATTTTCAAAAAGAACACATCAGAGCCACAATTTTTGGAGTCGGAGAAACAGAAGCAGCCAAAGCACATAACAAAGTAAAGATAAGCATCCAGCTGCGGCATCCAAAGGAGTCCTACCTCTCAGTTGATGCTCTTGTACTTTCAAAATTAAACACGCTTCTGCCTGAAGCCTATACCACTGGGATTAACATCAGTAAATACGCGGATATCATTTAAGCTGATACTACCTTTAACCAACCTGGCCCGATAGACCTTTTGTTAGGAGCTGATGTCTACGCCAGCATATTAACTGATGGATTAAGAAAAGGACGGCCTGCTGCCCAAAACACCAAGCTTGGCTGGATATTATTTAGGTATATCCCAAGTACCAACCAAAATACACTAAAGTTATCTAGCTTCCTATCGCTCACCAAGATAAAAGAAACCCTAGAAAAGTTCTGGGAAATAGAAAACAACCATTCCAGTACTGAAGCAGATGACGCGTGTGAGCAACACTACGAACTTACTCACACTAGGGATTCCGAGGGGAGATACATAGTCAATCTGCCATTCAAGGAAAACTCCGCAGAACTGGGGCATACCCTAATTGAGTATAACAAATTTCTGACTGAATATCTAGAGCTAGGCCACATGTCTCCGGTAAAATCATATACAGGTGACCAATCTGCAGTTTACTATTTACCTCATCATGCTGTGCATAAAACTGACAGCACTACTATAAAACTCCGTGTTGTTTTCGGTGCATCATGCAAATCGGACTCTGTTTCAAGTCTTAATGACTTATTATACAGTGGACCGAAGGTCCAGCAAGACTAGTACAAATTATATTACGCTGGAGAAAATATCGCCATGTTTACACAGCTGACATTGAAACATTTTTTAGACAAATTAAGATCGCCGACACGTAGAGAAACTATCACAGAATTCTTTGGCGAAGAAGCACAAAGGAGCCCATTCAAGAATTTACATTCAATACCGTAACTTATGGAACTGGCCCTGCAACATATCTAGCAGTCAAAACACTGCAACCGCTGGCAGCAGATGCAGGAGATAGTTATACCATTGCCAAAAGAGTTCTCGCCACTGATTTCTACATCGACGATTTGTTGGCAGGTTCAGATACCAAAATAGAAGCTATTCAGCTCCAAAATCAAATAACTACTCTCTTGAAACGCAGTGGATTTAATTTACGAAAGTGGACATCCAACAACGAGCACCTGCTAAAAGAACTACCAGAGGATATAATAGAAGGAGGCATTCTTGAAATAAAAGAAGATGATACCATTAAAACCCTTGGAGTTCATTAGACTAGATGAATTTCGTTTTAAATTGAAAACAGATCAAAGATGTCATAGTCTAACAAAGAGAACTCTATTGTCCAAAATCGCCTCAATTTTCGATCCTTTTGGCTGGTTGGCCCCTGTGACTATAAGGGAAAAACAAATAATGCAAACTCTTTGCAAAACACAAACTAGTTGGGATCAACACGCACCTTCTGATATAGCTAATGTATGCAAAAATTTGGAGAGTGAATTAAATGAGCTACAGACTATTGCACTTCCCCGGTGGATAAATTATCATGCACACAACGAAATCCTAATTCATGGGTTTTGTGACGCTTCTGAAAAGGGTTGTGCTACTGTAATTTATACACGGACTACTGATTCATTTGGGAAAATTCACACCACATTACTCACAGCAAAAACCAAGGTAGCACGTCTAAAAGAGAAAATTTCCATTCCACGATTGGAGCTATGTGGAGCCGTGCTGCTAGCAACCTTGATAAAAATCTACTATTGCCAGTCTGGAGATACAGTCGCCCGACATTTTTGCATGGTGTGACTCAGAGATAACACTGGCCTGGATTGCAAAAAATCCAAACTCCTGGCATACATACGTAGCGAACAGGGCTTCGGAGATTCAAAAGTCACTACCGAACAATGTCTGGAGATACCTACCATCCAGCATAACCCTGCAGATGTTGCCACTAGAGGAATCAGTCCAGCAAATTGGTTGATAACAAGATCTGGCGGAGAGGTCCTTTATGATTAACTCAACCTCCAGAAACATGGCTCTCCAATAAACTTAAACCTACCACAGAGGAATAAAACAAAAAATCGTTCCAAGTACTCATTTCACAAGTGTCAAATTCATGAATTTTCAGCTGCTCGTTCTTCATTCCACAAATGAGAAACAATCGCATATTTTAGAAGGTTCATAGAACATTGTAAGAGGCCGCAAAAAACGTCTTCAAAATATCTCACTTCTGAGGAAATACAGGAAGCAACCCTCTGCATTGTGAGAATTGTACAAGAAGAAGCCTTTCACGAGGAAATAAGCTCACCCAAGAAAAACAAGTGTTTGGTGAAGTCCAACAAACTTCTCTCTCTCAACTGAAGGAATTTTACGTGTTGGAGGGAGACTACAACACTCAAACTTATCGGAGGATGCAAAACGCCAAATCCTGCTTCCTCAAAACACCACATAAACCAACCTCATAATTGACCACGCGTATCAACAAACTCTGCACGGGGGAACACAACTCACCCTAAGCTACGTAAGATCTCGATATTGGATTATCAATGCCAAGCGTTTGGTGCAATCGAGAACTCATAGATGCATCAAATGTTTGAGACATCGTCAACAGCCTTCAGACCAATTAATGGGCAATTTACCAGCAGTGCGAGTAACCCCATCCACACCATTCTCTCATTGTGGAGTTGATTATGCTGGACCCTTTATCTCAAAAATGACGAAAGGGAGAATAACACAAACTCGAAAAGGCTATATTGTTTGTTTGCATGGTAACTAAGGCTGTTCACCTTGAACTAGTTAGCGACCTCACCACAGATACATTCTTGACAGCATATAAGAGATTTTTGGCCCGCCGGGGTAATAACAAGCAAATATTCTCAGACAATGGAACTAATTTTGTGGGTGCTCGCAATAAATTAAACAAAGATTTGCAGCTTGCCATTACTCAGGCAACAAGACAAGTCGCACAGATAACTGCAAGTGATGGCATGGAATGGAGCTTTATTCCAGCTGCAATCCCGCATATTGGAAGCTTATGGGAGGCTGGAGTGAAATCTGTGAAAACACATCATAAACGTGTGCTTAATCCGGTTCGAAGGACCTTGTGCAAGATTCAACTGAGTGTTGAATCAAGATGTTGTTGATGAGGTGCAAAATTCAACCGTGTGTTGAATTGAGCTGGTGAGATTTTAAAAGTCTACTTCAAGATCTATGAGATTCAACAGTGTGTTTAATCAAGATAGCCTTGAAGGGTGTGACTGCTTAAATTGTTTGGAATGACTAAGACTCAACAGTGTGTTGAATCTTGATATATTGGATGATCAATTCTATACACTCTTCAATTTCGACTAGACTTTATTGTATCATGCTAGCTTAATTTATACAAAATAATTAGTTCAATTAAACTATCATATACTACAATAATACAAAAAAAAACAATTATACAAGCAACAAATCAATTACAAAACGAATTGGTAGGTGCATTGACTAATGGCCAGATATTAAAATTGTTTCGTTACTGTCGTCAGCGATTTTATTTACTTTACCGATGGAGGTGCAAAGCAAGTGGGTCAATTGCAATAAGAAAACTGCGCTGATTAGCATAAAGTAATTAAATTATGCTGCCATGAGTCAGTGAACTCCGAATAGAAATATTTTATAATGAATTTAATTTAATTCTGATGATTAGAATGATGCTATGGTGGTTGTTCAGCGCTGAACAGGAAGAGAAACAAAATACATTAAGAGTTTCTCGAAAGCATAGTTGGTGATAACAGTTTCTTGGGAAAGGAATTATTTATAATAAAAGCATACCAATATTGTGAAGTAGTTCAAGTTCAGATGAAAATGATGTGTTTCTATTCCATGAAATATAAAGGTACATATAGAGAGAACATTGTGTTTTTATTAGACAATAAAACATTTATTGAAAAATTTCGTTACGCCAAAACCGTAGTGCAGCAATTAGATTTAACAAAAAGTTACTCTGAAAAGCATGAAATTCTCGCTTTTCTGTTAATTTCATTCTATATACTTCTATGCTTCTTTTCCTTGGAGTGCTAAGATTTTACATGTTCGAGTCATACAAAAGTCTACGCGACTTCCTAAATTAGATCTATTGAATTAAAATCTGATTTTTGTTTCGGGTCTAATAAACTATATAAATTATCATTATACAATCGTATCTGGAAGATTTATTATTTGCTACATGCAATAAGTTTACCCTGGAAAATATTTTAGACTTGTACATTGAATCTACAAGTCTAGGGAAATTTAAAATGTCCTACAAGAAGATGAATAATTTTTTCTGGTACAGTATCTACAAAAAGTAATAGAACGAGAATATTAGTACAGAGTGTTGATAGACTTGTACACTTGTGTTGTAAAAATATTGTAGATCTAACGCAATGCAATGTGATGACACCCATCAGCTGCACAATTTCATGATAACCCATTAAGCGCCGCTATTAATTATGTAGCTATGAGATAATCGCAATGCATTTGCGGAACTAAGTAAAATATGTAGGTAATGACAGTGACCACGAATTTAAGCGGCACTGTTTTTGAAATTGTACACCTGTGGTAAGTGAGTAAATATTATTACTCAATGGCCCGTGTAGTACATTAATTCATTGTTTTAATTAGAACAAAAAAAAAAAAAGAGGAGGCAGTGGGTAGGCGAGTAGTAAAATTTGAGTTTTGTTCTTACCACTCGCGCGATCAGCAGTGTCAAATTACTTGTTTTTCGATATTCACTGATAAGGGCCAAGGTGAAGAGTCTCTAGTCGATAGAATTATGTAGGTAAGGGAAGTCGGGAAATTATATCCGTAACTTCGGGAAAAGGATTGGCTCTGAAGATTGAGATAGTCGGGCTTGATTGGGAAACAATATTATGGCCTATATACTCGTTTCTGGTAAATTAGGATTTATGCAATTTTTTTTGTTCTAAAGATTGTGTTTATCTGTTCCACGGATAGAAGTTTACGTAACCATTTGTGGAACTATATAATTTATAAATTATTTTTTAAAGGAATTATTTTTATTATAAATTTATAACGTCTATCAATTATTAATCAATTCAGAACTGGCACGGACTTGGGGAAACCGACTGCCTAATTAAAACAAAGCATTGTGATGGCCCTAACGGATGTTGACACAATGTGATTTCTACCCACTGCTCTGAATGTCAAAGTGGTGAAATTCAAGGAAGCGCGGGTTAAGGGCGGGAGTAACTATGAGTCTCTTACGAGCTTCGATCAGTGACGGACGTGTTGCAACGTTTCTCCACATTTAAGTAATTATATATCTCGGGTAGTAATTAGATATATATTTTTTTAAATGTGGAACTTTGATAGATTTTTATTAACTAAGCGGTTTTTAAGCGTCCGCTCAGTTTTTGGGCAACGGGTTCCTGAGTTAAAGCGAGTCTGATGCTTGTATAGTGCCGTTATATGTTGTTAAATCTTAACTTTTTTGATTTAATTGTCAGTGTTTGGTTTTTTCGTACGTCGGTGGTCCTCTAAAAAAGAAACGGTTTGCAACTTTTTTCATGAAAATCCCGTTATTGATTCATGATTGACAACCATTTGAAATTTCTGACTTTATCCCTATACGATTGCCGCCGGCGAGGGACCACATTATGCTAACTTTTAAACGGGTGGTGCAACAACGGTGAATTTTGATTTAGTGGTTAATTTTATGGCGCTTAGCACTTTAAAAGAAACCACAACAAAATCTACCGTTTGGTTCGAAAGTTAGCGGACTCTACGTATTCATGTTTGATTGCCACCGTCAGACGACCATATTTTTCTAACTTTGAAACGGGGGATGCGGCAATAATAATTTTTGGCGCAGTTGTTTGTATACTGGTTCTAAGCATAAGGAAGGAAGTCGCACCAAAATCGACCTACTCATTCGAAAGTTGGGAGGTTCAAGGCGATTTGTACGGTTGCCACCAGCAAGCGACCACGTCTTTCATAACTTTTGAGGGAGGGTGCGGCAAGCTAAATTTTTGGTCTAACGGTTTTTCAGGTCAACCAAAACATATGGAGGGAAACCGTGATTGGTTAGGCCTACGGGGTCGAGAGTGAGCGGGTCTGGTTTCCTGTGGAGGTTGCCATTGTGGGTGGACCGCGATTTGCTTAAGTCATCTCTCTTAATGTTCGTAGCGTCAAAACTTTTAAACATAAACATAAACATTTATTTATTTGAGCACCCGTGCCAAAAGCATGCTGAGCGTTGGTCACATATTAGCGAGTTACATAGTAGATACAAACATATATTAGCAAAATTGAACACAAACAATTAAGAGCATAGCATTGGTGGCTTAGAGTAATTATAGTAGCAAGGAGCAGCGTTAGAGCAGCAAAATAAAAATTATAATTCCATAGCAAATAAATAAGAATGAAAACAATAAAAACAATAGCAAGAACACAAAAATTGTAGGATGATTCGTAGCATGATTTGTAGTATGATTTTGTAATATGATATTACATATTGCCAGAAAATAGATATATAAAAATAGAAAGGCGACAAGTAACAGCGGATCTTGGCGACTAACTAGTATATCTAGTATAGGCAACTAGTTAACATTGAGCACTTAAAGATAACTTAAGCTTATACTTAACTATGTACATTAAACAAAATGAATTACCAACTAGTGTAGGTAACCAAAGAACACATATGGTTGGACTAGAGATTAAACATAACATAAACATAGACATACTATCAAACAAAAAGGATTACCTTTTAGTGTAGGTAACCAAAGAACACTTATGGTTGAATTTAAGACTAAGCATAACTATATACATTACTATATACATCAAGCAAGATGAATAACTTGAGATTGGACACAACTATATACTACCTATCAAAATGAATACTGTCAATCAAAATGAACTATCATGTGGTGTAAGTAACCCAAGAACACCTATGGTTGAACTAGAGATTAAACATAAATATACATATAAATATATTCTGTCAGACTGTATGAATTACTAATCAGCGCAAGTAACAAAAGAACACCAATGGCCCAGCCCGAGACTAGACATGACCAAATACATTGTTATTTACATAAGGCAAAATGACAAAATCTGTTAATCTTTTAAATTCTACGATGGTTCTCAATATGATTTGACATGACCGCGCGATTGTGAACACTAAAGCAAAAAAGATGCAACATGTATGCATGCAATGTGCAATCAAAGTACACATATGGTTGAACTTATGATTGAACACAATTATACACTATATACAATATAACATACACAAAGCAAAGTGACCTATCTGTTAGTTTTTCAAATTTTAAGCTGGTTCTCAATATGGCTTAACATGACTGCGTGATTGTGAATACTGAGGGAACAACAACATGCGATATGCAACAAAATGAATTACCCTTTAGTGTGGGTAATCAAAGGACACTAATGGCTGAACTTGAGATTAAACATAACTATATACTCTATAACTGTATACTATCAAATAAAATGAATTACCCCTTAGTGTAGGTAGCCAAACAACACTAATGGTAGAACCCGAGATTAAACACAGCCATTCACAGCAAGAGTCATTAATCTTCTACTATTTTTTTACGTTTTACGTTAGTTTTCCAAATAACTTGATTTAAATGCGTGATTGTGAGTTTCAATGGAACAATAACACGAATTCCACTGAATGAGATATCGTCAAGAGAATCAGAAGTTGAGCCGGTTTGTGTATTCTTATACAGATATGAATAAGTGAGTAGATATATTAAAATGTAGCAACATTTATGTACGATTCCTGTTGCAGAAAGCGATTAGGAAACCCCCTCAAGATCTCAAGAGCCTTATTTTTGAATGTGTTTAGTGTGGCACTACGCCTGACCACATCAGGCAGCTGATTCCACACAGTGGCCCCCCGCTTGAAAGCACTTTTCGCGCCATATTGCGAATTAACCCTGGGAAGGACAATCCTGAACCTATTTTGCGAACTCCAGTTGAACCGACCAGCTACATAAATGGGTAACAGGCCATGTTTTTAGCCTTGAAGATAAACATCAGAGTATTTAGAACATACAGGTTAGCCAGTGAACATGGGACAAGCACCTCAATGAGTTGAGATGGAACATGTGATCTCCGCTCGATGGCAAAAACATATCTGGCATAGGCCTTGAATGCACGAACAAGTTTATCAACATTACCACAGGACATTGGAAACAAAACAACATCAGCACAGAATAAATGTAGTAGGATTAGAGCTGAGAAGATTCTTGTGCGAGTGACTTCGTCAAAATGTTGGGATGCAGCATAGAGCGAACGTAAGCCGTAATATACTCTAGCGCAAATCTTGTTAATTTGAGGCTCCCATCTGAGACCAGGATCCATGAGAATACCACGATTAGAGATCGCTCTAGCCGAAAGCTCAATGCTATGTCCCAACATGCACAGGTCAGGTAGTTCCGACACATTGGCTATATTTTTGGCACGTATTGAGTAGATCATTGCTTGCGTTTTGGATGGATTAAGGGACAGGCCATTATCAATAGATCATCTAGCAATCCTTGAAAGAGTTCTGTTAATGAGAGTCACTAACTCACTGAGATGATTCTTTGGAGCACCATGGTAAACATGCAGATCATTCGCGTAGATATGGAATTTGACATCACCCAGAACAGATGTTACATCGTCTATGAAGAGCGTGAACAGGAGAGGAGCTAACACAGCCCCCTGTGGAACTCCAGTCACAACTGACCTCATCGAAGAGCAAGATCCAATGCAATTAACGATGAATCGTCTGTGACTCAAATAGCAACCAATTAAGCTGCATGCGGACGCACCAAACCCGAAACTAGCACTAAGCTTGTCAAGCAGCAACGAGTGCGGGACAGAATCAAAGGCCGTACTAAAATCCAGCAATACATGAATTACATTGTTACCACTATCACAAAGATCCCGAATGCCTGTAGCCACATCAAGAAGAGCAGTGCTAGTCGAGTGACACCTTCTAAAACCAGATTGAAATTTTGACAATAAATTATGCGTGCAGATATGAGAGGTAATTTGTTCAGCGATGATGAACTCAAGTACCTTGGAAATGGTTGGCAGTACTGTAATGGGTCTCCAATCAGAAATATCGGAGGGAGAGTTAACTTTAGGAATAGGAGTGATCAGTCCAACTTTCCAGTGACCAGGAAAGCTGGAAGAGGACAGCAGTCTATTAAACAAGTGTGTGAGAATTGGTAATATAAAGGGCAGTATTAATTTATAAAATTTTAAAGGGACATCATTGTAGCCAGTTGCATTACATTTCATACCACTGAACGCATGAACAATCTCCATCTCCGACACCCCAGAGAAGCTGAAAATATTATTCACCGCAGACATACCAGAGTTTTCAGAGAGCGAGCTAGGAGGATGCAGATTAGTAGAGGATCCATCGTTCGAGGACACATGCAGAGCACTGACTGAGTTGTCACTCGTTTCACCAGACTGTAAAGCACTGGGGCAGAGATTATCCGCATATTCGTCTGGTTCAAAGTCAGGCTGAGCCGAAGCTTTGGAGCCCAAGCCTTGACCTTGTTCCAGTTAATAACACTGCCCCTCCTTAATACCCCTCCATGTATCCTCTCTCAACTTCGCCCTAATCAAATAGTCGGCCTGTCTGCGTAACCGACGGAATTCGTTTAGATTTGTGACTGTTTTATTCCTCTTCCATTCCCTATAAGCCAGATCCCGAAACTGACACTTCAGTAGTATATCAGGATACTTGAAGATAGTGTCTTTGACTGTTCGAATTTTGACAGTTTTGAACGGAACCTGCCTATCAAAAATAGAATGCCCGAGAAATGAAGAGCAGCCGCACAAGGGTCGGGATCGTTGATGATGGAGGACCTATCAGCTCTAGTGAGATCAGCTTGTAGGGCATCATTCTGAATTGCTGAAAGATTTCTAAAGGTTCTCCAAAGATTCGGAGTTTGAGAACTGTTGTCAAAGGAGGCAAACAGTAGTTCGTGGTCAGAAATGCCAGGACACTGACCGGAAAAAACCGGTAAAAATTAGGAAATGAGAGTAGTAGATCTAAAATTGTGGATTATGTGGACCCATGACGCGTGGGAAGACCATTTATGATGGTGAGACCCTTTTTAGACAGGATATCAAGCAATGTGCGAGATAACACAGATGAGATACCAACATTAATATTAAAATCACCGCCTATCAAGACGCGTAAAGAATGACTAGGTATACTCTCAAGAATACAAGACAAAACAGTAAAATTGTTGTCCGTGAATGTCGCAGCACACCTATTAACTGAAATCAATGTGACTGGCTCAATTCTGCCATCACATCCAGAGAATCTCCCAGCTGTCATCAATGTGCCGAAGAGAGACCCGCGATTTCATACTGTCGACTACATAGACAGCAACCCCACCACCCCTGTTAGCGATCCTGTCAAGTCTGTGCACCCTATAAGCAGGGATGCCAATCATTCGAGATGAGTGGTACTTTTTGGTCCAGGCCTCGCAAACCAGGAGAGCACCAACCTTCCCAAGCTCCACCAAGTGCCTGATGTTAGTAATGTTTTTAGTTTTAGATCTTGCATTAATCGATACAACATTAAAATTATTCTGCGGTAGGAAATGTGATAAGTTAGATTGTGTTGAAATATTATAGTGTGGACCCATAGTGATGTTAGACATCGCTGGGGGTTGTCAGAGAGGTATGGAGGACGGCAACTTGGGAGAGACGCTGAGCTAGTTCAGTCGAGAAGCGATCTGAACGAAGGTTGGTTGCACAGTCCTTTGACCTGCGTAAAATATACACCACTCTGTTTCGGGTGTACACCTGTTCCACACGATTTTGCCTCTTAAGGCGCAAAGCAGAATGAAGCAGATAGAGGTCTTGTGGCAAAAGATCCTCGTTAATATAGATTCTGGAGTTAATTCCCCCCGGGTCAATGGAACTTAGTGTGAGAGGACTGAATTTGAGTAGCTTGAGGTACGCTCGGATGAATGTAGAGCAGTCTTCTTCATTGTAGAATTTTATGAAGACTTTGGGTAATGTTGGACTTTGCAGACCAGGTTTGGGCTGGAAAGGTGAGATACGTTCAATCTTCTCACAATAGGAGTCACCCAAATTAACACTGGCACATAGTGCTGGTAGCAAGATATTCCTGACCCTACTGCATGTCAAAGCACTGGGAAGATTACTTATCACCAGCGTTCTTTTTTTTTTCATAGATGCGCGATAGCAAACCAAAATCAATTGGGTTACCGCCACCTTTTGGAGCTGTTGAGGTAATCGCATCAACTCTTTCAGTCAGACGCTGGAGCTGCGCCTTAATATCCGCTTCTGAACTGTTAGAGGGTAGTTGAATCGTTGAAGTAATAGGCGAAGAACAATGACCATGTTCACATAAATTTATAGAGTTAGAAATTGCACCTGGAGTAGAGACCGGTGCACTAGCAGACAGCAAGGGACACACCACTGGCAGATCCCCGACAACTGAACTTGAAGAATTGTTATTGTCCTTATTTATGCCAATTACGTTGTTTCCGCCAGCTATATTGCTCTCACTAGACTTATCCTTACTAGTATTAATCGAGTACTTTCCAGTTGGAACAGACTCGAAGCTGGATTCATGAAACTTAATGACAGAATAAACTGGTGAAACCAACGACTCGAAGCTGGATTCCTGAGAATTAATGACAGAATAAACAGGTGAAGCCGAGTGATCGAAAGAAATCGGGAGCAAATTCGCAGTTGATGCTGTAGAATTTCCACCAAGGACGCAAGAGTTATTGTCCGCATATATCGTGAGATTATCGGGGTAGCAATATGACGAAGATTTATTATCTAAAGAGGAGCCACATACAGCACGGCTTCACTGATTTGGGCTAATGAAGAGTGTACCCTAGCGCGCGAAATGCAAAAGCGGCAGACCCAAGCGAGATCTTTATACTGTTTATAGCAGGCATAAAAAGTGACGTAAGGGATGCCTCCACACACCACGTGATGCCACTTCCTGCAGCACAGGCACTGAATCCACTCAACTTTTCTCTCTTTAGGATACTTCCTAGGGGAGTCGCCATTGTAGCTGCAGGTGCCGCACGGGATATTCTTCGGCTTGATTTTACTAGTCACGTTACTATTGTTTAGTTTAATGTCATTTTGCGGACTGATACTACTTGAAATATTCTTAGGATTTCGTGTTTTAGCCTTCTTTTTAGACGGAGTCTTCCTGACCGCAGCGCTAGCCAGCCTGGAGGAACGCCTAGTCTTAATTGCTGAGCCAGTCAAAGGACCTGCAAGCCGGGCATGAAGACCAGGCATTCCTGGTCAGCCAAGCGGATTCCAAGTACCACTCGAAGTGCTAGGACTCGAATGTCTTCACATGAAGTTAATAAACCTTGTCAAGATAACTATCACACAGATCAAGCCAAAAAGTGGAATAACGGTTAACGATTAGCATAGAGTTGTAGAATATAAATACTGCTAAAGAGTATGAATGAAGCTCACGAGATTCGAGCAAACCAGCGTCGATTTATCAATGCAACAACGTTACTAAGTATAAAACACTAAGTGATCGAGCCAGCAACCATTGAACCAACTGTGCATTAATGCTACTGAATGTAAACTAAAAGTAAACAGTTATATCACTAAGGAATAATATATCTAACACTAAGGAATATTATGGTAGAAATATAGTAAGTAAATATATTGCTAAATACTAAATATTCAAAGGACTAAAAGCTAAGAATACAGTAAGTAAATATATTGCTAAATACTAAATATTCTAATGACTAAAAACTAAGAATATAATAAGTAAATACATTGTTAAATACCAAATATTCAAATGATTAAAAACTAAGGGTATAAGAAAATTTGGTAAGTGAACCTGTCACACAAATTTAAAAGTACAATCAGTGTGATCCAGTGGTATACGCCTCAAGACGCGGGTCTAACCGGAGCAAGTCAACTGCCAATTATATCTTATTACTAGATGATGAAAAACTTTAGGCAATAGTGTATTGAGTATCCGAATCTTTGCACATACAGTGCAGTTCGGTCGGTTGCCAAAAACTACATCCAGCTGCATAATTCTCCAGTGAATACTATGCTGAATGTGGAGTTGCGAGCACAAATGCTCCAGTAAATCAAATGCTTAAGAAAGGCACCAGATCTTCGACGTTGGGATGTCCAATGTAAGCGCAGGGAAGTCCCAGTACAACGTAAAGAACTGAAGCTGCTCAAGAGGGCGCTGAACACTAGCACTGCTTTGCAACAATATTAATGCGCTCATTTTTTCACTTGCAGGTCAAACATTGTTGAGATGAGATTTCCTTAATTGAAATGAGCCTTATTTGTTGAAATGAGCGGTTTATGAATTGCAAATGGCTAATGATTCCAAACGGTGTACTCACACATAAACCTTTGAGGCTCGCCCGTAGTACTTAGATAAGTACACAAAATCCTTTCGAATAGATGAGTTGATTTTGAGACATGCAACCCATTTATTGTACAAGAACTCTCAGTGGAGTTGAGACTTCCTCGCCGAAACTCTAGATATATCACGAATATACAGGGTTCCCTTATTTATTCATATAGATGATGTGCTGTGATTTAATTGTATGCTTCACAAAATAGCTAACGGCTACAAGCGGCAATCGGCATCCTCTCGCACATACATATACGGGTTCCTCGCAGAACTTAGAAATGCAAATAAGACGAGTATTCTGGCTTCAAATAGAAAACTAACAATTACTGAAACTCAGAATGATCTGATGAAGAGTTTAAAACTATTTTAATAATTTAAATCCGAACACTTTTAATCAAAATCAATAAATTCAATAATTTTTATAGACTTCACATTATCCTCGCAGCTACCAAGCAAATAGGTTTTATTAACTTTTTGTTGTTAGTCTGTCCGAGAATACTTATCTATTTAGTTATTTATATTAGTATTTATTTATTTATCTATTTATTTTAGTATTTAGTATTTATTTACCGATTTATGTGTATATTACCAAATTAGTCCGTCCGATAGTAGCTATTTATTTATATTAGTATTTAATATTTATCTATTTGTTTATATGTTTTTTATTTATTGACCTGGTGCCGTCGGTTTTTATATTTACATATTTGGCTATTTTAATCGTTAGACATTTTGGCTGCATACAACTTATTGGGCAATAGTAACTATTCAACAGTCACTCGACTTTTCTGCGGATGTTTGCTGATCATGATGGTTATTCAACGCAAGATAGGTTTAATTAGAAACGAAAGGGATTTTATTTGAATTCCTGGGAAGTCTGGAGCCAACCATACAATAGATTGTGGTGCTGAAAAAATTAACATCCTTTCTTAACTCTCCTCACTTGCAATGTGGAGCGCTAAGAAACAGTCTACAGGCAGGCGCGCAGATTGTTGTACCGCCATGTCGTTACCATAAAACTTAATTTGTATATGTGGGAAAGAATATGCCACTTTGAGTAGATTATAAGATCACAAAATGAGATTCTGCGATGGGGTGCCACTTGATCAACAAAGCTACAGATGTGGTCTATGTGAGATGGGATTCTCGACTAAGGGAGGGCTTAAATTGCACGAGACAAAAGCTCACCCTTAGGCGTATAATGAAGCGATGGAGGACGAAGCAAGGAAACCCTCCAGACTGTGGACCGAAGAAGAAATAAACGCTATGGCAAAGAGCGAAGCAGCATATGCACGCAATGATTTACTGAACTACTTACTCGGTCTATCAAGCAGAGCTTTATATGCCATAAAAATGAGAACGAAACAGCAGGTTTATAAGGAGAAAGTATTCTCTTATAAACAAGCTCTGGCGGAACGGGAATCGGATGTTCAACAGGGATTCGAGCTAAATATTAATGCGTCAGAAATTTACAACAACAAACTAAAAAATATGCTAAGAACGCTCTTAACTAATGAGACTGCTGAGACGCCTCGTTGGAAAACTTTAACCAACATCATTAATATGCCGTCAGAGGAAGCAAAACAGAGATTGGAGGTTTGGAGCTGCTAACTTATAGAGAAACACAGCAAAAAAAAGGCAACTCACAACGACCAAAATCGAATGAGTAACGAGGATATCCTAAAAATGAAGATCAACGATCCTAACATAAATATGCGTAAGAAACGACCCCTAGGATACAAACTCGCGCAGTTAAAATACAAAAATAACCGCCGGATATACGCCACGGAATTACTTGATGGCATGGTCTACGATATGGAGGATACCAAACCGAATAAAGAAGACATCCAGAATAGATATTTGGAGGTATTCTCATTGTCATCCCCGCCGGATGAAGAGACTATTAAGGACTTTTATCCGGAGAAGTTCGAGGTTGAAGACATAAAGACGGCCAAGAACTGTCAGAAGAGCGGAGCTCCAGGACTGGATGGGATAACCCTGGAAAGAATGAGAAAATTTGAAATTGCCGACTTGCTCTTACTTTACAATAGTATGCCGCTCCTTGAATACGTTCCTATATTCAAGGGCAGTAGAACGACTGTAATCCCAAAAACCAATATGGATTTAAATCTGGTTGGAAATTGGAGGCCGATAACTATATCATCTCTAATCTGGAGAGTCTTCTCTAAACTAATTGCAAGGAGACTAGATCTATATAAGCTCCATGAGAGCCAGAGAAGTTTTACAAGGGTCGGCGGATGGTTCACAAATAATATTATAGTTGAGGCGCTAATTAAACAGCACAGGAGAAGGTGTCAGCCTCTTAATATAATATCTCTGGATATACAAAAGCCTTTGATAGTGTCGCTCATAATAGTATCGGCAGGGCCATGGAGAGACTAAAAATCGATTCTAAATTTGCAAATGTAACCTGCGAGGCATACAACGAGAATCATACTACTATTGTGTGCAGATCTATGGAGGTGGGCAAATTCAGAGTTAACAGAGGGGTGAAATAATGTCATCCGTTTTCTCCCTTTTTATTCAATGCAATAATGGACGAACTGCTTTTTCACTTAACAGCTTATCAGGCGTGAACGTGTGAGGCGACGAAAAGGAGTGCTGTTTGGCTTATGCAGATGACAGAATCCTAGTATCTAAAACACAAGACGATGGAAAAAGGGTGCTAGATCTATGTGTGCATTTCTTTAATAACAGGTATGCACCTAAATGTAGGGAGCGCAGAGCCTTAACGCTTAAAACTAAAACAGTGCCAAGTAAAAAAAAGGTGTGCGTCGTTACTGAACCCACTATTAAGGTAGAGGACGCATGGATCCATCAGCTCACGATAAGCGAGGAGTACAGATACTTGGGCCGAAAGTTTAATTTTAATGGTATGGTCCCCTGTGATGCAAATCAACCTCATGAACAACTCAAGAAGATCACGGGGCCCCCTTGAAACCGCAAGAGAAATTCACCGTTTTGAAGAACTACCTGATGCCGAGATATTTAAGTAGTTTGCTATGGCAAAACGTCACCAAAAAGTAGCTGTGGAAAGTTGACCAGCAATTGAGAACCTCGATTAAGAAGATCCTGCATTTAGCGATGCATTGTAGTAGCACAATATTTTATTCACCTTGCAAATACAGAGGACTGGGAGTCTTTAACTTTAAAATGATGATCCCGACAATCAGTTTATCAAGATGGAAGAGACTGGAGAACACATCGAATCACCCGAAAGTCGTACTGTCTCTGGGATAGCAGTGGATGGTGAAATTGGAATGGATGGTGGTGGAATTTGAAAAAACAGAGAATGTAAGAAGACACTTTGCACAGCAGTTGGAGGTGTCATTCTCTGGTAGCGGCTTAAATCATGCGCAGTTTCATTCGGCTTGCAGCCAGGTCATCAAATCTGCCCCCCCGTTTTTGGTCGGGTGAGGATTTCATTAGGGCGGTCCATCTAAGACTTAATCTATTACCAACCAACCATATTACCAACCAAGAGCATCCCTTACAGCAACAGCGAGGATAAGAGATGCCGGGCTGGATGTAACAAGGCAGAATCCTTATCGCACGTCCTACAGAATTGTCCTGCAACGCACTGGGAGAGGATCAGTCGACATAATTACGTACTAAAAAGATTGACGGAGAGTGCAAGGAAGAGGAAATGGACTCCTTTAGTGGTGCCGCATATTAAGGAAGCCAGACATTATTGTTATAAAAAACAAGAAACTAATTTTATCGGACGTAGCGGTTAACTGAGAGTGATCTCTATTCCAATCGCACCACTATTCACATAAACAGTCGCTATACAGTGAAAAGCCATTTATAGATGAGCTAAAGCGTACTTCCCTTGATAGTTGGTGCCATGGGAACATTGTGTAATGAAAAGAGGCACCTCATCAAACTCCTATGCCTCTCCAAGAAAGGTGTAGCCAACATCATCTTCACTGCGATGAGGGGAGACTGGATGATACATCGATAATTTGTGTGGAAAATATGGCACACAGGGAACAATTTCTGACCGAGAACTAGTTGATCCCTGACAAACATCCAGGGAAAAGATGATTCCTATTTTGATAAACAAAATAAACACATACATTTTGCCTAAACTCATATCTATATCATATGGTTTAAAATACTATGAAATAAGGGAATAAATGCTCACAATAGCCAAATGCCTCGTCATCTAAGTAGTGACGCGCATGAATGGTTTAACAAGATTCCTACTGTCCCTATCTAATATCTAGCGAAACCACAACTAAGGGAACAGGTTTGGAATAATCAGAGGGGAAAGAAGACCCTGTTTAAATTGACTATATTCTGGGATTGTAAGGAGACATAAGAGGTGCAGTATAAGTGGAAGATGTATTGTTTTCGGATTATGTTTTCGCCAATGAAATACAGCTAATCTTATCGTTTCCTTACTGACTTGATAAACTGGAACGATTTTCTGTGACGTCGCTTTTTGATTTTTCGATATCGGCTCTTCCTATCATTGTGAAGCATGCGTATGTGAGATGGGTTTAGACCGTCGTTAGATAGGTTAGTTTTACCCTATTAATGATAAATGTTATTACGACAGCATTCCTGCGTAGTACGAGAGGAATCGCAGGTACGGACTAATGGCACAATACTTGTTGGAACGTACAGTGGTATGACGCTACGTCCGCGGGATTATGCCCGAACGCCTCTAAGGTCGTATCCATGCTGGACTGTAATAATAGTAATGAGGCAATTGTGTTGTAATATACCAATTCAAGTTTATAATTTTAAATTAAAAACGATATCAGATGACTATGATGCAATGATCTATATAACAAAGTTAATATGGGTTGTATGAAAGTAACATCTATATATAACTCGTTAGATAAAGAAACTTTATGTAATACGATGCCAATGTCTAGAATCAATTGTAAGCGACTTTGGTGCTGTAAGTGGTAGAGCAGCTGCCATACTGCGATCCGCTGAAGCTTAACCTTTGCTTGATGATTCCAGGAATATTGTAAAAATATTGTAGATCGAACGCAATGCTATGTGATGACACTCATCAGCTGCACAATTTCATGGTGACCCATTAAGCGCCGCTATTAATTATGTAGCTATGAGGTAATCGCAATGCATTTGCGAAACTAAGTAAAATATATATGTAATCACTGTGACCACGAATTTAAGCGGCACTGTTTTGAAATTGTACACCTGTGGTAAGTGAGTAAACATTATTACTCAATTCCCCGGGTAGTACATTAATTCATCGTATTAATTAGAACAAAATAAAGAAGAAAAAGAAGAAAAGAAGCGACGACGTAGATGGAGGCGAGTAGTAAAATTGAGTTTTTGTTCTGACCACTCGCGCGATCACAAGTGTCAAATTACTTGTCTTTCGTTAATCACTAATAAGAGCCGAATTACTAATCTTTAAACAGTTATATAGTAATTGTAATAATAAATAACATAAACAATATGTCAAGTGGTGTTTGTTTTGGTGATCATAGTGCAAAAGTACATTCTCCAGTGTTGTGGAAGTTACGGTGGGTAGTCGTTCAAATTAATCACAACACTTGTAGTTATATGGACTGGGGCTCTGGAAATATTTTGATCGTCATTTGACTGCACTTGTTCTGGGAAATGCAAGGAGAAGACCTACCATATTTTATTGAGAAATGGTTGCTGCAACGATAGTGTGAGAGGAAGATATAAATAGCAAGTGAAAAACTAGAATTGGTCTAAGACCAATTCTTATGATACCCAAGATGGATGCCCGTATAAAAATTCGTATAGTACCCATCTATACTAATTTGAGTTTTGAAGTTGTTTTTCGCATATATTTCTAGAACGTGTCGTCGGACAGAAAAAAATTATTATAACAAATTTCATAGGATTTCATATTCTAAAGTACTTTCTGGTACAACAAAAACGTCCTAATTTCTTTATTCGGCACCACCAAGAAGGGATTCTCCATTTTAAAAATATATTTACTGTTTTTATGAAAATATTGTGTACACAATTTCAGCTCTCCTTCAGCTTCAGCTTCCTGTTGTCAGGCAGTGTCCACCAAATATGTCGTGAAAAACGAAATATTTGTGTGGTAACCTTTCGAAGGAGTTACCCGATTTGCTCCATTTTCGAGGTTAATTTGACGTCTTTTTCTAAGTCCATGTGCAAAATTTCAGCTTTTTAAGTACACGCCCTCTCGAGCTATCTTGCTGACGGATGGACAGTCGGACGGACATGCAAAAATCATAATAACTTTTAATATTATATGCGTGGATGTCCAATCCATTTTTCTATGTGTTAAAAATGGAATGACCAACTTAGTATACCCTATGGTTTCATCATCTAAGGTATAATAATGAAGCATTGTTACAAGAAGTACAAACCAGATCATACCTATACAACAAAAAAGTGAAAGAATAATCTGATAACAATTTGAAGATAAAAAAGTGGGGAGAAATATCCACAAAAGTGTATACAGAAATACGAGTTACAGCAAATCTCTCTTCGGATATAATTGATGGTCGCTCATTGATACCGTGATAAGTTAGAGCAGCTCTCAAAATCTGTAATAAGTCACTAAATCACCAGAGAATTTTTCAGGATAGGATCGCAGTTCATCAAACATTAAGTAAAATTTTCTTTAAACATCCGTTCGCTCCAAATTGGAAGGACCTAATAGCGTTGATATTTTGTATATCCTTATAACAGCTTTGCTCGAAATTTACATTGATGAACGGTGATATAAAACATGAATTTTTTGGGGTGGCAGTTACTCACTGTGTGCATATTCAATTCGCCCATGGCGACAGAATGGTGACGACAGTGACCAAAAAGTTGTATGACAAAAAGTATATAGTATTCAGAGTGTAAACACTGTTAGTATACGTTATTTTGTATGAAAATGTTATAAATAATTATTTAATTATTATTATTGGTTAATTCAAATAATAATAAATCGCACGATCTACTTTCAGTAGCGAAGGCTAACAGATGAACTACCCTGTGATAGGTTGTCGGCTTACTTGTTGTAGAATTGGTCAACGGTTGGTCAACTATCGCAGGGATCGGGAGCCCGCTGATCGCGGGGGCACTGGGCCCGGACCCAGCTGGCCCAAGCGTAAAGATGGAATTGTATGTATGTATGAACATTGCAAGAAATTGCTACTACTTTATATGAAACTATTGTTCCTCCTACAGGATCCAAACACTAGCTAGAGATGCTAACGGAAACTGTAGTGAAACATTTCTGTCATTTGAACAAATAGAACACAGTCCAGTCCACACAGAACGGTACAAAGATTTCAAATATAAAAGCGAAATAAAATATTAATTCATTTATTCCGTCAAACTATCAGCTATTGTTAATATTTAGCCTGGTGGAGCACAAAACAAAAAAACAATTATTACCAACTCACCACCAAATTTTGGTTGAAACAGACTCCTTCACTACCACATCAGAGCACTAACGTAGTCCAAACTCCTAACGTTCTAAAATATTTGCAGCGTTCTTATATAGAGCCACTAACATGTATAATATGGACTGACTACGTACATAGGAGTACACTGCAGAAAGTGGGCTCACTTCTGTATAGCGTTCTCTTTCGATTTCAGCATCAAGTATCAACTGAGAGAGAACTGTAGGCAACAAATAAATAAGTGTGTTCATCGAAATAAATGTTTTTAAATTAATTATTTGGGCTAATTAGTGATAAAAATTGTTTTACCAAAGGCAATATATTCAAAGATACTCAACAGAAATTCGAACGGTTTCATTAAAATCACTTTTCAACTACCCGCCAATGGTTTTTTCAATGTTGGCACGGACGTAAGCACTATTTTGACACAAAAATTTGTACCCACATGAAATAGCATATCGACCGGTTCATATATACGTATATTTCGGTGTGTACAACTGAGATAAGTTGGATTGAATGACTCCTACAGTTTTCACCCTAAACTCCTATTCTATTAAAAAATTACTTATTGTAAAAAATTATATTAAAGAATGGCACTTCATCCACCCCGCATAATGCGGAAACCTTCTTAGTAATGCGGTGGCTAAACGAAATGACTTACGGCGTTGAACAACTGGTGCCCCATTTCTTTGTTTTTTTGTTTTTTTGCTAAATTTAATTGCAGAGTTACCTGCACCCCCATAATTTCAATGCTAGATCCGCGCCTGATTACCAATGATAATACCTGAAAGGGTACAACACCTGCAGTTGTTTAATTACCGTCCAATTTTCGAGTATAGAACTTACTTATTCACTTACTTTTTTTTACGCCAGGTATCATGATTAGAAGGATGTGGTGACTGCATGCATAGTTGGAATACTTATCGTTGGCTCAGATATGGCATGTCACAAAGAATGCTATTTCTAATCTTCTAATGTGAAAATATTCCATATTTTTCCAAACCCCCAAAAATAATTTAAAAAAAAACATATTTCATAATCGTTGACTATCGAAATAGGTATATTGCACGTCAGAAAGATCTCACATTTTTCCAAATCTGAAATTCCTAAGTTACGTTATACAGACTCACGGACGCAAGAGCGATCTTATAAGAATTCCGCTTTTTTTCTTTTGAGGTAGATGATTTCTGGCATCGCCACATATATATATGTATAGATGAAGCTCGATTAATAAGGCAGCACATAGGCATAACACTGTTCTGTTGACCAACCTAGTCGTGCTTTAAAATAATGATCGACTTTACTTCCACAAGCTCTGATTGGCGATTGGATCGTTTCTCCTTACCTAACCATATTTTGCTTCTTGACAAAACCACGTTCGCCCGGGCGGCGGACGCCTTGGTGCTCCTACATAATCAGAAAAAGCCAAGAGAGATATCATCGCCATTAATCTTTTTATTAGATGGCCATTAGTTTGTTTTAATTCGGCCGCTTTTGTGTGTGTGTTTTGACATCTAGATAAAAGTTGTCTCAGGGGAAGGTAAGGAACCAAGCTGTAAATTACGGGAAGTCTATTTTCTTGTAAGGATAGCAGTTTAGGTTCTGTAGCATATATAAATTCAGTGTTTGGCACTTTCCATAAGCATAAATATGGAACATTTCAGAAAACGGGCTCCGAGCGTACACATTTAGGTTTCTGTTTCATGGCTTGGGAAGTATTCTCGGGGGTTTTGCAAGAAGTGATAATACTCACCTAGCCGAACAAAAAATTTTATTGCAAGGGGGGTACACATCAACCGTTTTGGAGATACAGGATACTAATAATATGGTAGCTTTCCACAAAACACCCCGTATCTTGAAAAATCTACTGCGTATGATCGCTGTCAAGAGTTCATTTTATGTAGACCTTCATGGCCTTTACAATGACTGCTCAGTCAGTGAACTTAATATAAAAATTGTGAAAGCAGTACCGAAAGTAACGAAAGTGCCGAGTACCGATTTCAAAGCATGGAGTATGCTTCCCATGCAATGAATTGTTGTAGCTACCGAAAGAAAGGAAATGAAAGGAAAAGAAACTATTTTCCCATCACTACCCACAACGACTTCATAAACAAGAAAAGCAAATCCGGTCTTAAATAATACCTTCCTCTCATTTTCGAAAATTTTATGATGAGAAAGTGGAGATAAGATATTTCATGGCAATCTGAAGGAAGAAAATCATTTAAAATGTAAAGAAGAAGCCTTATTAGCTCAGCAAAACACAGAAGAAAAAGTTGCAAATGAGGTAGATGATTTCTGGCATCGCCACATATATATATGTATAGATGAAGTTCGATTAATAAGGCAGCACATAGGCATAACACTGTTCTGTTGACCAACCTAGTCGTGCTTTAAAATAATGATCGACTTTACTTCCACAAGCTCTGATTGGCGATTGGATCGTTTCTCCTTACCTAACCATATTTTGCTTCTTGACAAAACCACGTTCGCCCGGGCGGCGGGCGCCTTGGTGCTCCTACATAATCAGAAAAAGCCAAGAGAGATATCATCGCCATTAATCTTTTTATTAGATAGCCATTAGTTTGTTTTAATTCGGCCGCTTTTGTGTGTGTTTTTGACATCTAGATATAAGTTGTCTCAGGGGAAGGTAAGGAACCAAGCTGTAAATTACAGTCAGAACGTCGAACATATACCTACCAGAATTTTGCGAAACCACCAACACGGAAGCAGAAGACAAAAATTTAATTAATGAAATAAAGAATGTAGCAGCAATACCAATAAAGTTGGAAGAAAGAAAGCAATCGCCACCGGCAATAATGGACAATTAGAACCGCATAACACTGAAACAATACATATTAGATATAAAGAAATAATAATGTTGCATAATCTAAATAAATAAAAATGAATTGCTGTTCGTTGGTAATCGCATCACTTGAGAGCGGCTGGACCGATTTGGCAATTTTTTTCTTTTTATGCTCGTAATAGTCCGAATAAGGATTTTAGGGAAAGAAACATTGGAGTCGGTAATCGCTTCTTGGTATAGCCATACAAAACTTTGGTTTTTCACTATATATTTGGATCCTGTCTGAGAACGACGTGGAAAGCTCTAACTTTGTACACGGCTTTTTCATAAAAATTGCAAATACAAGTTCAAAAATAGACTAAATAGGGCTATCCCTTCTTGGTGTTGCCATACAAGATATTTGAATTTTCACTATATGCGTAATTCTTCCCTCGTTTTGTTCGTTATTGTGCTGGAAAAAATTTCTAGTGATTCCACGGTCAACACCAGCCGATGAGCTTAACGCATATTTGAAGTCGTCCGTTTTATGGAAACACGTCAAGGCATTCAAATTAAGTATCAACTTGCGTATCAAGTTGCAGAACAACCAATCTGGAGAAGTGTTTTCAAAACAATTCCTGGACATTGCCAATGGCAAAATCCCTGTTGACATTTCGACTGATTACGTTACATTCCCCGTCGATTATTTCCAGTTCACAGAATTACATACGACTGAATTCGAAGTTAAAAAAGTCATGTTTGGTTGAGTCAATATAGTACGGTTGCGAAAAATATTGATGTTGACGAATTGAATTTCAAGATTCAAAGTGAAATTGCTGGCGACGTGCAAATCGGTGAATTCCGTTACTAGCCCAGATGATGTCGTCAACTATCGAATCGAATTTTTAAACTAGCTGGAATTTCCCGGATTGCCGCCTCACAATCTCCAATTGAAAGTCGGGACGGTAATCGTAGTATTGCGAAATATGAACCAACCATGTCTTTCCGGGCTCTGGAGGTTATCCACAATATACACCCGGTGCAAATACATATCAAGCAGAAGGCGTCGACTACAGCGCTAAGGCTGCATCTTAACCTTGGCTGGCTTCATGGGGCAACAAGAGTTCCACATGAATTCGTTTATGAGTTCGTGCAGTCCGCCGCACCTGGCATTGACAGAGATAGTGACCACCTCCTCGAGCCCATGCTGGAAAGCAATTTTGAATATAGAATTCCATCCAGGGCAGAATGGGAATCACTTTCCGTGTTTCAACAATTGACAAACCCAATTTTAATATATACTGATGGTTCTAAGTCCGATGAAGGCACCGGAGCGGGAGTTTTCTGCGAGGAGCCTGAAATTAAGTTCTCCATGCACCTTGAAAATCACTCCACGGTTTTCCAGGTAGAAGTCAAGGCTATCCTTGAAGCGGGAAGACACCTCCTTAACTCAGACACTCAGAATAAGGAGATAGCCATCTGCTCAGACAGCCAAGCAGCTGTCAAAGCTTTGTCTAAACCCTTTATAACCTCCAAATTATTAATGGAGTGAAAAACCACCCTGAATTCCCTTTCTCGGAATAACAGGGTGATGGTGCCGGGGCACAGCAACATCAGCCGGAATGAAAGGGCAGACGAACTTGCTCGTCTTGGAGCAGCCTCAGAGGAACCTACCTCTACAGTCGGGATTGCACCAAAACACCTTGTCTCAATCATTTCAAGCTGGGCTGACCACCAACACAGTCGCCTTTGGTTGGAAGATCCCACGGGTAGGACAACAAAGGAACTGTGGGGTACACCAAACTCAAATCAAACGAATAAGCTCCTAAAACTCAACAAGAACTCTGGTGTCCATTCTCACTGGGCATTCCTCTCTCAGGGGCCACCTTCACAGGATGGGACTTGTTGATGATCCTATATGCAGGGGTTGCGGGGAGGAGTCCGAAACAGTGACCCAATTTCTATGTCACTGCCCGACACTCTCAGGAATACGTTACAGAATTCTTGGTTCAGACCTCCCGGAAGAGTTACATGATGCCGCCAAGGAGGGCTGGGAGCCAATACTGAAATTTATAAGAGCGTTCGGTTGGGACCTATGAGCGATCGCTCATGGGTCTGGAGGGTGAACAATGGGCCTTGATTTGGCCTTCGTTCGGCGGACCTGAAAGGGGCCCAAACCTCTTAAATCAATCAATCAACCATGGCTTTGAAATGACACCCGGCTTGTGATGAAGAAACTGACGTTATCGAAACAACAATTCTTAAAGGAAGGTACAAAGGGGACGACATTTTAATATCAAGCATTCCAATGATTCCGAACGCGATGTTATTGCACTTTAAACGCTTTCATTTTCTGGTGCGGAATGACAATAAACAAATCACAAGGGCAGTCGTTCAGTGTTAGCGGAATTAGCCTTGAAAATCCATGTCCCACGCGGCATACCATCGTCTCTTCCCGTGTTGGAACACCTTCAGATTTGTTTGTTTATGCGCCAAACAACAATCCAAAAAAGGTCGTATATCATAAAGCATTGCAATGAATATCCTCCTCATATTGAATATCCGTGGTCACAATCGTTAATAGATAAAATGTACACTCAGAAATACGTTTTTCTCTCATTTTTACTTTGTTTACAAATTTTTAATAGTTTTTCACAAATTCACAAAAATGATCACAAAGAAAGTTATTGAAATTTGAACAGGACAACGTCTGTCGGGTCAGCTAGTTTATTTATAAAAGTTTATAGTTATGAATTAGGTAACCCTTTAATTCTTATAACCATAGCGCAGCAAGTTTGATCAGAATTCTCTACATATATCGAACATTTGGGAAAAGTAAGTTGTTGAACTAGAACGTATTTACAAAATATGAAGAAAACTTTAAAATATTATAATTACTGAAAAGCATGCTTGTATAAATATGATGTCTATGTTTACATAAATTAAGTTTTTTTCTGAAAGACTTTTGAGTGATTTTTGACATAGATCTTAGTTCATTTTTTACAACAAGCTACATTCAAATTTTCCTTGACCTCAGGTGGTAAATTATTATAAAATATTGGTCGTATTATACTGGCATGTCTTTCTGTTACGGCTTTTGAACATCGCTTAATTGCCACAGGTAGGTAGGTAATATTACTTGTATAGGTGTCGAGCAATTTATGTCACAAGCTCGGAAATTTGACAGACTCAAGAAAATAAACTTTAGTAACGGAAAGCAGTAGATCTGCCGAGTGATCATTACATCGAAACCTCTAATAAGTTGCGCAGTTGCAATCTACTTTACCTTTCTTAAACATAATTTTATGATTTCAGTTTGCAAATGATAAAGTGGCATAATTGTTGCTGTAAATGTAAAGATCGTTTCCCATCCTATAATACCATATTGTAAAATGGACCGAACTGTAGGAAAGTAAACCATTCTCATAGAGCTAAAGTCGAGAATTCTACGGACCATTAATATTTGGTAAATAGCTCTCCTCAGCCTAGTGACAACAAGTATATGATTATCGCATTAAATGGCAGTATATTACTACTCCAAGTACTTTCATTTGTTCACCTTTTCAAGCACAAAGTTATCGACCAGTAAGGAAACATCTTCATTCAAATTAGTGGTGGCGTAAAATATTATATAGTTTGTATTATCAAGGTTTAGTGCTAACTTAAGTCTGCATAACCAAGCATAAATTAAATCTAATCCCCTGTTTGCATTTACAGATGCAGCTGACCAGGCATATCCTTTTAAATAGCAGCGCTGTCTCATCAACAAGGGCTACCACCTCTCCCCTTAAGCAAAATTCTCTAAATCTGCAGAGGTCAATTATGTAAATAAGAAAAGGGATAGCAACTAATTTAGTTCATTGCGGGACAGCACATCTTACGGTCAGCTTAGTGCTCAATGTATGTTCAATTTTCAGCCTGTATTCAATCAGCTAGGACAGAAAGAGTAATAGAAAATTATTCTCAATATCAATGTTATCAAGCATATAAAGAAGATGAAGTTTGTGGGCAATAGTATTTAAAGTTTTTTTTAGATCCACAAATAGAGCTTTTACTTTTTTATTTGTATCACTTGCAGAATTTATGGACCAGTCAGTTCATAAAGTACATCTGAAATGCTATATCCACTTTTGAGGCCGTAGGGTAGACCGGGGTTAGTTGACTATAGGGGTATGTATGTATGACAACGCAGCTGTTTGAATTTGACTGTGTATTCAGTCAAGTAACGCGCAATAGTATTCGAAGCTAGCGCACGTCGTTCGAGGAATTATAGAAATAGACGGAATTACAAGCGAGTAAAAATTTTGTTTCAAATTAAAATGTTGTTGTAGCTCACACGCTCATGATGTTGGGTTGCCTAATGATTTTTATTGAAAGTGTATGCATTGGGTAATGGTGTTCCCAACTTGATTTTCTTTTGATTGGAATAACTTTTTGTCGTTAGTGTACAAAAAAGAAAATGGCGCGTTGGGGCTAATTGACACGCAGCGTAGCGGGGTTAGATGACTCACGTCAACTAACCTCATGATTCGTTTTTATTTTGCTTATATTTATTAATGCTTTTCTTAGATTTAGAACGATGAGGACCTATAAAAGAAAAACGGAAAGATCAAACACACCTAAAGATGTGATGGAAACTGCCTGCAAAGGGATCATTTATGTCGAAAGAAGTATTCGAAGTACGGCGATCAAATATGGAATACCATATAAAACTTTACAGAGGTATGTCGTCAAAATGAATAGTGAAGTGGAGAAATATCCATTGATTGAAAAGTCTGCGCTGAAACTGGAACAAGTCGGGTATTTTAAAAACAGAAGAGTTTTCCGTGACGAAGAAGAGCAAATTTTGGCGGAATACACAAAGAAGGCAACTGACGTTTATTACGGAATGACACCACACGAGGTAAAAAAATTTGCATTTGAATTTGCTGTAGCCAACAGCAACAAAATACCAGACTCTTGGCAATCAAAAAAAATGGCAGGAGAAGATTGGCTAGGATATTTTTTGAGCCAAACACTACCTTGTCTATTAGATCGCCTCAAGCCACCAGTATGTCTCGTGCTACGTCTTTTAACAAGCATAACGTTAAACAATTTTTCCCAAATTTAAAAAAGGTGTACGACTGCTTGAATTTGACTCCCGCCGACATATGGAATGTCGACGAAACAAGTATTACCACTGTTCGCTCTCCGAACCGAGTCATAGCTCGCCGAGGGTTTAGGCATTTGGGAAAAATAACTTCGGATGAACGTGGCACATTAGTTACAGTCACAATGGCAGTGTCAGCAATCGGTAATTTCGTTCCACCCTTTTTCGTGTTTCCCCGTGTCAACTACAAAGACCTTTTCGTCCAAGGCGGGCACTTTATTAAATATGCTAGGCCAACTAAGGAAAGACCAATACTATTGCTACTGGATAACCATGATTCGCATTTATCCATCGCTGCACTTGACTACTTTAAAGATAATGGCGTGACAGTTCTTTCTTTCCCACCTCATTGCAGCCACAAACTGCAACTACTTGACCGATCCGTATGGAAATGCGTTATTTTATAGCTGCAAAAATTGCGATTCAGATGACGATGAAAACTAGTTTTAAATCTTATTTTATAGACTTTATTAATGATATCTAATATGTGTAAGTGAAACTTAATTTTTTTTTTTTTATTCAATGGATTACGTTAAGAATGGTAAATTTTCTTTTTTTGGTAATAAACGATTATCTTTTGAATATGTCGTTTTTTTACATGCTTATTACTTTCTTAAATTGATATAGTCAAATAACCCCGTCCAATGAGTCAATCAACCCAAGGCTTGGGGCATATAAACTCACGAGGAAGCTTTTTTGAAAAAGGCAAATAATACTTGAAAACCTTATAGTGAATAAAATAAAAGGAACTATTAAGAAACCCATTGAAGTAGTCACAACGAAAACGTATTTATTATGCCTAAAAACTTTACAGTAACATTCTTATAAAACTAATTATGAAAAATGAGTTTACTAGCCCCGGTCTGCCCTACTGATTTTTTGAAATAATATTACTAACTTCAAGCTGAGACTATTTTTAAGTAATACATTTTTCAAATATCTTAGCTATGTTAGTTTATAGTGAGGTTGGTCTATAATTGCTAGGGATGTTTTTGTCGTTACTTTCATAGACATAAGTGACAATACCACATTTACATAAGCTTATTAGGAAAAATTCCTAGTTCGATTGCTAAATTTAAAAACCTTTAACATAGCACGTATAATATGTGAATTAACTTATTAAAGGATAGGATCCTTTTGGCGAATGAACTTTTGTGATCTTCCATGATCCACAAGTATTGATGTATTAAATGAAGCTGCATCCTTTTCTGAAATTATTTGATGCTTTCTTTTTCGGTCGACTCCTGTTTTGTTTCTCTAAAGAATCGTCGGAGTTAGAATTTTCCCAACGTGGAGAAAGCTTTCACAGTTCTTTACGCCCACAACTCTTAGGAGATTTTATTATGATATTTTTCCTACAATTCTTCAACAGATACGTCGTGTTTCTCAAGGAAGTAAACTTCGTTTCAGCCAGCTGATAAAATGATATATTTTCTTATATCTCATTTTTCGTTTATGTTAGTGTTATCAGGAATGTGCATGTTTGAAATGGACCAGGAGGTGCTATGGATGGCAATAAATTAAAAAACCGTATTCTTTACTTTTGTTGTGTTTCATATCCCACCCCAAGCATCTTACAAATTATATAACTCCGTTTTTTTTCCAGCATGACTGATAAAATATTACAGATTCCTACTAACTGAATAGTAATCTTCTTGGGGGATTGCAACTTACCACATATTAATTGGGCTTCTGAAGCGCATGACAATTGTATGCATCCCTCTACAGCGTATAGTTTTTTCCTGATATTCGCTTCTCAATAATATGGAATTATGTAACCTAAAGCAATTTAATAATAAATCTAATATAAACAATAGGCTTCTAGTTTGGACAAACATTTTGCATTCAAAAGTGAGCATCACTTCATCCTGATGTACACCATCTAAGATAGACTCCCATCATCCTCCGCTCGAATTGTATTAGACTTGGCAGATTCAAGAAATGCTCGTAAATTCTACGAAGCAATTAATAGTGGAATATAGTTGTTTATCCCCGAAGTAAGTAAACGCAATTACAGTCATTTGCCGAAATGGCATAGCTGCCAACTGATTAAAGTCCTTAAATCAAAAGATAAATATAGACGACTATACAAAAAAAGTCCCCACTCTGAGATTTATAAGACTTTCTATTATTTGAGGAAGATATCAAGATCCTTGATTATTCAATATTATCATCATTCAGAACATTCACTAAACCACAACCCTAAGGCATTTTTGGCTTTCAGTAAAAACCTAAATAGATCGAATACGTGTCCTAAAGAATTAACATTTAATGATGATACATCGTCATCTCCCCACTTATATTTGACATGTTTTCCGCGCACTTTACATCTCAGGACGCTTCTACTATGAATATAATGCTAACCTCTATCCCTTCAGAATCATCTCTTAATATAATAAGCAGTCTTGATTGTGATAAAAATCCGGGACCAGACGGGACTACAAATATTATTTTTAAAAGATGCGGACAAGGTCTTACGGAGCCACTTAGTTATATATTTAATGTTTTAATCACTAATAAGATTAACCCATTAGCTCTTAAAAATTGCTTCGTTATGCCTATTTTTAAATCTGATGACTCTAAACTCGTTATTAAGTATACACCCATTTCCATCTCTAACGCACTTGCACTTATTTTTGAAACAGTCGTTAACTATCAGCTTCTATTCCAAATAACACCATTTATATCTAAAGAACAGCATCGATGTTTTACCAGGGCGATCTACGATCACCAACTTATCTCTATTCACAGACAAAATCGCGTCCGCACTCGACGAAAATACACAAATAGATTCTATCCACACTAATGTTACCAAAGCAGTTGGCAAGATTAGTCACAAACGCTGCCTTTCAAAGATGGCGCTAATGGGCTTTGAAACAGATACCATATCTTAGTTCCACTCCTATTTAATCAACAGCGATAATATCGATGTATTTAATGGCCATCAATCCTTATCATTTAAACAAATTTATGAAGTTACCCAAGGTACAATACATGGACCATTATTTTTTTTATGAAAATTAATAACGTGATGGATTGTTTTCACCTTCGACAGGATATGCTACGGCTGAAAAAGTGATGCCATGAAAAATGAATTGAAATCAACGTAAGCAAATGTAAACGTATTTCATTTCATCGTTAAAAAGACGCCATACTCTTTGACTACACCATTCACGACACTACTCTCTTTCGTGCTAATGATATAACAGATTTGGCTGTAGTCTTTGACCGAAAGCTCCTTTTTATTCCATACATAAACTTTATTACTTCCAGATCATTTCGTTTATTATGCTTTATCTTTCGCACTTGCACATCATTCAGGTCAGCACCCTCTTCTAAGAAGGAGCCTTCTCGAATATGCTAGTCAGGTGTGGAATACTTTTCACTCCTCTTTCAGTGCACAAAGTGAGTCTGCCCAGCAAATATTCGCCAGAGTTCTGTTATTCAGATTGGAGAATACCACCCTAGAATATCATGAAAGATTAGCAAATTATAACTTAATGATACTGGAAAATCGTAGAATCTACTTGGATAACATATTTCTTTATAACATCTTAAATGATCACGTATACTCTCATGCATTCGTACCTTATATTTATTTAAATGTCCCTTCGCGTAACTCGGGATTCCAGTCCCTCTTCACGCTACTCACTTACAGAACTAACATCAAAGAAAGGTTACCTATCTATATAATTACTAAATCATTCAATACAAGATTTAATATCTATAATATCTGCATTGGCAGCATTGCTGGCTTCCGCTTTTTATGACTTTTAGTGTTAAAATCTTTTTGCTTCTCTTATATTCTAGTATTAAGTTCACACATGTAATTTTCATGCATGCCCTTTAGATTTAGTTTAAGTATTTTTGGTACTTTTCGTTTTTAAATTTTCTTTCTATTATTTTGCTCCTAATTTTACTTCTTAAGCCATAATTAATTTTTTGTAGTTATATCTTAACATTATTTTAACTTTTCGCTTTATAACATTCTTTAATTTCTTTTTTTTTTATGCAAATTTATTAACTCGCTCAATTGTATGTAAGATAGTATCTTATTGGAAAACCTTCTATTTACTATCTTTATAAGTTTCAAGTTAAATAATTCAATAAATATCCACGTCTCTTTGTGTATCATATTTATGGTAAAAATAATTAGATTATAAGAAATGAGAATCCAACGAAAAGATCACCATACTGATTATTGACTGTGCTTATGTCTTGTTTACTAACGACGTACTTGGGAACAATTTGTGCATCCATGTCACCCCTCAAAAGGACGATACCTCCTTGGATGGAATTGAATACTACGTTCAGGAGTGCATGCATCTCCTTCTTATTTATGATCACAACACTGAATAACGGTAAAATTTCTCATTATCATTTATAACCCACTTGGATACTGGGAATCAGGTTATAACACTAGACCTGACTTCCTTGGGGAGTTTTATTGTGCAGCAGGAATTGTATTGCAATTATTGTCATGGCCTTACCGAAAAGGATGGGAGGAAAATGAATATGCAGCAATTAAGACATTGCAAGACTTAGATTAGGTCTCTATTTATTGGCACAGTTAAACCGACTACATAATAGTGTTTTCCCTAATTACCGTTCTTCAGTATTAAACTCACAGCTGAAGCGATAATAAAAATTTTTGGAGGAGTGCGCTTACCAAATAGGCTATAGAAATCTCTTGTTGCATAAGTACTCTTCAGCATCATACCATTTATTTCTGTAAGTCCCATAACTGTTGGCTTAGTTTATATCTGTAAGGACTTGATTAAGAAGTTGGTTACTCACCCTTCATTGTCCGAGTCTTATCACTACAGAAAACGCAGAGGAGAAGGTCGCTAGCTCTTAGATCTAGGAGACGAAGGCGCTCGTCGTTCATTAAGATAACTTTAAGACGTGGTTACGAGAGTCTGCCACGGGAAGTCAGCAATGGTTCCCATACAGGGAAACTTTCATATGGAGAAGAATCAAATAAGGACTGACCACAAAATAAGCAAATTTTAGGGTATAGCTCGAAATGAATATTCATCTATCAATTTACCAACTTTTGTAATCGAACAACAACAGCGGAAAGACTAACATAAAATGTAAGTTTATCCCTCCATAAATAATAATAATAGTAACATGGTTTCTGAGCTTAAACGGGGATAACGTATCTATCCCGTTTTAAAACGAATTCTTTTCGAATCTCACTAATCTCTATAATTTTTTTTTTCTTATCAGATCACATCCTTAATGTGGGAGAAGACTGTTATTCTAATTATGTACACTATAGAAAGCCCAAAAGAGAAAATAGAAACGTTAATTTTCCGGCTGCAATTCAAAGTAAACCTAGCAACTGAAACAGTATGGCCGGTTTTCAGTTTGACTGAGAATCTCACAAAATAAATAAAAAATGCCGACTGTCAAGTTTAATTAGCATCAAACACATAATCATGTAAAAGGACCTAAATCGCAATCTTGCCCCTATCATCCTATAAAGGGAACCGGAAATTTCCCGTTTTTAGAAGTACAAAACTCTCCCATTCTTAAACGGTAGTTACACCAAGGGAGTGTTTGATTTTTAATTTACCGGATGCATACTGAGGACGATTTATCTATGGGAGAGCTATTCGGGTTATATCAGACAAATATTCACCCAACGATTAATATTTCAGTATGGAAAGCCCAAGCCAGGAATATCAAGAGGTCTCATTAAGGACGTTCATCATGTCTTCATTGCATTCCTTTGTTTAATATTCAGCTATGGAAACTAAAGATTAACATTCTTACCTTACTGTTCCTTGATGTTATTCCTGTCTTTTGCAGATAATCCTTTTATATAAAATGATCCATACGGAGTTGTCGTATATACCGCACTCTTTACCCCCGCATAGATTCAAAGTTGACTATCCTCAACTGGAATTCCACATCTGTCTTTCGCATCACACGATGTTACTCCATAATACTTTCACCTCATTAGAAAATCATACGAATAGCTTGAGGGTAGACCAATTTGGATTCCTTCTCTGGATAGGGATAGATATGGGCAGGAATTGCAAAAACCTCGAAAAGGAAAAAATGGCAAGTTCTTGCAGTTAATTATTTACCGATTGTAACTTAGCTGCTGCTGGGCAATTGCAGGAATGCGCGCTACCGCTCTACATTATATCCTTGATCTTTATAGAGGTAAACCAAGTTTGAGCAAATATAGTTACACTGCATACATACTACCTACTCGTATATACGAACCGGATTCTACTTATTTCATTTAATTTCAAAACATGCTGAATGGGTAATCGTGTACGCTTTCTCACTAAATTGTCATAATGAGCTACAGAGTAGCCGTCCTACAGGATAATGCCGCAAAACTTAATGGATCCTCCTGCAAAATCGATAGATGTCAATCAATTATTTAGACTGCCATTTCGGGGTAAATAATGAATGCATTTAGGCGAAAATATTCAGCTCAGAGGTATACCTACACTAATTACAAAGAAAAAAAAACCGCTCGGCTGTGAGATGGCTTCAATTTTGTCCTTAATTATTCTAACCT
>OZ005744.1:136928635-137190951 GCA_963930735.1 Dioctria linearis | reverse complement strand
CAGTTTTGAATCATTCAAAACTTAACAAGACCGTGTCAAATCATCAATAAAATACAACTATGAAATACATGTCTTCATCATCTTATACCCCAGAGATTCCCGTCTCTAGACCCTTAAATTCCCTTGTGTTATAACGAATATGAAGAATATAATAAAATTAAACTAAAAATTATATAAACTCATGAAAAATTCAAGATCCATTTTTAAGGCATATATATGAGGCCTTTTTCGGAGATCTCTCCATAACAATTTCCAGTTAAAAGCATAAAACCAGCCGTATTCGATTTGTCCATCTCCGTACGCGCGTACCTTTGCCCATATCCTGTTATAATGGATTGCATCCTGGCGATCGTGTTAATTCAAATCGGGAAATAAATTTTGTATCAAAATTTTAAGAGGATTAAAAGAGATGCAAAACAATTTTATCCAGTTCAATGCTAGTACAAGAAGTCTCTTCGGCCCACTATGCTTTTAGGGCTCGTAATGACTTTATGGGTTAATCGTGTATGAATACGTATCTGTGTCGGAAAATTTTATGAACATTATATAATTATGATTTTGGTAGCAAATGCTTCCCCTTGCTTCTTTTAAATTATGTTTTTCGGCAGTATTCGCCAAATTATTTTAATAGATTTTTATAATGATTTAAATTATACAATTCAGTCGAAGCTTTGAAAATATCCCGAAATATGTATATTGTGCTCCGGCAAAATGATTATACACAATTTCATACACTTTACTAGCATTACGGTCTCAGTTTTAATGAGTTATGTGTTATAATTATATTTTGCTTATCAAATATAAAGCATACTTTTTCTGTGTAAATCTACAATTTTGCATAATTTTGTGCATATGTTCAAAATATGTAAAATGCATTCTTGATTTTACGCCACCAATTTAAATTTATTCATAATAGTTCTTGAACAGAATAGTTGAAGACAATGTTTCATTGGCAAATCAGTGAATTTGAGTAAATTTTAGCATTTCAAGTGGAAGAATTTTATAAGATTGTTATAGAAAGAAAGGGAGTTTGGGAACCTACACTTGATTCTTCGAGGGACTTGAGCCCTATTTGTTTTTGTTTTAAACAATGGAGAAATGACTTATCTTTTTACTGGCAATATGTGGATGCGCTAGATTTCACTAAGCGACGATAACAAGTAACATATTGAATTAAATTTTGAAGTGAATGTGGCACTTTTGGGTATTTTTGTACGGTTAAAACTTAAAAGATAGTATGTTTTGATACGCAAAGTAATAGTTCCTGGAACTATGAAATGTTATGCAAAGATTGTCGTACCATATGCATATATAATAAGCTAATGTGAAATTCTTTATTTTTTAAGAACATTACGCTTGTAGCACGTTCATAACGGAACAGTTTCTGTAGAACCGTTCCAAGCTACATATACTAATAATACCTTTGGTGGGTTATATTAGTGTAGCGGTATGTTAAATTAAGAACGAGTAGAAATATATTTATATTCGATTTAATGAAAAAATACAATTTTAGTATGTCTTAAGCACTCCACTTTACAGTTGGGCAATTATCTATACGGTAAATGTAACAGATATTTCTATGAATATGTAATTCAACTATTAACACAGTTACAAAAATATAAAGCAAAATAAAGAACAATCCGCAGGTATATCTCAGCTAACTCAAACTGAGCACCGTAGGAATAACTGGTTCCGTACAGGCAACGGTAAATTATTAATAATTTCACTTGAAACTATTGGTAAACTAATTAATTCTAACAGGAATCCATTTACTTGGAGAAAAATTGAAAAACTCAACTCGAGAAAAATGTTACCACGATCCGAACTGCATGAACTTGAAACATTTAAGAGAGACAGATCCAAATTTTTTAGAGAAACAAATTTTTATTGACCTATATTACATGACGTACTAAATTACTGTTAAAGTTATTCTAAAGTGGCTTATAATTAGCCAGAGACCTTAATGGCAGAAACACATTCAAGCCTCGAGGCTTCCTCGTGGTGTAGTCAAAATTTCCAACACGGTTTTGTAAATGAGTCAACATAAAGCCAAGCCTAGCAGCTAGCCTTGCTAGCTTTGCTCAATGTTGGAAATTTGTCTCTCTCAGGCCTACTTCTGTCAACAGATACATATACTATCAAACAAAATTACAATCACAGCACCGTGCCCGGTAGTATCCTTTTGCTTTCAATTCTCTGAAGCAAGCCTTGCGGCGAGCTGTGCGGAAGCCTGAGAGAGGCCAGTCCTGAGGCTTGCTTGGATGTGTTTCTGCCTTATGCTCTTTACCCAAATTTCTACTTGTAATTATCAGCTTAGTTGCCTGTGAGAAAATTTTATATAAAATCTTTAGTAAATTTAGCTATGAGCTATGAGGAAAAATCCATCAAGAAAACTCATAAGGCCTGTCTTAAAACTAAGGGGAAGGTTCTTAAATTAATTTATCCTAGGGACTTAAAAGTAAGTAATATCATCTTGAGTAATTTAATTCTACCTTAGCTACCTGCTTATATGGCAGTTTATGTTAGTTAAACCTGATTGGGTATATGCACCTTTATTTAGTTGATATTTAATAGGAAAAAAGAAATATATAGAAATATTGGTTTTACTGTAAGGATATTTTAATCCACTTGTATTTATTTTACTAAGGATTAGATGGCATCTTTAAGTTATGCAAGTACCAAAAAGCCTTACGCGGTTTTATTGGGTGATATTATAAACCAGATATGACCGATTAGGATTGTTGAGTCTATGATAGTAGATTAGCTCATTTTCGTCGTTATGAAAAGAGTTCAGGTTACTAAGATTCGGAATGACGTATTGTATTTGATAACGGTTATGGGCGGATAGTGAACACGTTAAGAGAGAGGATTACAGTGATTCCATGAATTTTTATAAACGCTCAGTGAATTTTACTGATACATACATATAATACTAGACAATAAAGAAGTCGCATTACTGGAAAAAGGTAGAATGTACACTCCTGTACATAATGTAAAGAAAAAAAGATCTTGAATATTTAGCTCTAGAAACTGAAATTGCTATCAGTAAAATACCGATTAACAAAGGCATCAGGTTACTCAGGGAAGAATGTGCTAAATGTGACAATGACGTGAACGTAGAAGAGTTAAATACAGCTAGAAATCTGCAAAGAAAAACTAAAAATAATAATCTTATAGTTATACAGGGTGTTCCGTAAATGTCTTTAATCCTTTAAGGGGATGAAAGTAGATGCCATTTGGGTCAAAAAAGTCTAGATACTTTTATATCGAACTCCGCTTGGTTTTCGAGTAAATCACTAATATCGATTTTGGAGATTTTGCATACCTTTTCAGAGTAATTTCGTTATAAGTTCTATTGTAATTAATGGATTAAGACGTTCAAGCCTTTATTTAAAAGAACACATATTGGCCTTTCTGAGAATGCATAATTAGTTATAATTGTGCCCTCAGTTATTTAAAAAAAAAAAAAGTTTTCTCTAGAATTTTTTAGTTCACCAAAATTTTTGTCGCGCTTCAGTGTACATTTATTCGAAATATCACCATTGCACGAAGTTGGCAAAACTATGAAAAAATTTGGTGAAATAAAAAATTCTAGAGAAAACTGTTTTTTTTTTTTTTGAAGTAATTGAAGGCACAATTATAACTTGTTACACAATATGTGTTCTTTTAAATGAAGGCTCGAACGTCTTAATCCATTAATTACAATAGAACTTATAACGAAATTACTCTGAAGTGGTATGCAAAATCTCGAAAATCGATATTATCGATTTACTCGAAAACCCAGCGGAGTTCGATATAAAAGTATCTAGACATTAATGACTTTCACTGAAATTTTGTATAGAAGTTTAAAATTACATTAGCTAATAAATTCTGAGTGAGCATTTAGACAGCTTAACACTTCGTTCCCGCCGATATCGTTGTTACCTTAAACCGAAGCAACGAGTACCCTGTTATTCCGGGAGTGGGAATTCGGGGTGGTTTTATACCACAAAACCAGTTCGGAGGTTTCAAAGGGTTTGGCAAGGCTTTGCCAGCTTATTTGATTCCGAGCTGGTGGCAATCTGGTTATTCTCAGTAACTGAGTTGAGCAGATAACTTAACCCTTCTAGGCTGGTCCTGACTACGGCCTAGAAAACCGTTACATAATTTACGAGTTGTATGGTGATTTTCATGTGAGACTCCTGGCGAAAACGCCTGCTTCGGTGTTTTATTCCGATTTGGAGCCGTCTGTGTAAATTATAGGCTTCGTCAGTGGTGGATGCACCCGATGTGCTTCCTATACGGCGCTAGATGGAATTCGCGATTTAAGATTGCTTTTCAGCATAGTCTTGAGGAGGTGGTCGCTGTCCCTGTCAATGTCAGGTGCAGACTGAATAAACTCAAAGATGGATTCTAGTGGAATTCTTGTTCCAGTGTGAACTCAGCTCTGATTGAGATGCAGTATCCGCGCTGCAATTGCGTCCCCCTTTTTTATGTGTACTTGCACGGGGTGTACATATATTGAGACCGATGAGTGAGGATATTGAAAAGCCCGACTGCCGCTTAATTTGAGAGTTACAGTTACACTGAGCATGCAAAGTTTTTGAACTTTTTTCAATATCTTACGATGATTGCAAAAATTCATTGCTTTCCAACACACCACAGACCGTAGATTATCATGGGTCGGACGACACACTTTTATCTTACGATGAGTGCTTATAGGTACTCACTGCGTCACTGATTAACAAATCTTGCTGTCCCGAATCTTACCTTGACCTCACTTACGGCTATTATGCGGTTAGGATGATTGACGAATCTTCACTTATATGTAAGGCAGCTAGATGGTGGAATTAAGGATTATCAATCGAGTTCATTGAATACAACTTCTGCAATATGTTGTGCAGACAATTAAGTGTCGACATCAATGGCCGACAATGAGTTAAACTGCTGTAAGAATCTGCAATCTTGATCGTTCCCGCTAATTGACATTAACTCGTTTGAGGTAGATAGGAGGATCTCCTGTACAGACAATTAAATTGGACTTGTACCGACTGTCCCGATGACAGTTTGTGGCTAGCATTTCAACTAATCTCTTGTACCAACTAATATGTAGGATTGTACCTTAGCACGTTGCAAGGGTTTAAAGGTACTATTCAGACGGGTTGCCTCTTAGGTATTCACGTAGTTGTAGCGCGGTCTTATTGACCCTATGACAATACGACCTGGAGTCCCGTCGCTTCTCAGACTAGTGAAGTCAAATTTCTGACTGAACCATGGAGACTAACGACTTGATAAGTGACTGAAAAATAATGCTCGTTATGCACATATATCATAGATAATTAGCACGGAATGGTGTTTTCAACTCGGAAACTATCACGGTATGATGCCCTTACAGTGGTATAATCGTCCATATCCATTTATATGCGTAAGCACTGGACTGCTGTGATTATTCACTAATCGAAATAAAATTAAAAGTGGTAGTAAAAATAATGCTATACTTTTACCTTTTCAGTAGGAACGATGAGGTTGTTTTACGTCACAGAGCGCTGCCTCAGTTATAGTTCTTGCTTACTAAATGCTCTAGGGGATGCTACCCCGAAGTGCGAGTCCCGTCCTGTCTTGAGCCGCTTCTCAAATAATAAGGGGCATATGGCACGGCAATTATTAAAAAGCTTTTGTTGTTCCGTCTCAATTGATTAAGCTATGTACTTTCCACTTGCATATGTATATTTTTTGTTGTACTTTTTATCCTACACAAAGGTGTGCTGTCAGAAGACTAATAATACTTTCATTTTTCTTTTTTTCTACAAACGTTATACAAATCATCGTCTGCCTAGCTACGGCCTTCTACGTTCGACAAACGAACGTAACGCGGTTTACGCGGTGTGTGACACAGAAACGTCGACACATACTTATTATGGACCATCCTTTACTTTCTCCGATATCTGGCTTTTTATTAAGAAAATGAATAAACCTGCCGTCTATTGGCTCCATGCGCTTATAGCTAAAATATATATAGCAATTTATATCGACAATCATCATAAGGTATTGGAGAAGGATTTATCCTGAAACAAATGTTTCACACGAATCCATCCTTGAACTTGAGCAGTCGATTGTACATGACATCAAGAGGGACGGAGCCCAGCTCCTCCAAACCATGCGAAAATGCAACAAACCCGTTGCGGACAGAATGGGAATCATACTCTGGGCTACAACCTTTTTATTAGCCTATTCTGAGGCTAATCATAAAAGAAGGGGGCACGTGCCGATTAAGTGGGACATATTCTGAAAGTCAGGGTATTTTTATGGCAGAATTGATAACACTTTTTCTTCAATATTCACGAGCCTTTTATTTACATTATAAAATAATAATATAAACCAATAATATTCAAACTAAGTAAGCGAAATCCAAAATAATACATATAGCAAATTAAATAACCGGCCAAGTGCGAGTCGGACTCACGTACGAAGGGTTCCGAACCATCGTACAAAATTTAACACTATGCACTTTTTGTTTATTATTTCAAATGAGAGCAGGCGTCATGTGAAAAAATAATGCTGTCATTTGAAAAAAAAAAATTTTACTTATGATACTTCTAATGAATGAGAGTACGACGAGGAAAAACGCAGAAAAATTCACGTTTCTTGTATGGGAGCCCCATTAATTTTTAATTTAATTTTATTTTTATTATTTGTTGTTATAGCGGCAATAGAAATAAACACTCTATGATAATTTCAAGTGTGTACCTATTACGGTTCATGATATACAACTTGGTGACGGACGGACAGATAAGTCTTAGTAATAGGGTTGCCGTTGTTACGCTTTGGGTATACGGAACCCTAAATATGAAAATAAAGACAAAAAAAAATTATACATAAATTCCAAAAATGATAAAGAGCAAAAGAGAAAAAATAAAAGAAAACGAATACAAATGATAATTCGACTTGTGAAAAAATGTGCAGTGCTTCTTGTGTGGGCGCAAGAAATGAGATATACAGCACGGCGCTGTTAAAATGACGCGGGAATGTAACATAATGTCACATTTATACACATCATGTCGTTCAGGCGACCGAAGCATTGTCATTTCCCCAGTACATTGGTGTGCACATTTTTACGCTACGGTCTGGTAGCGTAGTGTATCGGTGCGCTTAGTAGTGTTGACGTTCAGCATAGTTTTATTCTTAAAGAACTATTAAAATTGACATTCCGAATCGATGTGCATACCAACCGTTCACACATTTGTTGGCGTTGTAAATGTTGGTCTAACGAATTGGTCGATCCTGCATTTGGTCCTATAAGCTCGGATCGACTATAACATTTTTTGGTGGTCACTACTTGCTTCTCATGGCTTGAAGAACATGATGCTTTAGGCCGTTGCTGATTTTTGTGAATCTGTTTACCCTTTTCTTTTACACCGCAGATTTTATCGACATAACATATCTTATTTTTCTGCACAATGGCAAGTGGCAATTAGAAGGCGTTTTCTGTGAACACCCTCCTGTGGAAATGGACATAGACAGTGAAAAGGTGGATTTCAAGACCATGCTGCGAAGCTATCTTTTCAAATAAGATACTGAGAATGAACTGGTTGCTGTATGCTCGTGATCATGCAAGGAAATCTAGTCTTAAATATAGTCCGACTGCCATTTGTTTGTGTGTAAAATTACCCCACGGGTACAACTTCGAATGAACTTCTTTCATTCATTCATTTTAATTACTTATAAAATTGTACTCAATATCCATAATCTTAACTGTGTGAGAAACCTACCCGAACGTCAACTTGAACTTAACAATCCAACCCTGAGAACCCAGTGTTAATTCCTACTAGACACTTAGTTCTTAAGGGTTACCGACATGGGATATGACTTGTATGCAGAGGATGAGAAGCAGAGACAATACCGATGACTGGCTTTCTGTGTCACTATCCGAATATATCTGATAGGTGATGCAGAGTCCTTACCTGACACCTCCTAAATTAATTGCATAAAGCTGGAAGAGTGGCTAAAGGCCAATCTAATCTAGCGTTCGGCTGTAATTTTCAAGTCTTGTAGTGGTCTAAGCTCTAAGGAAAATTACGATTTTCGACCTATTTGAAATCCTTCCACAGATCTACAATTAAAACCAGACTCAACAACTTCCCAAGTAGTGTGCGAATATATAGTGAAATTAAGAACTTTTTATGACATCATCAAGATATTTGTTTTTTTTACCCATTTACTATTTTCCTCAAATTGTGATGTTGGCATAAAATTTTAGCACTGTAGCTTACCGTGCTCTCAAGTTATCATGTGGACAGACAGACAAACGAACGAACGGAGGAACAGACATAAAAAATTGTTTCTCGATACTTATTAATTTTTTGTACCATGATTATTTCTATGCATTACAAATATACATATATGAATAATTTATTATTATTTATCTAGGGTATAAGAAACCTCCAATCAGATTACAAATCAGAAATTTAATCGCCATTAGTTTCTTTGCCAGCTTTGTAAATCAAATCCATTCCCTTCGAGAGTATTCAACACCGAGTGATTGAATTCACCTTATTCGACCAGACAAAACAACCAGACGTATATTAGTCAAAGCGAGTCTGGAGCATTTGCACATTTTCACACTTGTTATATAGAAAAAAAAGAAAAAGGGGAAAATAAATCCCTGAAATTTCTTCAACTGATGCAGATAATGTAAAACTTTTCCAGACAGAATCAAATTCCTGTGCTGCTTTCAAAACAGTTAAAAAGGAGCACGAAAAGCCGCGTAACAACTTTTCATGATGAAATGTTGTTAAAAAAAACATTTATATAAATTAATTTTTTTTTTCTGTGAAATGGTTTCTCCTTATCATATGACCGTAGCACTAAAGAATAAAAATAAGAAGAAGAAAGAGCATTTTCAACCATATGCAGACAAAGTTTTCATATTTTCCTCATCAGCTCTTGTATATCTGAGGACTTTTTTTTCTGGTGGTATGTCCTCCGCATTCCCTTGTGGTTAAAGTATGCAAATTATATGTTGCCCCAGGGACGAATGGACGTCCTTTTCATAAAGAAAAGTTATCTTTCGATGTGGTTGGTTTCTGTATGCTATTAGTACCCATGGTGTCATTTTAGTTAGCTTCAGCTAACCAAGCAAACAGCCAACACCTACTGACAGTACCTACGAATTTACAACACAAGTCCGTTAGGATGGGGTTTCAACAATCTGAATACAGATTGAGGTATTCTCTGCGGTGTGGACGTCGACGACTATGACGACTCAACTGCTCGTTAAGTTGAATTCAGCTTGATCATTCCACAACCTCAACCCGCAGCTACAGTTATCCACTAACCCCTCAGAACTAACAAAAATATAACTTGTTCTACAAATTACAGCGGTTGTACTATGCTTTATCAAATTTTCCTTCACAACAATAACGCTGGACGGGAAAAAACAAAAATAATAATTTTGAAAAGGATATGGAAATTACGCTGGGAAATGTATTCAGTGAGCTGAAACCCTTAAAGCATAAATAAGAGAAGATCGACGTTAAAGGCATACGAACCGGGACATTTCATCGGAATATTAGGTAATAGGCTATGCGAATTTAAATAATTTCTGTTTATCCTTTTTTTTAATTAAATAACCTTAATTTGTTCACATAAATTAGATTTCTTGCATAAAATTATTAAGTAGACTGTATAGCGCCTCCACATATCTTAAGAAATTCTCCTTTTTCCTCCCTTCTTATGCTGGGGGTAGTTTACCACTTAGGCCCGGAATTGTTACGGGGACCTCGGAACGTGTTAATATTGTATCTCATGTTACCAAACACTTTTCATCGGGATACAGTTTTATAATGGAAATGAGGATTTAATAGTGCACGTTACCGAAAGCAAAGCCCAGCCAATCGTATGAGCCCAAAATGTTATGATATTAACACACAAACTCTTCCATGTTCCTACTTTGTTTAAGGTGAAATCTGTAATGTAACTGCAATTGCCCTGATTAGTTACTGTGTCATTAAGACTGTGTATTTTGCTTTCCTTCAGAATGGTTTATATTATAATAATAACTAAAATATTTTTTTCTGGCCAAGGTATACCAGATTTACAATCTCTTTTTACGTACTACACAAAAAGGGTGGTGGTAGACTGTATATGTTCTATAATAATTTGCGAAATAGGATTAAACAATACAAAAGTATAATAACATATTGGGTGGAAGCCCGTTCCACACACGAATGCCTTGGATTTTATAAGAGTATGACTTATTTATGAAAACAAGGTGCTCACTAGTTTTGAGTTCAGAGAAGAACCCAGTAGTCGCAACCGAAACATGGGCAAACCTCTGAAGCTCGATCAATGCTTTTACTAGTTTTAAGCGTGTACTACAAGATGAGATCGTCGCAGAAAGCTGCAATCTACATAGCCCACTATAAATCTTGCAAAGCTTCATAAGTACATTGTCGCAACATTTTACAGCAATACCAGGGTTGTTAGCCCTACTTGACCTAGATATTGGAAACCATTTAAAAAGTCGATGAGAGTGCCCGGGTAACAGATCTGAATTCCAGCGGGAGTCTATCGGAACTCATTTCCCCTCCTAATACTGAAACATGCAGAATTCAAGTGGAACAATTCCGGAATTCCGGATTCCGAAATTTTAAATTGCAGAGGCACTGCTGGAGTACTGAATTTAAAATCTAATAAGTACTGAATTTAAAATCTATTCAGTACTAAACTTAGAATGCATTCAGTACTGAATTTAAAAACAATTCTCTACTGATTTTCAAAACTCTATTCTGCTCGAATGTAATTAAATATTAAGTACTTAAACGTTACTGAATGTTAATATCGGTATAGTACTGAAAATAATAATTGAATTAAAAAAATATTTTTTTTTTAATTTATTCAACTAACACAACTTTTTTTTCCCCAATTACGGTTCTCGTATGCAACCTAGTAAACGCAACTGCAGGAAAGAATGTATTTGTTCACATTATTTTTAAATTACAAATCTACTTGCAGGATTGAACCCAGAACCGTGAGCGCGGAAGTCCATTTTCTAAGCCATTGTGCTATTTCCTACCTTACAACAGATACCGAAAAAAGCCTATATGTATACATGAACAAATTCATATTACGGTAAAAAATCAAATACTGAAGTAGTACTGATAAATATGATATTTTTTTTTTTTTTTTTATATATATTATTAAGCCAAGCTCGGGGGATACCCTATGATGCAAAGCACAGCATGGCAGGAAGGAGATAGGGAAAGGATTAGGGGATATGAGGAAAGTGGCGGAGGTGCCGATGTATGTCGCCCTTAAACTTCCGCAGATTGTATGCCGGAGGAAAAACAGAAGATGGTAAGCTGTTCCACATTCGCACTGTTCGAGATAAAAAAGCATCTCGGAATTTTACTGTACGGCCGAAAGTAATTTGAAGGGTTAAAGGATGTGCGCGGTTTGCAGCGCGAGTATTGCGTGCAGGAATCATTCTACAAGGGATTAGACTAGATATTTCATCAGAACATTGACCATGCATATAGCGATAAAGGAGCGAAAGGCATCCAACATTGCGGCGGTGCTCGAGTGAGTCGATATGACAAGTTATTGCCAAATCGCCAATGAGTTTAAAGGCTCTCTTTTGGACAATATCCAATGAAGCTAAGGCTGTGCGACCAGCCCCGGCCCATATATGGGAGTTGTATTCCATTCTAGGTCTAATGTAGGACTTGTAAAGCAGCGCTAGATTTGACGGGCTGAAATATTTCTTACACCTTTTCAGAAATCCAAGACATTTCGATGCTTCTTTGGCAACAGAGAAGATGTGATCTGTCCAGTTTAACTTACTGGAAATATTAATGCCAAGAATGCTTAGTGACGGTGAATCAGAAATGAATGCTCCATCAAAAGAAACGGGTGTGGTTAAGTTATGATCTTGTTTTAATGAGATAAGACAGCTTTGGGACTTTGATGCATTGAATTCGACGCGATTCGCTTTGCCCCAAGCGAGGATATTGGCAAGATCGTTATTCAATGATCTAGTCATGCAATCTCGTTTAACACATGCAGCATTCCCCCTGGATTCCGCAAGAGTGTCAAAGGAGTAAGCGAAATCAAGAGTACTGTCATCTGCGAAACTATGGATGGGATTGAAAGTAAGGGAAAGCAGATCATTAATGAAAATTAAAAAGAGAGTTGGAGAGATAACAGAGCAGGGCGGCGGTAACATAATGTCAAATGTCATTGTTAAGGGAAATGACATGTCTCAGAATAGCATAGTAATATAGTATTTTATTTTCTCAATCAATTGAAAATGCCGCGAAAGAGTCTAATATTGGGAAAAAATAAATTGCTTAATAACAGACGTTTAATAAAACATGAAGATCTTACTTACTCTACAAAGGCACATAAAATTGCTCCCCGTAAAATAAAATTGTATGCAGATTGTAAAAGTAAGTATAAAGTCACAAATTTAGCTTTAATTATTCAAAACTGAAATGTAAATTTAAACATAGTTCCATCTAATGAAGGTGACAACAGTAAGAATGAAGTATTTGAAGATATAATAACTTTCGATAAAGATGCAACAATTATGCTGCCGGACCAAGAATATATACAAAATCATTCAATACCGCATGATAATTCATTTTTATTGAAATTGAGAACTTGTGCTACTTCATTTAATGTAAAACACAGTGCTTTATCTAAATTATTAAAAATATTGACGAAAGATGCTCATCTTAGCGTACCAATGGACGTTGGACGCTAGGACGTTGCTATCCACACCATTATCGACCGAATTGCGACATATAAAAACAATTGAAAATATATTCACTTTGGCGTAAGAAATTGTTTAGAATGTCTTTTAGATTCTTTACAAAAAAAATATGTATTATACACGGATGTTTCTATACTAAGAATGTCGTTCAGTATAGATGGAGCCTCTATATCAGCAAGTGGGGGTTCTACTTTTTGGTTGATTCTAGGATGCGTTCAAAATTTGCTCCATATCATAAAGCCTGCGCCAGTATTTGCTGTTGGGATTTTTATGGCATTCGGAAAACCTGATAATTTTAACAATTTTCTTGAGGATTTCGTGACCGAGATGGAAAGTCTTTTGAAGAGTGGATTAACACACAATTCTAGAAGTTATCAAATTAAGTTCCATGCTTGCGTATGTGACGCACCTGCAATGGCATCAGTAAAACAGATCAAGGGTCACGGGGGATATTATTGCTGTCCAAAATGTTTTACTAAAGGTGTTAGTACAACTTCAAGGAATGGTAGAAAAGTAGTCGTGTATCCGGATATTAATACACAATTAAGAAGTGACAAAGACTTTAGAAGTAGAAAGACTCCTTCTGGAAGTGATGATAGTGATCATCACAAAAGTAGCTGTTCGATCTTTGAGCGTCTTCCTATTGATATGATAGCAAACTTTCCTTTAGATAAAATGCATTTGGTTGATGCAGGAGTTTGTAAAAAGCTAATTTCCGCTTGGCTTGGAAAGCCAAGCGCACAAAAATTGAAAGCAGAGCAGTTGTCTAAACTTAATAAGAGACTTGAACAGTGTTATCCCTATGCATGCTCAGAGTTCCAACGAAAAACAAGAACTCTACATTTTGTCAATTATTTGAAAGCGTCGGAGCTTAGAGTTTTTCTTTTGTACACCGGTCCAGTTTCCTTAAAAAAAATTATAAACAGCTCAGCTAATAAACATTTTTTATGCTAGCTATTAGAATTCTGACTTCCCCATTTTACTATTTTACTTATAATGACTATGCACAAGAGTTACTTACATACTTCGTAAGACATTTTCAAAAGTTATATGGAATAAATAATGTCACTTTTAATGTACATGATCTTGTTCACCTAGCAAAGGATGCGAAAATTCTCGGTCCTCTTGACGAGAATAGCTGCTATAAATTTGATGCTTATATAAAACATATCATAAGTATGTTACACTCTAGCGTTCGCCCGCTAGAACAGTGTTATAATAGAATTCATGAATTAAATCAAACAAATAACCTGGATGTTATTGAAAGAAAGTCAAAGAAAACCAGTAATTTGGTAAAATTGGTTTAGGCACGAATAAATTTAGACTATGTAATTTTTGCAACTTTAAGATAAATGCAAACAGTTTCAATGATAATTGCTTAATGTTACGATATGGACGTATTATTGCTCGCGTAAAATGTTTTGAAAAAGCTAGAAGTGATGTGTGCATATTCGGTCAACAATTTAATTATATTAACACTTTAAATGAAGAACCAGGCGGTTTAGAAGAATTTTTTATGTTTTTGGGGACATTTCCAGAAAAAATATTGAAGTATGATATCTCTGATCTTAAGAATGACGTCCCTACTATGTAAAATTTGTTGTCTTCCTTATGAAAACGGCATATTCTTTGTTTCTCCATTAAATCACACATTGACAAATTTATAAAAAAGAAATGGAATTTATAAGGAAAAGAAATACAAATGTGTGAAAAATATAGCCTTTAATATAATGTAATAATGTAAACATAAAATATAATTCTGTGTTTCTATAAAAAATATTAAAAAAAAAGTAACAAATATACATATTTATACTGATAATTCATTTATTCCTGCATTCATTTATATTGCTATTCGTTTTATTCTGCAGAAGATCCTTCATTCCTTCCTGCAAAATATTCCTCATTTATGCAACTGTTCTAACTAAAACGCAATGCGAAAATACAACACGACATGACAGTGAATACGAATATTCATGAGTTTACAATATTCAGTACTGCCAAGGTACTGCATAGATACTTATAGAAATAATATGAATACATTTCTGTACAAAATTTTCCGAATACTTGTACAGAACTTAAATTGGTACTTATAATGTATTTTAGACTTTGTAAAATTTTATTTTTTTAATTCATAATTGCAGTAGATTTGCAGTAATACTTCAGTACTGTAAAACTTAATTGCTTTACGTATCAAAAAGAAGATGTGAATTTCGATAAATCGGAATTCCTATGATACTTACGATGAACTGAACTTCTGAACTGCTTTTTTTATGCGTAATTCAAACAATCGGTATTCGTTTAGTACTTATCCAGTACTTAAATGAGAAAAAATTATTTTAATTCCGGATGAATTCATAAAAATCAGTACTGGACTTTCAGTACAATAAATTGTTGCCTGGGTGACGCTAGGACCGACAGCGATGAACTTTGCCAAGATGTATGATGCATGCGAAGCGAAATGCCCTGTTTACAAACGGTGCCAACTCTCACGGGGAGAGTTTTCAAGGTATCGACTTGAAATTTTCTTTACTTCATTGTTTATGTCCCAATAGAAGTTTTTTTTAAATGTTCCTATTTTTTAACACCAAAAACTGTTGAAAAAGAGGGCTAAATTTCGTATTTTTCCTCAAGCCGTCGCCATTTTGCTAAATTTTAAAAAAAATCTCCATATTGACATAGCGGCTTCCTTACAGATTAATAATCAATTTGATTTTTTTCTTTCAGATGCAAATAATAAATATATTACTAATTACTAATAACAAGTAAAAATAAATAAAAACTGATGAAAAAAATATTGCTAACGGGTGGACTTATTGATAAAAAAAAAATCATCCGGATCCCCCCTCCTATCCATCCGAAAGAAAATCGCAAAAATTGACAATTTTTTAGCTGGTTACACTGCCGAAAAATAAGGGCCCTCTCCCCCAAATAAAACAAATTAAGATTGCACCGCGGTTGTAACAGCTTAAATTTAGTAGTTGATTTTCTGGGTGTGGTGATAAAGACCCGCTGCGTTTATGGTATTCCAGCAACAAAGAAGCAATTTAAGTACATAACTGCCTGCAAGCTGACTATCTTAATTTTTTTTCTTAGGTTACGACATTATAGTTCAACGATGGTCAATGTATTTGGAACTGAATGAACTTTTGTTGGTTATACATGACATGTAGATGTAGTCAGCGTTACCAAAATTAATCTTGTCAAATCTTGATTGGATTTTAAACTACGAGTGGACCTAGTTTTGATCTATTTTACCAGTTTATCAAGGTAGAGGTGATCTTTTGGGGAAAAAAATGATTTTCTGTGATTTCTTTTTAATGTTGATAGCTAGGCACATACAATCAGCTGATCACACCACCTGGAATTTGAAGCTTTTCACGGCAAAAATTCGAATCGTCTTATCGATTTCTTTCATCTCGCCTTGAGTGAACTTTCTAAACCCATACTTTTATCTCCTGACATTATTTCGACTGCAGCTCTAATTCGTTCCAGAATATCTACATTGAATCGGAATTTTTCCCGTCCTAAGAAGCAAGCACATTCCCCTTTATTTTCTCTCATATAATTCATGAACTTCACCAATTTTGACATTAAAGTCTGTTAAGAATTATTGGAGTTTTCAAGCATTTTAATGGAAGTGAAATATGTATTAGAAGGACTTTAGTTGAAACTTATATGTATCTTGTTATATTTATGAACACATTTAATTCTTTAGATGAGACGCGTAGGAAGAAAGAAAATCTTGCTATCAGAAAGTAGTGCCAGATAAGAGTGTAATATAGCGCTTTAGTAATAATATATATCTTTCCTCCCAAATAATTCATGCAAATTCCACATATCTCGAAAAAACATCAAATATTTTCTAGGTATACTAAATAACGTACAGGAAGCGTCCAAATGGATCTCACAGCGATGGATACAATCAATAATTTATCTAAATAATGTATACTAGTGAGCCTTTGGAAACTCAAGATTATCCGCAAGTCCATATTAACCTATTTAACAAATTTTAAGAAGAAACTGCATCTGTCGCAATATGCCTTAAGTTAGCTTCTAACCTAAACAATAAAAGTCTTAACTTGCTGTCAGGTCTATTGTGCCTCACAGATTCGTGGGAATCTATCCTTCTAAAAACATCCCTGTATTCACCGCGATTCATTAATAAAGAAACTAAGGATGCATCTCTGTACCTTGTAGTTGTCTTAGCTCCGAAAATGAGTTGCTACTAAGTAGCCCGCCGCTTTTGATCCTAGAGCAGGATATCCGCAGAGTGCACGTCCAACTAATTCGATATCCTCAAGAGTTTTACAGCTTCGAGAAAAATAGCTTGATTCTAGATCCAATCTCCTGGTATCGTTACTAATACCCCAATAGCCCGATAACATCTATACTAGTTTCCTGGAGTCAACTCTGCTCCTCTTAAAGCTTTCAGTTGTTTTCCTCCTATTGTATACACAGGCTTATCAAACTGTAAGCTTTTCTAGTTTTTTTCGACTAAAAAAAATTATTCAGCTGCGGACGATGTTTATTGCTAGAACTTTTATACTAGAAGTGAGCACATTACAATCTGCCTGTAATGAATGCTTATACAGAAATTCTCTAAACTCTACTTTTAGTACATTACAGTATTTACGCTATGCTCATTCTGGCCCACTGTTTTTGCTTCCTGTATTTCGCCACAGACGGCGCCACCGTAGCTAGGTGGCTTGAGTCCTTACTAAATGTGGGGTTGTGTCTTGACTGTATTGGTTTGTGTCTTTGATGTTGGGGATACCAGATCACTTTGGGGTTACGAGATCACTTTCAGCTATCTCCAGCATAAGGAAATAGCATAGGATTTCGATTTGTTTGCTGGAGTTCGCTTATTTTTCATCTCGAGTTTTGGGGATACGAGATTACTTTGGGGATACGAGATCACTTTCAGCACTCTTCAACATAGGGAAATAGCATAGGTTTGAATTTTTTTTCTGGAGTTCGCTTATTTTTCATGTCGGACTCGTAGCCTCTAAGTTGACATTAAGTTTTTCATCTCGAGTTTTGGGGATACGAGATCAATCTTAGCACTCTCCAGCATAGGAAAATAGCATTGGTCTTTGATTTTGTTTCTGGAGCTCGCTTATTTTTCATCTCGGAGATCGTAGCTCTAAATATTTGTAAAGTGGTGGGAATCTTTATTGGTGGAGGTTGCTGGTTAAGATTGATCTGGGCTTGGAGGCTACAATTTTACCTTGAGGTGCCCGCTCCTGTGTCTGGGTACTGGGGGTTGGCTCAGAGCTTTAGTGGCAATATCTCATACTATGAGTAGGACTGCCTGAGGTGTCTTGGACTGGGTTATGTTACCTGTACCAAGGCTTGGGTAGAAAGTGTATTATGTAATGATGTGAAATACCCTAACCGAATTTGTATATATTTAGTATGAGTGCCTGTGGTATTTTGGGCTGGGCTACTTGGTGGCTGAGGAAACGTTATCAAAGGCGTGAGTGGATGTGTGCAGCTGTGTATTTATGTACTAGATAATAAATGTGAAATTCCCTAAGTAAATTAGTGTGATTATTTTGCGCATAAATGCTAGAAGTGCTGGGGCCAAAACACATACTATATTTCATTGAAATATATATGTCGCTATATTGTGAGCTTATAGGTGCACAACTCCTATTTCTCATTCGTTGTTTGACAGTGAGGCTGAGATCAGATCAGACTCCATCAACTATAGTATAGCAAGTATATTAGAAACTAATATGTATGTTAATCAACGTATTATTTTTCGCAATAATTGCTAGAGGAGTTGGGGGCTAAAACATTTGCTTTGTTTTTTGTGAAACATATATGATGCTATTTTGTGAGCTGATGGTTGGACAATTTCCAAATCATATTTTTGTTTGACAATATGCCTGAGATTCGACCAGACTTCATTCACCATGGTATTGTAAGTATGTTACAAACTCATATGTATCGTCATTTACAGGATCTGAAATCAGTTTATGAATATACAAGAAAATCATCACTAGATTGGGTGCTAGTTATGTTTTTTCTATTACTTATTTAGGATATGCTTAAACTGGAGTACTAATCAAAATTATTTTAATATTTTTCTATATTTTTTAGGTTTGTAGTGCTGGAATGGGTTGTGACTAATTTAACATGGTTATAAAGGTGTTTTATGAAGTGTTGTATCACATTACCTTCCCGTAACTGATAAGGGGTTAATGATTGAAATCACATTCAGTGGTCTGAATATGTTCGGTGTTTGAGTTTAATGTGATATTATCTAAGATTTAAGGATAATATTGGGTGCCGTTTAGGCTCCTACTGGGCTTTTCCGGACGTTTCGCTCCCGCCACGGAGGTCATTCAGCGGTTTTGCTATACAATGTAGTAAATTATCAGAGTACATATATGTGTACAAATTGTGGGTGGGTATAGCTAACTAAGTAAGAAATTATTGTTAAAAGGTGTGAGAATTTTGTTAAATTGGTTGTAATGTGTGCTTTTCTCTCGAACTTATTAAAGGGATTGTCTATGCAGATTTCTGGTGTTAGTAATGAACAACATACATGTACTATTAAATCATTTATTTAAATATTCAATGAATAATGTCCCTTATTCTCGGGTTTGTAGCGAATGTATTCCACTCTTCACACATTGCACATGTCCCAGGTTGTGGGTGGTACTAGCTCACGACCAAATTATTTATGTTATTTACCCTCCCGGATCTATCTCTCACAACAAGGTCTGCTTTTAACAAAACTTCGGCTTGTCCACAGTAATTAGCAATACGTGAGTTTATTACGTATACTGTGGACCCATTACCATAACTCCTATTTATCATTGGTTGTTTGACAGTGTGCCTGAGATCACACCAGACTCCATCAACTAGAGTATAGCATGTATATTAGAAACTAATATGTATGTTAATCACCGTATTATTTTTCGCAATAATTGCTAGAGGTGTTGAAGGCTAAAACACATGCTATGTTTTTTGTGAAACATATGTATGTATATGATGCTATTTTGTGAGCTGATGGTTGGACAATTTCCAAATCTTATTTTTGTTTGAAAATATGCCTGAGATTCGACCAGACATCATTCACCATGGTATAATAAGTATGTTACAAACTCAAAGGTATCGTCATTTACAGCATCTGAAATCAGTTTATGAATATACAAGAAAATCATAAATGGGTGCTAGTTATGTTTTTTCTATTACTTATTTAGGATATGCTTAAACTGGAGTACTAATCAAAATTATTTTAATATTTTTTTATATTTTTTAGGTTTGTAGTGCTGGAATGGGTTGTGACTAATTTAACATGGTTACAAAGGTGTTTTATGAAGTGTTGTATCACATTACCTTCCCGTAACTGATAAAGGATTAATGAGTGAAATAACATTCAGCGGTCTGAATATGTTCGGTGTTTGAGTTTAATGTGATATTATCTAAGATTTAAGGATAATATTGGGTGCCGTGTAGGCTCCTACTGTGGAATCGATGTCAAGAACATGTTAATACTTGTTTTGAGCACGAGCAGTGGAAATCGTTATCATTGCAGCATGTTATGAAATTCAATATTTAAAAACAGACAACATGAAGGTTATTGGGGTGGTAAAAAAAAAATATGAAAGCATTAAGTTGAGAGTGTGTTCAATTTAAGGTTTTCGTGAAAGAAGGCGGTAGTAGATATTAATGTAAAATGATAGGAGGCATCAGTCAATTTTGGTGAGCCTCAGCGATAGGTCAAAAAAAATTTCAATCGCGCTAATAAATGAAAGTTTTTTATAGTAAAAAGAGTGGTACAAAACGGTATATGAAGAGCTGTATTGGACTGACTAAATCGCCGAGAGTGTTATTGAAAGCCACCAGTCTAGGTGGAGGAATTACTCAGCGTGTAAAAAAAAGTGATTTTGGGGGAGGAAATAAAATCAGTATTCACAAACAGAATTAGAACTGGAATTATTGTAAGTATAAACCATACAGATCATAAGCTTTTTATACAGGATGCTGGTGATTTATTTATACGCCGTATTAAGAATATTTTAAAACGCCTTCTCAATATTAAAGTTAATACAAAGTTGTGTGCTGATTTTGCTATGGATATCGGTGACAATGAAGTTATAAAAGATATTAAATATTTACAAGCAAGAACTGCTCCAATTAATGTGGACGATAATTTAAATGAGTGGTATAAAGTTAACATTTTGGATTCAATACTCACTCAGCTGGATGAGTTGCGAGAAAAAGATAGCGGCTGGACATTGTACTCCAATAAACATTAAGCAGTACATATCAACAAATTTGAACAGCACCGAGGATCTTCGTACATACCTCTACCGAAGGAGATTGCTTTAAAGCAAGCTTGCATCAATGTAAAAAATATTGATAAAGCATGCTTCGCTTGGGCCGTGACATCAGCACTATACCCTGGAAATATTAACTCCTCTAGGACATCATCATATCCACATTATTCGACTGTGCTAAATTTAACTGGAATAACATTTCCTATGACGCTTAAACAGATTAAACAATTTGAAGACCAGAACAATATATCAATAAACGTGTTCATCCTAAAGAAAGAGCGTTCCTTCCTGATGATGATGATGATGATGATGATGATGATGATGATGATGATGATGATGATGATGATGATGATGATGATGATGATGATGATGATGATGATGATGATGATGATGATGATGATGATGATGATGATGATGATGATGATGATGATGATGATGATGATGATGATGATGATGATGATGATGATGATGATGATGATGATGATGATGATGATGATGATGATGATGATGATGATGATGATGATGATGATGATGATGATGATGATGATGATGATGATGATGATGATGATGATGATGATGATGATGATGATGATGATGATGATGATGATGATGATGATGATGATGATGATGATGATGATGATGATGATGATGATGATGATGATGATGATGATGATGATGATGATGATGATGATGATGATGATGATGATGATGATGATGATGATGATGATGATGATGATGATGATGATGATGATGATGATGATGATGATGATGATGATGATGATGATGATGATGATGATGATGATGATGATGATGATGATGATGATGATGATGATGATGATGATGATGATGATGATGATGATGATGATGATGATGATGATGATGATGATGATGATGATGATGATGATGATGATGATGATGATGATGATGATGATGATGATGATGATGATGATGATGATGATGATGATGATGATGATGATGATGATGATGATGATGATGATGATGATGATGATGATGATGATGATGATGATGATGATGATGATGATGATGATGATGATGATGATGATGATGATGATGATGATGATGATGATGATGATGATGATGATGATGATGATGATGATGATGATGATGATGATGATGATGATGATGATGATGATGATGATGATGATGATGATGATGATGATGATGATGATGATGATGATGATGATGATGATGATGATGATGATGATGATGATGATGATGATGATGATGATGATGATGATGATGATGATGATGATGATGATGATGATGATGATGATGATGATGATGATGATGATGATGATGATGATGATGATGATGATGATGATGATGATGATGATGATGATGATGATGATGATGATGATGATGATGATGATGATGATGATGATGATGATGATGATGATGATGATGATGATGATGATGATGATGATGATGATGATGATGATGATGATGATGATGATGATGATGATGATGATGATGATGATGATGATGATGATGATGATGATGATGATGATGATGATGATGATGATGATGATGATGATGATGATGATGATGATGATGATGATGATGATGATGATGATGATGATGATGATGATGATGATGATGATGATGATGATGATGATGATGATGATGATGATGATGATGATGATGATGATGATGATGATGATGATGATGATGATGATGATGATGATGATGATGATGATGATGATGATGATGATGATGATGATGATGATGATGATGATGATGATGATGATGATGATGATGATGATGATGATGATGATGATGATGATGATGATGATGATGATGATGATGATGATGATGATGATGATGATGATGATGATGATGATGATGATGATGATGATGATGATGATGATGATGATGATGATGATGATGATGATGATGATGATGATGATGATGATGATGATGATGATGATGATGATGATGATGATGATGATGATGATGATGATGATGATGATGATGATGATGATGATGATGATGATGATGATGATGATGATGATGATGATGATGATGATGATGATGATGATGATGATGATGATGATGATGATGATGATGATGATGATGATGATGATGATGATGATGATGATGATGATGATGATGATGATGATGATGATGATGATGATGATGATGATGATGATGATGATGATGATGATGATGATGATGATGATGATGATGATGATGATGATGATGATGATGATGATGATGATGATGATGATGATGATGATGATGATGATGATGATGATGATGATGATGATGATGATGATGATGATGATGATGATGATGATGATGATGATGATGATGATGATGATGATGATGATGATGATGATGATGATGATGATGATGATGATGATGATGATGATGATGATGATGATGATGATGATGATGATGATGATGATGATGATGATGATGATGATGATGATGATGATGATGATGATGATGATGATGATGATGATGATGATGATGATGATGATGATGATGATGATGATGATGATGATGATGATGATGATGATGATGATGATGATGATGATGATGATGATGATGATGATGATGATGATGATGATGATGATGATGATGATGATGATGATGATGATGATGATGATGATGATGATGATGATGATGATGATGATGATGATGATGATGATGATGATGATGATGATGATGATGATGATGATGATGATGATGATGATGATGATGATGATGATGATGATGATGATGATGATGATGATGATGATGATGATGATGATGATGATGATGATGATGATGATGATGATGATGATGATGATGATGATGATGATGATGATGATGATGATGATGATGATGATGATGATGATGATGATGATGATGATGATGATGATGATGATGATGATGATGATGATGATGATGATGATGATGATGATGATGATGATGATGATGATGATGATGATGATGATGATGATGATGATGATGATGATGATGATGATGATGATGATGATGATGATGATGATGATGATGATGATGATGATGATGATGATGATGATGATGATGATGATGATGATGATGATGATGATGATGATGATGATGATGATGATGATGATGATGATGATGATGATGATGATGATGATGATGATGATGATGATGATGATGATGATGATGATGATGATGATGATGATGATGATGATGATGATGATGATGATGATGATGATGATGATGATGATGATGATGATGATGATGATGATGATGATGATGATGATGATGATGATGATGATGATGATGATGATGATGATGATGATGATGATGATGATGATGATGATGATGATGATGATGATGATGATGATGATGATGATGATGATGATGATGATGATGATGATGATGATGATGATGATGATGATGATGATGATGATGATGATGATGATGATGATGATGATGATGATGATGATGATGATGATGATGATGATGATGATGATGATGATGATGATGATGATGATGATGATGATGATGATGATGATGATGATGATGATGATGATGATGATGATGATGATGATGATGATGATGATGATGATGATGATGAAATCTTTCACGGCTTGCATGGAAACAAACTTCAAAACATAAGGCTTCCATCAGAGCAACAAGGAGCAGCCGCAGAAAAAACATATGATCTAAGTCTAGTGTATTGTAAATAAAAAAATTTATTACAGATAGTATAATTCCATTTATTGAAGTATCTTGTTTTAATTGTATTATAGTCCAAGTCTTAAGTCTAAGATATACATTATTGGAAAATAAAGAATATGTTATAGTTATAGATATATTGAAATCAGGAAGCCCAACAATAGAATGATACACTAAGAATTAAATGTTAATATTTTTTTAATTTATAATAAATCAATAATGATATTTTATATGTTATTCTTTTTATTCAATTTCCCAGAACTCTTGGAGGAATTTTTTAATAATATTTTCCTACTACAGAGGGCTCTTAATCGGGCGATTGAGCCTTTTGCCTAGAATGCTAGGTTGAGCGTGAGCGTGAGAAAATACGTTGACGTGTGGGCTTGATCTTGGCCTCTGTCATCACCTTTGAACCCGGAAGGGCATTTTGTCCTTGACCTTGATTCGGAAGTGTGTGTGTCTTGGAGCTACAACCTTACTTTCCTATAATCAACTACGCCACAGGGGATTCTGTACAACTTTTCAAAACAGATCTGATAACAGATAAACAGCTTTCCAAACAGCTCTGGTAGTAGCGTAACAGCTTTTCAAACAAGTCCGATAACAGCTTAACAGATTTCCAAACAGGTCTGATAACAGCTTAACAGCTTTTAAAGAGGTCTGATAACAGTTTAACAGCTTTTAAACAGCTCTGATAACAGCTTATGAAACAGCTCTGATAACAGCTTAACAGCTTTTCGAACAGGTCTGATAACAGGTAAACAGCTTTTAAACAGGTCAGATAACAGATTAACAGCTTTCGAAGCAGCTCTAATAACAGCTTAATAGCTTTTAAACAGGTCTGATAACAGCTTGACAGCTTTTTAAACAACTCTGATAACAGCTTAACAGCTTTTCAAACAGGTCTAATAACAGCTTAACAGCTCTGATAACAGCTCAGCAGCTTTTCAAACAGCTCTAATAACAGCTTCACAGTTTTTCAAACTGGTTTGATAACCGGTGAACAGCTTTAATCTACTCAACAGCTCCACAGGCTTCAATGTGCTTTCGGCTGAGATACAGATTCGACTTATGAAGATTTCGCATCTTTCATCCTTTTATAGTACAATGAAGGTATCAAATCCTTTACGGTAGCGTACCTTGTTTAATGAGCTGTCCTTATCAATCATCAAGAAACCATATTCATCCTTCCAACAATCCGAGGGGTTTGAAAGCTCTTAAGCTGTTATCAAAGCTGTTATCAGATATGTTTGAGAAGCTGTTCACCTGTTATTAGACCTATATGAAAACCTATTTAGGTGTTATCAGACCTCACTTTCAGTTGGTCCCAAAGATTTACGTGATATCAGAGATCAAGGTCAAATTGTAGCCTTCAAGGTCGCGCACCAAATATCCGTTTCAAAGAGTGATCCAAGACCGGGCACCCACCACCACCACCACCGACACTCGTTGCAGTGGTCAAATATTATTCGAGAGTTCCGGACTTAGTATGGGAAGTTGAATAAAAAGCAGGCCGTATATAAAACATCATTTATTAAAAATTAAAAAGTATTAATTCTTATAATCTTATGGTACAGAGCTGTATGTGATTAAAATTTCCTCTGTTTGATGAGTCTGTCGTTAAAATCAACATCTGCCCACAGCGTAAGTTTCCATGATCCTTTATGAGCTCTCCAAGTATACACACATAACTTCTTTTAGGCATCTAGCAACACCCCAACATTCACATTTATCTGGTCCATCCGTTGAATCATCACTTGACCAAGGGCAGCTTATATAGTGCTCACCAAATATTGAGTAAACTTTTTCAATATTTTCATATAATCTTAAAAGTTATAGCATTCTTGGATTTGTTTCTTATGTTCATCGAGTAAGATGTTATTATATTCTCTTAAAAACTCTTCATTATCCATCTTAACAGTCCAACATTCGGGAAGACGCTAATCACTAACCAAATTCTAATGCAATTTTCTTTTCCCTGTTTAGATTTTGTACAGAACATACCAGATTCTTATAAAATTGCCTCCTACCTGGTAGATGTTGGATAGAATATACTGTTACCAAATTCTTATAAAATTTTGCAGTTACCAGATTCTTATAAAATTTTCTTCCGCCTGTAAGATTATGTATGGAACATACAGTTACCAGAAATCTTCTACTGTTAATTATAATCCTCCATACAACTTGCAATATTCATCATCCAATTGATTTATTGACAAGACTTGTTTATTTACTGTATGATACACTTTCATTTATAGTTAGAAAAATTAGGCCCATCACACCAATATTACGAAGATAAAATTACCATATTCTTGTCGAAGCTGAATCGTGGTCAAATTGTAGCCTCCAAGATTCGACACTGTTGGTTTCAAAAGGTCACACAAGAGCAGACACTTTCGGTTTCAAAGGTTAAGGTGACGTCAGAGGTCAAGGACAAATTGCATATAAATAAGAGTTTCATAACTTGTTTTTCATTTGATGTTTTGCTCTTTACCCAAACAGACCGCTGTTGGCAAGCTCATTACGTAATAGTTTCAACATGAGTTCTAAGGATACTACAAACCTTCTAAAGCCTACGGACGAAAGTCGTAAAGAATACTCATATAAGGCTCCGTCTACATCTATGAAATCGATGCTTTCTAGAAATAAAGAAGAAAGTTTTCCATCCAAAAACGAGTCGACTGTCCCCTACCAACAGCTCGAAAAATCAGGATATTCCTATAAAGATCGCAAAAAGTAAAGACGCAGAGATGTTATTTATGAAAATGGTGCACAAGAAATTTTCTAAAGCCATCTTGCTCTAAAGGCATAAGGAATATTCATTATAAGGATCAGTCTATATCTTTGAAATCTGAACTTTGAATCCTGAACTGAGGAAAAAAAGACTCTCGATTTAAGCTATAATGTAATTAAATCAAATTATTTCAATAAATGGCATTATAACCGTAATACAATTTTTATTTACAATGCATATTTTATACTATACTTAATATATTTGCTCCGGCACACGTCGCTTAAGAGTGATAATTGAAGCAAGAATGATTATTGCTCACATCGGGTGTCGCTTTCAAGCAAATTTTGTTGTTTGCAGATTAAGTCAACCTACTTTCCTTATGAAATCCATAGGTATCACTTTTGATCTATATCATGCGTATCCCCAAGACTCGAGATGAATAATAAACGAGCTCCAGAAACAAAATCGGAAACTTATGCTACTTGCCTATGCTGGGGAGTGCTAAAACTGTTCTCGTATCCCCAAGACTCGAGATGAAAAATAAGCGAGCTCCAAAAACAAAATCGAAATCCTATGCTATTTCCCTTTGCTAGAGAGTGCTGAAGGTGATCTCATATCCGCAAAGTTATCTCGTATCCCCAAGTCCGAGATGAACAACTCTCATGTAGTACAGATGAATTGTAGATTTGGCCAGTGTCAACACAAAGCTAATCAAGCAATTCACTCGACTACAGACCCTTGGTCCCCATAGAAACGATGTCCTAGTAATGCCGAAATTCGGGTGGATGAACTGACACATACCGCGCACGAGATCCATTAGACCCTGCAAAGCCGGACAAATGAAGAACCTGTGAAACATGGTGCCTTCACCACCACAAACTGTGCAAATCCTCTGAACTCGGCGGTCGATATGTGACAACCGATTAGGATGCATAAGACTGTGATGCAGCAATTTGAATGCTACATCAGCATCTTTGTAACTAGAAGGATAACTGTAGACTACTCTGCAAGTTATCCCTCCCATCACTCCCATATTCACCCCGAGGTGTGTTCGCCATCTGTTGTATCCTGTATATTCCGGAGGTCTTATTGACATAAGCACGTCACGGAGCACACGTGTTGTAAGTGTGCTGAAAGGTGTGTGTGGTGGTCTGTTCAGAACGAAAGCATCTTCCAACTTAGTGCGCAGAAGCAGCCAGGTCGTGTAGTTGTGCAGTGTTAGTGTTTATTCGGCAGTTTCCAGAAATGTCAATAATATCTCCGAGAACCGTCAGTGTATGCGTGTCAGCTTCAAAACCCCGAGCATTACTGAACACTGAATCTATTAATTCAGGATTAAACCTGATTGGAATCGACGCGAATTGCGTGTACCGTAGAGCATTCCACTTAAGGTGAAATGCTGGCCTGATTCTGCCCCAGGTCTGAATCGTTGAGATTAGATCCTGTGGCCAGTCACGAGGATAAGGTGGTCGAACAGAGAGTAGGTAGTAATACTCCCCTATGCCGATCCCTCCCAGTACATTCACCCACAGTTGAGAAATCAAGCTGTCTCTTTGGCAGAACACTCTTTGGAATGCACGCACTTGGAGACACCTTGATTTCACAACCAAGTTAGTGAGACCTAATCCACCTATCTTGACTGGCAGACAGAGCGTGCTTTCAGCAACCCATCGTCTTCCGCACCAAAAGGCGTCTATCGCTTTTGCTTGAAGGAGACCTACTAAGCCTTCATCAAACGTCTCAGACTTTAGCATATGAACGATGGACGAGGTAATCAAATAGTTTATCACGACTGACCTACCCATTAAGGGTAGTGGAAACAGTCGACTACGCCATGAGTTTACAGCTCTAGAGAGTTTCTCAAGAGCGATGCGGCTATTATTTGATTTACCCTCGCGTCCAATATACACACCTAAATACTTCAGGCAAGTATTAGTCCATTGGATGTTCAGTGGAGTATCTGTACGAACTCTCCACCTTCCACACCACAAGCCTTGACTCTTACTAAGAATGATTTTAGCGCCCGCTATACGTTCGAACTGTTCGAAAACAGCACGAGCGACAGGAAAAGCTTCATCTCTTGTCACGAAAATAGACAGATCATCCGCATACGCCAACATAAGAGGCCTCACATTGGTATATGGTAGATGAACCGCATACTGTCCGAGCATTCGACGAAGATTCACCAGTAGCGGCTCCAACGAAAGATCATAAAGGATACCTGACAATGGACAGCCCTGCCTGATACCTCGATGAAACGAGATAGGAGCCAGAACTTGTCCTTGATGCTTAATCAAAATCGCTGAATCTCTATACAGTTTCCCGACGATATCGAGCCACATGGGCGGAAACCCAAATGCCTCGAGAGCAGTCAAGAGATACTCGCGCGAGACACTATCAAAAGCCTTTTGCTGGTCAAGTGAAATCATGGCCATTTGTATACCTGTCTGTTCATGGTAGGCAAACAAATGCTTGGCTACCGCGATGTTGTCGTAGATACTACGACCAGGTACACAATAGGACTGTTCCGGGTGTATTACCGAAGCAATCACTGAGCGGAGTATCGCCCCTAATGCTTTGCAGACGATTTTCTAGTCTACATTGCATAGGGTTACTAGCCTCCAGTTCCCCATCCTCTGCAAATCTCCCTTCTTTGGAATCAAGCGCATAACAGACCTCCTCCAACTAGAAGAAAAGTCTGAATGTGTCTCAACCGCCGAATTGAAGACTTCCAAAAGGTCAGAAATTAATAAATTCCTGAAACGTATGAAGAATTCAGGAGTCAAGCCGTCATAACCAGGTGAAGTGTGTCGCCATAGATCCTTTGTCGCAGCAATCATATCCTCCAATGTGATTACTGTATCCAGGAGCTCCTTACTGTCTTCAGAGAAAGTGGGAATATTCTCAAGAAATTCATGAGTGGTCAAGGATGTTGTCGACGTCGATTCAGAGTAGAGACTAGTGTAGTAGTCTCGAATATATTCTGATAGCTGTTGTCCGTTGAGGACTTGTCCAGATTCATCAATTATCGATTCGACCTCACAAGAAGCAGTACGACGTCTAGTCGCCTGAAAGAAGTACTCAGTTGGAGAAACGCCTTCTCTCAGCCAGCGCGATTGGCCACGCAGAACAAACTCCAAGCTGTGCTTGTAAGTCTGTTTCGCCAAGCGTTCCTTTATTCCATTGAAATAAAGAATCAACCCCGGCTGAGTTGGGAGAAGAGCTGCCATTCGAGAGACCTCGGCCGACAAGCTAGAAGCTTGATAGCCACTTCGATTGAAACTCGTCTCGATAAGAGACCGAATCTGAAGCTTTCCAACATCCCACCATTGACTAAGAAAAGGAAAGTCAGCTTACCTCTCTTGCCAATCGTGCCAGAAATCAATGAACTCATTGATGAACTGCTCGGAATTCAACAAATAGTTGTTGAATATCCAGTATGCAGTTCGTCTTTCAACTAGAGTGCTGGTCGCCACCACAAGAAGATGATCACTAATCGAACACACTTCATGAGTGACACCAACGATATGTTCTAGTATTCCAGGTGAGACGTAAAGTCTATCAATTCTGGAGACTGCGAGACTTCCATGGATATTTCGCGAGACCCTCGTGTATGATGTAGTCGTAGGATGCATCCAACGATAGATATCCACGAGTCTGAACCACCGACAAAATGCCCCAATCGAGTAGCATTGACAGAGTTGAACTCAACTCCAGAGTGCCGATCCATTGAGGGATTCAGAGCGCAGTTGAAATCACCTCCGAGGACAGTTTCGCCGCTAAAATTCACCAGACAGGACTGAACACTATCAAGAACTTGTCTTGTAATGTCCTGGTCATGAGGAAGGTACACGTTTACTACCTTGATATGTTTGTCTTGAACGACAAAATCCAAGGACGAAGCGAAGCCTGGGAAGATATCTGTATAGACAGGAGACGATAGTGTAAATTTGTTGGATACAATGATTGCCACCCCTGAGCCTCGGCGAGGCGCAGGTGTGGCAAAAATTGCATAGCCAGTGTGTAGATAAGCATAGCGCTCAAGTTGTGTATAAGTGTCTTGAGTGAAATTCGTCTCCTGCAGAAGTGTAATGTCTATATCGAACATTTTGACATGTTCGATAGTACTGTGTAGTCTTGTATGAGCACTTAAACCCCCGGTGTTAATAGAGCCTATCTTACACATTCAAAGAGATAAGAAGCTCAAACGATGATGGTACGACGTCTACGGACGAGAAGAATCGACCAAGCCATGCTCCTGAATCAGCTCCTCCACCCTCCTATGGAGACGATCCAAGCGAGCTACATCGTTGTACTTCCCCTTTTTCTTCGACTCCTGATGTAGGAGTAGAAGTTGAGGAAGTAACAACTCTGGCCTCTCCAGCTGCCGTACAAGAATACTCCAGATTTTACCTGAATTCTTCTTATACAAGAGCTGGCCAATAATGCTGCGAATTTTCTCCCTAGGAAGGGTTTCCATCCCCCTCGAGACCTCAAATTGGCTACCAGACGAAATGGCGCTACCACACGACTCATAGCCACTGAAGCTCGAGAGACCAGTCTCATCCAAACCGGTCATGTCGCAGTCCGAAAGCTGCTCGAGAGACACTTCCGCGTCCCTCACAACAACCTTCGAACCGCGAGCTCCACTATCGTCCTCCTCCGAGTGGGGCCGCTTTGATGCGACTGGCTTTGCTGGCTCTGGAGGAGGCAGCATCACCCCGTCCACCTTCGTCTTCCTCCTTCTCGTCCTCCTTTTTTGCCTAGATGGCTACTCGACTCCTCGTCAGAAGTAGCCATGTTTTCACGTGCCGACGTGGCGCCGTTTATAGCCATAATTTCTTTTGCCTCTAGGACAACTTCAGGCACCTTAACCACTGGCTGCTCTAAAATTGCAGGTTGAGTGCCGGCCGAAGGCTCCTTCTCCAGATCCACTACTGTAGCAGTGGCTTCCTTCGAGGGAACGCTCGGTTCAGCCTTCTTCCCGGTTCTCCTGGGGCAGCCAGCAATAAAATGCCCTACCAAATGGCAAGCATGGCATTTTGCTTCGGTGCTCACGTCTATCCAGTGACTCGAGCCGGACATGCTCAAGTAAAAGCCTCTTGGAAGCGTACATCCCTTATTTAAAGTGATGGACGCCTCCCGGCTGGTACCGAAGATACCCCGCCCAAGACCCTCGTCCTCGATTTTAATGGGAATAGCGCGAACGTTGCCATGAACCTTCCCAAATCTCCCTAGGCAATTCAGGAGGTCTTCGTGACTGGCTCGCATTGGGACCCGTGAAAACACGACCTTCGTGGGCTTTTCCCTGAGTGGGAACGGCACAAGGTGCCTACCATCCACCTCGATGCCCTCAAGCATAACCTTGGTAGCACTACCGAGGGTTGTGGTATACACCTCAACCATTCCCCCAGCTATTACTCCCATGGAGAATAGCTCCTCACGAGAGATGACCTGGAAGATCGCTTTCAGGTATGCGCTCTGAGGACATCTTTTGATGTGCTCGAGCTGCATACCGTAGCTCTCATCCTGCCACCTCCCGTCGAAAAAAGCCTGAAGACCCGCACCGGTCTTAGACCGAGGCTTACCTGCGTCCAGTGGGGCTGGACGAGGAGTGATGCCTTTACCTATAATTTCGATAGATGACTGACTCTTGGAATTGCCACTTACCTGTGCATAAGATATCCCTGGAACTAAAGCCGGGGATCGTGGTGCTGCTGCTGGTAGCGGCATCTTCGATGCATTTACTTTCGCTGATGAAAGCGGTGGCCTCAATGGTGCTTCACCAGTAGGCTTCGACGCTGAAGCGGAAGCCGTTTTTACGACAGCCTTCAGCGTAGGATGTTGTCCCAGACTCGAAGGCTTCGTCTCAACTTTTGCCAAAGCTGCAGCTACAGACGCTGCAGATATAGCCGTAGTTTTCGAATAATAATAATAATAATAATGCTAAGAAAACATCAAACCAAGCTGATGTCATGTTGTGAAATTCCAATGATGTTGATATATACAACTTCCCCGCTAATAAAACTTATTTAGGTGCAGCACCTGTCAACAGCAAGAGCCAAGATGACGTCACACGTGATATATACAACTTCCTCGCTAGTAAAAGCAAACAGGAAGGCAGTTGGAAGCGCCGACTAATGCCACTACGGAACCTTACTCCAGAAATGGTGTTTGCAAACGAATCCTGTAAAAGCCTAGGCGCATGCTGATATCTACAACTTCTCTGCTAATAACAGAAAAACACCAAAAGCAAGGTATGCCGGCAGTACCGGCTAATGTCGCTAGGCAACTTTACTCAAGAAATGGCGTTTGCACTCGAATCCTGTAAAAGCTTTGTAACCGAGAACCCCACTGACATCTTCTAGAATCTGTTCATGGTGACGTTATGTTGTGAAATTCGATTGATGCTTATATCTACAACTTCCCTGTTAAGAAAACTTATTTAGGTACAGCACTTGATAACAGCAAAACCAAGATAACGTCATGCTGATATCTAGCACTTCCCCACTCGAATAACCCTCATGTGGTCTATTTTTATACCCCAGATGAAATCTATAGGGGTATACTAAGTTTGTCATTCCGTTTGTAACACCTCGAAATAATGAAAAAATGAATTGGACACCCATGCATAATATTAAAAGTTATTTTGAGTTTTGCATGTCCGTCCGTCCGTCCGTCCGTACGTCTGTCTGTCTGTCTGTCTGTGCGCACGATAACTCGAGAGCGCGTTCATCTAGAAATTTTGTATACGGACATTAACAAAAAAAAGTAAAATTAAGTTCGAAAATGAGACAAATCGGGCAACTCCTTCGTGGGGTTGCCATACAAAAATTTCGTTTTCCACGATATATTTGGACACTACCTGAGAACAGGTCGACATAGAAAGCTGCAATTTGGTACACTGTGTTTTCATACTAATAGCAAATAAAATTTCAAAAATGGGCTAAATCGGGCTACCCCTTCTTGGTGTTGCCATATCATAATTTAGGTTTTTTACATGTACTTAGAAAACGATCACTCCTAGACATTTTTATTGTACTAAAAACTTCTTCAGAATAAGAAATCCTATAAAATCGGTTATAATCATTTTTTCTGCCCGGCGAGCCGTTCTAGAAATATATGCGAGAAACCAATGCAAAAAATCAACATTGCTCAAATGGGTGACCATACGAAATTTAATTCCGGCATTCATCTAGGGTATCATAAGAATTGGTCTTAGTACAATTCTAACTTTTTCACTTGTTAGATATTGAATTTCATAACATGCTACAATGAACACGATTTCCACTGCTCGTGCTCAAAACAAGTATTAGCATATTCTTTACATCGATTCAACATTTTTATGAATTTCGACGATATTTAAATCTTGGTAAGGTAGTCGTGAAACTATTTTGCTTCAATCAAATAAGGACATATGCCACCAATCTAGAGCATAACATACATCGATTCAATCCCCATAACACCCATGAAAGCTTTTCTTTTACACTAACAACATTACATTAATTCATCTCGGTTTTACATACATACATATCCTAATGTGTTAGAGCAAGACAGATTATAAGAAATATCATGGGATTTTGCTGCCGAACTCTCATAGCCTAACACAGACATTTGCTCTGGATCGATTTTTGGATGTGAAATACAGGGAAAAAAATATATAACTAAAGATATAAAAATAGATAATGAATTTGATGTGGATAAATACTGTGTGAAAAATGGATTTGGTATATATTATTCACAGTTGTTGTTGTTTTTCAGTAAAGAAATTGGGAATCTTACATTTTCAACTTTCACTACTCATCTGCAACATATTCCACATATTACTCACAGCTCTCAAGTACTCATCTAAGGCAACATATTATACTATATTAATATAAATAACTCAACCTTCTTTCATTAAAATTTTTAATTTAATCAACTCCCAACCTACTTTCATGGTAAGATTTAAAGATGAATAAATAATACTTCCATATCCTACTAGAATTATATCATTCCAAATACCCACTCTCAACATCGAGGTCTTCACTATTGAACTTGAAGCATTATCAACTTTTTTCCGACCTTCCTGATACTCGTACAACACCATTTTGAGGAGATAAATACCAAATACCCCATCAAAACTTTTAACTTAATACATAACTTACAGTACCTACTCGAAACCCCCTACTACGATCTTCACTATGGACTTGGATAATTATCAATTATTTCTTGCTTCATACTCCACCATTCGGGCGATACTTTAGAGGAGATTAATATCAAGCGAGATTAGGATTTTACTGCTTATTTATAGCTCCCATACAACTTCCACACTCACCTCAGGCAACATATCATACTACATTAATATCATAACACAGCGTTTTCTATCAAAGCTTTTAATTTAACCCACTCTCAACTTAATGGTAAGTAAACAATGTACCTGCCTCAATACTATATCAGCTTCATGCGAACTATTTTTTAGATACAGGTGTCATTCAAATCTCATAACAGCATTGATTTATAAAAAACTCTGCTACCTTCATATGCTCACCACAAGATGAAATTATGAACATGAAATCAACACGTTCTTATCTAGTCACCGAGTCAACTGAAAGGAAACATTTTTGCTGGAGGCTAAAAGTATAAACCTTAAGATTTAAGGGTAAACAAATAACACTCTCCTCTTCCACGCTCTTCACTGAAGCTTACATATCCTACTAGATTAATATTATGTCAAAAACAATCCTTCAAAACTTTCAATTTATTCCACAAATGACAGCACCCAGTCTCAACCTCCACCACGGTCTTCACTATGGGCTTGAAGAATTATCAGTTTTCCCTCCTTCATACAACACCATTTGGATGATATTTTAGACAGATAAATATGAAGCGACCTTGCTGATAAGGTTTTTATTCCTTACTCACAGAAATTTTCAATTATAACTTCCACTACTCATCCAAGACATCATATCCTACTGATTAATATCAGTTGTTGTTGTCAGCTAAAGTAAATGGGAATCTAACATTAGAAAACATAAATCGCTCAATTTGTTTACTTTACTCGGCTGCTGTGCGAATTTGTTTACATTATTCGAGTGCGAATTTGTTTACTTTACTGGACTGTGCGAATTTGTTTATGCAAGGAATCAAATTATAAGCATTCCACCTGAAGAGCAAAATTAGGCATTTACTAATTTCTATTACTTATCTAAGTGAACATATCTACCAACATTCGCTCCAATCAGCTTTGCCTGATCTATTTTTAGATATATTATCACATGGCGCAATGTTTATAAGACACCTACAGATTAAGATCATCAAATATTTAATCCACAACTTCGATTACAGTTGTTGTGTTTTTGTTTTTCAGCTACTAATATTAATTACACCTGAGAAGGTAAGATCGCTTATATCTCGAACCATAGCCCGTAGAGGATTTCTGATGAAAATTTTAGCCCTAGTACTAATACTACTGACATAAAGAAAAATATGAATTAGTATTAATACTTATTACACTAATTTTCTTATGGAATTTCACATTTATTATCTACATAATTACACAGCTGCACACATCCACCCACGCCTTAGATAACATTTCCTCAGCCACCAAGTAGCCCAGCCCAACATACCACAGGCACTCATACTAAAGTAAACAACTAAAACCAAACTCAAGCTGACAAGTATACAGCCCCGATATAAATTCGGTTAGGGTATTTCACATATGTAATTACTTAATACACATTCTACCCAAGCCTTGGTAGAGGTAACATAGCCCAGTCCAAGACACGTCAGGCAGTCCTATTCATAGTATCAGATATTGCCACTAAAGCTCTCAGCCAACCCCCAGTACCCAGGCACAGGAGTGGGCACCTCAAGGTCAAATTGTAGCCTCCAAGACCAGATCAAACCTAACCAGCAACATCCACCAATAAAGATTCCCACAACTTCACAAATATTTAGAGCTACGTTCTCCGAGATGAAAAATAAGCGAGCTCCACAAACAAAACCAAAGACCTATGCTATTTTTCTATGCTGGAGAGTGCTAAGAGTGATCTCGTATCCCCAAATTGATCTCATATCTCCAAAACTCGAGATGAAAAACTTAATGTCAACTTAGAGGCTACGAGTCCGACATGAAAAATAAGCGAACTCAAGAAAAAAATTGAAAACCCATGCTATTTGCCTATGCTGAAGAGTGCTGAAAGTGATCTCGTATCCCCAAAGTAATCTCGTATCCTCAAAACTCGAGATGAAAAATAAGCGAACTCCAGCAACAAAATCGAAAATCCTATGCTATTTCCCTATGCTGGAGACTGCTGAAAGTGATCCCGTATCCCCAAAGTGATCTCGTATCCCCAACATCGAAGACACGAACCAATACAGTCAAGACACAACCCCACATTTAGTAAGGACTGGCCATAATTGCCTCGCAATACAACAGGAGTCGACTGATCCACTGAAGTCCTATCGTAGCTGTGGTTACTGATGTCGCCTTTTAGAGTTCCCATTGTGATTCTCACATACGATATTTCATTTGAGTTATTTATTTTAGGAGCCTTATCTCTAGCACATTACTATCTCATTGTACTCGATATTTCTTTGGCCAGGCACCTGTTCTATGTCATTTAGAAATCTCCTGTTGGTGTCTTTGCATAACTGCACCAGTTTTATTTTACCACTTAATACTATACGCCTTAAGAGGAGTCAGTACTCAGCAAAAGTTTTAATTTAGATACCAGCGAACCTGTAGGTAATAAAATTTACTATACGTAGGTTTGTGTCCTAAAAGTGAGAAAATCCATATAAAAATAGTCTAGACCTAGACCACAGAGCAATTAGAGACATCTTCAGCAAAACACAGAAACCCAACATCCGATAAAACCATACAATTTAAGACGAAAAATGAAAATTTGCAGTTCACATAAATTGAAAATGTTTAACGAGAATTACCTCTTCTAAATTGTTTTTGCCCATAATTGTTAAATATGCTATTTTGCTTTGTACTTAAACAACTTTCAAATAAATATTGCAATTTCTAGTCGGTGAAATGTCGGGATAAAAAGCAAGTACTATTAGATTTAAATAATTATAAAAAGCGCTATTAAAAATTCAAAAACTCGACGTTATTTGCTAGATCTAGGCTTTATCTTTCTAAAACAGTCACAATTTGTAGAAATAAGAATACCTACCGACAGGAATTTGATTTAAAAGACTTCAATTTTTACCATTTTTTACAAGCTTCCGAGCTAATATCTCCATTCTAATACAATTTTTTTAATTTTTGCCGACGTTATTTACTAGACTTCGTCATTACCTTTAATTTAAGATATAAATCATTATTCTGCTACAAATAGTTTGCCAGAAATTTGCATTGAAAAATGTATGAAACTGGCAAATATTGATACTGACTCCTCGTAATGGCCATTTCTTTGTCAGTATGCTCCAGTCGAAACTCTGTTAGAATTCTTCTATTCGGAAAATGTTTCTATCCTGGGTCCCATGCAATGTGCAATCGTGCCTTTACCTACAGCATAGCTTATGGTTACATTTACTTAAGATAAGATAAACTCTATAAAAAAAAATATGTGGCAGTTTTTATCACATCTTCTTTTAGGGAAGCAGTGGCAATCTTTGACATTTGAACACCAGAATTGTATTGATTTGTTCTCCTACTCTGGGCCAATACCCTGCCACAGTTTGACGCATCCTATAAAACATATTGGTGTATCATAAGTTTGACCCTGAAAACCAAAAATATTTCAATTTGAATCTCTGTCGAATTCACTCTTTCACATTATAATAAAATACAATTAAGCATAAATTGCATTTTGTTATCAGACACATATTCCACCCCATAAAACGCATTCTTACCTACATATAATGCCTCCCTCCCCCTCGTATGTACAAAATACATATATTATATAACGCTGAAATTCCTCCAAATTGCATGTACGATTGTACATTGTACATACATACATTACTTAAATTTTTCAATAAGCATTCATGCCTAAATTAGTTTGCTAATCAGCAAATGTTTTGATTGTTTAGATGTTTTCAGTTAATATGGACTAAATAAGTAAAGATACCGACCGTATTATTTTAGTTTATAATTTGGCGAATGGTTAAATGTAGCCATCTGCTTGAAAAATACTTATTCTTTTTCAGAATTGTGATTCTGCAAAGCCTAGACTTTATCTGATATTCATTTATCCCAACAGAACGTCCTCAAAAAAAGCGAAGAAACGATTTAGATTTGTTCCGTTTCTGGCAGCAATATTTTATTCCAAAATTTTCAACGAGATATTCTGAGATTTTATTTTCAAGAATCTTCAAAACCAGTGTTATGAAATCCAAAATTTTGATTTCTTGAAGTAGCTACCCCCAAATCAATTCTAGACCAGCAAACAATTAAAAATAAATTACCAAAGTTTTAAGTAAAAAATAGTACATAAATTTTATCCACCCCAAAACTATTTCAAAATTCCATAGGATTCCCTACAGTCCCTGAGAACATCTACGGAGATTTATTCCTAGTGTAAATTTCTCGGATATTTCAAAGTGTCCTCACGTTCTGGTTTAAAACAAATCTAACTAGTTAATGAAAATTTAGATCGTTAAAGCTAAACTCAACTCAAAAGGAGTGTCCAGAGCTTATTCTAAGCTTGCCTACAACTATGAACTACAAAAGATGCTTGTCACGTTGACACAACTAGAATAGCAACAATGACTTTAACCAGGTTAAAATCATCAACTCCCCAGCTCTCGATGGAACAACGAACTCTTGTTAAAACACGTTTAAGGGACTCGTTTTTGTTCTTTTCGACAATAATCTTGGTTTGATGAACACACTTTAAAAAAGTTCACTACATTTATATTCCCCATGAGTGCTTACCGCAAAAACAGGAAAGTTTTTCCTATAGGAAAACATTTACCACTTTTCTGGAAAGCTATCATGGAATAAAAGTTTTTTTTAAAATTTTGTTTGCATGCTGATGTAAATCTCTTAAGCCAATTTGCAGAGTAGTGCGAAATCCACCGACAAATCCAGGTGATAAGACGTGACCAAATTCAAAATGAAATTTCATTCAGATGAGGACTGACGAACTGCAAATATATGTAAATATGAATTGACGCTAGGAAAGGGGGAGGGGATAGAGATGAGTTGATATTATGAAGATGAATACCTGGTCTATGAATAGAACCTCTGCCTATGTACATCAATGTGTCAATAGACAAATCTCAAATATGAAAATGTTCCGAGGAGAGAGAGTTCTGTCACGATATTGAAAGAGATTAGTTTTTCATATTTGAGAAACTTTGACAGGACGACAATACGTGTGGGTTGACATTTATCACGGAGGGTTAGATAACGAACATGGTGGAATTTGCTAAAATTGTTTCCATTCTCTTTGAGTGGTTGAAGTTTTCGAATTTTAATAATAAATTGTTGTATTCGAAACAAAATTATAAGGTAACTTTGTCCTGACATTTGTAGCACATGGAAGGAATTATGATATGACAAAAAAATAAGATGTTGGAAACCAAAATATACGATAACTTCATATTGTATAGTAAATGGATAGAAATGGACATCATGGCTACCATGGAATAATTTTTAGAATTTTTCAGTCTATTTGGAATTGCGGTGACTCAACTATCTCTTCAATGTACGAAAACGTGTTTTGCAATGCAGATATACATACATATATAGATTTGCCCTTTCGAAAAAAATCGAATTCGAATTTTTAATTAAGTGTGTATAGGAGGAGAACGTAGAATGTTAGTTTTATTACGCGCGCGGATATTATTTATTTTTATAATGTTAAAAAAATATTGTCAGTAATTGACATTTTCTAATATATTATATGCTAACGTAGCTCTCGGAAACTAATTGCTAGATTGCTCAGAAAAAAGTCATTGCTATTGAAATCCCTTAGCTCTCTTACCAAACTCTATTTCGAATTTCTCATGGTGTGGCTTATCACTTTGGTTGTGGACCAACAACATAATTCAGCTTTTCTTATGATCGGCCAAATGTGACCTATGATATAGGTTAATTTAACGGCGGCAATCTTTGCTTTGTTTTAGTATACGATCAAGACCAACTTATCAGATCATTGCCAGATCTTATAACGACCTTAGTAATAGCGAAATATTTACTTGCATTGCTAATATCATTAGAAAGAAAACTCACGCTAATGCTACTACACAGTTAAATTTTTGGAAGCACGCAATTGAGAGCTATATTTTCTGCCATTCAGCCTAATGCTCTTAAAGCTCTCGATTCCGACCATGTCAAAATTTAACTATGTAGTAGTAGCGTGAGCTTTCGTTCTAATCACAATAGCAATGCCTACCAATAATGGCTATTTAGTACCTACTATTCAAAATTTTGCACACATATACAAAACCAAATTTCCTTGGACTACTAGATCCTTTCGTCATCACGAGAATTGAAATGAATAAATCATTCACTTTTTATCAAGATAGAGTCCAACATTTATATAAAAATAAACTAAACTAAAAACTAAACTTACGGGATTTATCGTGGTTTTGGTTTTAGGCTACTGCATAAAATTACCTCAATCTTCAATCTCGTGTTAAAATAAACCTGTAGCAAGAAGATTTATTCAAGTTACAGGAGTCTCAATTTCAATGTTATAAAAGTAATAATAACATGAAAGATATTAATAAATTTGGAAAAGCAGCTCCGGCAGTCCAGTGTACGAAAAATAATAAATATTGGTGTGTAAAGTTAAAGCACCGGGAGAAAAAAAACACGGTTTTTTGAGGTTTTTGACCAATTTGACGAATTTTTTTAAATATTAAAGCCAGGCAAAATTTGAGCAGGAGAGCTTCTAATAATCTGCAGAAGGTTTTAAATCAATATCATTAAAATTATGGAAAATAAATAAGCTGAGCAAAATACTTGCACATTTATTCAGTCTTAAGGAATTTTTGAACTTTCTTTCAATTCTGGTATTAACGAGATTTATCCTGTAAAGCTTTTATATATTTTGTGTTAGTTTTACAGTATTAAGTAATTTCAATAGTAAATCAGCACATAAAAGTAAATTATAGTATATTGAAAAACATCAAATAAATGAACGGTAGAGGTCCAAATTTCAGTTTCGAGCACCAATTTCTCCATTTATTACCTTTGTAATTTTTCCGATCCGAGATTTTTAACGTTTCAAACATATATATAAAAAACGAAATTAAGCATAATATATATCAAATAATACCATAATACCATATATGAATAATAACAGTGAGAAAATAAAACTTTTATCCATTTAAAAAATAAAAACATATTCCATTCATAAACTAGACTCTTATCTACTTAGAGCACTTTTACAAAGAAAGGTGTGATATTTGAGCACAATTTTGCCACACATCTGATAGGAAAACTCAGCGGCAATTGGAGCAAATACTTCCCAGATTCGGACCATTTATGTGAAGAGAAAATTCAAAGCAAAGCCCAATTTTGAAAGGTGCATAAATTCTCGTCCGTGGGAAACAATACATGAACCATGAGTTCAAACTCATGGTCCCTTACTACCTTTGAACTAGTAGAATCGGTCGTATCTACTTTTTTTCCATGTTGTATAGTAGTTGTTTTTTTACATAAATTTTCTGGATGTACCGTTTTGTACATAGGGATTTGTTTGGTGTAAATGTCTGATGTAATTCTATGGGATGACGCATATACGTACACTGAATATGCCTTTGACGGTAAGAGGTGAAATTTTTCATCATGCAAGTGCAGAGTGCAACAGCGAATTAATACACAGAGTTCTATATATATTATAGGTTAAAGGTAAAATTTCTTATAATATGTCAAAACTATCTTTCCGAGTGCATTATATATATAAACACTTACGGCAACAAGACGATTGCATCAACATCAACTGCTAAATCAAAAGCTCCAAAACCTTGTGTCCTAGCTTAGTTGCGACTACAGACCAAAAGGTCGAGCTTGTAGATCACTTCTGCAATCTTAGTGATGTGATTACCCAACCAAAGGGCATGGTGGAGGGTATAAGTCCACCTTATTATTAAAGAAAAATTTACTTTTGGTCCCCTATATGATGTATGAAACTGTAACAAAATTTTAGTTAGAAAAAACCTAATCCGCTACAAAGTATAGTCCATTCTAATATACATACACAAATGTCTCCCAACCGTGAAAAGTCACTTATTCTATGACAGCCTCTTACAAATATTTATGTTTAACTATGTTAGTATGTGTCGACTTCTAAAGATACGAAGTGTTTTAGAGACGACGCCTACGACAGAGTTGACATAGAAATTAAAAGTAATAAAAGAAATTAAAAAAAAAACGTTTAAAATAAGTAACTTTCGTAAATAAATTGCACTAAAAACTAAAAAATGATTATTTCTTTCTGATTGATATTCACAAGAAAAATTTCGTTGCAAAAGAAGAGCTTCTAAGAGTCAGATGAAATCTTAAAAGTTTGGGAATGGGTTGCAGTTAGATAATTGCGATTATAGTTATAGATGCCCAAACTTTTAATATGAGTTGTAACATTTCTTATTTTGAAACGAAATTTTCTTGTGTATATCACTGAGAAAAAACAAGATATTTTTTTACCGAAGTTAGTTATTTTAAAAGTCTTTTAATGTATTTTATTTTCTACTTTTTATTCATAAATTCTTAACAACTCTCGAATCTCAGCTCTCGACTGTCAAATCTCGCCTCTCGAATCTCAACACTTGAAGTTCGATTCTCGAATCTTGCATCTCCTCATATTACACACGTGCCAAATTGGACAACCCCAAGGGTCGTAGTTACTACCCCCACCCTAAAATTTCTTATAACATAAGGCAATTTTACCCCATCGGAAAGCTCCCTATTCACTCATTTTAAATCAAAAAAGCCCATTTAAATCCATCCACATTTACTACCCTCAAACTCTTTCGCAACGAATCACACTCTCAAGCGCTCATGCGCTCAGACACAAGGTTTTTAGTCAGGGGTTTGTGACTTTATAAAAGTTATTTAAAAAGTAGGAATAATACTAAGCAACACCTTGAATGGAATAGACAAGAACTGTATTGTGTTAGAAGATACACCGGTTGAAGTCGAACAGTGTTACTGGAAAGCATAAAAACTGATAAATACTGCAGTGAAAGCAAAACTTCAGCAATGGTTTTTTGTTTTTACATTGGACACCGTTTCATAACAATTCACAGAAAATTTTTATTTAGAATTGTTGAAAAACTTCCTTAGCGCATATAAAATTCGTTCTAAATGCCTTGTTTTGAATGTTTAGTTTGAGTATATCATTGTTACAGTTTTCATTTTCCTGTACAATCGCGTTTATAATTATCTTCAAATTTAATGACCAGCTAATTAGACTTTACTTATGTAACTATCTAATTAAGAATCATGATAACATAATATATATGTATGTATATAAAAACTTTTGCCCAAGGAAGTAATTATTTGCTTTAAAAATGTAGAAAAATTGAACTTTTCGACATAGCGATCAGAGAGGTCTTATCGTAATTAGTTCCTATAGCATTCTACCATCTTCAGTTTTCTTGAAAAATCACAACGTTTTATCGGGTTTGAAGGAATTCATCCAACTGACATTCGTGAGTTGCGTCTTCATATTAGGCTGTCTAAGTTGTGTCCATGTTCGCTATATGTAGTAATCAATTTCTGAGTGACTACGCTCGATAACATGAGCATCAGTTTTGTCTCCTTCACTTTACATTAGAGTAAAATTTTAACCAGTTATGTAAATCGATCTGATGACTAATTTCGTTGTAATAAGATTTCCCGCAAATTGCAGGTGCATTCCAAAATCAACGAATTTTTGTGCGGAACTTTTATGTCCCGTCAAAGTTAATTAGAATTAAATATCTCCATCCCATTTAACAATAAACATCGGCAAAACAACACTAGCGTTACCTTGATAACGCAATAGTTTACATGTCATGCAAATTTATTTCGCCCCAAATGGCAACTTAAGCGAACTTTCCTCACATCTACTTAACTTAATACACAAAAACAGTCATACATATATTTGAGCTATGAAAATTAGCCTCTCCCTACTTAAACAATGAACACACTGCAACTGCAACAACAGTTCTGAAAGGTCGTAAACAAATTTTAACGAACTTAATAAAATTTCCATAATCATTTCAAAGTTCTAGGATTAATTTTGCAAAATACGTGTGTACACAATCTTTGACATTTAAGAAAGCCCATTCAAATTTACATTTTGCTTTTTCTTTAAAGAAAATTTCTGTGAAAATTGTTCAGCAAAGACGCCAGTCGTCCTCAACCAACGATAAATCACGAAGAACTATTCCTCGGCTGAGCAGCCGTCGTTCGACAAGAAGTCAGCAAATATTTGAACAAATTATTAAATTTTCTCAAGTAGCAAGCACATGAAGTCGAAAAGATCTCTGTAAAGAGAGAAGAGACTCAGAAATTTCCCACTTTGGGCATCTACAGCGTGCCACCACCGCGCAGGGCGCCGAACCGAATGGTCCACTGTTAATGTTAAATGCAAAGTTTGCACTTCACTAACTTTTGCCAAAAGATTACAAGAAGAAAAAAAATTAAGCCTAGCATGGGAGTTCCTCGTTCATATACTACTTTCTGTTGAAAAGCAGACCAGGCATCCCAGAGAAGTACTCTGTCTGTTTGCTTAAAAGAGTATGTCATTAGGGAATCACATAGTAGAACGGCCGTACTTTGCGGAAGGACTTTTCCCAGTAGCGACAGGAAAATCTTTTTGTAAAGCTATGGAGCCCATCACGTAGATATTTCAATTGATTCCTGTTTATTGTTTTTATATGGTGTCTAGTACGAGTAGGTGTGCTTGTTTAGATTTTTACTTGCACAAATTTAATGCCCTCCATAAATGGGACATTGATTGGAAGTGTGCTTACTCTGCCCGAATAAACCGAAATGACGTGGTGATAAAAATGCACCGAATGCTATAGGTTCGCACATAGATGAGATTAGATTAGTGAAACAATGTCAACATATTGGCCTCGCATTCAATAAGGTCTGAATGGCGTACAATTAATCCCTGTTTTTAGTTTTTCCATTCCATACAACATTAACGCTATTTACGTATCATTGGAGAGCCCATCTTAAACTTGTTATTCCTTTGTAGCCTAATGGTACCGGAGATCGTCTGCTTTTTCACTTACCAATTTGGTTAAAGTATCAGTAGTACATCTAAGACTGCGCTTTAAAAGTACTCAAGTCGTCATTAATTTCTAGATAACTCAGTTTTCCTTTGATTGCCTGTTGGGCACTATGCACTGTAGGACAATTCCCTAGACTTTAAATATGATCTCTCCTAAAAATAAATGTCATTTTCCCTGATAGGATAGGAAAGTCAGATTAATTTTCCCCAAATCAATGGAACATTCAATGAATTTAGGTATTTGGCACCAGTAAACTTAGTACGTAAAATTTCCGAAAGGTTAAGCTCTCTCGGATTTAAGGAAGAGAACATTAAATAAATTAGGTATTATTCTACATTTTTTATGGAACACGTACAAATATATGTATTTTCGGTAATATAATTCACACGGGTTTTTGAAAACAAGCCGTATATTGTTTTTCAATAATTTGTTTAAGCGTATCTAGCGTCCCAGCACTACATTCCATACTATACGTTTTAATGAAATGAGCTATTCAACTAAATCTTCTGCTTTTAAAGGTGTAGTTTACTTATTCTCTACTTTTTAGGGAACATTCTCTACATTTTATGGAAAAAAACACAAAAAGGAAATTGAAAATTTCCTACATGTTAGGGAAAAATCTAATCTAGGGTTTCAAAAGTGCAAGTTTCACCAATCTTATCGAAAAATACCTAAGCTTTGTGGCACAAATTGTTCCACATCCATTAGGGAAAAAAAAAATTACTTTGTGTGTGGGCTACATAAGTAGGTTAGCATGAGTTTAACATTCGTGTTTTAAAGCTAGTTTACAATTGTTGGTGCCAGACCCCATGTTCTGCTAACGTAGTGAAGAAGCTTGTAGAGCGATTGCACAGGTTTTTCCGATACCGTAGACAGATGAGGATTTGAGGTAACGTATTTCTCAAGGTGGAGCACTCTTCAAGAATTTTTTCCGCATTACTGAGAGATGAAGCCATTAGTCGTAGTTTCTTTCTACTTCTAACTGAAATAATACCTGTGTGGCTGGAGGTTTTTGTTTAGACAACAACTGCAGACTAGCACGAGTACTTTTGTACAACAGTTGATATATTTGTGCGAATTAAGGTATTGTCTTAAGTTCCTTATAAGTCTAGAAATACGCATAAACTACTCCTTATTGTAAAAGGGTGATTTAGTTAAGAATTCATCTCAAATGTTTAAGTCTAGGGTATTCTTCCTGTATTAAATTAGTAGATAACAGATGCTGCAAGGTCGGAACGATTCAGTTTGGATTATAGAACATTTTCTCGACAAGATCCTAGATGTATACTCTAACATAGGAAAATATAACCTAACTGGAACAGTTTTTGGCAGTGCAGATAGTATTTATTTAATGGCTTTGTAGCAGAGCGGAAAAATTTCATTACCTTCAGCGGGTTTATAAAACTCGAATATATCATTCGCATTTCTTACTTTATTGGGAGGCTAGGCTTTTGTTGCTGATAGAAACATTGGAATTCATAATGTTGATTTCTTGCAACTCTTGTCCAGTCTAGTAACTACGGGAAGCTGATTTGGGCCATCCCGAAGGGTTTCTTTATCCTTCAGTATTGGTAGTCAAGGAGAAGTTCGTTCAGCTGTGTTATGATCCTAGATTATTGACGATATCCTACCATAACTGCCAAGCTCCAGTTATGATCGTCAGGGCTATGCGGTGGTGATCAAATAATAGGTTAGCTCATAGGTAGCCACAGGAAATAATAAGGGAGTCCTCCAAAATAACTATTAGATGAGTATGAAATATTATTTGTCTGAGAGTCATTCCTCTGACCATTCTTCTGCATTCCATAAAAGTCAATAGAACAAAATAACACAAAGTTTAATTATTCAAATGTCCTCGAAAGACTATGTTTGGGTATACAAAAAAAAACGCCTCCAGAATGGCCACCCGACAAATTCAACAGTTTTTAAACTAACGAAGGTTTCACAGGCGCTCAACTTAAAATAATTGCAATTGCAGCATAATTAGTAACTGTATATACATATAACTCTGTGTCAACCACAACCGATGAGTGTGATTGGGGATCATTTATTGAGTTATGGTTAATTAAATAATTGCTACGTGTGTAAATATTTGGTAGCACATGACTCTGAGTGTAATTCGGTCGCCGCATTTAGGGGAATACCTACGTGTACACACTGCGATAATGGTAATTTGTACGTTAGGCAAACAGTTGGCGCAACTAATTGCTCTGAATCTATTATTATTGGCGAGTTGTTTTAAAGATAAAACGACGGCTTTTGTTTTATTTACAGATCGGTTAATTCGCAGAAGCTTATGATAACGAATGGCGGTTTGCGTCAGTGTAGGTTATAAAAAAAGGTAACAATGATCCTGGATTATAATGTGTCGTAATAAGCCCAAAATTTTCATTCAAAATATCTATAAAACAAGCATTATAGATGAACAAAGATTTTCGCATACGATTGTCTGCTGCCTTGCTAATAGTTTAATAGATGACATCTAATGCATTCCCATATGAACTCATATCTGTTAGTTCTTTTGTCCTGGTTGTGTTACCCTTGATGTAATTCTAAGTAACATGAGTAATCAAAATAACATCAACTTCGGATTTAAAAAAAAAAATCATTCTGCTATCATTCTGAAAGACTTGAGCACTAATAATGATGATAATATAAAACGGAAAGTACTCAACATTGGAGGCAGAGTCAAGTATGGAAGGTAAACTATAAATGATCTTAGCAGCGAGTTCATTAAAGAATGGTTTGAATTGGTCAAGACCATGTCTCTATTCGCTTTCTAATTAAAGTCTCGAAATTGTGGAAATTTATTTAAATGTTTTTCAATTAGAAGTATATTTTTTCGATTAAAGTGGATTATAATATCGGCGTACCAGAAATTATGTCCCACTAAATAAAGAACCGTAATTAGAGACGTACCCTGGTTCAATGATAATATCTAAAAAGCAGGAAAGTACTTAGGGTATAGAAATACATTAACCTTCTATAACAAACCAAAAAAAAGGAATGGGACAATGCAATACGGGATATAGCATTAAGGCTGCATTAAGCTTTACTACTGGAATGTATAGAAATAATATCGATCACATATCAATGATTCTAGAGAAACAGTATTGGTACGTTTGTAAGCACGTTTTAGATAAACATGAGGATATTGAAATAAAAAGCAGTAAAAACGCTAGAATTGGTCTAAGACCAATTCTTATGATACCCTATATGAATACTCGTATGTAATTTCGTATGGTCACCCCTCTGTGTAAGCTTGATCTATGAAGTGGTTTTTCGCATATATTTTAGAACGATTCATCGGACAGTAAAAATGTTTATAGACAATGTGATAGAAGTATTCTGAAGAACTTTTGACTGATCGTTTCATAGTAATACCATATACGTGAAAACCTGAAATTTTTTGTGTAACCTACGAAGTAATTACCTAATTTGACCCATTTTCGAACTTAAATCTACAACTTTTATAAAAAGGCTGTGGCAAAAGATCTTTATTTAAAAGCGTTCTCCACTTATCGTGAACACAGATACAAACTGACAGACGGACGGACAGACAAAAACAGATATGCAAATATCAAAATATACCTTTTAATATTAGGCGTGGGTGACTAATCCATTTTCCTCTAACAGTATTGTTTCTATGCGCGACAAACTTAGTATACCTATGATTTCATCATTTAGGGCAGAAACTCCACGACTATTCTGGCAAGGGTCATTTAATCCTGAGGAGATACAATAATTTTATCTGGGCCTTGATCTAAATCAGAACCGAATGGTACAGTGTAAGCGGCACGAAGTTTCAAAGTCGCACAGATAAACGCTATGCTCAGAAGGATTTAATAAATGCCTTAACGATGTGACCCTTTTTGTCATATCTTTTGTTTAATCGATCCCAAGCTTCCTTATAATTTGCTTCTGATAAGGGTATGTGGCGAAGCAAAGAAGCAGCTTCGTCCTTCAAAAAACTTTTCAAATAGTGAAACTTTTGAGTAGCCGTTAGTTTGGTATTTTCATGGACAGAGCCTTTAAACAAGTCACGAAACGAATCCACTTATTATAATTTCCAGAAAATGATGGAATTGTAAATTTTGGTAGTTTGGTATCGAATGATGCTTCAGTCAACGATGATTTGAATGATGATTGAACGTTCGATTGTTGATCTACAAGGCGATCAAGTACATCTTGATTGACATTGCTACTTACGTGACGTCGCTCTTTAATAGCCTTTGATAACCTTTCTTTCGTGCTAACATACTTAGTTTCAAACTGTTCATTTTCAGTTTCTTGTTCAGTAAAATTTGGATCCGTGATGAGTTGGTACATTTGATCTTGAATGTGATTAAATTCTACCCACGATTCATTTAATTGTTCAAGTCTTCCTTCCAAGGACTCGAGCGTTGTTTCTGCTGTAATGGTTATCGCAGTAGCTTGCAATACGAGTAACCATACCTTTAACGCGACCACGCTTTGCTTTAACGATTTCCATTCTGACCTATATATCTACAGTTTTTATATAAGCAGATATAGATTGAGATTCACGTTTGTTGGATCGAACGTTACTAATACACGTAATCGTTATGTGAATTAGGTCACGGATATAGCAAGACAAACCGAGTAATAAATTCATATATTGCTACAAATTGAATGGGTCATTCGATTCAAGGTCAACCAACTGATAATTTAATGACTGGATATGTATGTACATATGTACCGATATATAACGAAAAACTAAATAAGTAGATATGTAATGTCACGAATCGATTTGCACTAGCTGGAACACTTGCAATTATAATGAGAGACACATGTAATGTTTATGGAAAATACAATTTACGAAGCTGTAAGTCAGTCAATTAATATGTTCAGTACTATGATGTAGAATCAATAAATATGGAAATTATTACATGCAGCATAATAGAATAGAATTTGGACTGAATTCATTTTAAATTTCTTGCTGTAGATTGCTTCATTACTTTACGATGCCTGAGTCACGTGATTCATTCTTCATTTCTGTTGTTCGCTATTCGGCCATAGTTCCGTTGCACCTATTGTCCTCTTCTGATATCGAAATTGACAAAATTGTATTACTGCAAATTACCAGAAATTTCGCATATTCGCCGTGCTTGATGAATGCAAACCCAATTATCAATTGCAACTGATTTGTGTCTCGAATCACTTGTCCAAACTCTATAGAGACTTCACAGGTATATAATGAACGATCTACTTACAGTTTGGCTGATAATACTTCCCATAGACTGAACTTAGTTCGTGTTTTTAATAAATCTTCGATTGTGATTTATAGCTGCCAGCAATGATAAGATTAATCCAGCGATGCAGATGTGAGGTTATGTGAACTATGTGTCTTCAGATATGTGTGTATCCCAATAGTTAAAATTCGCTCAGCAATCCGGTTACTCGAAGGACCATAATTATGTGTGGAAATTGAGAACGATTGTATTAACTTCAACGTTATAAAGATTTATTGGATTTTTTATTTGTCACACGTTCACTGCTCTGACTGCTCAACCTCACTCGATGTCATCCAATCACAATTCTCTGATCACCACTGATGAAGAGTGTCAAAAAATGCAGCGACATCTCATGTATAACTTGGAATGTATCGAGTGAGATTGATTTACACTGAGGAATTTACATACTAGATTAACAAAAAACTTGAATAGATACAAATTACATACAATTGCTATGCATACTAGAATGATGATTGAAATACGATTTACAACATATACCATATATATATTTTGTTACGAGCACAATATTCCAGATATAATTCAAAAGTTCTTTCTTTATTTAACTTTACCGTTTACTCTCACAATTTCACAAATAATTATCAAACCAACTCTTTATAGTTATCGCTAGTACAGTACTTCTAATTATCACAATCCTAATACTTTACTTCGCTCACTTCACTGTCTGAAATAATACTCTCAACCTGGGTGTGAGAAGCGCCGTATTTATACTCTTCGATTTATCTTAGAACTTTCCTGAATATTCTGTTTTCCGAACCCAAGGTTTACTAAGAAGTCACCAGCCTAAAGTTGCTTCCATTTCCAACAGATGTCGCTTGTATCACTTTGTGGCACGTAACAATATATACATGTATACATATGTAAACACCCTAATAATAATAATTTCAATTAAAGAGAACCACTCAACTTAGGTGGCATGGAGTGCCTTTAGAATTAAATTTTTTTGTGTGTTTCCCTTCGCACCTTTCGCCGGTCCAGGATCCTTACGCAACTTTTCCGTTATATCTCTTTTATTTTGCTTTCAGCTACTTTTCTACTCTTGTTTTTGTGTTTTTTGCAAAACTCCAATGATTCAACTCTTCCGGAAAAAATGCCGCACTGAAGTGGACGAACTGGCTCACACAAGGAAGTCACAGGCTAGAGCTTCTTCTTATTTCGGCCCGGGAACGGATATTAGTGCCGGTTCCCAACAAGGCCTGTCTGTAAGTTCATATAGGCGTGGATCTTCATAGTTGCAATCCACACAGTTTTGTATTGTGGTGTATCTTTGCTTTTGTTTAATTTAATTTTTTTTTGCCTTCTAATATTTAACATATATTGTTCGGAGTTAATGAAGCCACAGTTCCCCGGGACCGTCGTACGCACTTCACGTGTCTTCATTTCTTCCTGCTTTTCTCTTTAATATTATCTTTTTCTCTTTGTCCTTTCACTCCTTTTTTCGCGTTTAGAATCTTGGACAAACCTGTAAGGTTTTAAAATAGTTTAGACTTTAAACAATAGCAACCTCCATACTGTCAAAGCTCAAGTAGATGCTACGTTAATTAACTCGGTATCATAATATATATATATATGTATATATATATACTAATCCATGGGAATGACAGTTAGCGTTAAAATGTTTCTACAACTTTTAAGTATACGATCATCGCAACAATTATTCTACTTCCGAAATTCAAGATGAGGTCATGCTAATGCTAACTATGGATAGAATATATGAACGCGTCGTGTATTCCTGTCGTCATCATGTGAATTATGTAGTGCGCCTTTAGGCCTTCCTGGGTATGGTTGTTCCTTCTGTGTGATAGTGATGTGGTGGCACTAAAAGATTACCGCCTATATAGGGCGTCAGTTTTAGCTGGTCATTACGCTGAGATAGAGTATATTTTCCCAGCGTGTGTATATAAGCCACCTAGAGTGTCTTCCTTATCATGCTTCTATGACTCACTTATGTTTTTTTGAAGCCAATTTACTTCTCTTTGTATCCTAGGTAACCTGATTATTACCTTTTGACGGACAATTTCCCAAAACGTGCTTTATTAATGTCGATTTCGAAGGGACTTCAGTGCGACAACAGTATTGCACTTTTTTCAGCAGTGCAACACTGAAAATATTCGATGGGACAATTTTTATAGCAGAAGTGCAACACGAGGTTAGCACTGACTTCCCCTACTTTGCACTGGATATTTTGTCGGTGTTGCAAATCATTTTCAAGTTGAACTGTCATCTGCTCTGTCAAAGGTTACTGTTCACACAACTTATGATTCCTGGATGGAACCACCAAAAAATGTTTATACAACTTATGATTCCTGGGTGGAATCATCAAAAAAGTATTTGCGCAAGTATCTTGGTTCCTGTAGGATCACCAATCAATTCCATATGTAGTAGTTAGTTCGTGGAACTGAATAAAAACGATATGGGGAAAGATCACACCATATGCCTGTATACTAGGCTGATGTAAAATTCCCTTATTATTTAATAATACTGCAATTTCAGCACGTGTGTAACGGAACAGTTGCTGTAGAACCGTTCACAATCATCATGAAATGATATTAAATTTGGTGGATTATGTTTGTATAGCGGTATATTAAAATCAGAACGAGCATAAATAGGTTCGCATTTCCATTTAATAAAGACTTCATATGCAGGTTAGCTTAAGCACTCTAATTCACAGCAAAGCACTTTTCTACTATAAATCTAGAAAATTCTTCAAAATTATGATCTTAAAGTTATTTACAATTTTAAGCAAACAAAGTATAATTCGCAGGTATATTCCAGCTAACTCGATTTGGTAAGTATAGGAATAACTGTCTTGAATTAATCCTGTACAAGACACTTTAATTTACTATTAATTTCTTATCAGAAAATTATTAAATATCACAATAAATGAATTCACTTTATTAAAAGGAACAAAAATACATATTAATTACAATAATGTCACTAAATTATGTCTTTGCACAAATTTTATCTTTACCAAAAAGAAAATCGCATGTGAGCTTATGCTTACCATTGGCAGATTATAAGCCAATTTTCACGATTTGCACAAAGTGAGAACTCAAAAAAATAAAAAATTTTACCATCTATATATCACGAACTAAACTCTCACTTATATGGGGTCTGTACCGCCATTTTTGTGTGTTGGACCCGCAACCAAACCATAATGGAAATTGATCAGAATATATTATTTTGCATCAGCTGTGATTTATCTCATTCGATGAAGAATATTAATATCTATATTTTGTCATCAAAAGATTTTCTTCACATTTTCATTTCATTGAATGAAAATTAAAATTCTAAATTGTGTCATAACATGGCGCAATTAAATTCTTGTCGTCCATGTTGAGAGAATTTGATGTGGAACGTTATTTTAATCTATCTCACTTCCACTTGCTATCTCTTTCATTCTCATTAGTTATATGAAAAATCGTAAATATCTTTTCACTGAGATACTTTAGCACCTTTTTAATACCTCCATCAGATTCCTTGGTAAAGAATACCCCAAATTTATGTGACATATGTTGGCAATACATGAAATGTGACAGTTCCGCGATAATTAAAGTTTGTTTTGACTATTCGCGACCGCAAGTTTTTCAGTGCGTTTTTCTCGTGGAAATTAATTACATAAAGGTAAGTTATGCAAATTATCTTGTATGTGTGATTCAGTGTTTGTCTGTGCTTATTTTCTAAGAAAACTCGTTTTTTTTATTGAATTTATAATCTTAACCTCTCTTCAGGTGACATTTTCTTTTATTGATTTCCGCGGAAAATCTTTACGGGAAGTTGTTTTTGTGTAAGATATATTTTCAATAACTCATAAACTTCGGTTTTATTGAGTTATTGTATTTCACAATCCCTTAAAAACTCGACTATTGAGTAAATTTTTTTCCCTTGTGATTTTCCTCGAAATAGTTCGCGGGAAAATGGTTTGCCGTCATAGTTAACATGTTCTATGACTCTTTTTTTCAATAGTTGGTATAGATTTCAAGTTATGAAAATTGAAATTCAACCAACTATTAATAAATTTCCATTTCCCGTAGTTTTCTTGTTGCTTTGTCGACACTTTGTTTGTTGGGGAAATTTGAAATTTTTATACATTTGCTTATGAATTCAGTTAGTGTTTAGTATAAGTAATTCATTGTATGTAATTCATTGTTTAATTTTTTAAATAATTCATATTTTCTTTATATTTCAGCTGTTGAATGTATGTACGTAGGTACATAGGCACCTGTACTGCGTGGGAGGAATGTATGCCAGTCGCCTTCCCTGGCTTTTGTTGAGTTAAGTGCTGTGCATGGGGTTTTAATTCATTGATTCTTTTCCTTTTCTTTTCAGCTTGTTCAGGGCTGAACAGGTACCACCACGATTATTTGTGAAATTTGGAGTTAAATGAATTAAAAATTTTATTTGGGTAATTGCCATAAAGTTAGTAAGAAATTTATTTCTATATATCAATAAAGAACATTTATTACGTTCAACAGTTCCGTGTATAGTATAATACATGTGCGCACAAATACAAGGAATATGACATAAATATGTTCAATGGACTTAAGTGCTCCCAGATCTCCGCTGCCAGACAAAGTGCAACACTGAAATGGTCGCATCGAAATCGGCATAAGTCTTATGAATGGGTACGGGTCTAACTGTGAATAATTCTGCTCTCACTAGATATTATGCCTGTGGTTGTTACATTACATTCGAATAATCTAGAGGCTGCAACCTAAAATTAAAACGGGTTAACTGATAGAAAAGAAAGTTAGTAATATATAACCTGTGTTGTTATCCGTTAAAATGGGTCGTCCATATCCTACCAACCAATTATTTGAGTGATGCTGCAAAAAAACTGTTTTATTTTCAGATAAATATACCATACCTCCACCTACGTCGCCTCTGTTATGATTGAGAGGTTTCCACCTGTAGCTACATAGGAGAAAACTAAGGATCCGTCCTAATATTCCACTCGATTGCTGCGTAACGCACTCAGGCAGCTCACTTTTGGTATGGGAGTTGTCCTCAGCTAAGCGCTTATCGAAGTTAGAGGAAGATCACATGAATTATTCTACCAGTTTACAATTTTCTGGATGATTTGCGGAGGAATCGACAGTCTGAGGATACCACCTGGAATTAGTTTAAGATTCGAGTTTAATCATTATTTTTGAATTAGTCTATTAGTTCTAGTTTACGTAACACTATACTTCAATTTATTTTTAAAAGCACTTACTAGATAAATGTATGGTGTAAACGACCGGGTAGATGCACGGATATACTGTATCTGAAAATTGTAAGAAATAATATGTACGGCAGTGCTCGAGTACATTATCATAATGGAAAACATATATACATATACTTACCAAGCCCCAACTATTTTCCCCTTCATCACGGAAGCCTGCAATAGCACTTAGGGGAAGTTCGCCTAACCTACAAACATAGCCAACGATGGCGCCGATTTTTACACAGAACTCCACGAACCGAATAGTTTAATTTATTAAACCGAAATATTTGCAGCCCAAGGAATATGCCGCGATGTGAAATGAGCGCCATAAGTATACCTATAATGAGTTAACTACACGTATAGACACCTGTCAACGAGAAAGATTTTGTGCGAAATATTCGTACTTAAAGGCAAGCAAAAAATTTTTTGAATGCCACGAAAAGAACAGAGAAGCTATAGATCATTTTGAAAATAAAATTAAGAAAAATTTCACCGATTTCCAGTAAGTGACCCGATTGCAAAATCTCTTGGAAATAGTGGATGGAAACTTCCAACTAGGGGGCTGTCATCAATCAAAAAATAAAGGAAAGATGCAGAAAGATCAAGAAAAGCGTAAAATTAATTAGACCGTGAAAGCTAAAAAAAAGGAGTAACAAAAAAAGGAGGAAAGTTAAATTAAAAGGTGAAGACAAGAAGAGAAGACAGTTAAAATCAAAAGTAAGAGCAGCAAGGAACTCGGGCGAGGAACTGGAGAATCCGTTAGGACAAAACGGATTAAAAGCTCAGTACCTACTGCGAACATTTTGCTTCAGGGTTCTGGCCTCCTTTTCTTAATTCTAATTTAAAGATAAAAATTCCGTGCGCTGTCTTGTTGGTATAGTAGTTAAGATATATACCTATATATATTTTTTTACTTTTTTATTTTATTGGTTTCCAATTTCGATTTTTTTTTTGTCCGGTAATAATAATACGAGCGGATTTGTGAATGAAATTTAGGGTTAAGGATTTTGGAAAATTGCCGGCATTTTTTTTTATTGTCAGAAATTTTCGAATAGAGTTCGTTGACTCTAAGTAACTTCGTGGTGCCCAGTTCAGGTAGAATACTTGTTGACCCGCCCCTTCTCCATCACTAAATGGCGGAAGTTTATGCGAACAAGGGTTCTGCATAACATGGTAGCTCCTTATTAGATGTTATTGTTACCAACCGGGCTGATATCCTTTTGGAACAGAAACAACTTGCCTTGCCGGGAATTACTGATTATGAAGAGTTTTGTACTACTTGTTGTTTTGATGTCCCGCGTATGTCTTCAATTATTTCCTATGGCGACTTTAACAATATTGACATTCTGAACCTATTAGATACAGTTATTGTAAATAACTGGAGAGCCCTGTATAAAAGAAGCGATCTGAATGTTCAGGTTGAATTTTTTAATAATGAAATTGTACGTTTGTATAATGAATTTGTTCCTGTTAAATATAGAATATTGGGTGGGGAACCTCCTTAACCGAATAAAGCAATTAACATCCCATGAGAGAAATTACGCCTATAAGCTTTGGAGAGCTCATAAAACCGAATTTTTATTTCAGAACTTTGGGAAGCTTCGTATTCTTGAGAGACTACTCTTTCAGTTATCAGTTGTAACAGATCAATCACTATTATTTAATTTTCAGTCGGGGTTTCACACTGGTTACAGTACAATATCGTCACTCCTAGATCTTACTAATAGCATTAAGTACAACTTGGACAATCGTCCGAGTCTTTGTTGGTGTTTCTGGATTTTACTAAGGCTTTCGACAGTGAAAACTTTAATACTTTGTGGAATAAACTAAAAGCTAGTTTTAAATTGTGTAGTAGTAAAACTTATTTATTCTTATCTAAGTGACATATATCCAAAAGTTATTATCAATTCCTTGCACCAACTATATTACAGTTTAAGGTGTCCCTAAAGGCTCAATTCTGCGCCCACTCTTTTCATATTATACATAATTTACCTGGCTAATGTATGGAAGTATTCAAATGGATGCTGATGATGTACAGCTGTGTCTATTCACTTCTGTAGATTATATTGGAATTTGCAGTATGAATGATGATCTCGCAAGGGTCTTAAGTTGGTCGATGTTATTAAACTTAAACTTAATATTAATAAATCCCAGGCTATCGTATTATGTTACCCTTGTCAAAATAAATGGATGGAATCCTATATTTCTGGGTAACGACGTTTTTCCCTACTGCGACTCAGTCAATAATTTGCGTGTGAGTTTTAGTTCGACTCTATATTGCGATAGACATATAGACAGGTGGTGGGAAGAATTTATGGTGCTCGCAGGAAATTGTGGAATTACGCGTACTTTACTTCTCTAGATAACCGCCGACGATTAGTTATAACCTTACTGCTTCCTATAATTTTATATAGCTGAGTAATATGGTGTTGTCTATATAGTGTTAGTCGTTTAAAGTTTACTGTTGCGTAAAATGCTTTAGTCACTTTTCGGAGTGTGCTCCCAGCATCTCGTGTTGTACACTAGATAATTATTTAAAATCATATCTCTGTAACTGTTTTTAATATAGTTAAAAATACGTTACCTTATTATTTTTTCAGAACAATCTAACTGCTCCCGATATATGCGCAATGTTCAGCTTGTTGTTCCTCGCAGCAATTGTAAGCAAAGTGACACATTTTTGTTGGTGTTTGTGTCAGGATTTTGAACTCATGGAACTCGTGGATATTAAGAGATGACAATAATCAGCAGTTTTAAAATAGCTGCTTTAAATTATTTGTCTAGTATGTACTAGGTTTTTGGCACAACTTACTGCATCAATTCTGATCCGTTCTTAATTCCTTTTTTCTTTTTTTATAATTACTCTTCCTGTATAATACTGCATTTGTAGCTTTTGAATTTGTTTACTGTTTTACCATGTTCTCTTTCTTCTTTTTTTCTATCTCCTCATTAGATTTTTTTTTATTTCTTTACGCCAAGCTCAGGGTATTCAAAGCATAGCATAGCAGGAAGGAGGTAGGGAAAGGAATTAAAGAACGTGAGGAGAGTGGCGGAGGTGCTGATGTATGTCATTCTTAAATCTTAGCAGAATTTATACCCGAGGAAAGACAGAAGATGGTGGACAGTTTCACATTCGCACAGTATCACGGAATTTTACTGTACGGCTGAAATAATTTGAAAGGTAAAAGGATGTGCACGGTTTGCAGCGTGAATATTGCGTGCAGGAATCAGACTAGATATTTCATCAGAATATTGAGCGATAAGGGAGCGAAAGGCATCCAATCCAACATTGCGGCGGTGCTCAAGTGAGTCGAAATGGTAAGTTATTGGCAAATCGTCAATGAGCTTAATTGCTCTCTTTTCGACAATATCCAATAATGCTAAGGCGGCTCAACCAGCCCCGGCCTAGATACGGGAATTGTATTCCTTTTTAGAACTCACGTAGCAGTTCTAGCGGAGCGCTAGATTATATCGGCTGAAATATTTCTTACGCCTTTTCAGAAATCCAAGATATTTCGATGCTTCTTTGGTAACAGAGAAGATATGATCTGTTCAGCTTAACTTACTGGAAATATTAATGCCAAGAATCCAAAATAACCGGGTATCGTAAATCAGTGCTACATGACAAGAACCGGGAGTGGACAATTATTATCTTGTTTTAAATAGATAAGACAGCTTTGGACCTGGACAAATTTATCAACAGCTACCCATTGAAAATTGTATTGTGGTGCAGTAAATGCATCTCGAAAGTTCCTACCATCTTTGAAAGAAGATAAGCAACTCAAACGGGGGAGTTTAATTATAAGATAAGCGATACCAACGTGAGTATAGTGAATTGGAAAGACGAAAGGTCAGGTCACGTTATTTCTGTATTGACCGGAACTCGAGAGATTCGTTCACCGCATATACTTCATTTTTTGGATTGTGCCCGCATAAATTCATTTATAATTTATAAAAATTTGCAAGTGCAAGCCCACGTAAAACAAACACATTCTCAATCACGAAACCCAGGGCTTCTTCGAGTCTTGCAGTCATGAAATAAAGTGTTTTAAAAAAGCTTTTAAAATAAATAACTTTTGTAAATAAAATGCACTAATTTTAATTGCAAAATAACAAATGCTACAACTCAGATTAAATCTTACAAGATTGGACATGAGTTGGAGTTAGACAGTTATGATTATAGTTATGGATGCCCAAACTTCTAGGATTTAATCTGAGTTGTAGCATATCTTATTTTGAAACTAAAATTAGTGCATTTTATTTACAAAAGTTATTTATTTTAAAAGTTTTTTAATATACTTTATTTTCTACTTTTTAGTCATACTCTCGAAACTCCACTCTCGAGTTGCGACTCTCGAAATTCTACTCTTAAAATTCGACTATCGAAAATGAACTCTCGAGACTCGACTGTACTCTCATTACACAGCAATATGGGTAGAGTTTAATAAAATGCAGAAACTCTTCGTAATTTTATTCAAATAATTTTGACCTATAAATAGGCGTTAGAATTATCGTCACTAGAGTGTTGTTTATTTTAAATAAATTTATAAACATAAAACGTGTTTGTTTTTCTATAATACGCAATGCTAAAAGCTTTCAAACAGCACGTTTCTCATACATATGCAAGTAAAGAAAAGTTTTAGCGCCACGGCCTGTAATAAAGAAGGCAATGCCTTAGGATATCCCTGGGAGTGACGAATATCTAGGATTCGAATGTCTCTGGTAGATCACATGCCCACCCACAGCATTACCTGTGGTTGTACTTTGGCCGAATTAATGTGATTCAATAATGCAACAAAAATTCCTGCTGCAAGGTACGTTTCGCTTGGATGTCTTATGGATCTCCTGGTTTGTTTTCAGGATGTCCGGGGAATATCTGTGGCTATTGTTTCTGGGATTGTAGAAATTTATTTTGATGGATAGGAAATTTTACAAGAAAAAAATAAATAATGGCTGGAAATTATATTCTAGAGGTGTATTCACATGCACAATACATTAATACAACTTATTTAACACTTATGAATGGAATTCGTATGACAAAATTACTAAAAATCCCGTTCCAAAATTATGTATAACCAATAAACTTTGCCAAAACAGGAGGAAATTTCGGATCGACATGAAGCTGGCTTAAACTACGCAGCTCTCAAGTGGCTTTTTCGAGTACACTGTTTGTAGCTCTGATTTTGGCCTCCAAAAACGACACACGGAAATACACCAAGCGAGAAATTTGCGCTTTCACCAGAGAAAATACAGAAATAAATTCGGGAAGTGGGAAAACGACTTTCTCATGTTTGTCCCAAAATTTTTCTGCACATCTCGTATGTATTTCCATCTATATATATTCTATACCCTAGGGAATAAGTTATAAATAAGTTATTAAATTTAAGAGCTCCCAGTAGACAAATGGAATCAATTCCAATTGCATGTATATTAGAATTGATTGCAATACGAATTTGATGAATCGATTTGGTAGTCAGAACTTTGCGGAAAATTAACTGGGCCCGTAATCGATTCAGTTTCGATTCGAAATCAATTTTCGGATCTCTCGTCAGTATCATGTGTGTTTCGAATTAATTAATTCTTAGTTGTAAGTTTGAAATGGAAGTGGAATGAAGTTATATTTTTATTTCTGAATAGATGTAAACAATCATTAAATTCCTTTTGATTTTTTATTTTGAAGTTATATTGTTATTCACATCTTTTTAATTATGTGCTATAACGCAAATATAATGAAAATAATTTTCTTCAATGTGAAATCAATAAGTTTAAAATGAAGCATTGAATGCAGCCATCCCGACTAATCGCGTGCAGTAGTTTAATCAAAAATTGAAATTGTTCTTTAGCTTGGGAGATATGCACTCCATATAAATATTGCATGAAAATTATGTAAACGAATATTCAGGGCAATTCAATCTCAATCCATACCAATTCTGAACCAGTATATTAATCTATTTATCGAGTATTACGGTTTTGAAATATATTCCGGATCACTTAAGAAATATATATATATATTTTTCAATGAGTCAAGAATCAAGTTGAAATGGCTCAAGATTAATTTTCAATTGGGTGCTGCTAAGACCAATCAAAGAGCCAAAATAGTGGGCATTCAAATAATTCAATTTGACACGAAAAAGAATCGATCCTCGATAACTAAGAAGTTATTCCGAAACACAGAAGAATTTAATCCTGTCTTATTAGACTTTGTAACGGCTCGTATCAGTGAACGGTAGACACCTATTTGATCTTTGTTTATACATGAAAACAATTTTCTTGTTTTGTTTAATGCTTCTTCAAGCCACGCAGTGCATTGGATTGTTTTGAGTAAAATATCAGTGCACACAGTAAAAAAAAACCAAAACTCGTATATAAATAATATCATATTTATATGGTGACCCGGAGCGGGCTCCAGAGCGAGAGTGTTTAAGTAAAAAATGTTGGGCTTAGGCGGCGAACGTATACTAACAACGAAAACCTCTGCCCACAAACAATGACAAACTGTTGTTGGTCACCATTACTTTTAATAAGAATGAGAAAACCAGGAAACTTAAAAATCATTTTGTCTAATAAAATGAAAGCAATATTATCTGCCCATAGGTGGTCAGAAATAGATGAAACTTATAAAAATTCTTAAATACAGGGTGGATCACATATAACGTACCTAATTAAAAATTCAATATATTTTTTTTTTATATACCTATTTGTAATAAAGAGTGTATATATCGTGGGATTATATATATATATATACATATATATAATATTAAAAAACTGAAACCTACAAATAATTAATTAACGATATTTTATTTGAATTTATAAATACATTATTTATTTATGGCGCACCCTGTAAAATTAAGACACGGAATTTTACGGTGTTCTGAATAAATTTACGACACAAAGCCTTTTAATAAATAATTAATAAGGAAGCGGCATATCGAGTGTGTGCAGGGTACGTGAGTAGGCCATTCTTTGACGTTCAGATCTACCTAAATTAGTTGCATTTTGACGTTCCGAAAGTTCAGTGAAACTTTATACAACTTTATTATTTATTAAGTTCAGTGCTTTGTGAAATTAAGGCTGTTAAGCTATTAGTTTATGGTTATGAATTGCGCGGTGCAATGTTATTCAAACAATCGCCGAAATTCCGGTGGAAACTAGTTTCTTAGGCAAGTGAATATATTTCAATAAATATATCTTTCTGTTTTATAATTATTCGTGAAATATTTTTTTAAATATGTATGCACAACTAAAACAGAAAAATATACGAATGTTCAAATCATGGTCGAATTGTTAATTTGAGAAATTTCAAAAGGTTTCTTCTTTTCAAAGGCAGCCCTATATTCCTTTACCTAAAATAAATAAATAAATAAATTACCTTTATTAATTTGAAAAATTGAGACATATGACTCATTAATATGTACATATCCTAGTACGGGGTTTCCCAAAGTGTGCGCCGTGAGGCGCTACAGCTTTATCCTTAAACAAAGTAAAACAATCAAATCATCCGCGCAAAAATTTAAATCGCGCTCACTGCATGTACCGACATACTTCTCCTCACCCACAAAGCCAACATTCGGCCCGTCCGAAATCGACCTTCATTCAATCATTAGGAAACATACGAACGTGACAAAGTGGTTTATTTTACATAGCAATTTTCTTTTGGCTCCGTGCAGTGCACTGCACACAGGAAATTGCAAATTGAATAGAAGTAGAAAAGGTTTGGAAGTATAAAGAAAATTAATCATTGCAAAATGTCAAAATAGAACTTGATCAACTTCGGGGCAAAATTTGACAGGTTTAAAGTTTTGTAAGAATTAAAGTCATGGCACCTAGATTATTCTCTCTATGCTTTCAAAAATGTTCTACTTCCATACACTCTACAAGTCAATTCTATTGGCAATCTCCTATGCTCTGCAGTGCACTGCACGGAACCGAAAGAACACAGCTTCTCTCCCTTCAAAATATCACGATTTCATTACTGCTATGACGAAACAAATACAGCACACTAAAACATTTCGTCGAGTGGCTTCAGTTTTCACCCAGCAACAATTTGGATAAAAAAGCTTCAGGAGGATAGCATTTTGCCTAATTACATAAATATAACCTTAATTCAGACCTTTTATTATATTTTATATTATTACCATAATGATTTGATCGATATGCTGGCATTTAGTAACATTGCCATCACGAAGCTACCTAAATACCCAAGTTTATGGATTATAGCGCCAACCCATTTCATTTTATTACCTCCCCGTAGTTTTTTAACGATTTGCCCCAATTTTATAAATTTCCTTAATATTCCTCGACAGGATTTCTTGTGCTTATTAATTTTAGTCGTGGTACTTAACTTTTGGATTGATGCTAATATCGCAATTGGAAATTTTACATTGATACTGCAATTTCGTTATCGGGTTTCAGTTAATTTATTTCCTAGTAATTTACAAAGTATTCGTGGTTTTAAGTTAACAAAATTTTCTGGCTTGGACTCTTCATTTACACGAAATATATTGGATCCTTTCTGCGAGAAAGTACCGTTGAATTTTCAAAATGTTTCTCAATGAAAATTTGAGGAGAATATATATCTTCAATATACAGAGCGATTCTCTAGTGATGTTAATTTGGAAAATAAAATATGAAGTCAATTTACCGTTGTGATTATACACAAAATGGAGCATGCGTCAGAAAATCGTTTTCTGTGAGCTTTTGATGTAAAAATATATGATGAGAATGCTAGTTTTGCTTTTTAATTACCTTACCAAAGATGGTTGACTATTGCTACAACTATGTGCTATATCACTTGTTGGTATTGACAGAATCACAGCTATACCTTTACACTCTTTCTTACTCGTTCAGTTCCTTCGAAAAACGTTAACAGGTAACCAAAGCCAGATACTAATCTGAGGCTAAAGTTATCGCAAGGATCCAGGAAGGATGGTAAAACAGAAGCAGGATTGTTCGGTCAAGTACTGGAATCCATTCCGCTTGGTACCTCACCTACCATGTTTCAGGTGGAAGTCCATGCTATAGAGGTTGATACTCAGGAAAACCTAAACAGGGGCAGCAAGCACTCCAACATCTACATATTCTCAGGCGATATAACAACATATAATAAAAATAAAATAAAACTAAAATTAAAGGCCCCCCCCCCCCAATACAAGAAACGTGATTTTTCGGTGTTTTTGTCCTCGTTTTATTCTCATTCACTATTATTATCATAAGTAGGCCTTTTTTTTCAAATGACAGTATAATTTTTTCAAATGACGGCTACCCTCATTTGAAAAAATAAATAAAAAGGACATAGTGTTAAATTTGGTACGATGGTTCCGAACCCTCCGTGCGCGAGACCGACTCGCACTTGGCTGATTTTTCAAGAATGTGCTTTGTGGATTTCCTATGCATAAGAAATTTTCAATAAAAAACTAAATTTATTCAAACTTTTTTTTCTTGTATTTTTCTATCGTCTAATGGATGAGTTGAATGTCAAACGAAAACAGAACCCGATGACGATTATGTCGTAAACTAATATATCGCTCCTCCCGATATCTACTTACCGCAGCTCTTGCTTTGTCGCGCTTTGCAATTGATTTCTTTCTTCGTAGTAGCACACTTCAGTTTCGTCTATTGATTCCGTGCAAAGAATTTTATATACGCGGTAATGGAAACATTATTTTTCGTCCTGTATTTTCTTGACTTTTATTTATAGTCCTTGACGAATTGAGGACAAGTAAGTAGGTATCTCTATCGATTTAACAGAAACAATATGACGGTGACGATGGAAGATAAATCTTTGCCTTTTTTTTAGGAACGAACACATTTTAGCAACTAGGCAACTACTTATACATATGTATATAGCAACTATGTAGGCACTTTAGAGTGAATTTTCTTGACAGATAATTTTTATCGAAGAGTTTTTAAACCTGAAAATTGTAAAATTGAAGACACAAAATTTGTGTAAGAGTTAAGAAAATCACATATTCAATTCAATTCAATTCAATTTATATTGATATTAGTATCGGGGATTAAAAAATTTTATTTTGTAGGTACTTATGAAAACTTAATGCTAATAATAACGGTATGATTTCCTAAAGAAGGATAAAGCTGAAATTCGAAGGCAGTAAAATAGAATTAGAATATGAATAGAACAAGAGGTAACATTAAATTGAAAAGTTAAAATAAGAAAAAAATCTCCGTACATAGCTAATGTTAAAAATACTGTATGGCAACCCCCTCTAAAAGTTTGATGGTTAAATTAGTTGTTCGCATATATTTCTAGAAATACTAATCAGATAGTAAAATTTAATATAACCAATTTCATAGGATTTTATATTATGAAGAACTTTTCAGTACAATAAAAACGTCTAGGTCTGCTCGTTTTCACTGTGTACAAATTCTAAAGTTTTGTATGCAATACTAAGAACGGGTTGCCCAATTTAGTCAGTTTTTGGAATATAATTTATAATTCTTATGAAAACGGCATGCACAATATTTAAGCCGTCTACGTCGACGCGATCTCAAGCAGTTTCCAAATCTTATAGGGAAAACCGAAATTTTTATATTGCAGCCCCACGAAGGAAATATCCAATTTGTCCCGTGGACTGGCGCAGACTAGTGCAAAAGGAAGCGCAAAATGTTTTACAGAAATGTAATTTTCATGACATAACTTAAATAAAAAATGTATAAATATAAATAAACTTTCATAGTATAACAATAAACTTTATAATCTTATTATATATAAATATATGTATATGTCGTAGACATTTGATATATCTTAGCAGTTCATGAAAAGTCTAGTCATGAAGTATAGGCAGATTGTGTAATAGTTTGAGCTTACCGATTCTTTACACTAAGTGGCTGACATTTTTGGTCTCTTCATGAAGTAGTGCAGAGCCTTTTCGCCGATAGCTCAGATAAGAAATACCCAATGTGGATTTTAGTAAGCAGAATATTTCAGATTTATTTTTTTTATTAATGAAACAAAAGACCAAAAATGCTCTATTATACCTTTCTTATAGTTGTCTTTTCAGACATTAGATTTTGTTTTCCCCTATCATCTATTGAGAGCATAAACACTTACGATCAAAGAACTCTGACCTAAGTACCTACTTCTTTCCTGATATGAACTTTTGCAATTTATTGTTGTTTCTTTGATTGAATTTAAAGAACCTTGAAGCAAGTAAATACCCAAGTAGTCAATTGAAAATTACATGTGTTGTTGCTTCACTCCATAGTACTTTTGAAAATATCGGCAAATCGGAAAATCTCGTAAATTAAAAAAAATGCTTAATAATAATGAAAATACTACATTGCGCATACCAGGTCTTACACAAAAGAGGTTTTAATTGAAATACTTCTGGATGGATTCTATATACTCGTATATACATATACACCCACTTCATACGAAAACGATCAATTTGTTCTTGAATCTGATCACTTTCAATTTTGATGAAAATTTGAGATTTTGTATGGAACGCAATTATAGCTTACCCATACGTCATTGTGAAAAAATCTATCTATCTACGAAGCAACCTATTTTTGTAATTCATATGTTAAATAGAAACTTAATGCTTTTTATACCCTAGATGAAATTTTAGGGTATACCAAGTCTGTCATTTCATTTCTAAGGTACAAAAATAATGCTGAAAAATAGTTTTGACACCCTGGCATAATATTAGAGGATATTTTGATTTTTCGTGTCTGTCCGCCCTCACGATAATTAAAGGGTTTCACTTAGAAATCTGAAATTTGACACACGGCCTTTAAAAGAAAAATCAAACTTAATTTCGAAAATGGGACAGACCAAGTACCTATTGTTAAAATATCATAATGTGATAAAATACAAAAAAAAAAAAACTTTCTTTCGATCTGAAAAAGGGAAATACTTCTTTGGAAAAATAATTAAAAAGATGTGGATTTTCGTTTGCAAAAAAATTGAATTTAATCACGATTAAAAACCATTAATAATATTATACACTTCTTGAGGTTCTATGAGTTAAATTTTCCTTGTTACTTCTTGAACTAAATTTAAAAATTTATAAAGTCTATTAATTATCAAAAAATATTTAATTTTATTTAATTATTACAATTTTAATAGCACAAATTTTTCCGCGTATACATTCCTATAATTAAATTTAATTCTAAAACTAGTTAATTTCACACTTCACTTCACTTCTTAAATCTAAATTTTCGACGAACAGATCATATTCGGACAACGTGTAAACCGTTGACCGATTCCAACTCTGTTTTTATTTGTTGTACAAACCACTTGAAAATATTGCTGGAGTCCCTTTAAGTTGCCGTGGTGTTTTTGCTGCACTGACCAAATAACTAAGAGAGGTTGTATAGCTTTCTTCGGACTTTTATATACCCTGTTCGGCCATTTTCCTTGGTGATGCCAATCTTGCCCGTTGCGCATGATTTTTGTACTTCGTGTATTTTCGTGAAATTGTTTAAATTGTCTCTTTTTCTTATCTGTTCGTCTCCTTTTTACCTATTGTATAAATTAAATAATTAGTTTTTCTTAAATTTCGCGTTATTTCTTAGATTTCGCGTTAAATTATATCGATTGTTGAATTCCGCGTACAAAAATTTCTTAGGGCAATGTACTTTCCTCAAAAAATAATTAAAGTTCGCGCTGTCAAATTCATTTAAAGTTTGAAGTTCGTACTCATGATTTGCTGTCGGATTTAATCGAATATTTGTGTTTTTAGTGATTTATGGTAAGTAAATTATTTATTTTATGTGTTTAACAATCAATATATGTTAAATGTTTAAAATTTTTATTAACATTTGAATATGTATAATTGTGAGGTTATATTAGTGAATTATCGTGTTTATTAAAGTATTTCTGTTTATGTTGTCGATTTGATGGTTTTATTTGCTCAATTTATTAATAAAAAATGTAAATTAATTTCTGTTCTTTGATTTTAGACATTCGACAAATGGGAAAGGAAATATGTACGGGGAATACTAGTGGTCTAGTGAAGGGCTTATTGGAACCATTGGGACGTGGATATGAAACCAGCTCTTCGTGTATTTCCAGATTTACTTATTAGATAAGTGACAATTTCATTTTCCTTTTTTGTGTCCTGGTTCTTTTCTTTTCTTCTCTTTCAGCTTTTGAGACTCTGCTGGCTGATTCAACACTATAGCTTCTTCGTAGGGTTGCCATACAAAACTTTCGATCTTTACTATTTATTTGGATAGTGCCTGATAACGCGTCAACGTATAAATCTGAAATTTTTTACGCAGCCTTTAGATTGAAACAGTAAATACAATTTCAAAAGTTGACTAAATTGGGCAACCTTTTTTTGGTGGTTGCCATACAAAATATACAATTTTATATGCATAAAACTTGACAACGAGTTGACAGAGAAAACTCAAATTTGGGCTTGCAGTTAGCGAAGTGAAATTTCAATTGCAGTAATTAAAAAATAAAATGATGGGTTAAGTTGACAATAGTTTAAACTGAACAGCCCTATTCTGGGATTTTCAGGATTTCCAAAAACAAATTTCGGTTTGACTAAAATTTTACTTCAATAATATATTTGCAATTTCAGTGCTAATTCCGAACATGGGTTAAATTGGGCAAAATGTTGTAGCTTGGCCGCTCGTGCTTCCCTGGTAAGGGGCGAGAAGCGGTCAATCGAAGGAGTTTAAACGGAATTTCCCCAATTCTCACAGATTTTTTAATTATACTTTTGGATTTTTTCACAAGTATTTTTATTAACAGCACTTGACTTTCTTCGATTGATGTTTTAAAAAAGACTCCCCGAGGTTTGGGGAAATTGCACCCAGATACCCATGTTCGCTTTAAAAGCTATTTTTTCTTTTTAGGGTTTTCTCACGATGTTGAAAAAACGTACGTCAGAAAATGCAAAAGTTCTTTGATGCGAGCTATATGCATCAATGCGAAACTGTAATCCGATTTGCACTTGTGCGCCCGTCTTGAAATATTAATTTTAAGATGGCGCGAATAATTTTGATAATTGTATGTACGTATGTACATACAATTAGAATGGATTAAGTAAGTAATGTACGTATGTACATAGTACATACGGAGAAGAAAAAAAAGTGAGAAGACGCTGTATGTAGGTAAGTATGCATACCGTGTGAGTGGAATGTGTGTCTGATAACAAAATGCAATTTATCCTAAATTTCATTTTGTTATAATATGGGAATGCATTTCTAAATGCATTTTAGATTTTGATTAAGATTTTAAATGAAATTTAAATTGAAATGTTTTTTCAGGGTCTATTAATGGTACATCAATATATCGTTTTGGACGTTGCATTGATGTATCGGTATTTGGTTGTGATTCGGGGTAAAGGTACCTGAGTCAGAACATCCCTCCCCCCAGGGGAACATTTTTTATTCTTTCGGTGAAGAAAACTTTCTTTCCTGGCAAAATAGAAGAAAAGATTCATATACTAAAATAAAATAGTCGATGTAGTTGACTATAAGTAATTACAAAGTTTTAAAGCTACAATATATTAAATAATAATCAAAATATTCTAATTGAAAGTGTTGGTACTATTAATTATATGTACATATATATGTACGTACATATATATGTTCAATAACTGAATACCTTTTCCTTTCTTGATTTATTACTATATAGTAATGTTAGGGGTACCAATTTTCTTAACAAACAAATTTTTGTTTGCGTTATGTCTTAATTCTATTCGCATAGACATTTTCTTTACGCTATATTTATTTTTTTATTTTATTTATTATAATTATAACGTTAATATGTAGAAACTATTTATTTTTATTTTCATTTCTGTTCCCCACTTACGATATTCCAATGTTTTTATAACGAAAACGTAATCTCTATTACAAAAACAAATTTTGTATTTCTCCTTTATGAGTTATTTTTTTATTATATCTCTTTACATTTTTTTTTTTTATGAGAAATTTTTTTTTTTATAATTCTATATCTATTTTCTTTTCATGGTGTTGTGACTCAGGTGCCCGAATCACAACCATAAGGTCAACACATCAATATATTGTCCTATACAATATATTGATGTATTGCTAGTTGACCCTGAAAAAAAAATATTTGATTTAAATTTAAACATTCCAAGTGCATTTAAAATGCACTTGCGTGTTGTAACAAAATGCAATTTAGCATAAATTGCATTTTGTTATCAGACACACATCCATCTGCACGGTATACTTACCTACATACCGTGCAAATCATATTTCATTTTCTTCGTGCATATGATAATGCACATAAAATAAATTGCATTCTCTCACGTACGATCTTGGATTGTCGTGAGAAAGCAAAAAGAAGAGCACGAAAGCTTTTTGCAAAAATATGTGGGTACCTGGGGGCAGCAAGCCCAATCCTCGAGGCAGTCTTTTTTAAAAACACGGGGGAGTCGTTTCGAGATTTCGCGAAGTAAATCAAAAAATTATAAAAGAAAGAAGTTGTATTTAAAAAATTGTAGAAAGAAATTATAAAACGGAGTTTGGTGGAATCAAAAAATTATAAAAGAAAGAAGTTGTATTTAAAAAATTGTAGAAAGAAATTATAAAACGGAGTTTGGTGGAATCAAAAAAATATAAAAGAAAGAAGTTGTATTTAAAAAATTGTAGAAAGAAATTATTAAACGGAGTTTGGTGGAATCGAGAAATTATAAAAGAAAGAAGTTGGATTTACAAAAATTATAAAACAGAGTTTTATTTATAAAAAAAAAAACTTTAGAGAAAGAAGTATTCAAAAAAAAAAAAATTATAAAAAGAGACGACAAAACCCTACGTCCGCTCTCTCTCCCCCCAGGAGCACGGAGTGCGCGACATATAAATATATAACAACTGGTGGCAGCGGTGTTCCTACCCAAGAGGACCAAATCAGTGCTAAAAAAAACCAAAAAAAAAAAAGTGAATTAAATTAAGTCAAAAATAAATAAAAACACTCACTATAGCAATTGGTGGCATGGTTTTTTTTTACGAATCAGTGACTTAATCATCGATTAAACTAATTAATAAATAAACAACAATTAATTAAAGAAACAAACAAACTAAAAATAAATTACGAAGAAAAGTAATTGTTTAAATAAACAAACGAAATTAAAAAGATAAAAATCAAAAGATTGATAATAATAACAAAAAATGTTTATGCCCGGGTATCTTAAAAGGGTACTTAGAGGAAGATAATAAAAGTCTAAGCGCCATAGCGCTCAACGTGGGACCCTTACGAGGCTTCATCCCTGCCTCACCAAGACGATCCAGAGAAGGAAGACAACGAGAAATCGTCGCCCCGGACGCGCGACGTATTATTACCACCATTAAACCATCCGCCAATCTATTCAACATCTTCAACAGCGAGAAACGCAGGAATTCCAAACATTCACCATAACGCTAGCTCCATCCTCCAGCTCAAAAATCAACACGAACATATGGAAGAAATAAGGACAAGGTAGAAAAATACAAGATTACACCTTTTCTTTTTACTTTTTTTTGTTTTCAAATATGTAATACATATACATACATACTTTTAAAATTATTCCGAAACATTACATTCAATAAATTTTTGGCAAGTGTTCAGTGAAATATATGTATATAGGTACATACATATTATTAAATATTTTTTTTATTAATCGTTATAATTATCAAATATCTGCTAAAAGAAAAGTATTCAAAATCAGTGAATAGTGAATAACAATATAAGAATAGCTCTTCCTGAAGCGACCTCTGCGGTAAGACCTAGTGAGCTTGCTGGTCAGAGGACTTCGTAAATAATCAATAATCGATCCCCTGCGATAGAACTTCATAGGCCTATTGATCAGAGGATAGATTTTGGTTGGAAGAAGCAATTTAAATTTCCTGTCCTTATTTAGCAAATAAATTTGTTTTAATTTTTAACGCTCCTAGCTTGGCAGCTGCAATATATACATAAAAGCATAATTATAATTAACAGGCAAGTGTTTATTTTCCTTTCGTGCATACCTCTTGCATTCTGCTGAAAATTTTGTTGACATTGGTCTATTTATTTTTTTTATTATTTAATTAATTCCTGTTTCCCTATTAATGTGTCATTTTGTTGCTGTTATTGTTTTATGCACTTACCACTTTTACAAAAAAAATACGTAACCATATACCTAATTTGTCCCAATTTGAATAAATTTTATCCTAAATTTCAACCAAATTTTCCGACTTTACCAAACTAACGTTGAAACATAAACAACTCTTTCTACTTTCCATACAATTTTACAACATTTTCGTTTCTTATCTAACCATACATATTGTAACGTTTCTTTATCTTGGATAAAAAGCGGTAAACGAGGGAGCAGTTTTGTTCTGATATTTAAAACTCCTTTAAGAATTTCACCGAACTCTTAGCAATTAAAAAATGTTACGGCAATATTTAATTTGTGTTATGTAAGCAATAAGATTATTTTAGTTAAACGGAAATTTATTTATTCTTACTGTAACTGAATATTTTAAAAGAAAATTTATTTTACTGTATCTGACTTGGTACTCACCTGATCAGTGTTTTGGCAGATGATTCACTTGGTTCTCTGTTAAGGTTTTAGGATTGGGATATTTTCTTTATTCCAGTCGAGACCCAGAATAAAATGAGGTTAGTAATTCTGACTGCAGTCGGTACCCACAGAAAGAATCTTTATCACAGTCGAGACCCGCGATAAAGTGTTTGGTGTTAGTAATTTATTCTAACTGCAGTCGCTACCCACAGAAAGAATCTTTATCACAGTCGAGACCCGCGATAAAGTGTTTTGAGTTATTAATTTATTCTTATTGCAGTCGATACCCACAATAAGAATCTTTATTACAGTCGAGACCCGCAATAAAGAGTTTGGTGTTAGTAATTTATTCTAACTGCAGTCGCTACCCACAGAAAGAATCTTTATCACAGTCGAGATCCGCGATAAGGTGTTTTGAGTTAGTAATTTATTCTTATTGCAGTCGATACCCACAATAAGAATCTTTATTACAGTCGAGACCCGCAATAAAGAGTTTGGTGTTAGTAATTTATTCTAACTGCAGTCGCTACCCACAGAAAGAATCTTTATCACAGTCGAGACCTGCGATAAAGTGTTTTGAGTTAGTAATTTATTCTTATTGCAGTCGATACCCACAATAAGAATCTTTATTACAGTCGAGACCCGCAATAAAGAGTTTGGTGTTAGTAATTTGTTCTTATTGCAGTCGATACCCACAATAAGAATCTTTATCTTAGTCGCTGTCAAAAATAAGATCTTTAATCCAGTCGGTACCCAGAATAAAAATCTCAATTTTCAACCCTCTAACCAAAATAAAGCACTTGTTTGATTAGTATAAAATCTTTATTGCAGTCGCTACCCACAATAAAGTATTTGATTTGTTAGTAAAAATTGGAACACTGAGAAATAACACTAGGAATCGACAACCACTTGATCACTGCACTGCCAAACTAAAAAAGAGATCGAGCCAAGTCAGACTGCTGTTTATATAGCTAGAGTTTGCACACGGCACCAAAGAACGGTAGTCAAAGGTGCATGGCAACAATATTGGCATAGCAACAACTGGCATACCAACAATAACTTGGCATAGCAACGGCAGCTTATCATTTGTCATGAGTGTTACCATTCTAGTTATTGCTGCCACAGGCTGCTTTCAGCTTATTATCTAAAAAAATATTTTGAGTAAATTCAATTTATGGTTAATTCAATGGTATAAGTGTAAAAAAATATATAAAAAAAATAAACTCTTACCGGGAATAATTTATAAATTCCTTAAAAACCGTACCTTCAGCTGGTTTAAACGCATCTGGACGCAGCACGCACGAGTTGCTGCACTTCCTCTTATCTGTACCATCGCAATATTCCGCTGCACAGTGCTTTCGGGTGAACTAGCTGCAATTAAAGGCTGAAATACCACCGAGTGCGACACGCACCTGTCGACGCCAACAAATAATTTTCGAATACATGTTACGACATTAGAACATAGCAAATGCTGTGCCACAAAAATGTCGTCGTCAAAGATTTGCTTCCATTTCGCGCACCGTCCTTTTAAATCTGGCATAAATGCGCATCGGCTTTCAATACAATTTATACTTATTCTTAAAAAGATGTAAAAATTTCCCTATAGGCATCCCAAAGAAAACAAAACTCAAATCATTTATCTAGAAATGACGACGACAATGTCGCAATCATTGTATTACGTCTGTGGCAATCAACGCCCTAACTTGGCGCCGACAATTTTAGGTCACATTCGGGGCGCATGGCGGAACGTGGTTTGTAATGAGAATTCCTTGCATCTCTGTCTCGTGATGTGTAGCTTGTTGACATCTAGCTGACAGTGGCAATTGTTTTTATCTGCTTCGCTTCGTGGGATGGATTAGGTAAGATTAATTTATGATTTGTATATTAAGAATGTTTCTTTGTGGTATTTTTGGTTTTCTTTTCAGGTTTAATGCCACCGGACGATGCATCAAACGTTGCAAAACAAAGCAAATAACAGACACGTTTTTGTGAGGTGGTGTCGTGTGATTATTTGGAAAAAATGTACAAAAATGATTTTGCCGAGTTTTGATATAAAATTATCAACGGGAATGTATACCTTGAAATCTGTTAAGATTAAGAGACCAGCAACGGAATCCTCATCTCTGTACAACACAGAGGTAAGTGATTCTTCATCATTATTCCTTCGGAATGCAAGAGCACAAATAGAACATGCCTTGGAGGCCTCTTGTGATGTGTCGAATCTTGAAATCAGACAGAAAAAGGTGTTGCAGCAATTACAGGACTTGAAAACCCAATTAATAAATATACGCAGCCAATTTTGTCTTTCAATCATTGTACCTTCGCTACAATATATTTAATGATAATTAAATGAACTCAATCCCCATTCTCTCCCATCCCATCTGTCGATCTCAGTTTGTTATCTTACTTATGATAATTAGCCCAAAGGCTTACGGGAACTTTTGAAAGTTGTACCGAATACATATTTGCGAATAGGAATCAACCAAGGTAAATTATTACAGATTCATTTTGATTTAGTTATTTGGCAAGTTATTAAAACACTAAAGTCTCTTATATTAGTATAGATACAATACATTTTTCAAAAAAATCCACCCTATACGACTTTTCAGAATTAAATCTTTTTTCAACCTGCTGTTTAGCAGTTGCAATACATACAGCTGAGTACATTTCAAATTGACAATCACGTGTTTTTGGATTTATCTTAACGTATACTCTTTAATTTTTGCTGAAAATTTTTTTTTCCCTTTTGCCTAATTTTTACATCTTACATACATAACAACATGACTGACGAAAACAAATCTTTCGATGAGCTTTGCTTGTCACAAGTCCCAAAAATGGCAGAAATTAGACAAATTCTGGCCGATTATCAAAGAGCCAACAAAATCAAAAGGACGTCAGAATTTACTTCTGAAAAACTCCAAAATTTGGAAGACCTGTGGGCTTCATTCGAAAAAACCGAAACCCTGATTCAAGATCATAAAGATTTTACTGAAACTCACGATTATTTTAAGCAGTCATGCTATGACAAAACAGAGGACTGGTACAACCTTACAAAGGCAACTCTGTCTGATAGGTTGAAATCCATATCAGTCCACACAGAGCGCAAAAATAACCCGTTTTACGTCCCACTTCCAAAAACTTCTCAAAAAACAACTGCAGCTGAGCACCGGGACGGCTCAGACAAAGAGCAATCGAATACAGTACGGTTTCGGTTGCAAGAAGATAGACGAAAAACATTATCCCATATTATCCAGTCTATAGATAATAATTCACTTGCAACTGCAACCCAGGCATATCTAAACAAAAAATTAAACTCGTTGCACAAATACTGGGACGATTTTGAAGAAACACATAACGAAATAATCTTGAGTGTTGGCCAAAACGACAAAGATAGCGAATACTTCGCAAATGATGTTTACATAAACATGGAAACATCATTCTCAAACACTGTAATTGCGCTGCAAGAACAATTGGACTCTCGATTCCAAAATGTGACGAACACTACAAATAATTCCAGAGAGCATCACCACAATGTCCCTTTCAGAGACCAATCAAGTTTTTTCCCATCTGAAACGAGAACATTAATTCCCAATTTCAGTGGAAATCCGAGAGATCTTCACAAATTTATATCTAGTTGTGATGATATATACGCGACGGCATCGACGGCGAACGAAAAACACTCCCTCCTTAGCTTAATAAGGAGTAAATTATCTGCAGAGACATACGATGTATATAGGTACAATCAGATTTCAGATTGGCCCGAATTAAAATCTCTGTTGACTCAAACCTTCGAAGTCAAAACCTCCAGATCTTCCTTGCAGTCCCAGTTAAGCAATTCGAGACAAAGAAAGGAGGAAAGTACAAACGATTTCCTCCAAAGGTTAAATACAACACTGTCCAAGCTAAATGAAACAACACATTCCTATACGACAGACAAGGTGCTCCTACGGTTTTTGCTAAAAGATAATGAGTGTCAGGCAGTGAGAGCAATTGAAGATGGGTTATCCAATCCACAATTACAGACCCTGGCTAAAGTGCATCCAGATAAATCCTTTTCTGCATTAAAATCACACATCTTGGAGCATGCGTCACGCCTAGAGCAGAAACAACTCGGTTTCCAAACACAAAACAAGGTAAATCAAACTCCATTTGCGCAAGCAACAAATTCAAGTCTTCGCTGCTTCAAATGTAATAAACTGGGGCATGCTGCATCAAATTGCCCAGTCATACAACGCTCCACGCAAAATTTCAACGCGATACCAAAAATTAACCCGCAATTACAACGCCCTCCGGATTCCCACAAGGTTATATATCCAGCGCTTTCTGGTCGATATTGTCATCGGAGGGGACATTCTATCGAAGTATGCCGGTCAAGAGCGGCAAACAACAATCCTTCTGGGTACAATCAGGGAAATCAAAATAATTTCCAGAAGGTGAACAATACTCCACCAACAAACACGGCTGAAAGACAGCCTCAAAACAGGAACTGGCAGCAGCCAGTATTCCGAGAAAATCGAGCTCCACCGCCGAGACATAATAATGCAAATATCTCGGCTAGATCACCATCACCAAAAGGAAAAAATTATCGAAACTCTTCGGCATCCAGTCAGGGAAACTGTATGCAGCGGGGGGTCTCATTCGGCAACCACTCGCACATACAAACTACAGCACAAGTCCACAGGAATCCCGAGACAATATCGACGGAAAAGTAGGCAGCAAGAAATTAATTCAAATCCCCGTTCAAATAAATAAAAATTCTTTAACTCTTTCTTTGCCTGTCGACATCTGCTCTGCTCCAAAACTTACATTTTTAATTGATACTGGAGCAGAGATCAGCCTAATTAAACTCCATCCATTGAAGCCAGATAGCATCTGCTACAGAGATGCTGTCTGCAATATAAACACATTATTTACAGAGTCCACTTCCACAGAAGGACTCATCTTCGCGAAATTAACTCTGGAACCTACGAAATTTAGCTCCACCATAGAACATCCATTTCAAATATTGGGAAATAACTCCATTCTCTCATACGATGGCCTGCTTGGTCTTGACTTTTTATTTCGATACAATGCCAGTATCAATTACAAAAATAATGGCATTTCTCTAGAAATTAATGATTCAAATGAATTTTATCCATATGAGGATTACTATTCAAATTATTCATATGTTTATTTGAAAAGCGAAGACCCAGAAAAGAGGTCTCAAACAAAGAGTCTGTTATATACAGGGATAACATTCTCCAATAGAGATATTAGTACAATTCCATCTCCATCAATTGCTTCGAAAAGCAATGCAAATCGATCTCCAGCCAATGCTCAACAAGAAATGAAGCATAAAAGTAAAAATCTATCTCCATCTATAGCCACAAAAGAGGCTGAATTAAATAATATTCTATCTCCATCCAAGCAAAAACATAAAAGTATATCTCCATCATCATACACTTCACAAAAAGTGTGGTCCAGAAATAAATCAGAAAAGAATGTAAGGCCTTTCAATAATGTTTTTATCTCCTCCAAATCCTATCGAGTCGGAATCATCGAATAACTCCTCCCAAACTGCACAAAAGTTGGAATCAAGTCTCCTTCCTATAAAAAATCCGAAAGAATCGGATAAATTAAATAAAACTAAAATTCCGGCTCGATCAGAGTTAATTATTGACATTCCAACTCTTTCTATTCAACAGCAATCGGTCTGTTTCAACAAGGAAATAAGGCCAGGTTTGTTTCTTGGAAATTCGATAGTCAAACCAGTCAATGGCATGGCAAAGTCCTAATCCTCAACACAAATGAGGAGGACGCCGATCTGGGTCCTTACGAGGTGAACCCAGTTTACCAAGACTTAGACGACTTTGTGGCTCTCTCCACAGACTCTGAAAGAGATCCAATTAAGGGCAGAATAAATAAACTGCAAAACCTTATCAAATTGGTTCACTGAAATTCAGAGGAATCTGGGAGTATTCGCAATATCTGTAGGGAATTCAACGATCTCGTCTTCATAGAAGGGGGTTTCCTTTCATATACAGATGCGATTACCCACAAAATCGAGGACACTCCAAGACAAACCACCAATCTATACTAAGCCTTATCGACTTCCTGAAGCAAGCCGAACTGAAATATACCGGCAAATACAGGAGATGCTTGAGTCGGACATCATCAGACCTTCACATAGTCCCTGGAATTCTCCACTCCTCCTGGTTCCCAAAAAACCGGATGAGAATGGAAACAAGAAGTGGCGAGTAGTGGTAGACTTTCGTCGTATTAACGACATTACTATTGGCGATGCGAACCCACTGCCTAATATCACTGATATATTAGACCAGTTGGGGAAGTCGCAATATTTTACCACACTCGACTTAGCCAGTGGATTTCACCAGATAAGAATGGACTCGAAGGACGGGGAGAAAACTGCCTTTAGCACACCCTATGTCCACTACGAATACAATCGTATGCCATTTGGTTTAAAAGGAGCCCCTGCTACTTTTCAGCGAGCCATGAATAATGTCTTATCTGACCTTCAAGGCATCTATTGCTTCGTATACATGGACGATATTGTAGTCCGTGGATACAATCTCAAAGACCACAATTCCAGACTCACAGCAGTATTCAGCCGTCTCCGAAATTTTAATTTGAAACTCCAACCCGACAAGTGCCATTTCCTAAGAAAGGAAATTATGTATTTAGGGCACATAACTACAGAAAATGGAGTCAAACCAGACCCTACAAAAATAAAATCAATTCAGTCATATTCCAGACCCAAGAAGGAAAAAGATATCAAAGCCTTCCTTGGTTTCGTCGGCTATTATCGCCGCTTTATACCCAACTTTTGAAAGATTGCGAAGCCCCTTACAAATCGTTTGAAAAAAAGATACGCCTTTCAAGTTCGACGCAATCTGCGACGAGGCATTTTGCGAATTGCGAAATAAATTAATTTCAGCACCAATTTTATCATATCCCAATTTTGACAAAGAATTTTTTGTCACCTCCGATGCCAGTGACTACGCCATCGGAGCAGTACTTTCACAAGTTGATGATCAAGGAGATCATCCAATCGCCTACGTGAAACGAGTTCTCAATGGTGCGGAAACTCGTTACTCAACAATTGAAAATGAGCTCTTGGCTATCGTGTTCGCAGTTGAGCAATTCACACCATACGTTTATGGCAGACAGTTTACAATTATAACTGACCATAAACCATTAGTATGGCTCATGAATCTAAAAGGAGTGGTCTTTTAAATTGGCAGAGCCAATCTCTATACCAACGAATGGAAAATCGTCACTTACTACGACTTGGAAAATTTTACATCCGAATTCAGGAATATACAGTTCATCGCACAACAAATAACAACAACTTGTCAGAGGCTTGGTAAAAATTCAGCGATGGCCCACACCTGTAATGGTACGTTGCTACAAATCAATCTTATTATGGCAAATATAGAGTATAGGAATATGTTACTTATAACTAAAAATAGGAAACAAAGAGCACTATTTAATGCAATAGGCTCAATCTCTAAAGCTCTTTTTGGCACATTGGACGAAGATGATGCCAAAGTTTATGATGAACAAATTCGTAACGTCACCCTTAACCAAAATTCCCTTCTATCACTTATGAAAAGCCAAACTGCGATAGTCGAAGCAACTGCAAGTATTTTCAACAAAACTAAAACCGCAATTGAAAAGGAATTCCTAGTCATGCATAAAAAATTGATATCGATACAGATAGCCGCTTCATCATTGGAAAATAGAACACTTGATAACAAGCTATCGATCGAACTCGAATCACTTATTTCCCTAGGTTCGTGAATAGCATTCAGATACCAGAACACTCAGACAGAGTTAATAGAGATCCTAACAGATTCAAGACACGGAAAATTTTATCCTACACTTATATCACCTAGACAAATTGAGGCACTTTTATTGAACATCAGGCAGGAATTACCAAATTCAATAATGTTTCCCATCAACTCCAGAGAAAATATTATTACACAGATATACAAATTAAGTACAATAGCCGCAAATACCTTCAACAATAAAATAATTATAGAGCTCAGAATTCCCCTTCCTTTCAAGGAACCATATCAAATTTTTAAAGCAATGCCATTACCTACACCCCTCAACGGATCTTGAACCATTGAAGGAATATATCCTTATAGACTACAATCGTGAACATTATGTTGAATTAACACAACATGATATCCATAATTGCGCAACGTTGGACCAAATGCATTTTTATTGCAAAATTTCATTCCCCATCCTGAACTCAAATTCAAAAATAAACCAATGTGAGGTAAATCTGATAAAAAAGGAACCGATCCTATCAAAATGTAAAATCCTTACATTAGAACAGAATTACTATTGGATGCAGTTGTCGCAGCAGAACGCCTGGCTTTTCTCCCTAAAAGATCCGCTCCATATAGATATAATTTGTGATAATTCTATTAGCTCACAAACCCTGCACGGAACAGGAACAATGTATATCTATCCCGGATGTTACGTACGAAGCAAAGAATTCATCTTGCACGGACATAATGTAAAAATATCCAAATTTAATTCAAAATTCATCCCATCAAATAACATTTCCACTATACTGTGGAATATGACGTTTTCCGCTATGGAAACGCATATAGAAAGAAATACCTTAAACATTATGAATAACATAGATCTAGAAAAACTTCTAGAATCCATCCATTCCCAAAAAGAGCAGGAATTGATTCAGCTCAATCCAATAAACAATCATCATATACACCACTAAGCACTATCATACCTGACAATCACTTTAATCATAGCTATTATCGGTGCCTATCTGTACATCAAATACACTAAAAAAACCCGTGAATCTAAAAATATACTTCCAGAACAGGAACTGGAAGATATGCCTACTCCTGCACAAATCAAACAGAAAAACGGACACAGTCAGCTCTCCTTCCCAGTTTTTTATCGTCCTCAATACAAATCATCTTCATCCTAAAAATTTTTCTTTTGTAAACAATTTAGGAGCAAAATAATATCTCACGTTTTTTTCGATAAATATTTATATATATATATGTGTAGTTTTATATAAAGAAAAATAAACAACTAATAATAGGAAAAAATAAAGATCTATAAGTGTAAGTAAAATAAATAAGTAAATAAGGTAATTGTGAGTAGCTGTAAAGCTACCAAACATTTAGGTATAATTACAATTTTAATATTATTCATTTTCTTTTATACTATCTTAGAAACTTTAAATATAACAAATAAAAAGATATTATAAGAAAACAAAGAAAAACTACAAAAATAAAAGTAAAACAAATAATGCCAGAGAATAATTTACCTTTTAAAATGAGTATTAATTTCAATTTAAATATAATAAAAAATAAAAAGAGTGAAGTAAGAATAAGATGGGTAAATGGTAATTATATACATATCTTTATATATTTACAATTACTCAAAATAATGAGGTAATTGAGACACTACCTCTAGCATTTAGATATAATAAAATATCCTTTATAACACCGCCTTTGGCATTTTGTATTCTTTAATGTTATGTAAGTAAATAAATATTTATATAGAAAATAAATGCAAAAGAGCAAAACAACGACAACCACCACTCCGCAAACGCAAACATAAAAACAGACAGGTAGAGAAAAAATAATAACATCAAAAACTCCCATTGTTGCGACCGTTTAAACTTTACTAAGCTTGAGTAATACATTAGATTATTATGAAAATTTTTTTTTCATACAACATTTAATTCAAATCTATTCCCAAACGGGTGAAAGACGACGATGTAGGGCGGACGGCGCCGGATCATTATCAGATAGGTAAACGGACCATCCAATCAGCACCAAGTTGGCTCCTAAACAAATAAATAATTAATAGCGAAAAATTTTTAATGAACAATTGAACTTACCCAGTGCTCTGAGCCCCATCTCATATTGGGGCCACAATGAGAACGAGAACGGATGGTACCGAGCAGCCTGTGGCTCACTGCCCCAAACAGTTACTGGTTCCCTACCAGGACAAAGAAAACGTAAAAAAATAGGTCCTGTCCAGCGCGGCCATATGGATTCAACGTATACCCCACTAATGAAAACAGCGTAATATTGGGGAGCACTATATTGCTCCCGAGATAAATTCAACACAAAAATCATTTTGGATGTGATCAAGCATACACAATTGCTCGTCATCTGCGACGAGTAAATATGCATGCACAGCGTTTTCTAATCTAAATCTTAAAGCCACAGCCAACAATCAGTCAGTATTCAACATATTTTATCTTGAAATTTAATTTTTTTTTCTTTTTCTCTCTCTCTTGCACTCTCTTATAAAAACTCTTTCCGATATTTTTCTATCCATTCAATCAGCGCATAACATCCAAAGGGCATGAGAAATTATAAACAGTGCACCCAATCGAAAACATATAATAGAGATGTACAAGGAAATGGAGAGATGTACACGGAGCAGTGAGGTGGATTCGTTGATAAAAAGAAATTTGCCGATCGCTCTTTAATATGAATATAATAATTTAATTATAAATGACCATTTTGATAAATTTTAGCAACACTAGGATCATTAAGAAGAAGAAGGAACGAACAGAAGGGAGTATATGTATATACCAACTATGCTCCACAATTATAAATCCTTTAAAACTATGTACACTCTAACATCTCCTTCTTAGTTTAATTATCTCCATTAACTTCGTACATCCTTACTTTAAATATTATACAGAAAATCCGTAATTTAGAATTTCCATTAAGTATGCGAAAATACGTATACCAATTTTTTTTTTTATACATACTGTAGTTACATATAATGGTCTACTAAAAAAAGGTAGAAAGTTTTCTTTTCAAAAAGAATAAAACATTCTTTTTCCCAGGGGGAGGGATGTTGTGACTCAGGTGCCCGAATCACAACCATAAGGTCAACACATCAATATATTGTCCTATACAATATATTTATGTATTGCTAGTTGACCCTGAAAAAAAAAACAAAATTTATTTGATTTAAATTTAAACATTCCAAGTGCACTTAAAATGCACTTGCGTGTTGTAACAAAATGCAATTTAGCATAAATTGCATTTTGTTATCAGACACACATCCATCTGCACGGTATACTTACCTGCATACCGTGCAAATCATATTTCATTTTCTTCGTGCATATGATAATGCACATAAAATAAATTGCATTCTCTCACGTACGATCTTGGATCGTCGTGAGAAAGCAAAAAGAAGAGCACGAAAGCTTTTTGCAAAAATATGTGGGTACCTGGGGGCAGCAAGCCCAATCCTCGAGGCAGTCTTTTTTAAAAACCCGCGGGAGTCGTTTCGATATTTCGCGAAGTAAATCAAAAAATTATAAAAGAAAGAAGTTGTATTTAAAAAAATTGTAGAAAGACATTATAAAACGGAGTTTGGTGGAATCAAAAAATTATAAAAGAAAGAAGTTGTATTTAAAAAATTGTAGAAAGAAATTATAAAACGGAGTTTGGTGGAATCAAAAAATTATAAAAGAAAGAAGTTGTATTTAAAAAATTGTAGAAAGAAATTATAAAACGGAGTTTGGTGGAATCGAGAAATTATAAAAGAAAGAAGTTGGATTTACAAAAATTATAAAACAGAGTTTTATTTATAAAAAAAAAAAAATTATAAAAAGAGACGACAAAACCCTACGTCCGCTCTCTCCGCCCAGGAGCACGGAGTGCGCGACATATAAATATATAACAATGGTTTTATTTCAAATGCATTTAATTGCACACTCGTTAAATGAGATAAAAAGAAATAAAAGGAAAATTAAGAAATTCCTTATTATTTTTTTTTGATACTATTAGTCGTGTCCGTTTGTTTAGTATTTGTTAAAGTTTGGTACTGCCTTATGTATAAAGCGAAAGGTAGAGAAAATCATTAAGACTCAATCGGCTAATAAATGTGTGTCAATACTATGATACCGCGAGCTAGGTGAGCAGATAGTAGGAAGAAAAAAAATCGTTTAATTTCTTTGATAAGAATGGCACGTTTAATCTAGATATCGTGTGGGTAGATTTTTGCCGCGGGACTCTGTGTGATATTTTGTCTCGATAAAAATTGCTTGGGATTCAATTTTATACTGATTAGGTGGATTATGGGTTTGTGAGTTCTGGTAGTTTGGTTAGTTTTAGTTTCACCATGATATTTGCAGTGGCCATATCGCAAAAGGCATACAAGGCTCCCAAAGATTACGTAGTAATCATTGATGGGATTTATATTGAGCCGGTTTGGCCCCAATGGAACGATCCAATCCGACAAAATTTTTTTTGTCCTGGCCGGGACACGATGATCGTTTGGGACCGAGCCCCACACCTCGAAATACCATGCGTGGAATTTTTCGCTGTGGCCGGAATACGATATGGCGTTGTCGCCATTGGGCAAGTTTGCTATTTTTTTTATTAATTTTGTTCGTAATTTTTCCTTCTCTATTTGTTTTAGGAGCTAACATGGTTTTAGTTGGAAGGTCGCACTACCGCCCCACTCCGAATGCCATGGACGGCCATCCTCCATTGGTGGGACCTGATCGTGAGGCCGAGGCTGAATGATCCAGACTCCGGCGAATTTTTTTGTTTTATAAATAAAAAAAAATTAATTTTTATTCCTTTTCATTCCCCCTTGTGTCCTAGTACGGATCGAATAAATGTTTTTAACAGAAAGGTTTGGTTTTAGTTTTCTTTCCTATTCACTTCCTTGGTTCCCCTTTTTTCCGCATATTTGGTTTTTGTCGCCTTTTTTTTTTGTGTTATGGTTGGCTGTTTCGATTGGTTCTGGTTGAACCAAAAAAAAAATGTTATGTATTGTGATTGGGATTACGTTGATTTGTATTTTAAACAAAATTTGCTTTTGTGCTATTGTAGATGTAGTTAGTTTGAGGTTTTTGACCATAATGGTGAGAACTTATTATCTCTCACCCTGCTCTTGAGTAAGGCTTTATTACCAGTATTTTTTGACGGAGTTTTTATATTATTGTATTTTAGATTACTCCTTATTTGTTATGGCTGTGTCTTAAGCTATTTTGAAGCTATGCTGTATAGGTGCTTTTAACTCGTTTGTATAATTGTCATAATTATAGCAAACGGTTGGAGATGATTTTAAATTATTTGGGATTTCGTATAGGAGTTCGCGAGGAGTATAATTAGTACTCGAATGAGGGGTTGTATTATATACAAACATGGCATAAGGAATCCATGTATCCCAGTCCTGTCGATCTTTTGCTGCATAAGATCGGAGATATTCTGCTAAGGTTCTGTGACTTCTTTCCAATGCACCATTCGTTTGAGTGTGATATGGTGTAGTTTTAAGTCGTTTTATTCTTAGTAATTTAGATACCTCGCTGAGCATGCCACTTTTGAGGTTAGAACCTTGATCTGTGAGGATACTTTCTGGAATACCATGTCGACAAACTATCGTTGTCGTGAAGGCTTCCGCTAATGTCTTAGACTCGGTGTCGACTATGGGAATAGCCTCAGAAAATTTTGAGAGGTCGTCTTGAAATGTAAGGAGATATTTTTTTCCAGAATGAGAAAATGGGAGAGGTCCTACAACATCTAGGTACACTCTTTCGAAAGGTTTGGAGGTAATGCTCGAGATTTTCATAGGATTTTTTGGATTTCTAGATACTTTGTTTACCTGACGAAGTTTACATTTCCTGACATATTTTATGATATCAGCTGACATGCCAGGCCAGTAAAATTGTTTTTTTATTCTGTTAATAGTACGGGAAACGCCTTGATGTGAATGAAAATCCTTCAAAACTTGTTCGATGTCATCTTTATCGGATAAATATTTAATAGAATCTTGATGGAGCTTTATGTTTATTTGTTTAGTAGCGAAGATTTGGGTAAAAGTGTTTTTAATAATTATTAAATTCTGTGGATCTAAAATAGGGAAGGAGATATTTATTTGTTTTAACTGATTTGCTTCTGTGTATGAGCAGATCTCAGTTCAAATCTTTTCGAGGTCTGATCTATCTCTTTGGGATCGACAAGGTAAATTAATTTTTGATATGATTATTGTGGAGTCTTTTTTCTTGAAGAAGTTCAGTTCAGTTTCTAAAAGTGGAGATTTGTCTGAAAATTTTAGTTTCGAATCCAACACTCTTTCAAGTTCTGTATCTTGCATTGGCAAGATGAAGAATTTAGGATTCACGTTTTTAGTCAGTAAAAGAGGAAAATTAGCCTCAGTTATTATGACTGAGGAATTGTTCACTTGTGATGGAGTAGGATTTTGATTAATGACACTCGTGTTGGGAGTATTCGAATTCGACTGAGCTCTAGCTTGATTCCTTGTTACCACATTTACGAAGGTGGTAGGTTCTGCGAAACTATCGCTACTATCTGGAATAGCTCTACTGAGAGCGTCTGCATTTGTGTTGAGGTTACGTGACTTATGGACTATCTTGTAGTCACATACATCAAGACGTATTCTCCATCTCATCAGTCTTGAGGAGTGATCTTTCAGATTCATAAGCCATACTAATGTTTTATGGTCAGTTATAATTGTAAACTGTCTGCCATAAACGTATGGTCTGAATTGCTCAACTGCGAACACGATGGCTAAGAGCTCCTTTTTAATTATTCAGTAACGAGTTTCCGCACCATTGAGAACTCGGCTCACATAGGCGATTGGATGATCTCCCTGATCACTAACTTGTGAAAGGACAGCCCCGATGGCGTAGTCACTGGCACGGGAGGTGACAAAAAATTATTTGCCGAAATCAGGATAAGATAGAATTAGTGCTGAAATAAGTTTATTGCGTAATTCGCAAAATGCTTCATCACAAATTGCGTCGTTGAAAGGGATATCTTACTTTAAAAGATTTGTAAGTGGTTTTACAATTTTGTAAAAATTTGGTATAAATCGCCGATAGTAGCCGACGAAACCTAGGAAGGCTTTAATATCTTTTTCCTTCTTGGGTCTGGGATATGACTGAACTGATATTATTTTTGCAGAGTCTGGTTTGACTTCATTTTCTGTAATTATGTGCCCTAAATACATAACTTCTTTCCTTAGGAAATGGCACTTGTCGGGTTGAAGTTTCAAATTAAAATTTCGGAGGCGGCTGAATTATGCTGTGAGTCTGGAACTGTGATCTTTGAGGTTGTATCCATGGACTACGATATCGTCCATGTATGCGAAGCAATAGATGCCTTGAAGTCCAGATAGAATATTGTTCATGGCTCGTTGAAAAGTAGCAGGGCTTCGTTTTAAACCAAATGGCATACGATTGTATTCATAGTGGTCACAGGGTATGCTAAAGGCAGTTTTCTCCCTGTCCTTCGAGTCCATTTTTATCTGGTGGAATCCACTGGCTAAGTCGGGTGTGGTAAAATATTTCGACTTCCCCAACTGGTCTAATATATCAGTGATATTAGGCAGTGGGTACGCATTGCCAATAGTAATGTCGTTAATACGGCGAAAATCTACCACTACTCGCCACTTCTTGTTTCCATTCTCATCTGGTTTCTTAGGAACCAGGAGAAGTGGAGAATTCCAGGGACTATGTGAAGGTCTGATGATGTCTGACTCAAGCATTTCTTGTATTTGCCTATCTCAGCTCGGCTTGTTTCAGGAAGTCTATAAGGCTTGGTATAAATTGGCGGTTTTTCTTGGAGTGTCTCGATTTTGTGGGTAATCGCATCTGTATATGAAAGGAAATCCCCTTCTATGAAGACGAGATCGTTGAATTCCCTACAGATATTGCGAATGCTCTCAGACTCCTCTGAATTACAGTGATCCAATTTGATAAGGTTTTGCAGTTTATTTATTCTGCCCTTAATTGAATCTCTTTCAGAGTCTGTGGAGATAACCACAAAGTCGCCCAAGTCTTGGTAAACTGGGTTCACCTCGTAAGGGCCCAGATCGGCGTCCTCCTTATTTGTGTTGAGGATTAGGACTTTTGCCATACCGTTGACTGGTTCGACGATCGAGTTTCCGAGAAATAAACCTGGCCTTAATTGCTTCTTAAAACAGACCGAATGATGTTGAATACAAGGAGTTGGAATTTCCATAATATATTCTGATCGAGCCGGAATTTTAATTTTATTTAATTTATCCGATTCTTTCGGATTTTTAATAGGAAGGAGATATGATTCCAACTTTTGTTGAATTTTGAGGAGTTATTCGATGATTCCGACTCGATAGGGTTTGAAGGAGATAAAACTTCATTGAAATTCTTTGACTTCTTTGATTTTATCTTGCAATATACTTTTTGTGAATCTATTGATGAAGGAGATAGAATTTTACTAGATTCAGCTATTTGTGCGGCTGTAGATGGAGATATACTTTTACATTTTTGCTTCGTTCCTTGTGAAGCTACGGATGGAGTTTTATTTTCATTAGTGAGTTCCACTCTGTTGGGAACTCTTGATGAAGATAGATTTTTATTATTTTGTCGCTTCACTTCTTGTGAACATTGGATGGAGATATATTATTATTGCTTTGTGAAGCAATAGATACAGAACAATTTTTATAATTTTTACTATTGGAGAATGTTATCTCCGTATACAGTAAACTTTTAGTATGAGACCTCTTTTCTGGGCCTTCGCTTTTCAAATAAACATATGGGTAATTGGAGTAATATTGCTCATACGGATAAGATTTATTTAAATCGTTTATTCTAAAGAAATGTATTTATTTTTATAATTGATACTAGCATTGTATCGCGATAAAAAATCATGAACAAGTAGGCCATCGTATGAGAGGATGGAGTTATTTCCCACAATTTTAAACGGGTGCTCTAGGATGGAGTTAAATTTGGTAGATTTCAAATTCAATTTTGCAAATATGAGTCCGTCTGTACAAGTGGACTCGGTAGATAATGTATTAATATTGCAAACAGCATCTCTGTAGCAGATACTGTCTGGTTTCACTGGATGGAGTTTTATTAGGCTGATCTCTGCTCCACTATCAATTAAAAATGTAAGTTTTGGAGCAGAGCAGATGTCAACAGGCAACGAAAGAGTTAAAGAATTTTTATTTATTTGAACGGGGATTTGAATTATTTTCTTGCTGCCTACTTTTCCGTCGATATTGTATCGGGATTCCTGTGGACTTGTGCTGTAGTTTGTATGTGCGAGTGGTTGCCGAATGAGACCCCCTGCTGCATCCAGTTTCCCTGCCTGGATGCCGATGAATTTTTGTTGTCCTTCCTATTTGGGGACGGTGATCTAGCCGAGATATTTGCATTTTTATATCTCGGTGGAGTTCGATTCTCTCGGAATACTGGCTGTTGCCAGTTCCTAATCTGTGGCTGTCTATCAGCTGGGCTTGATGGTGGAAAATTGTTTAATTGTTTGAAATTATTTCCGTTTTCTTGGCTGCTGCCAAAACGGGAATTATTTGCTGCCCTTGTTTTACATTCTTTAATGGAATGTCCCATCCGATGACAATATCGACATGATGGGACCTGTGTTGGAGGTTCAGAAATGTTGGGGGCTCTTTGCAACTCTGTACTGAATTTCTGGATGGTGCTATTATTTGGGAAAAACTGATTTTGGGCTGGGCATCTCGAAGCAGCATGCTGCAGTCTATTACATTTAAAGCAACGAAGATTTGAATTTATATTTTCCGGAAAAGAATTTTGGTTTACCTTGTTATTTGTTTGTGAACTTGGTTGTTTAAGTTCCAAACGTGATGCGTGATCCAGAATATGCGACCTTAGTGAAGTGAAGAATTTATCGGTATGAACTTTAGCTATGGTTTGCAGGTGCCGATCGTATAAACCATTCTCAATTGCCTTACGGCCTGGCACTCGTTATCTTTTAATAAAAATTTGAGGAGGATTCTATCTGTGGTGTACGAGTGCGTTCCTTCATTCAATTTACAAAGGTTTGTATTGAGCCTTTGGAGAAAATCTTTTACGCTTTCTCCTGTTCTCTGCATAGAGTTATTTAATTGTGACTGCAAAGTAGATCTGGGAATTTTTTCCTCGAGATTTTGTGGTAAGATTAATTTTAATTCAGGCCGATCTGATATTTGATTGTACCTGAATACGTCATACGCTTCGGCGGATAATTTACTCCTTATTAAACTAAGCAGGGAGTTCCTTTCATTTGTCGTCGTCACCGTTGCTTATTACGTCATCACAACTTGGATTTCCTTTGGATTTCCACTGAAATTAGGAATAAGAGATCTTGGCTCTGCTAGTGAAGAATTTCTGTGATCTTGGGTGGAAACGTTTTTGCGTGTGATCGAAGCTAGATTGTGTGTAGTTTGGTGTATCTGGGAATCGTTTATCTAATTGCTCTTGTATCGTGATTACTGCTTCCGAACATGATGCCTCCGTCATTGCATATAGATCAATTTTGAAGTAATCACCTTCTTCATCATTCGGACTTTGGTATAGGATGATATCTTCATGTGTTGTTTCAAATGCACTCCAATATTTTTGCAGAGATTGCATCTTTTGGTGTAGGTATGCTTTACTGGCAGATTTGAGTGTAGGAGGGTCTATTGACTGTATAATTCGCGATATTGATTTTTGTCTATTTTCTTGCAGCCTAAATCGCGCTGTGTTAGACTGATTATTCCCTACACATTCTTGCGTAGCCTGAGTACTGGGTTTTTTTTTTAGATTTTTGGGAGGTGCGATGAAGAATGGGTTATTTGCTTTTTCGTTATGTATTGAAATTGATTTTAATCTTTCTGAGAGCGTTGCCTTGGTGAGATTGTACCAGTCTTCTGTCTTATCTGCGCAGGACTGTTTAAAATAATCGTGAGCTTCGCTGAAATCAACGTGATTTCGGATAAGGTTTTCAATTTCTTCGAATGAAGCCCGTATTTCCTCTAATTTTTGGAGTTTTTCTGCCGTAAAAGTTTCTGTCGTCTTTGTTTTGTTGGCCCTATGAAATTCGGCCAGAATTTCTCTGATTTTGTCTGTCTTTACTAACTGGGATGAGCGGAGTTCGTTGAAAGAATTGGTTTCGTTAGTCATGTTTGTTTTGTATGTAAGATGTATAATTAAGAAAAAGAGAAAAAAAAAATTTTCAGCAAAAATTAAGGAGTATACGCTAAGATGAAGACAAAAGCACGTGATTGTCAATTTTAAATGTACTCAGCTGTATGTATTGCAACTGCTAAACAGTAAGTTGAAAGAAATTTAATTCTGAAAAGTCGTATAGGGTGGATTTTGTTGAAAAATGTATTGTAGCTATATTAATATAAGAGACTGTAGTGCTCTAATAACTTGCCAAATAACTAAATCAAATCGAATTTGTAAGAATTTGCCTTAGTTGATTCTTATTCGCGAATATGTATTTGGTATAAGTCGGAGAATTGGGTTGATATTTAGGATAAAATTTATTAAAATTTTTATAAAAGAAGTAAGGAAAAAATTTGCTTTTAATTATAATTAAATATATATCTAATATATATGTGTGATTATAGTAAAGAAGATGTGGTAAAAGTACGTGCACAAATTGGTTGAGACTCTCAAACAGTGCGTAAATATTTTACTTTAAATAAAATTGGGGTTAAATGTAAGGAAAGAGAGGAAAAAAGAATTGTAGCAATAGAAAATAAAAAAAAAATGAAGTAACTCCTTTTCCAAAAGGAAAATTTTTAATTTTTCTATGCAACTGGAAAAAATTTTTAAAGGAAAAAAAAATTTTGCAATTAAAAAAAATCTAAATTTGTGGTGCAATATGAAGAGAAAAATTTTTTTCTTTGAAAATGTTGTCTTAATCTTTTTGCAATTAAATAACATGAGCAGTTGTATCAAAATTTCTATCACCCACCAAAATCTTTCTCCTGATCAAAAGAGTTAAGAATTTCTATTGCAGGGGATTGATTATTGGTTTATCAAAGTCCTCTGGCCAGCAAGTTCACGAAGCCTTACCGCAGAGGTCGCTTCGTGGAGTAGCGTATTTTGCGTACACACGCAAAAAATAAGAAAATAATTTTTTTTTTTAAACAAATCAGGAACATTTTTGTAAAAAAAGAAAAAATCTTTCTTATTCTGCCTTATATTTGGAGTCCTTTGTCAGACGTTTTCGTTTTTGATAATGTTGCTGAGGAACGAAGATAATGATGATAGTGAAGACACGTCGCGCGTCCCGGACGACGACTTCTAGCAGTCTTCCTTCTGGGGAATCGTCCTTAGTGGGGCAGGGATGAAGCCTCCTTGGGTCCCACGGTGGAGTACTATGGCATTCTAAACTTAATTTCCCTCTAAGTACCTTCCTGGGTACCCGGGCTAAAAGTTTTTGTTTTTTTTTCTTTAAATTTATTACTTGTTGTTTTTTTTTGTTTTTTTTTTTTTAGAAAATTGCATAATTATTTCCTCCCTTTCTTTTCAGAAAAGCACTGATTTTATAATTTTAACGGTTACCGCTGCCACCAAAATGTTGTATTTTGTGGCAGATTTTATTGATTTTATTTTAATTATTTTCGGCACTGATTTTTGTAGATTCCGCTGCCACCAAAATGTTGTATGTATTGCAGAAATTTTATTAGGAAATATTTTTTCTTTTTAAGGCACTGATCTTTAAAAATACGATGCCACACAAATGTTGTAGCTTAGCCGCTCGTGCTTCCAGGTAAGGGGGGAGAAGCGGTCAATCGAAGGAGTTTAAATGGAATTTCCCACAATTCTCACAGATTTTTTAATTATACTTTTTAATTTTTTCACAAGTATTTTTATTAAGGGCAATTGACTTTCTTCGATTGATGTTTTAAAAAAGACTCCCCGAGGTTTGGGGAAATTGCACCCAGGTAGCCATGATTGCTTTACAAGCTCTTTTATCTTTTTAGGGTTTTCTCACGATGTTGAAAAAACGTATGTGAGAAATTGCAAAAGTTCTTTGATGCGAGCTATATGCATCAATGCAAAACTGTAATCCGATATGCACGTGTGCGCCCGTCTTGAAATATTAATTTTAAGAGGGCGCGAATAATTTTGATAATTGTATATATGTATGTAAATACAATTAGAATGGATTAAGTAAGTAATGTACGTATTTACATAGGACATACGGAAAAAAAAGGTGAGAAGACACTGTATGTGGGTAAAGTATGCATACCGTGTGAGTGGAATGTGTGTCTGATAACAAAATGCAATTTATCCTAAATTTCATTTTGTTATAATATGGGAATGCATTTCTAAATGCATTTTAGATTTTGATTAAGATTTTAAATGAAATTGAAATTGAAATGTTTTTTCAGGGTCAATTAATGGTACATCAATATATCGTATTGGACGATGCATTGATGTATCGGTATTTGGTTGTGATTCGGGGTAAAGGTACGTAAGTCACAACAGTGGTGACATAAAAATGATCTCCATACCGCCGGGTATAATGAGTTTGTCATTCCATTTGTAATGCCATAGAAATAATAGTGGTAGCGCAAAATGAATTGGACACCCAAGCATAATATTAAGTTATTTTGTTTTTTGTATGTCCGCCTGCCCATCCATCCGTCCGGTCCGTTCGTCCTGTCGATAACTCGAGCCGCGCTCATAGGTTCACCGAGCAAAACTTTCGTTTTGCACTATATATTTGGACAATGCCTGAGAATGTATTCAAAGTGTTCCTAGGAAGCCTGCGTGGGCAACTTGAATCGACTTCAAACCGAAGTAAAGACCATTCTCACATTTTCGCATAGGTACTTCAATGCACACGTACCTACACGTACACTAAATTATTAGCACAAGTTCATGCATATTCACGCCACTTAGGTTAATGCACCTCAAATCGAGCTATAAAACTAGCATAAATTGAAAGCAACACAGATTGGACTTGTCGTTGAGAGATTGTGAAAGTTCGAAATCCCGACGGGAAAACTACATTTTTGATTACGTGAGAAAAAATTACCTGTGAAGCCGCAAGGGAAACTGTAACAGGTCCGCTTGTCCGTTGGCTTAAAGGTTTGATATCAAACAGAGACATCAGGAAGTGTTTCTGGGAGTCAACCTGAATCAATTTCATAGGTTGTCAAGCAGAGAATCCCCCAGCCGAAATTCCTCGCTGATTAGCCTGCTCACCGTCACTTGATAGGTATCAAAACACTTTGAATTTCGCGAACTAAGTCACACAAGTTGATTCACTTCACTTTTAGGCTAAGAGTTCTAAATCGTAAATTATTACCCAAAAATCTTACTTTTGCGATCACGGCACAGCAAACGACAAACGCAAACAAGACTGTTAGTATTGACAGTTGGCTATTTGGCAAAGCACAGACGTACAGTGCAACTCATTGAGTTTACGCAAAATTCTTCGACAGGTGTTTAAACATTTGATTTTCGCCCGATCAGAGGCCTTAAGCGAAGCCACGGAAGAAGTAAACGAAACAGTCCAGCTAACAGATTTGTCAGGTCGACCTAATGGATCTCAGTCATTCGAGTAGGTGAATATTTCATAAATTTGATAGCTCGAGTAGTTCGAATACCAGAGTTTGAGATCACATAAGAGTACAGAGATTTCACTCCAAATATTGGAGTAGGATTGTTCCCTGTCTTAGCGCTCGGCCGGAGCAAATTTTCAGTTTAGCAAATTTATGTTATAATAGTTTGTTTCAGTCGAGACCCAAAACAAAGGTTTTGTTAGTGATGCTTATTCTAGTCGATACCCAGACTAAATAAATTTGTCCTCCATCGAGACCCAAGATAAAGTGATCTTATTAGCAATATTATTCCAAGTCGATTTTCTGTGCAACGATCTGCAATTAATAAGCGCTTGATGCAAAAAGAGGCTGATTCAGGTTAGCATGTGTAAGCGCAGTATGCGTATGCTGTTACCTTTTACCAGAGATCTTAAGGGAGGAGCTATAAAAAATATAAAACCTGGCGACGGCAGCTGCAGATTCATTGTGATTTTCTTAGAATAAGTAATTAAGATAAAATGTAAAAGAAAATGACATACAGGTAAAAGGAAGCAGAAGGAATGTTTTTATGAACTATTTAGTCCAGTCGGAAAATATACGTTCTTGGCGGCAAACGGTGTTTTTGGTTTAAATATTTTTTGATATAATAATAGTTGTTGTTTATTTTATATTTCTTATTAACTTATAGTTCAGAAGTGGGATAAAGTTCCTAGTGTAGATTAAGAAAACAGATATTAATAAAAGTGATAGTGACATATAGTTACAACAGATAATTAAGATGGGCCGCGGTAAAAGATCGCGACATTCGAGCTCCGCAGAAAGTTGTCACTCACGGCGTAATCACGTGAGTCGTAACAAAAGAACGCGATGTGCAAGTATAGATACCGCAGAACGCGAGAGTGCTCACAGTAATGAGAGACAATACAACCGCGAAAAATACAATTCACGGCAGGACGAACGTCGTTCTTACTCACTAGCAAGAGCTGGTGACAAAAGAAGTGGCAGTATGAATGAACGTCTTTCTCCTGCAAAAGATGACTCAAATAAGGAAGTAAGTGAACACCTCGCTCGCTTAGAGTTGTTAATAGAAACTTATGTTAGGCGATGTGAAAGTAGCCGAGGTGAACGTTCCATACGTTATACAGTGAGAGCACATTGCATTCCAGAATTTGAGCCTGGCAAACCAAATTTGAGTGCCATCAAGTGGTTGGATAAAATTGATCAGCTGGCGTCAATTAATGATTGGGATGATAAAACAATTGTTTATCACATGCAACCTCGCTTAACTGGGCTGGCTAAGGAATGGTACACTAATTTAACTTCCTATAATTGGAGTTGGGATGAAATTAAGAAGTCATTTCCTGAAAATCATGATTTCGCGGAAACTTTACGGGCAACTGGTACTACGTACAAAGCGAGAGGAAGAATCGATGACCGAATACTATTTCGCGAAGATGAGTCTTGTTCAGGCATGTAAAATCACTGGAGTCTCCTGTGTAATTGAAGGGATAAAATATCAGACTATTCTAACGGGTTGCACGTGCCGGTCGTTATAGTAGTCCAGAAGAGCTATATGGTGAGTTTCTTTCAAGTGTTCCATCAGCGACGAATTACGATTCCAGGGTACTATAGTAAAGAAGAAAAGATAACTGTGAAAAGATCAAAAATGCACGAAGAACGTCCCAATAAAGTAAGATTTTCTCAGGATAAAGGGGTCATCGAAAGCAATTAAATGTTTTAAATGCAATGAAAAGGGACATGTCTCTTCTAAGTGCGAAAAACCAAAGTTAGAATGTAAAAACTGTAATAGATTAGTACATATGACAAAAAGTAGTTATAAATTAAAACATGCTTCAGTGAAATATACAGAAGATAGTGTTTCCAAGACAAGTGCGTGCTATTTCACAGAATGCAAGATAAACGGAGTAAATATAGGCGGGTACATCGATACAGCTTGAGGCGGAGTGTTAGTTAGAGAGAAAACTGCTAGGGAATTAATGTTAAACATTAAACCATGCAAGTTAGTGATAAATGGTTATGCAGGAGGATCTACAAAAGTTATTGGTGAAGTAAATATAAAATTACAAATCGATCTGGCTGAAGTAACGCTGGTTGCCTTAGTAGTGCCAAATCGTATTCAGAGTGTTCCGGTACTTATTGGGCAAACATTTTTAAACAATCAAGACATTACTATAGCAATGAATAATAATAAAATAAGAGTTTTTAGAAAAGATGATGTGGAACTTCCCCAAATCGAAAGCTTACCTCCCACAACAGTTGCGTTATGGGCAAAAGAAGCTCAAGTGATTCCACCAAATAGTGTTGGTTATATTCGAGTGAACGGAGACTCAAACAGAAGTGTATACATAGAATTGCGACATGTACCTATCCCCAAAGCCCACAAGGTGGTGTAACAACAGCTAGGGAAGGCGCTTTAACGATATTAAATACTTCAGGCGCAGAAATAACGTTTAAAAAAAAATCAATTAATCGCAAGAGGAATCCCATGCGAAGACGAATAAGCGGATTTGTTGGTGAGTACTCTAGTATCAAAAATAAATAAATTAGAATTGTTTACAATGAAAGATATTGAAAGTCAGGTAGATGAAAATTTAGGAGAAAATGTAAAAATAAAATTATTGAGATTGATAAATCAATATCGTCATTGTTTTACCCAGAAAATTCAAGAATTAGGGAAAAACCGATACTTATGAGAAGAAGGTAAAGCTGACTGAAGAAAAACCTGTTGTTTATAAAGCCTACCGAATGTTATACTCGGAACGAGAAATAGTTAGAAATATTATCATTGATCTGAAAGACAATAAAATTATACGAAAATCCACATCGCCATATAGCAGCCCGATCCTTCTAGTAAAAAAGAAAACAGGCGAGTATAGAATGTGAGTCGAATATAGAAAATTAAATTTAATCACAATAAAGGATAGTTATCCACTACCTAGAATAGACGATCAACTACAAAGATTAAAAGGTTGCCAATTCTTAACTAGCTTTAGACTTAATGAGCGGATATCACCAAATCCCCATAGAAGAAAACTCTATAGCAAAAACAGCATTTATAACACCCGATGGGCATTATGAATATCTGCGCATGCCCTTCGGGTTGGCTAATGCACCACCAGAACTATAAATTCTATTCTAGGTAACTTGCGATTTAGTACGGCCTTCGCGTATATCGACGATCTACTGCTACCTGCAGCAAATATCAATGATTGATTCGAATCCTTGGAGAAAGTATTTAAGTGTCTTAGTAAGGCTAATTTGGCATTGAAGATGGAAAAATGTTTTTTTTTTAAAGAAAATTCAATACTTGGAATATGAAGTCACATTGCGAAGTATTCTACCAGGTAAAAGGAAAATATCAGTAATTTCAGAGTTCCCAAGGCCAGTTAGCATACATCAGTGGCGTCAGTTTCTAGGCCTGGCAAGATATTTTAGAAAATTTGTTAAAGGTTTTCCTACAATTGCTTCGCCACTTACTACATTGCTAAAAAAAGTCATCAAATTCACATGGATAGGAGAACAACAAGACGCTTTTCGTGAATTAAAACTTAGATTAACCAACAGACCAGTACTCGCTCCTGTACGAACATGAGGCTGTAACAGACCTACATGCAGATGCGTCGAAAATAGGTATTGGAGGAATACTCTTACAAAAACAATCGGATGGAGACTTAAAACCGATATCATACTATAGTAGATCCACTATTAAGGAGAACAAAAGATACCACTCCTATGAGCCCGAGACACTAGCTGTAGTGGATTCTCTTAAACATTTTAGAGCATACCTAACAGGAAAATCCTTTAAAGTACTTACAGATTGCAGGTGCTGTCAGATCTGCATTCGTAAAACGTGATTTGGTCACAAGAATAGTGCGATGGTGGCTCGCAGTTTTAGATTTTGATTTCACCGTGGAATATCGACCTGGTAACCAAGATGAATCATGTTGACGCATTAAGTCGCAACCCGGTTAATTTGTCAATAAAGGATGCTGTTTTGACAATCGATATCACGAATGAGGATTGGTGCTTGCGGCTCAATTAGCAGATGACAAATGCAAACAGCTAATAGAAATTTTCTCTCGCAAGCCTACTACGAAGGATGAACAGGAAATACACAAGGAATACGCTCTGAAGGATAACAGGTTATATAAAATCACCGAAGAGGGAAAACGATGAGTTGTACCAAGAAGCTCACGCAGAGAAATTGTGATGTGTCATCATGACAACGTAGGTCATTTTTCTTTGGAGAAGACGCTAGTGTTGCAGCCTTTAACTGCATACTAAATTAAGAAACCAGCTAAATAAGCGAATGCTCAACAGCATTAATAAAACTTGGTGCCGAACTTAGCTAACAATAAACATCTATTGTTGACTCACAGACGGCGGGGCGTGAGCATTACAATGTCGTAAACGCCCGCAAGTCAAGTTGGCATTGACTTTGATTTCGAATGGATTCTGTGGTGGGGGAACCGCTATAAAGCAAGCTACAGGAGCTTGTTTTTTGTCAGACGGGGTATAAGCCGTCCGACGTGGAGTTTGGCATATTTTTATCGCCAGATCAGATCAAAGTGGAATTTGCCACAGACAATAATTGGTAAACAGAAACAACTAAATATTTTTCCCCTTTTTCCTATAGATTTTTTCTTGGATGTCTGGAACTAGTGGATCGCCGAAGTGGGAATATTCAAAGTATAATTAGAGGTTGGGATTTACCATCCTCATAGGGTTAGATTGGCCAATGGGATTTACCAGAGGTTTTTTTAGTTTAGCTTATTTGGTTGAGTGCCAGTGAAGAGGCTGTGAATAAATATCAACTTTGACATCAGCATCAACAAGAAGAAGCATATTCACGAAGTTTATGGACAGAAATCATCTACTGCAACACCCAATAAAGTTTTTTGTTTTGTTTATCACCTTTGTTTAGTAAAGGTATCAGAATCTAGTTGACTAATTAACGGAGCATCAACATTTGATAGTTTATTCAATTAAAGTTGAATGTATTTCCATTTTTTGAATTGTTGGTGGAAGAAGAAGAATTGAATAATAATAAAATAAAGTAGAACATTAAAAGCATCGGCATTTCTTAATTATTGAACATTTTTAAATTCATTTGAATCAGCCCTATATACTGATTCGGGAGGTTAGTGACGACCACAAACGTTGACACAATAGCTAACCTCCTGAGCAAGTGTTTCGTATAACTCCCGAAACATTTAATGGTCCTTCGAGCCGGATATTTATGCTTTAAGGTTCAACCGATAATTGTTCAGTTTTTTCTTAAACCACGGTGGTCATATTCAATTACTTTGACACGTTAATTGGTCAACGTACGATTTGAGTGGTGTTGGATTTTCCATTGTCAAAATGAGTAAAGTGACGGCTAAAACGCAAGCTCGATTGGTTGAAAAGCTAGACAAGGCCATTGCCAATCATAGTAAAGTCATGAGCGACGACAACACCACAGCTTACGTAAAGGGTAGAGTCAAGTATATTCAACAACTGTGGAAACAATTCCAAGATCATGACCTACAGTTATCCGGAATTGAAGAAGATACAGCTGATAGTTCAATTACTGAATATATGAATAGCTACTTATACGAAACATTTGAAGGCAAATATTTCATTTTTGTTGGAGAATTACAACAAATGCTAGAATCTCAGCGGTAAGCACTCCAGAAAACCAAAGAAAGGTGCCAGTGAACTTGCCCACAATCGATATACCAAAGTTCGACGCGGAATACACATCATGGAGATCATTTCATGATATGTTTTGTGTCGCTTATTCACAGTAACGACAAAATCGTCGATGTGCTAAAAATTGCATTATCTAAAGGCAAACTTATCTGGAGAAGCAGAACGATTGTTGAGACAACTCGACATCACTAGCTCTAATTATCAAACGGCATGGGAGACCTTAGTAAAAAGATATCAAAAACAACGTGTTCTAGTTTTCAATCAGCTCAAATTGTTATTTAACCAAACTCAGATAAAGGAAGAATCAGCCAAGGTTATAAGAAATTTACTAGATAAAAGTCAAGAGTGTCTACACGAAGTTAAATGCATCAGGCGTTCCAACATATAATTGGGACCCCAATTATCTTATACCTGACAACACAAAGACTTCCAGATGAATCCCGAAGTTTATGGGAACAAAACATATCTAAATCCACCACATTACCAACAAGGCAGCAATTATTCGAATTCTTAGAGTCTAGATACAGGACTTTAGAAGCTTTGGCCGGAACTGCAAACAATAGAAATATAAAAGCAGTCACCAAAAACCACAAATTATTACATCAAGGATCAACAAGGTTGCTTGCTGTGTAAGGGAAACTACACATTACAACAATGCAAAGGGCTTCAGCGTTTAGCTACTCAAGCTAAACGTACCTTTTTATTAGAACACAAGATTTGTTTTAAATGCCTGAAGCAACATCTTTATGGCAAATGTCCACACACGAATTGTAAAATGTGTAAGGATGCTCATTTTATGTATAAGTGCATACAATTTCGAAACCTTCCTACCAAGGCGAGGGAGGAAATTCGTGGCAAACGAGAAACTATGTTTCAACTGCTTAAGCCCTCCCGACAGGGATGCATGTCCTAGTGAAAGGACTTGTTTCAAATGTGGAAAAAGACACAATACACTTCTACACGAAGACACACCGGAGTCAAAAAACACCAACAAAGGTGCTAATCAGGCAATGAGCTCTACAACTAATTGTCACTATAATAAACAATCGCCACAGGTATTGCTAGCAACAGCAATGGTGATTGTAGAAGTGGATAATGGCATAACGCTGACACTACGAGCATTAATAGACTTAGGGTCGCAAAGTTCCTTCATCATAGAAGCAGGTTATCAGTTGCTACACACGAGAGCCATTCCGACGTCCCTGCAAATAACTGGTCTAGGCTCTTCTAAGGTAGCAAGGTCAACAAAAGAAATTGAATTGTTGCTTAAAACGCAACACGATCGAAGCTTCAATTTGCCAATGCGCGCATACGTCGTAAAACGCATAACAAACATTTCCGCTCCAGAGAGATGTAAGGATATAAAACTGGACTGTTTAAAAGACCTACAGTTAGCAGATCATAATTTCTTACAATCTAGTAAAATCGATCTCCTGATAGGGCGTGAACGCGTATGCAAGGATTATCAAAGAAGGAATTCGTCATATATCCAACGCAGGACTTGTGGCACAACAGACAAAGTTAGGATGGATTCTTTTCGGCGAAACACCTTCAAACAACACATTGAGGGAGCAAGAAGCCTCATCGACCTTTTCTAAGTTCACAAACAATGAAGAGTTGGAAACTAGGTTAGATACAGAGATACGCAAATTTTGGGAAGATGAGAGCTACTGCCGAAGCGCACTTTAACTCAAGAGGAGACTGAGTGTGAATTGTTTTACACAGAAACACATACACGTTTAGAAGACGGTAGATATCAAGTAAGACTACCTAATAAGCTACATTTAAACATAAAGGCAGCCCCCAACTAAGGCAATCCAGGAACATGGCTTTACATAGGTTTCTTCCAAATCGAAAGAAAGTGTGAAAGGGATCCAAACTTTAAAAACCTGTATGCACAATGTATGAAAGAATACTTTGAGCTGAATCATATGGGTGCCACTAAAAGGGACCAATGAAAGTAATCCTGTCCAGGGTATTTACCTGCGGTATTACCTCCCACATCATTCGGTCATGAAAGAAAGCTCTACTACCAAACGGAGTGGTAGTATTTGACGCATCAGCAAAGACGCCTAATGGAAAGAGTCTAAATGAGCAAATGATGACAGGTCCAGCACTTCAACCGAAGCTATTTGCAACACTGATGAAGTGGCGAAAGCATAAATATGCTCTAAATGCAGACATAGAAAAAATGTATCGCATGATACAGATACATCCAGATGATAAACAATATCAAACGAACTTCTGGAGAGATACGAAGAATGCACCACTTAAAGAATACGAGCTGGTAACAGTCACTTTTGGGACCACAGCAGCCCCCTATTTAGCCATAAAAACTATACAACAATTAGCAATTGACGACAAGAAATATTATCCAATAGCATCAAAAACAGTTCTGGAAGATCTATACGTTGATGATGTCTTAACAGGAGCAGATACAATATCCGATGCGCTAAATCTACAACAGGAATTGATCAAATTGTTTAAAGGAGGTGGATTTAATGTACGGAAATGGGCCGCAAATCACACAAAATTATTAGAAAATATACCACCAGATGATAGAGAAGTCAATCTACCTCTGACATTTGAAGAGGGAAATGAAATCAAGGCATTAGGAATACAATGGCATCCAGCCGCAGATTATTTTTCATTTGCATTCAAGGAAGACAATTTCCAAACCACTACAAGGACTAAGCGTAAAATTCTATCAGAAGTGGCTAAACTTTTCGATCCACAAGGATGGATAGCTCCTTGCATAATTATTGCGAAAATTCTAATCCAAAAATTATGGATAAGCGGATGCCTTGGGATGCGAGTGTTCCAATAAATCTCTCAGAGGAATGGACGAAGTTCAAGAACGAAATGCATTACTTTAATGAAATCAAAATTCCACGATGGGTCAACCTACACCCAGGAATGATAAGGTGTCAGATACATGGCTTTTGTGATGCTTCTACCCAAGCATATGGTGCTAGCGTATACCTTCGCGTTACAGAAACTGATGGTCGGATATACATAAATTTGGTTATATCTAAAACACGCGTCGCTCCGATTAAACCTGTTTCAATTCCGAGATTGGAATTATGTGGAGCAGTTCTGCTAAGTAAACTAATCATGCAAGTCAAAACAAACATGTACCTATGTCATGTCAAAACGGTCTCCTGGTCGGAATCCAAGATAGTACTCGGTTGGATCAAAGGCCATCCAAACAAATGGCGAACGTACGTAGCGAACAGAGTAGTGGAAATCCAAGACAACTCAAAGAACAATGTCTGGAGGTACATACCAACAAAGGATAATCCAGCAGACATGGCTTCTCGTGGTATTATGCCATCAACGCTAGTCCACAACAGGAGTTGGTGGAATTGTCCATCCTGGCTGTAACAATCAGAAGAATTCTGGCCTACATCCAATGATGTCTGTGAAACAGATTTGGAAATTGAATCATCCCAAGCATTGCTCACAACGCAGCAAGAAGATGAATTTATACTATTAAGAAAATATTCATCCTTCAACAAGTTAATTCGCATTACCGCGTATTTTCGCCGATTTTTCAATAACAATGATGTCAAACAACGGAATTCAGTGAGGTAACCAACAGCCAGAGAATTAAAGGAGGCGACAAAACGGACTACAACGGACTACTGCCTACTACAAGCAGGGAAACCAATAACAAACAAAAGCATTCTTTTAAGGCTTAATCCCTTCATAGACAAAGTAGGAGTAATCCGAGTAGGGGAAAGGTTAGAACATTCAAACCTTCCATATGATATTAAACACCCCATCATTTTGCCTAGCAAGCACCACATCACGGACATAATAATTCGTAAGTATCATATGACCACGTTGCACGGTGGCGCTCAACTAGTTTTAAATACACTACGCACGAAGTATTGGATTATAAACGGGGCATCCACAGTCAAGGCGAAAATTTATCAATGCGTCACTTGCGCAAGATATCGACATCATAATCAAACACAGATTATGTGAAACTTACCTATCGAAAGAGTAACTCAAGCTCGACCATTTGAAAGGACCGGACTTGACTACGCAGGTCCATTAGACATAAAAATGGCCAAATATAGAAGTACGAAGATATATAAGGGATATATTTGTATTTTTGTCTGTATGGCAACTAACGCTATTCATCTCGAAGCTGTCTCGGATTTGACATCTGAAGCCTTTTTGGCCGCCTTTAGAAGATTCACAAGTCGACGAGGTCTATGCACACACCTGTATTCCGATAATGGTACAACGTTCGTAGGAGCAAATAGGATTTTGAAACAAACCTTAATCCAGGCTATTAAAGAGGCAAATAAGCATACTGAATGCATAACGGCTATTGACGGTGTTCATTGGCACTTCAACCCCCCACTAGCTCCAAACTTTGTAGGCCTTTGGGAGGCCGGAGTAAAAAGCGTGAAACATCATTTAAAAAGAACGATAGGCTTAACAGTGCTAACCTTTGAAGAACTCAGCACTCTATTAACACAGATTGAGGCAGTGTTAAACTCACGATCAACTCTGCAGTATATCTAATGACCCAACAAATCTTGACGTCCTCACACCAGGACATTTTTTAATTTGCACGGCAATAAGGCCAGGAGAAGGTCACCTTATAGACGAAAACATACATGCATTAAAAAGATGGCATGTAATTCAACAGATCAAACAAACGTTTTGGAAACGATGGTCTCTTGAATACTTGACCTTATTACAACAACGAAAAAAATGGAATAAAACTAAGGAAAACATAAAAAAAGGCCAAGTAGTATTACTAATGGAAGAAAGACTTCCACCTCCTAAATGGGTTTTAGAGGTCATTGAGGAAACTCATCCAGGAGATGATGGAAAAGCAAGAGTCGTCACAATAAAGACTCAATCCTCAATTGTCAAAAGACCCATAAACAAAATTGTTCCTATACCCGTTTGACTATACTACTTTGTAGTATCCACTCGTATTTTATAATTAAGTATTTAATCATATCAATAAATCTTTCTTCTTTTAGAAGAAATAGCATAAGATGGAAGACATCCTCGATTTAAACACCAGAGAAGCTGAGCTGGTTACTCCACCAACCTCTCCACGGGCCCTCCAATCGATGTCAACACCCCAATTGTTGGCACACCTGTTAATGGACATCCAGGAGATTTTTGCATTAACCACCCCACACAGAGGCTTGTTTACAGCCCCGAATAAGTCAAATAACGCAACAGTAGAACCCAGGGGACGCTATTTGGTGCAGCGCTCATCTAAAACACCAGAGCGGTCAGCTGAGATGAAGACCACAGCAACTAAACCATCTAGCCAACCCGTAGCGTCCACATCAGGACTCATAATGAAAGAAGTAAAGACAATACCTCCAAAGCGATTGGATGAAGAAAAATATGACTTAATCACAGCAGAAGGCCAGCCAATCCAAGTCACTTATGGACAGATGCAGTCGATTCCTTGGGATGCCATAAGAAGTGGGAGACGCAAGCGTTATACATTGTTTTTAGGGCCAAACAGCAAGGTCCGCCTTAGAATAAGAAAAAATAAAATAAATTGGAATAGTTTCAAATCAAATACATAATTTCGTAAAAAAAAAACAATTTAAGATATACATGATCTTTCTATCTTGATGTGAATACATCAACGGGTCGGAGTATGTTGCAGCCTTTAACTGCATACTAAATTATGAAACCAGCTAAATAAGCGAATGCTCAACAGCATTAATAAAACTTGGTGACGAACTTAGCTAACAATAAACATTTATTGTTGACCCACAGACGGCGTGAACATTACAATGTCGTAAACGCCCGCAAGTCAAGTTGGCATTGACTTTGATTTCGAATGGATTCTGTGGTGGGGGAACCGCTATAAAGCAAGCTACAGGAGCTTGTTTTTTGTCAGACTGGTATAAGCTGTCCGACGTGGAGTTTGCCATATTTTTATCGCCAGATCAGAACAAAGTGGAATTTGCCACAGACAATAATTGGTAAACAGAAACAACTAATTATTTTTCTTTTTCTCTCTTTTTCCTACAGATTTTTTCTTGGATGTCTGGAACTAGTGGATCGCCAGAAGTGGGAATATTCAAAGTATAATTAGAGGTTGGGATTTACCATCCTCATAGGGTTAGCTTGGCCAATGGGATTTACCAGAAGTTTTTTAGTTTAGCTTATTTTGTTGAGTGCCAGTGAAGAGGCTGTGAATAAATATCAACTTTGACATCAGCATCAACAAGAAGAAGCATCTTCACGAAGTTTATTTACAGAAATCATCTACTGCAACACCCAATAAAGTTTTTGTTTTGTTTATCACCTTTGTTTAGTAATGGTATCAGAATCTAGTTGACTAATTAACGGAGCATCAACATTTCATAGTTTATTCAATTAAAGTTGAATGTATTTCCATTTATTGAATTGTTGGTGGAAAAAGAAGAATTGAATAATAATAAAATAAAGTAGAACATTAAAAGCATCGGCATTTCTTAATTATTGAACATTTTTAAATTCATTTGAATCAGCCCTATAAACTGATTCGGGAGGTTAGTGACGACCACAAACGTTGACACAATAGCTAACCTCCTGAGCAACTGTTTCGTATAACTGCCGAAACAGTTAGAATACATAAAAAGAAAATATTGGTTCGTTACAATGAGTAAATATATTAAGAACTACATTTCGCGTTGCTTGTACGTATAATAAGGTTCCCGCTGGAAAGCAGCCTGGATACCTAAATACTATCGAGAAAGTGGCAGTTCCTTTTGATGCGGTTCACGTGGATCATTTGGGCCCATTCGTGAAGAGGACCAACCGAAACACTAATTCACTAACAGTAGTAGATGGCTTCACAAAATTTATTTTCCTGAAGGCGGTTCAGAACACAAAAGTTGTGCCAGTTATAAAATTTGTTTTACGACATAATGAATATGTATGGCGTACCACGTCGAATTGTTTGCGACAGAGGTAGCTGCTTTACGAGTGAAGGGTTCACTCAATATTTTAATTGTTTGGGAATTAAAAGGGTACTTAGCGCCACAGCAACAGCTCGTTCAAATGGCCAGGCCGAGAGGTATAAACGGACAATACTAAGCTCGATCGCAACATCTCACGAAGATGAAACCAAATGGGACAAGAATATTCTGTCTATACAATTGGGTTTAAACGTTACAATTAATAAAACCACAGGTAAATCGCTATACAAACTTATCTTAGGGTTCAATCCCTGAAGTCCAAACGATTCTTACATTGCCAACGAGGTATGCGAGGATGATGTGAAGGACCTGAACGAAGTTAGAACAGAGACTTCCTTAACGATAGGGAGAAACCAAGCCTACCAAAAGAAAAATTGTGATAGTAAACGTACTTCAGCACCGGCTTACGAAGCTGGACAATACGTTTCAGTTCGAAGGTGAAAGGGATCGAATGAAGGGGCAACTAGAAGACCGTATGTGGTCACTAAAGTTTTAGATCACGATCGTTACGCTATCGAAGACTTAACCGGGGCGACACGGTCGCGAAAGAAATATACAGGGATATGTCCCGTTGATAAGTTAAAGATATATAAAAATATTCCTGACTCTCAAGACAACGTGTCGGATGAATTCCAGGAATAATTTAAAACTTATGAGATACTTAAAAAAAAAAAATTAATAGATGAAATGAGAATAATAATTGAATCTTCTTCTGTTTTGATATAGAATCAGCGACGATCACGAGGTCGTGATAATCCATAGCGTGGCCGAACTGTAAGTGCAGATGCGTATGCTGTTACCTTTTACCAGAGATCTTAAGGGAGGAGCCATAAAAAAATAAAACCTGGCGACGGCAGCTGCAGATTCATTGTGATTTTCTAAGAATAAATAATTAAGATATAATGTAAAAGAAAATGAAGTACAGATAAAAGGAAGCAGAAGGAATGTTTTTATGAACTATTTAGTCAGTCGGAAAATATACCTTCTTGGCGGCAAACGGTGTTTTTGGTTTTAATATTTTTGATATAATAATAGTCGGAGTTTATTTGATATTTTTTATTAACTTATACATGCGATTTTATTACATTTGAGATTCGCACGGCACCAGAAAAAGAGTTCTAATTTTTGTGCATAGCAACACTTAGCCATGGCAAGAGCAATATAGTTTGCAATAGCAACAGAAGTTGGTCCTAGCAACAGAAAAGCTGCTATTTGTGTTTACATATGTGGCCATTACTAACTTGTTTGTAAATATTACAATATTTTATGTTTTTAGAGTTATAATTCATCATTTGCTAGTAATACAGAACGTTTTAATTTCGATATGAAATTAATTAAATTATGTGGATCGAATCTCCAATTTCATACGTAAAGTGTGGATCTTTTATCAATCAATGCTGTGGCTACTTTGCGTTGGTAACTGCATTGCCAACTCGTTGAAAGATGGGATAAGTATAAGACATCTTAGGTGACATTTATTATTTGTTTACGTATGTCGATCCCAGCTGGTTGCTGGTGTTCCGATCCGAGAGTAAATCATTTTATTAGGTATTTAAGTTTCGTCATTTATTTAATTAAAAAACCCGATGCGTTAAGGTTTCGTTTTTTTCCCTTTCAGCGTACTACGAGGCACGTACGAAGTTCGAGGTTGTAAAAACCTAAGATGGAATGCATATCTGTGTTCGAGGTTGTAAAGACCTAAGATGGAATGCATACGTGTGCCGAAGCTGGTCGTACAGCCTTGTGCAAAAGAGAGCCTTCAAGATCATTGACGATCATGCAATCACTTCTCATATCGGCTCGCTTGGAATGAAAAACATTTAATGGATCAGCAGAGCTGAATTCTGAAGCTACTGACCTGTTCAAATTAATTGGATGAAATCTAGTCTATTACTGTGCTTAGAACGAAGTCCTTATATATTACTATGCTCATTAAATTCTGAGCAAATAAACAAGCAAAAAAGCAGGAGTTGTTCGAAGACCAATTCTTATGATACTCTAGATGAATGCCCGTATAAAATTTCGTACGGTCACCGATCTATGCAAGTTTGAGTTTTAAAATGCTTTTTGACTTATATTTCTAGAACGGTTCGTCGGACAGAAAAAGTGATTATAACCAATTTTATAGGATCTCGTACTGCAGTGGCTCAAATATTTGTGTAGTTTTGTGCCGCTCTTTCTTCTGCTTTTTTGTTTTGAGCATGCAGAATTTCGTTTCTAATTTCTGCAACATTCGTGGATTGGGAGCAAATCGTTTTTCTGGGCACTGCCACCCTACTCCAAAAATCCAGCAGTGCTTGCAATAAGTGAAATCAAGCTCGTTTCTGATGCCATTCTTAAAGATTTTCCCTCTGCGAATCCAGACTATAATTACATCTGCATCAGTTCCAAACTTCACAGACACATCATGTATGGTAACAACATTTGACAACACTATTGATCTTTTGCTTTCTGTCTCCCCCTCTTCCGAAAAGCGTTATGGAAGGCAATTTTAATGTCTATAACATTCCGTGGCTCAGATATTCTTCTGCCACAAGCCCTGCGGGCCGACTCGTTGACCTCTTCTGTGAATCTTTAAATCTGCAACAGATAGGGGATGCACCATCGCGAATTCCAGATGCAGGTGGAGATACAGCTAATTTACAAGATGTGTTTCTAACGTCTCACCCCGACAAATATTTCGTCTCAGTCCGTTCAGACCATTGTCTAATCACGGCTCAATTTACCAAATAAAACCTTCTCCACCTACAAGTAGGCTTCTCTGGCGCTATAAAAATGCTGATTGGGAAAGTCTAAATCAGTATCTTAGAAAAATTGATTGGTCGGTCTGTTTTGATTCGAGGGCTGTTGATATATGCACATTAGTACTTAGTAACATTCTAAGTATGGACATGCGTGAATACATTCCGTATTCCTACAACAGATCTCAACACCAGCAAAATTGCTCTTGGTTTGACGATAAGGGCACCCAAGTATTAAAAGGGAAAGGGCTTTTGTACCTGTCAACTGGATCCATGGCCGGAATTGAAACAGGTCACTTTTTCGGACTCTGTCAAATGAGATTGCATTATTGAGAACCGATCAATCTTGGCATTAATATTTCCAGTAAGTTAAGCTGGACTGATCACATCTTCTCTCTTGCAAAAGAAGCATCGAAATGTCTTGGATTTCTGAAAAAGTCTAAGCAATTTTTCAGCCTGTCAAATCTAGCGCTCCTCTACAAGTCAAAGATCAGACCCATAATCGAATAGAATTCTCATATCTGGGCTGGAGCTGGTCACACACCCTTAGTTTCATTGGACATTGACTAGAAGAGAGCCTTCAATCTCATTGGCGATGTGGCAATTACATGTCATATCGACTCGCTGGAGCACCGCCGCAAAGTTTTGTTTGCTTTTCGCTCCTTTATCGTTGCATGCATGGTCAATATTCTAATAAACTATCTAGTCTGATCCCTTGTATAATAATTCCTCCATGCAATACTCACGCTGCAAACCACACACATCCTTTTACTCTTTAAATTACTTTCAGCCACACTGTAAAATTCCGTGAAAAGCCTTTTTATCCCGAACTGTGTGAATGAGGAACAGTCTATCATCTTCTGTCTTTCCTCTATCTAGTCTGATCCCTTGTATAATAATTCCTCCATGCAATACTCACGCTGCAAACCACACACATCCTTTTACTCTTTAAATTACTTTCAGCCACACTGTAAAATTCCGTGAAAAGCCTTTTTATCCCGAACTGTGTGAATGAGGAACAGTCTATCATCTTCTGTCTTTCCTCTATCTAGTCTGATCCCTTGTATAATAATTCCTCCATGCAATACTCACGCTGCAAACCACACACATCCTTTTACTCTTTAAATTACTTTCAGCCACACTGTAAAATTCCGTGAAAAGCCTTTTTATCCCGAACTGTGTGAATGAGGAACAGTCTATCATCTTCTGTCTTTCCTCTATCTAGTCTGATCCCTTGTATAATAATTCCTCCATGCAATACTCACGCTGCAAACCACACACATCCTTTTACTCTTTAAAATACTTTCAGCCACACTGTAAAATTCCGTGAAAAGCCTTTTTATCCCGAACTGTGTGAATGAGGAACAGTCTATCATCTTCTGTCTTTCCTCCAGCATACAATCTGCGAAGGTTTAAGAGTGCCACTCTCCTCATGCTCCCAAATTCCCTCCCCTTTTTCCTTCCTGCCAAGCTGTGGTTTGCATCATAGGGTAACGCTCCTTAATCGGATTATTTTTTTAAGATTCTTTTGATTCGTTTATCTATATAAATAAACTCTCTTTTGTCCACCACATTACATTAAACCTTCTCAATTTTAGCTTAAACGAAAGCAACTTCTTTTTTTAATTCAGTTAACCCTTTCAATACTGTAGGGACATATTGTCCCAGAGAATTTCAAATAATTACTAAAATAATTGGGATCTGGTATTGTAGTACTGTACTGTCGTAGGCTCGTAAACAAATCCAAAGCTGTCTGCTTTGTTGCTGTTTGCTGTCTGCTTTTTTTCTTTTCTATAAAATTGTGTCAGTCTAGATGTTGCTAAAAACAGTAGACAAGTGTCACGCTTATTACTAACTGTGTTTTTATATGTGCTGTGCTCGGAATTGCCAAGTAAGCTGTTTATAATTTTATTTTACTTATTTAGTATGCAGCAATAGTTTTTATGAGTTTTTTTATTTCCAAAAATAAAAATGGGACTTATATGTCCCAATAGTCTTAATTATTGGGATATTATGTCCCATCAGTATTGAATAACCTATATATTCAAAATTTTCGTTTTAGAATGGATAAACCTTTATCAGACAAGGAGCTCCAAGATATTGCGGATTGCATTGATTCTGAGGAAGAATTAGACCCATTTGAAGACAGTGATGATATTGATATAGATAAAAAACTATATACAACCATCTAGCGACGATGATTCTTCAAGTGAAGTTGAAGATACCGCATTGACTCAAATTTTGGATGATGCGTTTACTTCTCAAGATGAAGAGTTCAACGGCGTAAATGAAAAGAAAACGAAGTTCCAAATAGTAATTTAGGAGTTGCATTTGACTGGACTAGAAAAACTGAAAATTTTATACCGAAACATAATATTCCACAAGAAAAACCAACAATTGTACTGTGTAACATAACAAACAAGTCTTCAGAAATGGATGCTGTGTTCAAATTATTTCCTAAAAGCTTATTTGTATGGATTGCCCAATGCACCAATCAACGATTAGAAATTGTAGAAAAAATATATATTATAATATTCAAAAGACATCGAGTGCAGAAATAATGATCTTGCTTGGTTGTTCTCTCATAATGAGTTACAATCGTTTACCAGCATATCACATGTATTGGTCCAACAGAAAATTTTTAGGTAATGATGAAATTAAAAGTGCCATATCTAGGGATAGATGTCAGTTACACCTATCAAAACTGTACTTCAATAACCCCGAAAAACCAAAAGACTCTTCCAAGGAGTATTATATAGAAGAAGTATTATCCTGTCTAATAAAAACCTTTTTTGTCTGCCAGAAGTGATAGTACGTATCATCAATTGACGAGACGATGACAAAATTCAAAGGAAGATCATCAATGATACAATATGTTCCTCTAAAACCGATCAAACGAGGTATAAAACTATAGACAAGCTGTGATTCCAAAACTGGGTATGTATATGAGACAAATATTTACTCCGGAAAAGAAAATTCTACACAAGAAGGCACACTTGGTGAAAGAGTTGTGGAGAAATTAACCAGATCAATTCGAGATACGAACATAGTTTTATGTTTTGACCGATTTTTCACCTCAATCCATCTTTTACATATAGCACGATATGCTGCCGTTGGAACGTGCATAAAGACTAGAAAAAATGTTCCAAAATTTTAAGGTAAACTGCAGAGAGTAGACAGTGAAATGGTGGCAAGTAAAGTAGGTATAATTGGCACTCGTCGGCAAGACGCTAGAGATTTCTTGATAGTAAGCAACTGTCACAGTGGCAGTATCGGTACAATAGAAAGAAAAGCAAAAGATGGCAGTAAAAAAGGAATTACTTGTCCCGATTCAATTAAGTTTTGTAATAAATTTATGAGAGGCGTCGATCACGCCGATCAAATGATATCACAGTATGATTCCGATCGAAAAAGCTCCAAATAGTGGCGAAAGGTTATCTACAAACTATTCATGACTGCAATATATAATGCATATATAATTTACAAAGAAACAAGACGTTCAAAAATATGATAGCCATTGGCTAATCCCAGCTGGGCAAGAAGAAAATAATGCAGGGAGGACGTCCCTCAAATAGAACCAAATTCATGGATAATGTTGGGAATCATCTGCCTATTCCTGGGAATTCAAGAATACGATGTGTACGATGTGATGGTTTCAAAAAGAAAAGAGGACAAAGATCACTTGCCAAATGTGCACAGTAGCGCTCTGCCATGATTGTTTTTCTAAGTATCATTCTTGATTACCTTGTATATATGAAATAAAAAAGAAATGTTGAATTACAATGATGTTTTTCTTTTATTTATTTATTTTTATTTTTAGTGCAACATATATTTTATATGCTCCACTATTTTGCTATCATAAAATACTGTTGGGACAAATACGACCCACTCACCAATACTATTGGGACAATATGTCCCAATTATTATTTTGCAATAATCAATAAATAATATGATCATTTATTTAAATATTTGCCTTTCCCGTCAAACTAAATTAGCAATAAATATTTTGTGCTATAAATATTACATGAATTATTAAAATAAAACAATCGTATTGAAAGGGTTAAGGTTCTTTGAAAGCCTGTATGATCTGCCCTGAATAAATTATGAATCCTGATAAGTATACCAAAATACAGTATAATTTTGCATTTTAGGAATATTATATTCATGGAGATCAAAATCACCCTAAAACGAGGAGGAAAAAAGAAAGCTTTCCTGTTTTTACCACAAATATACCATGTCTTAAACCAATTTACAAGTAATTTACTATTTCTACCTAACTTTTCGTCCAGTTTCTCAAAATAATGAGAGACTTCCTCAAGAGACATGCATTGGTTTCAGCCGATCGAAGTGGAGTTTGTTGCAACGCAAGTGTAATATGCCATAAGTGGATTTAGCCACAAGTGAAATTGAAAAGCAGTGCAATTTGTCACAACAAGTTATTGGTCATTAATGAAATCTTTCTCTTTCTCTTATTGTATTCTTTTTTCTTGGATTTCTGGATATTTGGTCGACAACTCCATATTTGGAATATTGCATAAATTTAGAGGTTGGGATTTAACCCCTTGGCCTGGGATTTCTCAGAGGTCTTTAGTTCAGCTTTTTTATTATTTGTGAAGTACCAGTGAGGAGGAAGACATGATGAAGTGGCAGTGAATAGAATAGGTGAACTTGAACTAAAGGGGTCTTACAAAACCCTCGAGAATACTTCTCAAGCCATGAAACAGAAATCTATATGTATGCGTTGTGAGTCCGTTTTCTAAAATGTTCCATATTTATACTTATGGAAATGTACAAAACATTGACTTTATGTATATCCATGCAGGAAAATAGCCTTTTAGCAATTTACAGCTTGGTTCCTTACCTTCCCAGGTGCTACACTTACTGCATGCTTTACTTAACAAACTAATCAAATAGTTTTGATTTAATGTAATCTTACTATTTTACGCTGACTACCTCTCAGCTGAATAATATTCGATATCATTAGCCCACGGCATGCTATGATGGCACAGTGTCATATAGCTCGGAGTTTTTGTTTGAGGAATCGTAGTGATTTGGTTCAGATAATTTTTTTAAATAATTTTGTTAGAAAGGTATAAAGATTTTATTTCGATTCGGAAGATAAGAAAGCAAGTTAAAGATTATCCGAGCACAACTTTTCTGTAGGGCGGAGGAGCTTTGCAAATCAAATTTTTGTCAGTTTTACATAAGAACACGGCAAATATTTTAGAATGTTAGGACTCCATTTGGACTCTCATATGGTAGCGAGGGAGTCTGTTTCGTGGCTTGTGAAATGTTCTCAAGGGTTTTGGGTCTTATCATCAGAAACAGTTTACATATACATTCATGTGACTTCTGCCTAAGATATTAGTATTGAAATAAATTACATTTATTAATAAATTCTTACAAAATAGTTTACAGTTTTTGTATATATTTCAAGAACAACCTTTGCTGTTTGAAAACTAAATCCAAAAATGCAAGCTCTGTTGTTGTTGCTGCTTTTATATCCTCAACTCAAAATAGATCGAGGGGATGACTGAATTTCCTTAATATGATATTACACTGGAATATCGTACGTGTTTATTTCAAATCCAAGAGTGAGGGTAAATCATCATAGTCGTGGGTTGGAATTGGATGAAATAAGAGGGGTTACTAAACAGTGGCGTGCAACATTCTCCCCCTCTGGCGCTGAGAACGTCCCGATGATGTGATTCTCAGCGAAACATTTGTAGAGTTTCGCGATTGTGACCAAAGTCACTTTGATCACTGGAAAAGGTTATTAATAAGTAGGCCTTGATACTGTTCGAAAAATAAAAAACCAAAAAGTTTGTATTTTGATTGCCATTCCAATTTGCAACTAATCGAGTTAGTTTGTTTTGCAATTGGTTAATATCAATTTTCTTTCATCTTTTTGAAATCATTTTTAATAGTTCTGTCCGAGTCTAGCTTCTTAAGTTTTCTTGTCTGTCCGTTCAGTTATAAATTTTATATTATTCGAATACTAAAATTACATTCAACATTGTGTTCCTTTATGCAGTTGAGTTACTCTGTCATGAGGCTCAGAAACGTGCCACATTGTTTGCCTTTAGTTATGCCGAGTTATACTCCGAAGGGAGTACTGTTGAAAATATAAAACATACAAAGCGAAGCAATACTTTTCTTTGTAATACTGCTCACTACAGACTAGGAGAGCCTACAAGAATTCTCCCACATCTTGCCACAACTTGTGATAGCGACGCAGCTTCAACACTTCAAGGATTTGAGTGTTCTCCTCACCTTATAGTTGAGACACTGGCTCCCCGCAAGACTACACATCAAGTCGAATGCCGATAGCAAATCTTCAAAGGACATATCCAGTAAACCTCACATCAAGACTTCACCTCAACTTAAGTGCTGATAATTGTCATAGACATTGCATCAGCCACTCATACCCTCACATCGGTGCTGCTTCAACAAATTAAGCGTATGAGGTAACATTTCAAGAGGTTCCCTATACCCCAAACCTTCTCTTAAGATGACTTCTGCGCAACTTTCTGCTTTCACTTCCTTAAGAGCGAATAGCTCCACCCAGCTGCTTGCTGTGTCTTCTACAATTAAGATCCAACGGTAGTCATTGGAGGCGGGGAGCGGTCCGAGCAAGTCTATGGATATAACTTAGAACCTTTTTCCACTAGCTGTGGTTTGGATTAAACCGGCTGGCTTGAGGTTGGTTGCTTTGTATCGTTGGCATTCGACGACTAACGTATATATGTATTGATGTCATCTCGCATGTTGCTCCAATAATATTGGTGTGATATTCGTGAATATGTGCGTTCCACACCGTAACGTCCAGCTGATTGTGCATTATGATGGGCTTGCAAAAGTACCATCCTTTCACCTTTTGGTACTACCAATTGTGCTTCTTCAGACTCGTAATCCGGAGCATACCTATACCGTGTTCCTGAATTTATTAGATATCCTCCCTTACTCCACCTGATATAGCTTTCATCGGATCCTATGTTTTCAAGAGACTCTATGATTATTTTGAGCTCGAGGCGTCTTCCAATTGTTTAGCTCGTATATTTTCTGCTGATTTTCTAGGTATGTCTACCTCCACGCTACATATTTCACATGATACTTGCGTGTGCTCTTTACATGGTGGTCTGCAACGACATTAGTTTTCCCTGGAGTGTGCTGAATATTCAGATCATATGGCTGAATTTGTGAAGCCATTGCTAAGCAGCCTGTTGGAGATCTGAGTGTCATTGGCCATCTCAACGGTTGACGGTCTGTAAGTGTATTAACTTGTGATCCTTCAATTTATCCCCTAAACTTACTTAAGGCCCATACTATTGCCAATACCTCAATGGGGTGCTCCATGGCACCCTCCTCCTGCGCCAAAACTGCTCCAATTGCATAACCACTTGCATCTGTTTTTAATATAAATGGTCTTGTTTCATCAGCTTGTACAAGAATCGGTGCTGTTGTCATCAAGTGTTTTAGCCTGGCAAAAGCGCTCTCTCATTCAGATGTTCTTCGAATGTTGATGAGCACACAATCAAATCGTCCAAATAGGTTAACAGACACATTGAACCTAATCCAGATCTGAACCGGTCCATCAGAAGTTGGAATGATGCACGTGCGTTTCTTAAACCAAAAGGCATTCGCTTGAATCGGAACATGCCTTCTGGTGTAACAAAAGCTGTTTTGTCGCGGTCAACTTCCTTTACCTGAATTTGCCGATACCCTGAACGCAAGTCTAGGGTCGTCATGAATGGCGTGCTTTTAGCTTTGTGTAATAAATCATCTACTCGGGGCAATGGATACCTCTCTGGAATAGTTACCGCATTCAACTGATGATAATATATGCACACTCTTGTTTCGCCCACCTTTTTGGGTGTCAAAACTACCAATGCTGCCCAAGCGGATTCGCATTCTTCAGTGATGCCTTCATGAAACATTTGCTTCAGAGCAGTATGTAACTGTTGTCGTTTTACGGTAGATAGACGATAAGGAGGTTCTGCAGCGGGCGGATGATTGCCGGTGTCAATGTGATGTTCCATGTACGGCGTAATATCCAACGGAACCTTAAAAATGTCCTCAATGTCGAAAATCATTTTATTGTGCTATCCCGACTTTCGTCATTTAAATCAATCGCCCCACTAGGTCAAAGCATGATGTCTACCGATTGAAACTCGACTTTTCTCCTGATATTTGGAGAGTTAACATAGACTCTACCTGTTCTGTTATCCTTTTTCGTTGTCGACGTGCCGGACGGTACTGCATCTCTAAAAATGTCGGAGATTTGCGATGGATCATAGTCAGAGTTTTCAATTAATCTCTGCCTTTTTGGGGGTGTCTCAATCCTTATAAGCTTCCACGGTGGTTCGAACTCATTGTGGTTCTCTCCTTCATTTTCTTTTATAGGGGATGCGTCAGAATCAAGGTACCAATCTATAAATGATGATTTGGTACTTTGATCTCGTTTGAAAGTATTCCTTCGTTCATAATTTCAGCTGGTTCAAGAGAAGCGAAACTTTCCTGCGAGTATTCAACGAAGCTCCAAAATTGTTCAGCCAGATTTAATATTATTCCGGCTTCTTGCAGAAAATCAATATCCACTAAAGTATGGTTATCGCCTGCTTTTCACAAAACAAGAAAATTAATTGGTCTGTCTAATTTCCAAGTGTAATGCTTACTCTGGTTCCTAAAAGCTTTTGTTCCTTCGTACATCCATCTGCAAGAGTGACATCTGCGGGCAACTCTGTAAATATACATCCTTGTTGTTGAAGATGTTTAAATAATTTTATCCCAGTGCTGCTTGTCCTAGCTGCTGTGCCAATATGAGCATATTCTGCCAGATCGTTTACTATTATCAACACAGTAGGTTGATGTTGACCCATGTTAGTTAATGTATCTACTGCGTAAAAATTTACATTTGGTGAATTCCCCTTTTCTTTCTTGCAGGTGGGGCAATTACTTCTGTAATAACCTTCTGTGCCACAGCCATAACAAGAAAGTTTAGCGCTTCTCTGATTACGTGCCTGTATTGAAGCTTCACTTGGTTTCGCATATTCCTTCAGGCGCTTACGACAGACTTCTGCTTCATGACCTCTTAAATTACAGTAACTACAACGTGTTTTCTTTTCTGTAGCAGGGCTTCTTTGTTGTCGCTGAATTTGATTGTCCTTTCAGAGTCAGTAAATTCTACTTTGCGAGCTTTTTGAAGAAGATCGGTGAATGACGCAATACTATCCCTGGAGATTTTCTCCCTTATGCGTAGATTAAGTAACCCATAAACAAAATCAAGTTGAGTGGCCTCATCGTGTCAACTTGCTGGAAGATGTGCTAGCAAAGCACGTTTTCTACAAACGAACACAACGGTTGAGGTGTTTTTATCTTGCCTTTCCCCAAATATTTCCGTATACACCTGATGGCCAGGTTTTTCCGGAGCATATGCATTTTTGATGAGGCACAGAGTCTCTTTCCATGGTTGTATTGAGTCTTTTACTTGTTGCCGCCATGTTGAAGCTTCATCTTGAAGCAGTATTGGTAAACCTTTCAAGGCATCCCAAATCTTTTCAATTTCTTTATAAATTGTTACTGTTGCAACGAAACTTCCCACTTTTTCGAAATCTCTTTCTCCTGATAATCGAGCCGTACAATTGCTGAAGATTCCGGACTTAGCAACTATGTCGGTAATTCCTCCTGACTTCTGAACCATTTCCAAGAACTTAGCGAATTTTTCAGCAGACATTGCGATTGGAGATGTCATCTCGATCTTAGGCACTTTCGAGGACGTTTTGCGTTTCGGCGGAATTTTGATGATTTTGCTGGACGTAAATACTTGATTAATCGGGAGAAGGCGATAGCAGAGCTAAGAGCGAATGCACCGACGAACACAGACCCAGTACTTTTAATATGGGAAAGGAAGCGATTAGAAAAATAAATCCAGTCCGAGATGGCGCAAAATTATCGAAACTCTCACAACTTTTCTCACAAAATCTGCCTCCTGCGTCAACTATAACAAAGCCTATGTGGCGAATGTACGCTGAGATCAGATTAAAAATGACTTTTATTCAAGACGATGCAAAGCTCTAAGCGAATGCAATCGACGACCACTTCAATTAATTTTAGGCAGAAAAATTTGCTATGAAAATTCCAGGAATTGTTGTACGAATGACTACAAAACAAAGAAAAAAGTGCGAATGAGCTGTGGAATGTATTTTTCTAGGAATTTATACGAGGTTTACAAAACAAAGCCAAGCAGCAAAGCCAATAACTGCGAATGAAGTGGCGAGTGTTTCTCGTTTCCTAGGAATTTATACGATTTTTAAAACAAAGCCAAGCAGCAAAGCCAACAAGTGCGAATGAGCTATCGAGTGTTTCTTTTTCATAGGAATTCTGAAAATTCTCAACTATGATGCTCCACAGCTTCGAGAAAATCCTGAACGACAGTGTACATGCAAGAATAATTCTGGGAATTATATACGATTGAATCCAATTATTTTTTGGAAATTGAATTTTATAAATATGTTTGGCTGCGTTATTCCAGCCACAATTTGGGCGCCAATTTGTAACAAATTATATTTATTAATAAATTCTTACAAAATAGCTTACAGTTTTTGTTAATATTTCAAGAACAACCTTTGCTGTTTGAAAACTAAATCCATAAAGGCAAGCTCTATAGTGTTGCTGCTGCTTTTATATCCTCAGCTCAAAATAGATGGTGGGGATGGCTGAATTTCCTTTATATGATATTCCACTGGAATATCGTACATGTTTATTTAATATCCAAGAGTGTTCAGGCCACACCAATATCCCTCGATGATTCCTCGGTTCATCCCCAGATATATAGCTAAAAAGATACAAAAAGGCAACACAAAGAATTTTTCCTTAAAATAATTTAAACACAAGAACTTATCTAATATTAGGGAATTTTCTCCCTTTGTTCCAACGTCGTCCTCAACTCTTTCTATTATATGTATTTCCACCTGAAAAAAATGAAAGAAAAAAACATATTAATATCATATTAAAATACATATATATATATCAAACTTACCAAAAATACCTACTGCTGTATAATTACATTGACATATCAAAAATGTCAACACATCACACCATATGTTCGCCTTCGCCGCAGCCAGAGTTCAGTGCAGCTCAATGGCCCATTATGACATCACGTGGGACGCCGCCGTCAAAGTTTAACAAACCTTGAAAACGAGCGTTGCCAAGGCAACCCATCCTGAAGCCGAAACGTAGCGGTTCGCGGCGGCTATAAAAAGGTGACGAGCTGCAGCAGAATCACCCTTTCCCAATTCAGAATTTGATCTGAAAACATCAGAATTTACTCTGATTTTCCTAATCATCCAAACCAAATCTTGTTTCCATCCCACACCTAAGTAGGAATTTACTCCTACTGCAGAAATTTAATTCTGCTTATTTTTCATCTCCCGCCTGAGTAGGAATTTACTGCTACTGCAGAAATTTTCTTCTGCATTAATCTCTATCAGACATCTCAGTAGGAATTTACTCCTACTTATTTCTATCTAAGCAGGAAGCTTGTTGCAGAAATTTACTTCTGCCAAATTATAATTATTTTGTCATTGCTCCCGTGCTTAGACGTGCAGCAAAAAACTTCTATTTTTATTTTTGAGTTACTTCATTGACTTAACAGTGGATTTTCTTCTCTTTCTTTCAGAAGTAAAGGGAGCCAAACTCTGTGGCATTTTTTTTTACTTTTGAATTATTGAATTTATATGTTGAATTGTCTTAGTAGATATAAGTATTGAATTTTTTGTTTAAAAGATAGTAGCAAGCTAGGTTAGGTGTTCAATTGAATTTGTGATAATAGTTTTTAAGCAATATATTGAATTAAAGAATTTTATATTTGAATTTATAAAGACGAGTTATCTTTTACAACCGGCACCCCCCTCTAGCTTGAGCACAGATCTCCACACTTCATGTAATTACTCTCTGTCTCAATCAAACTGGAATCTTAAAGTTGCGGACTTACGGCAAGTTTTGGGTACACTAGAATCATTTTTAGTAGGTGAACAGAAATTTTTCGAAACTGGGTTTCTTGAAGAAAAAACATTTTTTTCCGTACTCTAAGAAATATTGTAGCAAGTGTAATACCAATTTAGAATCCTTATTAAATGTGTCAACTTTTAAGCTACTTGCCAAACTGGCGTAGTACATTTTTTTCATTACAGTCAGTTAAAGTTGGGTGAAATATTAATTTTCTATTCTTCGGTTTGGCAAAATGCGACATTTTCTTCCAAGCTGGAACAGTTGACTTAGAATTTAAAGCATCAACTTACATAAGCACTATTCAGGATTATATAAGAAAAATAAAATTGAAAAAAAGTAAAGATTTGTAGCAACTGGAGCTAAAAAACTAACACAGTTTGAACATTTTCTCGAAAACAAAATAAATGTCGATAATTTGAAAAAACATGACTTAGATTTTTTTATTTTTTCCTGGTAACTGTTATGATTTGGTCTATCACCTGATTTCGGCTTGACGTCGACTTCCGGGATAACCTGTATATATATGTATATATATATATATATTTTTTTCATTTCAGACAGAGTCTGGGGTTTGCTTAAAATAAAATCCCAAATACACTCGAAATTATTATTATTACTGCTTATATCGGATAAGATCAAATATTCCTTAACCTGAATTTTAAAGGAAATAAAAATTAGCTAATCACTAAAAGCGGATAGGGTCAACTCGGGTAAATGAAAACAGGACTGAATTAAGACAAGACCCACATCTCAAGAAACGTTAAATTTTGAAGGACTTAACTACCCAGCAAACACGATTTTGCGTGGTTTTGACTAAAGTAAGGAATGAGCCATAGTTGTGAAACAAGGAAATCATTGTTGCAATAAACTGTGTACGTGATTGCCTCTCTTTAAACTATTGCCTATTTCTCACTTTTAGCAAGCCTCGTGGAAATTTGTATTACTTATTCTATCCAATTCACTCTTATTAAATTTTTCAACAATGCTCTTAACAATTTATTACAATTGCTGACGTATTTTGATTTCCACTCAGCGGACTTATAATTGTAATAAAATTATAATAACATATTAAGGAACTATTTAAAAAAATGCCCTTGCATTTATGAATTACAAAATGTTAATCAGACACATTAAAATAAGTTGAAATTGGTAAACTAAAAGCAATTTACTCAACCCTCGAAATTAGCAAGTAAATAAAATATATAGACCTCCCTTTGGTAAGGAATAGGCGAATTACTTATAATTTACCTTTTTAGCTTGCTTTCTTATCGCCATTTAGTCCTCCGCCTAAATTATAAACGAGCATCCATACCATCGATTTCGAGGGTTATGTTTGTCCATGTCAAGTTATTTTCGAATTATTTTCGATACAATTTGTTTGGTGGGTAGGCTGAAAAGTGTTCTATACGGCTACACATATGTATGCATAGTTCACGTCAAGTAGGAACACTTGCAAGCTGTTCTCAGTTATGAAAAATTCAATTCAAGTTAAGTGTATATGTAAGTTTTAGTTAAGTTTAAGTTTAAGTATTACATATATTTTTATTTTGCATTTTAAGAATTGGATATTATTTAACGATAGGGCCGTTTCAGAGTTTTGCATTTCCATCGCTAAATTTATTGTATTGGGTTAAATGTAAACCAAAATTTAGGGTAAATGTAAATGAATTGCGGTAAGTGACAACATCAGTTTTATAGTAACGATAAAATCTAATAAGAAATATAACTCGATACTTTTGAATTAGAATGCCTCGACTTTATATAAGAAAAACCGAAGGTCTGTCATATTCAACTGCGGACCTAAACATATATGGGAGCGATATAACGAAACAAAGTTTCAGATATTAATAAGACTAAGAGATTGATAAGGTGCCAATTACTGTAATTTATAAAACGGGTACGAGGGTGGCTTTAGTTCGTTTTTTAAAGCACAATATCTCACCACATGATTAGAAACCACTGTTTATTTATATTAAAATTCACAAACAATTATCAATCAACTCTGCTTTAATTATCGCTAGTACTGTATCCCAATCCAAATTGTTTAATACGTTCAGCTCACTCTCTGGGACAAGACACGCTGCTGCTTGTGACAATATCTGTATTTATACTCTAGAAATTGTCCGAAAACCATCCCGAAAGTTCCATTCCAGAAATATCGATTCTCCGAACCTAAACTTGTTTACTGTCCGAACCAATAGATGTCGCCTGTCTTCTCCGAACCTAAAGATGTTCATGTCCGTATGTAATTAGTAGTTTTCAGCGAAGTATTGTTCCCAAACAACGGAGAGTCCACGGCTTCGATGCTCGCAGTATTGACATAAGCGATCCAGATGAACCATTTTTCATTTACTACTTGTACCACGTTTAATCCAGCATACTAAGTCATTTATTCTAGTTAACACTGAATACGGACCCTCCAAGTGTTGTAGTGTTATGTAGAACATCCCTTACATCCTCTGGGGTTGTATAGCTAAACAAGATCAACTGCATTAAGTCGTGCAGAATTAGCACGTAAGTCATAGCGAGTCTTCATACGATCGGTATTTACTGCTAATTTCACTTTCGCGGCATTGCTCACATCAGCCCGCCTTTCCAATGTGGCTCCTACATTATACTTATGCATTTCTCCTCTGTTTCTCTGTGGCAGCCCTTTGCAAGAAGCACACCATACCACCATACCACTCGTCCGCATTCTCTCGCATATGTTGCCAATAAATATCTTCTCGTATTTTAGAAATTATTTTAATCACACCCAAATATCCGTCAGAGTCTCCGCTATGCATTTTTTCTAGATCAACTTTGATAATTTTCCACTAGCGTTTAATATATTGCATTCAACGTGAAGCGAATTCCATTGAGCCCAATTGCTTTTCAGCTTCTCACTCCTCTCCGGAATATCCTTCCCTTCTGATTTTTCTAGCACGCAAGAATTGACGATATGTCCGGATCTTCTCGTTGTACTGTTCGTAAGTTCACAATGTTCCAAAGTGTTGATGGCTCCATAATTACCAACTGTATAGTAGCTGTTGTCCCTTTTTCTTCCTTTTGGCCGCAATGTTTACAATCAGGTTTGCATGGACATTGTGAAAAGACTTCTACAGTTCCGTGGATATGTCCTTTCTGGTGTTAGATCTCAAAGTCATAAGGTCGCAGTGTAGTATCTCAATGCAAAGCATACTCCCTACCTCGCCACCTCTGGGATTCTTGTCTCCATCCTGTTTGGTTGATTTCTTTTGGTGGCGTTTCTTTCAGTCGTTTTGAAGATGTAATTGATTCCAAAAAATTGCAAATACAAGTTCATAAATGGACAAAATTCGGCAACTCTTTCTTGGTGTGGTTATATAAAACTGTGAGTTTTCACTTTCTTAACTTTTATTTCTATATAGTGTATAATATTGTTACGAGCGTGGCTTTAGTTCATTATTCAAAACACAATATTTACAATACAATTCACAAGTTCTTTATTAGATTCTACTGTTACTTTTATAAAATTCGAAAACAATCAGAAAACAACTCTACTTTAATTACCGCTAGTACTGTAGACCAAGTTATAGGAATTCAATTAAAATACTTTCGTCTATTTACTACGTTCACTTCACTGTCTGAGACAAGACTCCTTGCTGGCAAGTCAAGTCAAGTCAAATTCTTTCACACACGATTTCACACAAGAGTTTTCACACAGGCTTTTATTTTGGTCTAGGTTTCACTCAGGACTTTAATACATTTTACACTTTAATTGTATCGCTCTAGGTCTGTTCGCATACTTTTTCAAGTAAAAACATGAAAAACGACAAAATGTATGATAAAGAGAGAAATTGAGAGAGACGTTCACAAAATTCGCGAACGGCTTCGAGTAAATACTTGTGTAACGTCAAAGAATTAAAGTGGATTACTTGATTTAATTATTTAAATTATTGAATTATTGTGCACTTATTTGAAATAATATACATGTATGACGGAGAAATACATTCTGTTTTATTATCGAGTGATTCTAATAGCGAAAGTGATTTGGACGAATTATAAATTATTCATAATCACAGAGATAGGGAAGAAAAATTTTTGTTCAATGAGCTAGTTCAAAGTGGAACAAAACGAAAAAGGCAATGCACACGGAATTATTTAGAAGACGTAGTGCGATCCTACACTGAAGGGGAATTTAGGCGTCATTTCAGAATTAACAAAACCCTGTATCAAGAACTCTCCACAAAATATGAATCATCTGAACAATACCAAAAACCACGTTCTGAAAAAAGGTGCTTCGCAAAAAAACATCTGGCAGTATTCTCGTAGTTTTCTGGCAATGAGGCTTGCAGTTTTACGGACTTGGCTGATCGCTTTGATTTATCTTTGTCAACGATCAGCAGTATCATATATAGAACGACAATATTTCTAAGCTATATTGCCCCCTGTGTAATAAAGTGGCTAAATGAAGAAAGGAAAAAAGAAACAAGCTCAATTTTCCAAAATAAAACTGGTTTCCCAGGAGTAATAGGTAATCAAAAACGAATTTTACACATCTAAATGCATATGCATATGGTATCCAAAATACCATAGATCCACCAAGAAACGGAAAAGATAGCTACATTGATAGAAATAGAGATGTTAGTCTATGTTTACAAGCCATATGTGATGAAAGAAGAAAGTTTGTAGACATCTTTGTAGGTTTTCCTGGCTTCTCCCTCGATAGTTGGGTTTTCCAAAACTATTTTATACACGCTAAAATAAAAGGGCTTAGTGGAGGTGAAGTATTTTTAATAATAGGAAAAAATCCTTTACTGACACAAACCTATTTATTTTTCATTACAGATCATTACATATTAAGTGACTCTGCTTATCCCTGCATGGAGCACTTGCTGACTCCGTACAGAGACAATGGTCATCTTACAAAATCTCAGAAAACATACAATACGACACTTAGCTCAAGAAGAGTCATAGTAGAACATTCGTTCGGAATATTGAAGCAAAGATTCCGACAGATGTACTATTGCAAACTAAGGGGGATTAAAATGCTTTATCACTTAATTAGGGCTTGCTGCGTGTTACATAATATAGCGAATGAAAATGCTTGTGACTTCACAATGGAACTACTTAACAAGAAGACGCGGACAACATACCAGATTCACAAGCTGAAGATAGATCTACAGGAAAAACTGTTCGAGTCCGAGTTTGTCGAGAATTAGCAGAGTAACACTGAATTAAACGTTTACATTTACTGAAATAAATATTACCAATTCTGCTATCACATACTTTAGTTAGTTCTGTCAATTTGTGTCAAAACCTAGTAATTCAAATTTAATGTCAGTCACAGTCAGAAATCACATAAAAGGAACATGAAAATATCAAACTTAATACAAACTAATATTTTTCTAAAATGTCGCATTTGCTTTCTTTACGCTTCCCCCGCTCTTCCTTTTTATTATGGGATATCGACATTTGTCAAGCTTATCATCTTACGGTTTCGAGCAGGGCTTGCATAACACCCTTCCTTGTCAACAACTGTTCCTAGTAAAGAGATACCTAAGCATTACAAACTTTTTACTATATAAGTAGTACCTGAAGTTGATGGCTGTGGTTCCTGTAAACTTACACCTGCTTTCTGCATAAGCTCACTTCTGCTAACACCATCTCGCTCTCCATTGCCCAATATGTACTCTGGAAGCACTCCTCTTTTTGCTCCATAATATTATTCATTTCACTGAGGAATAAATGTAGTTATTCACAAATTACTGAAATAATAAATATGAAATATGTATCATTACTTTTCAAAAGCACATGTCATTCTATTTCTTTCAGTGTGACCATAGTGGAACTTTGTTCTTTTCCGCCAGTGGATCCTTTATCGCTTGCCAAATTTTGGTTTTGAGCTTCACGCTCTTCCCTACTTTTGGGGCCATTTCTTTAACGAGAACAAGCAGCAGTTTAGTTGCTGGCTCCAGCTATACCTACTTAGGAGGCACATCAAACTTATCCTATTCTAGCTCCTCAATTGGTACAAAATCTTCAATGGCTGATGAGGAGTTTGGTACAAAATTGGAGTGGGCCAGGTGTTCAGCAACAACCTCTTGCAAATATTCGGGGTCTGTAATAACGACGTAAATTTTTCCTAGCACATAGTACATTAAAGAAATTTAATTTACCACTTTGAATACGTTCAAATGTTCTTGGAGAACATTCTACTTCTACTGGAGGAGGAGTAAAAGGTTTTGCCATTTTTTTAAAAACTAAAAACTTGAAAAATAACTAAAAACTTTAAAAATAACTGAAAACCGGCAACGAGCTGTCAAAGCTGACACTTTCGAAGGACGTGAAAAGTGACGTCAACAATTTCTCTCTCAATTTTCGAGTAAACGAACACCTTCGAGTAAAAACTCGAGTTTGTACTTTCAAGCTAGTAGTGAACAGACCTTATATTACGCGACGACGATGATTATCACAGCTTTTTTGCCGACGACTAGCTGTATTCTTGTCTATCTAGAAGAATTTTTGTGATTTTTATTTTTACGATTCTAAATTAAGCTATTAAAGATAAGACAAAAAAGAAACTGCCTCGTCCGGTTACTTGAAACCGGGAATTCCGCTCTCCGGTTGACTGGTCTTACTACTGAGCTAACAAGAGAATTGCCTCTTCTTCTTGTATTGCTAAATCTGCTGTAAGAGCAGTCATTCAGAAAGCTGAAGATGCAGGCTTTAATAACCGGATAGGGTGGTTCATTTTTTTCTTATATTTAAGAATTTAACTTAGAATCGTAAAAATAACAATCACAAAAATTCTTCTATTCTACTTATATATGGAATTTATTCTCACCGATATATAAAATCGCGACAGTAGTTGGCTGTTCTAGTAATACCCAAATCGTCATAATTTGTCATTCGTGTTGCACTGATGGTGTAGCTTTTGTCATTATAAAATTAAATTTGTCATAAAATAATGAAACGTAGTGCCAAACCTATCATCATTCATTGTTAGTCAATACTTTGCGGCGCGTAAATGAAATCATTAATATTCTCATTTGATGTAATTCGCGTAAATCCAGTGTAAGTTTAATTTGCAAAATAAAAAAAGTAACAGTAATATTAATTCTGCAACTCTTATTGAAATTTACCATTATCTAAATTTATTCACGTAACCCATCCCTAAACAAATCTGATTATTCAACAAAATAATTTACCGCTAATGAAACGTATCCTGAAAAACAGTTTTCCATCGAACAATTGACTTACAAAAAACCTGAAAGATGTCAACAAATTTTTGAACTTAATTTATGAATAAAACATGCCTAAAATTCAAGTCCGCGCTCGATACCGCCCCCTCCCCATCACTTGCCATGAACAAAAATATGATAATTGGTTTCATTTGAATAAATTTTCCCAGATGCCGGAAAAATCATCACCGAACCCTTGTCGAAGTTGAAGTTGACGCCAAAAGCTATAACTGCTTTAGTATATTGCTGCTGTTAATTTTCCAGGTATCCTCTCCATATAATTCTGTAAAAAGTGTAATTGATACCTACAAGCATTACAATTGGAGAGGAGTCGTCAGGAAATTTGAATTCATTCTTTCCCTACTTCTCTCTCTCTCTTCTTTTCTATGCCTGGTAATTTTTTTACGTAACCAGATATTTTCCCACTGAGGTGATGTAAGGAGTCATTTCTGTGATGGGAACTGTGTGATTACAGAGGAAGAAAAAGAAGAAGAAAGAGAGTCAAATCTTGAGTCAATAGCCCCAACATCAACCACCTAAAATATTTGCAGAGTGTGGCGAAGTATTTACTTTTTTCTTCATTAGTGATGAGTTCTAATTAGATAGCACACCAGTGCTATTGGTATCCTGGTCCTGAGCCTAGTGGCTCTTGGCGAAAAAACTTTTCCTCTTCCTTGTCTCCATATAAGTCAATTATCAACTCGTCAATTGCTTCAAAGTGTACACATCTGGGTAGGTTAATATTAAATGCTTAAAATTTCTATTTTATCTTGCTTGCTACCTGGGCGGGCGTATACATGCTGTGGAAATATTTCACCCTCTAACGTTCGTGTGAGGGGTTAGCTGACAAGGTAAAACGCCTTCAGATGAGGTTTCAATGAGAAAAAGTGGAGCGTTAATAGATTTTGTTTGGGCTTAAGAAATTGAGGGTTTTTTTTTCATTTTAATAATTCTGAATCTCTTAAAAAGTTTACAAGACCTTACGACCCTTAGTTACAATTTCTTAAAGACTCTCTATACTGTCCCCTTCATCATCAGTGAGCCATTCAAGTCAAGGCCTTCTATTGAAATTGGTTTGGAAACATTCCTTCTCGAAAGTACTTATGTAGAACGAGGTTTTTGCTCATCGAACCCATTCTTAAAAGGTTCTTCAAAGTATTGAAAAATAATTTCCTTTTGCAGGCCAACAAGCAACGAACACACAAGTTAGGGAAATGTTTTAAACTTGAGCTGCTCTGGTAGAAGAGAACATAGTCAAGTCAAGTCAGGTGACCCTTTCCTTGTTCTCCAAGAATAAAATCTCAATAATCGACAAACACCGAGAAGTTAGCACTTTACGGTCGGAGCTCCCAGATATAAGAAACAAAACGATAACAGCCCATCCTACAGGAGTGCCGTGCTCAGAACATTAAATGACTTTCGTGTTTAAACAAAAGTTTTTTAACTTCAATTATCCTGGGGTACATCACAGGAATACAAAACCGCTTCATTGGGTTTAAGATTTCGGAATTTAAGCAATTCTTGGAATAATTCGGACGAAGGGACGAATGGGAGCGCATCGAAGGGAAAATATCTCTTGCTCCTACTACCATATTGTGACGTAGCCTAATCGCTTCATTCTTCTACATCAGCGCTATTAAGTACAATTTATGAAAATGCGGTGTTAAAAGCGAAAAGGATATTGAGGTGGTACGTGACACAAATTTTGCTGAGATTAATTTTGCTGAGATGAGTTTGGCAGTGACGATGCCATTATACTCTGAGTAAAAGTGAGTAAAAGTGTAACGAAAAGAAGCAACAAATTCTTAAACTTTAGGTGACAGTTAAGTGTTGAGTTGAGAGATTAAAAGGAATTGAGCAGAAGCGGAGAATGGGAGGGCGATGGTGCGGATGCAATTACGGTGTTATGGACAAATTTGCATAAGGTTATTTTGGGAATCTGTGTAACAACCCGTTACCAGGGTAAAGCTGTTTCTTTTTGACTTCATAGGTCGAACTCTCAGGTTAGTCAGTAGCCAACAATCAGATTTCAGTGTAATGCTGATTTAATGTTTTCTTTATGATGATCGGATTGATTGCAATATTCAACTACTGTGGAACCGATTTTTCAATGAATTAAGCTGTTTATATGGCATACTTTTGAGTAGTACTTCAGGTTATTAGAAATTCCTCCGAAAACAATCTAGTTTTTGGTAAGTTGTTGATATTATCGTTTTTGAACAGAAGAGAAAGTATGGCATAGTAAAATCCACATTCTCCAAGGCAGTTCTTCGGGCGTTAAATTTACTAAATTGCCTACAAGAAAAGAGGAATATAATCTGTTACTAAGAAGGTGTGTAGTTCGGTGGGAGTCACCGCAATCTCACGGAAGGTCTGTAAACGTCAGATTGCTCCACAAATTTCTAAATAGGTTAAGGCCTGGAACTGGATTGGTCAGATTGGCTTAAGCGTTCAGTGTGAATTCTCCTCAGATCCTCACTAACATATACTTCATACTAACGTCACCATTCCCATAGCTTTTTAGGTAGGATGATATTGCTTATAACAGGTAGCACAACATGGTGGTATTGAACTGCGTGTCTATTTAGGCTACCTGGTTCAGCATATTAATTTGGGTTGATCACAATAGGCCAAGGGTATGACAGATCTTTTGGGGAAGTGTCTTCAGAGGAAATTATTTCTTGTTTTCAATTTAGCTGTGATATTCTTAGAAATTCACTAAGCCTTAAACAACCAAATGAAATTCAATACAATAAAGGTACAAAAAATTATAAAATAATAAATTCAATTAAAATTAAACAAAACCCAACCAAACGACAATTCACTGAAAATCCAATTGGTGATGACAGTGGCGATGTCGGTATTTATTTAATCTGGAATAACGAGAGGTGATGTTAATTTTATAGCCAGACAGAATTTATTGCTTATTTAGAATAAAAAAAATGTAATCAATGTTGTGGTAAATCGTCGTATAATAGCCAGCGAATTGCTACTTTGTTTGTAATTTAGAGTGCTTACACGTGCTAACTCAGTTTACTTTGATGTAGTTGCTGACTCATACACTAAGGAGTTTGGGCAGCACCGTGCGCATCGGCAGCAAGTTAATGCGAGCCGATTGGTTTTCCGTGTGCGAGGAGCACAGTTGTATACTTGCTGATAAATATACGAATTTATTTTTAACCCTAGAATTAGTCTTTCAACTGATTTTTTTGATATCGTTTTATGATAAATGTACCTAATATGTGGGGTATTCTAGGGTCAATGTGTCTAGCAATTTTAGGTTATGTGTTAAGAGCAAATTCTTAACACGAGAGATATGCTAAAATAAAGATTTCTAGCGGTGTCGAATAATATATTGAGGTCAATGCTGTCAGTATATACCAGATTAAATGCTTCTGGTTTTGAGATTTCAAGACTCCAGGAGGCCTTAGAACTGCCGATCTGTCTCGATCTCGAGTGAATGCTCAGAATACAATGATTTGTCTGAGTACAAAATGCTGTAATTATATACAAGAGAGTTTGATGTGTATTTGCTCAGCACTATACGAAAGTAGACTAGGCGTAATTATCCAAGTAATACTAGACACAATAGTGCTAGTATTTTTGAGTTTTACGTATAATAATCAGTGCTTTTAATACAATTTACTAGGTTCAGAATTCTCCTAGATTTGGTATTTTCAAGACGTCAGTAGGCCTCACAACTGCCGATCTGTCTCGAATATTAGCTCAGAACGCAATGATTTTGGATATACACAGGTTAGATAGGGCTTTAGAGAAAAATTGAAAATGGTTGCGTGTGTGCGCGCTGGGTGTCCTTGGCGCTCTGTACGTAAAGAGCGGTGGCACGTCATCATGACTGCCGATGACAACTGTAGTGGTGTAGTAACGATATATGGCAAGTAGTTTTGTAGTGTATATTCTCAACTCTTGAGAATATATTGGTCTAAGACCAATTCTTTTGATATGATATAACAAATGAAAAGAGAATTTACACATTGGAAAGAACATTAATAACCAAGGTTACTCATCTCTAAATCGCCGAACGCATAACCCAGAAAATTTTCCGCGGCGAACTCGACATCCTCTCTATGACCTTGTTGATACAAAAAAGGTCATGACAGTGCAGTGACTTCTTCTCTAGTTTTTTGACTTTCGAGTGTACGAAATCTACGAAATTTATAAATAAATCTGTTAAAAGTTAAAATTTTTAGAAAAAAACTGAAATAAATTGTAAAAAGTTATTGTGAAACGAAACGAATTGTTTTTCATGATCGCTTGGTTAGATTAAGTCGAGTTTTCTTTGTAGTGCAGAAGTTCAGCCAGAACAATTACTTGGATCAAATTTTTTTTGGATAACGCAATTTAGAAAAGATTGGAATAAATTGGCTGCTCAATTCAAAACTTTGTAAGTTTTTTTTATTTTACTGCAATTTTTTTTTACTTGCATGCACGCAAAATTGCCAGAGAACTTCAGTCTCAAAAGTCGGCTTTTGTCAATTGGGGCTATTGAGAAAAAATTTAATTACAGCATTAGCATTTGTTTTGCCATAATTTTAGTGTGCCCTCTATGACATTTGTTATTTAAGGAAAGAAAACAAAAGCCCCATTAAGTTTTTTTCTTTTTACTTACAAAAGGCCGAGCAAAACATATCAGCTGGCCAGTCGCTATTTACAATACCAGCCATATTATCGCATGCGAGAAAAGCAGTGCGAGTAGCACCGATAAAAATTTACCCGCTTAAAACTATCACGCTATCTCATTATAACTAACTCTCATGCGAAAACATATCAGCTGGCCCGACGCTATTTATATTACGATACCAGACATATTATCGCATGCGAGAAAAGTAGTGCGAGTAGCACCGATAAAAATATAGCCGCTTAAAACTATCACGTTATCTCCTTATAATTAACTCCCATGCTTTGTAATTAGCACGACACATTTATAATAATGCAGCTCAGTACACTAACAATAACTACTTGTCTCCATAGAAACAAAATTATTTTGTACTCACAGTAGTAATCAGGCTTGAGTATACCTGAATTGCTGACTGTGTTCGGCCATATACCAATCCCTCGTTGCATGTTCCAGTGGATTTATCCAATTCGAGGAGCCCTAGCGCTGCACTTCACTAACACTTCCCGAACCATTGCATTGAAATTATCACGCACTCCACTAATAAACACAGAATTTAATTGTTTTGACTTTGGTCAGCAAATGCAACAGATGACTAATATCATGCAAGATCTGTCTGATAGGCTACGCAAAGTAGAACTTTCGCACGAAGAAGCCGTTAGGCATGCCATCAGTGACTTAGGTAATCAGCCTACTCCTGTAACTCCAGATATTCCGAATCAGTCTCATGCCATACAAGATGTGAATTCAAACGGAACTCAAACTAGATCTGAGTAAGTTATCGCTTCACCGGTAGTCAATGATCATATCGATGATTTGCCTTTAGAAGGACCAATCTCTTCTAAACTCACGGGATTTGCTCACAGCTCGCAAGCACGAAACTCTTCGCCTTGCCACCATATCCAAAGACCTTCATCTAACGCATGTGATTTCCCTGCTGTCGGCACGTCGGCTCCTGAGAGAATCACTTCAGAATCCACTCAGGCACAGAGATCAACAAGAGGTCCTGCTAAGGTGCCGGTGCCTAATCAAGTGCCCTGCAATGAAGCAAATCCATCAGTTATTAAACAGGATAACTATCTTCCTGCCACAATAGTGCCCTGCAATTGTTCATCACATATAGAACCTGCTCGAATCCGTCTCTTTCCGAGAGACTATGATGGAAAAGAACCGTGGACTACTTATAGGAAACATTTTGAAGCTGTTTCTCGAGCAAATGGACGGTCGGCTGAGCTTTAGGCTCTCTATATAGCACCCTATCTTCGTGGTACAGCGCAGTGTTTCTTTGATACACTACCACAGCAAATACAGGAAAACTTCGACTAGCTCGATGCGGCTATGAATGAGCGGTTTAGTGACGAACGTCAGCTGTCTGTGGCCCATAGTCAATTAAAAGGGCGTATTCAAAGTAATAATGATAGTCAGAATGAATTTGGTACTGATGTGCAACGACTAGTCTACCTAGCATTTGGTGATTGCCCAGAACGTGCTCTCAATCAGTTTCTTGATGGGATGGCAGATCTAGACACACAACGACGCGTACGTGATGCTGATCCAGATACACTCGAAGCTGCCTTATCTCCGGCAATAAAAATTGAAGCTAACAGAGATGCTTCCAATCTGAGTCGTCGACATATTAAGGCTGCCAAAGCAGCGATCAAAAATCCTCCCATGCGTCAAGATTCCAGGCCAGGGGGACAAACTAATTTCCAGCAGTCGGGAAACGATCGTCGCCTATTCTGAAGGAGCACCGAATAGGCCAAGGAAGCAGCTCCAAATACCACTTTTTAGAGAATCGAGTTAGAACAGCATGTGATGCTGACTCAAATAATAAAAGTACACCCACTAGATATTCCAAGGATATAAATACACCTCTTAAGCCTGTAGAGAGGAAGATATCCGGTTGCGTCGAATGTTACAGCTACGATAAGGGTTATGAATTCATCAAATGAAAGGACACGGGAGCAAAAGTTTTTGTTCACGCGAAGAATATTCTGAAATCGAGACCTGTACTGTTTAAGGATGAAGAAGTTGAATTCGATGTAGTACCTACTCAGAAAACACCCAAAGCTATTAATGTAAAGCGACCTCAAACTATTTCATCAGCATCGATTTCTAAATCACCGCAAAGACTTCCAGCCTCAGTTTTTCAACACAAAGCTCCTAAAAACTCGACATTTAATGCTTACGAGAGCTCACATGACGAGCAAAGAATTAACCAAGCACCTGGTACTAAACACCATACTACGCGGAACAAGTATGCTTCAGAGAGAGTACATAGTCAGCCAAACAAGGCGCTTAATAGAAGGACAGCACCATATTCTAAACATCAAAAGCAGTATCCCGATAGCACTAATTTAAGAAGAAACTCGCCGGTTGACATCCATCCTACCGCAATTAAAAATCGTCGAGATTTAAACTAGAATCCGCTGACTTAAAGGGGCAAAGGTCAGTGACTCTGGAAGCCCCATGTCCAACCACAATCTTAGTAAATGTAGCCAACGACAGTCACCATTTATGACTCACTGGCCGCGTTAATGGGGTACAGAGTCGATTAATTATAGATACAGGTGCTACTCAGAGTAACCTGAATCCTCGAATTTTACAAAATTCTGAAAGTAAGCTACGCTTACTAGAGACTAATACTTTGATTAAAAGTGTAAGTGGTGAAACCATACCCGTAATTGGCCTGGCTGAAATTCACCTCGAAGTTGAAAATTTCTTCACTCGGCACTCGTTTTTTGTGGCAGACATTTTTGACGACGGCACTCTAGGCATGGACTTTCTCGTAAATTACGAATGTCGTTTAGACCACAAACAAGGCCAAATATCGATAGCTGAAGAGTTGATTGCTCTGGAGCAGCATATTAGACAAACTATTACAGCATATATACCAGCGCCATACAGCTGCCGCCTAGCTCAGATTACCTAATAAGGCTGACTACTGCACTGTTGAAAGATGGAAGCATCGTCCGAGTATCTAATACCACTACACATTCTATCGATATCCCTGCTTCAACTGACATAGAATATGTGGAAAGTAGCCCGAAAGTGATATTCTGTGAGCGAACTAGCACTCAGGAACACTCATGAGAATTTTTAGATCTCTTTGAGAGAAGCTCCGCAGATCTATCTGGGGCTGCCAAAACGCAATATTGTGGATGCTATTGACCAGTAACTGTGAAATATTCGCATCATCACCAGATGATCTGGGTCGTACCTCGCTCCTACAACATTGAATTGATACGGGAAATGCGATGCCAGTGAACCAGCCACCTCGAAGGATCCCCTTGTCAAGAAGAGCTGAAGCTGAAGTACTTCTACAGCAGATGATCAATCAAGGAATTGTGCAACCATCTAAAAGTCCATGGAGCTCTCCTGTAGTGCTTGTTCGCAAGAAAGATGGATCACTGAGATTCTGTGGGGACTATAGGCGCCTCAACGAAGCCACACGAAAGGACTCCAATCCCCCTGCCAAGGATCGATCTTACTTTCGAAGCATTTGGTGAATCTACCTGGTTTGCGACATTCGATTTGCAATCACGATATTGGCAGGTAAAGATGCATTCATCGGACCAAGAGAAAACCGCCTTCACTATCGGTAGCGGGCTCTGGGAGTTCACGGTAATGCCATTTGGACTTACTAACGCTCCTGCTACAATCCAGCGATTGATGGAACTTGTCCTGGAAGGCATACCTTTTACCATCTGCTTGGTATACCTTGACGATATAATCGTCCATGGTAAAAGTTTTAGTAAGCTCATCAACAATTTATCCATCGTTTTCGAGAGGCTCAAATCTGCTGGGCTGAAACTATCGCCAACTAAATGCCACCTATGTCGCAGAGAAGTAAAATTTCTTGGACTTATTGTATCAGCCGCTGGAATCTCAGCTGATCCTGAAAAAGTCATCACAGTCCAGCAATGGCCAAGACCAAACCATAAAAAGGATGTACAATGTTTTCTTGGCCTCTGCGCTTATTACCGACGGTTCATTAAAGATTTTTTAAAGATAGCCAAGCCTTTGACCGGATTAACTGAGAAGAATTCTAAATTCCAGTGGGATGAAAACTGTGAAGAGGCATTTAACTCTTTAAAACGAAAGCTGGCCACATCTCCAATACTTTCGCAACTCAATGAAGATGGACTCTTTATTCTGCCTGGGCAGCAGTACTATCTCAAGTATAAGAAGGTGAGGAACGTGTAATTGAGTTTTATAGCAAAACACTGAATCGCCAGGGAAAGAACTACTACGTAACCAGAAAAGAACTTCTTGCCGTGGTTAAAGCAGTTGCACACTTGCAGCACTACTTGCTTGGACGTCATTTTCTACTACGCACTGACCACGCTTCATTACCTTGGCTATGCAGTGCAAGGAGCCTGAAGGACAAATTGCAAGATGGATTGAGCGTTTGCAAGAATATAACTTCGACATTCAGCATCGACCAGGAATTAAACATGGGAACGCTGACGCCTTAAGCAGAAGACCTTGCTTAGAATTAGATTGTCGATACTGCTCACGCCTCGAAGAGAACCACCTTATTTCAATTCGTGTAACTGCTATCCAACAAAACAATAGTCATTTCCAAGAAATGGACCAACATCTCAAGGTTGTACGACAATGGTTCAATCAAGGACAGGCACCATCTCTAGAAGATATAAGCCCTTTAGATCCAGTCCTTAAGGCCTATTGGACTATGTATTCATCGCTTGTTATGCAGAATGACACCATATACCGGATCTGCACTAATTCGAATGGGACTCACTATCAAATACTACTTCCAAAGTCCTTAAGGGAAGAAGTATTAAAGTTACTACACGACAGCCCTGCAGAAGGTCACTTGGGAGTCGAATGAACCCTGGCTAAAAACAAGGCAAGATATTACTGGGTAGGCTGTTCAAATGATGTTCAAGACTGGTGCGAGCGCTGTGAGGTCTGTCAACAACGAAAAGGACCGAATAGGAAAACAAGAGCTAAGCTACAGCTGTACACCGTTGGTGCTCCGTTTGAGAGAGTAGCAGTGGACATACTTGGCCCACTTCCATTGACTACACGGGAAAACGAATACATCATCGTAATAATGGATTATTTTACTAAATGGCCTGAAGCCATCCCAGTTCCCGATCAAACAGCCGAAAAAGTAGCTGATGCCCTTATTCAACATGTCTTCTCTCGCTTCGGAATGCCACTTCAACTTCACTCAGACCAGAGCCGGAATTTCGAATCAAATGTCATCCGAGAAGTCCTGAAAATCTTGGGCATAGAAAAAACGAGGACTACAGCATTACATCTACAATCCGATGGCATGGTGGAAAGGTTCAACCGGACGTTACTGAATTACTTAGCGAAATTTGTAGACGATCATCAACGAGATTGGGACGATTACTTGTCTCTGCTATTACTTTCTTATCGCTCAGCTGTATATGAAAGTACCCGTCAGACACCCTCTATTATAACCTTGGGAAGAGAGCTTCGACTACCAGCAGACTTATGCATAGGGCAAGCACCCAATAATAGCTTGGAAGCAACAGAATACCTGGTTAATCTGAGAAGCAAATTACAGGAAGTCTATATACAAGTGCTTCATAATCTAAAAACTCGCACGAGACGAATGAAGGATAGATATGACCTATCGGCTCGAGCTAACCCACTCATGCAAGATAATAAAGTGTGGCTATATGCTCCAAAAAGAAAAAAAGCAAATGTCCTAAATTACAGAGGGATTGGGAAGGCCCCTATGTAATCACTGATGTGCTAAGTAATGTGGTATACAAAATAAGAAAGAACAAATCCACATAAGCCCTAGTGGTACACAGAAATCGATTGGCTGAATACAAAGAACGGTACCCGAATTGAAAATTATAAAAGCGAAATGAGGAATTGCTAATACCTTGCTAATTCCAGTTGATAATAAGATAAATGAACTACTAAGCTTAAGATAAATTTAAATATCTAGGATGAAGTAAGACTGAAAGAATCAGGAACAAGGATAGCAATTAAGAATTTAGAAATTATGAAGCAGAATGGATTAAAACGAAAATCAAACTTAAAGTTCAAAGACTTAGAATCTTAGAAAGAAGTAAGAACAAGAATAACAATTAAGAACTTGAAACTGTGGCTTGAAAGTAGCCCTGAAATAGAAATTGATTTCAAGAAAAAAAAGGCAGAAGCGAATATGGTAATATAGTCAAATTATATTAAATGAATTTAAAAAATGAAAACTTATAGTAAAAACTTAACACTAACTAGATTAGTACTTAGAATAAGCTGAAAGAAAATTAAACTAGGAAAAATGAATTAAAAAGAAAGTTAAACTTAAAGTTATGAAACTTAGGGTTAAGATGCTAAAAAACAATTGCAATTATTTAAAATCAAACTAAAATTCGAATGAAAATCTAGACTTAGAATGTGTTCCTGGCAATTACAAAAAAAAAAAGCATTTTTACAAGGGCGAGTTAGAGGCGCCCTTTAAGTAACCTCTTCCATTCATCGAGCCAAAGAGGAGGAAATGCCTTGGGCTCTACCACTTCTATGGAGTTGATTTGGCGAAATGAATCTGGTCCCATGGGAGTGAAATAGGCCAACTTCTTGGATAATTTGTGCTAAAACAAAAACAAAAAAAAAACAAAAAAAAAAATAAAAGTGGCAATCGGTCACACGGTATCTTTAGATATTTGTATTTTATACTTACTAATTTTGTTTTTCTTTCATATATGACGTAAACAAGGCGATGACTGCAGGACAACCTCCGACTTTCCTGATGCTGGTAGATGACATTCTCTCTCCTATCGAAGAAGGGGTACTATGAGCTGAGAACCGCTCCTTCTTTTACGACGGGAGCAGTGTTACATAATTTGTTCTGCAGAAAGTCTAAAAAAAGAAAAGAGAATTTATACATTGGAAAGAACAGTAATAACCAGGGTTACTTATCTCTAAATCGCCGAAAGCATAACCCAGAAAATTTCCCGCGGCGAATAGAGAGGATGACGTTGTCGATGCAAAAAAGGTCATGACAGTCCAGTGACTTCTTCTCTAGTTTTTTGACCTTCGAGTGTACGAGATCTACGAAATTTATAAATAAATTTATTAAAAGTTAAAATTTTTAGAAAAAAAACGAAACGAATTGTTTTTCATGATCGCTTGGTTAGATTAAGTCGAGTTTTCTTTGTAGTGCAGAAGTTCAGCCAGAATAATTACTTGGATCAAATTTTTTTTGGATAACGCAATTTAGAAAGGTTTGGAATAAATTGGCTGCTCAATTCAAACTTTGTAAGTTTTTTATATTTTATTGCAATTTTTTTTTACTAGCATGCACGCAAAATTGCCAGAGAAAAAATTTAATTACAGCCTTAGCATTTGTTTTGCCATTATTTTAGTGTGCCCTCTGTGACATTTATTATTTAAGGGAAGAAAACAAAAGCCCCTTTAAGTTTTTTTCTTTTTACTTACAAAACATATCAGCTGGCCAGTCGCTATTTACAATACCAGCCATATTATCGCATGCGAGAAAATCAGTGCGAGTAGCACCGATAAAAATTTACCCGCTTAAAACTATCACGCTATCTCATTATAACAAACTCTCATGCGAAAACATATCAGCTGGCCCGACGCTATTTATATTACGATACCAGACATATTATCGCATGCGAGAAAAGTAGTGCGAGTAGCACCGATAAAAATATAGCCGCTTAAAACTATCACGTTATCTCCTTATAATTAACTCCCATGCTTTGTAATTAGCACGACACATTTATAATAATGCAGCTCAGTACACTAACAATAACTACTTGTCTCCATAGAAACAAAATTATTTTGTACTCACAGTAGTAATCAGGCTTGAGTATACCTGAATTGCTGACTGTGTTCGGCCATATACCAATCCCTCGTTGCATGTTCCAGTGGATTTATCCAATTCGAGGAGCCCTAGCGCTGCACTTCACTAACACTTCCCGAACCATTGCATTGAAATTATCACGCACTCCACTAATAAACACAGAATTTAATTGTTTTGACTTTTTGTTTACACACTGCACTACGCGTCGATTAGATAACCAGCTGCGACCACTATTCAACCGGGATGCCTACTTAGCTTGCTTCGAAACGTAAACATTAAGTTGGAAGGGACTGACCCACATTCGTAAATTGTGCGCACAATACACATAGTTTATAGTAGGCAGGGGCACCCACACAGAAATTCAAACTCGACTGTTTTGATATTAGGATCACAGTCACCTACAACCAGCAACCACAAACCATTTTTAAAGAAAAGTTGCTATTCACTTTCCTGAGGATATATTTTTGTCAGACAATTTTGAGCAATAAAAAACCAAAAAGTTAAGAATATGTAGATCGGTTTGTCGGACAGGAAATGATTATAACCAATTTCATAGGATTTCTTATTTTGAAGAAGTTTTTAATATAATGAAAATGTCTAGCACTTATCGTTTTCACATATAAGTAAAAATCCTAAATATGTATACGGCTTCACCAAGAAGGGGTTTCCGAATTTAGTCCCTTTTGAAATTTTATTTACTATTGCTCTGAAAACACTGCTTACCGAATTTCAGCTCTCTACGTTGACGTGTTCTCGGGCAGTATGAAAACGTATAGTGAAAACGAAATTTTTGTATCATGGCAACCCCTTGAACGAGTTGGCCGATTTGTCAAAGTTTCAAACTTAAATTAACTTTTTTTTTTTTAAATGCTTATGCAAAACGTCAGTTCTCTAAGTACACGCGTTCTGTGCGGATATACAAATGGACAGACGGATATGCAATAATCAAAATAACTTTTAATGTTACGTGTCCAATCCACCCAATCCAATCCATTTTGCTCTGCCATAATATTTATATGAATTACAGCCGGCATGCCACACTTAGTACACATACAATATACATTTCATCTATGGTATAAAAAAGAGAAACTAAAGTGTGATTGATATGTAGCGCCTCACATTGGCAATTGAAGGTGAATGTGGATACAAAATTTACCGTGTCTACTAAAGCCTTTACAAAGCGCAAAATATCATCTGACTGCCCCATGTGTAGCCAAAGGTGTTTCTTCATTAAAATTGAGGGTAATGCATTAAATATCATTAACAGTGAAATGCTTGTCTACTTATGTCTCTAAGTGATGGTTGAAAATGCAAATTGCGATAGATATACCTTTTCCGCACAAACGTAATAGTTTTCGAATCAAGTGAAACATTATTCAACTCAAGTCTAAGAATATTGACACCAACGGAAACGATTTTACATCGACAAAGAATATTCTTAAACTCAACTGTAACAATATTCAAATAAAGTGTTGCATTTTCGAATTCAAGAGGATCAAAACCCTTATGAAAATTAACAGTTTTAAAATGAAAAGTACATAATTTTTCATATTAAACTAGAAGGAGCCAGCTCTCTCCGTACACTCGTTGTCAGACAGTTTCAAAATATGTATTAAAAAACGAAATATTTTTATGGCAACCCCACGGAGGAGTTGCCCGATTTAGTCCATTTTTGAACAAGTATTTTCAATTTTTATGCGAACGTCATGTTTATTTGATTTTTCAATGCTGCATTGCACATTTAACGCTGTTCCACTTCTCATGGCCATCAACAAGAATTTATTTCAATACTGTGGCTTCCTTACAACCCGTGATTCCGAGAAGAATATTAGTTCAATATTAAATATTGTTTTGTAGTGATTATTGATAAAGAAAACAAAAACAGGAAAGATATTACAGTCGAAACTCGATTATCCGTGATTCGATTAACCGGAAACTCTATTATCCGGGATGAATCATATTTCCTACTATTTCGATTTCTCTCCATTATCCGGGAAAGACTCTATTATCCGGGATGAATCATATTTCCGATAATATTTTGAGTTCTCTACATTATCCGGAAAAGACTCTATTATCCGGGATGAACAATCCGGTAATATTTGGAGTTCTCTCCATTATCCGGGAAAGACTCTATTATCCGGGATGAACAATCCAGTAATATCGAGAAATGAGAAAAGTTGGTTGGTATTTCTACGTAATTTCGAAGTGTCGTTCCCATATGCAGAAGGCACACTTTTGCCCATTTAAGGTCGTATTTAATATGCTGGTAATCTATTTTAATGCTTGTTTTTTTCTCTTTCGTAGAAAATTTGTTTTTGCTTGTTCTGATTTATTGGTTTCCCTTCTATTTTTCGTAGAAAAATTTGCCTGTGGTAGAAGGAACTTGTGTCATATTACAGTTTTAAAGTGCATATCGTCCTATAGTATGAAAGGAAAACTTCTATTGTGTTAATCGAGTTTGTGGAAAACAAACTAATTTTTGTAAAGGTTGCATTTCAGTAAAAGTGTGTATAATTGTTCCACAAATTTCTTGAAGTGCTTAGCGTTTCCAGTACTCTCTTTTTAACTGGGTTTTGAAGCAAGTTAATTTAATAAAACTATTAAGCTTGTTTTCCTAAAATAAATTTGTACGTAGATATTTCTGCATACATTTACAATGTCGGAGACAAAACGAGCGAGAAAAGTTTTATCAATTAAGGAAAAGGTGCAAATAATTCATTCTTTGAAAGTTGGTAATACCGTAAAGAAATTAGCAAAAAAATACGGCGTGGGAGAACAAACGTTTTATGATTTTAAAAAAAATTAGGACAAAATCCTAAAATTTTATGCAGAAAGTGACGCCGTTAAGGGCCTGGAAAACCGCAAAGTATTGAAAACCTCTGAAAATCCACAGGTAGATAAGGCGACTTATGATGGTTCTGACAGGAGCGTTTCCAAGGCACTCCTATATCTGGAGATTTAATAATTTAAAAAGCAAAAGAGTTTCACGAAAAACTTAATATACGAGCAGCTTGTCAATACTCCAAGGATGGCTTGGAAAATTTAAGAGCCGTCACGGTATTCATAGTCTTAAAATGACTGGGTGAAAATTGTCTGCGGATTATATTAGTGCAACAATGTTCATTGATGAACTGTCCAATTTTATTGAAAAACAAGACTTATGTTCAGAACAAATTTATAATGCTGACGAGACGGAACTTTTTGGAAGCTATTGCCAAAAAGAAAATTGGTCTGTAATGACGAGCGTTCAGCCGCAGGATTAAAAGAAAGTAAAGAGCGTATCACTGTTTTGACCTGCTCAAATGCTGCGGGACCCATAAACGCAACCTGCTTGTAATCGAAAAAGTGCTCGACCAAGAGCTTTTAAGAATAATACTAAAAATCGCCCGGTGATATATAAGTCAAACCGAAGAGCGTGGTTCACACAGGAAATTTTCTTACAGTGGTTTAATAATAATTTTGTACCTGAAGCAAAGAATCATTTAGAAGTAGTTGGTCTGGCCGTTGACGTTGACAGTAAAATTTTACTATTGTTGTTAGATAACTGTCCCGCTCACCCAGGAGAATCTGATTTTCAAAGAGACAATGCAATCGTGAAGTTTTTACCACCGAATTGCACTTCATTGATTCCGCCTTAGGATCAAGGAATAATACGACGTTTGAAGTGTCATTATCGGAAAGACGTCATGAAAAAATTTATAAATAACGAAACTAATTTAGACCTATGCTCCTTTCAAAAATTATTTAATATAAAAAATGCAATTTGGTGTCTTTTTAATGCATGGAATGATGTTACTACTGACGTCCTAAAAAACACTTGGGGTAATATTTTACTGGGAGATGAAGCACAAACTCCAACTCAAGATAATGAGATGGAACGTTTTTTTGCAGATATACCACAAAGTACTATTGCGTTTAGATATGAAGAGATCTCAGACTGGTTTGAGAGCGACCATAATGCTCCAATATTCGCTACATTATCTGACGATGAAATTCTAAATACAATCCTGAATCCTCAAAATGACGTTGACAGAGATAGTCAGAGATAGATATACAGGATCCAAGAGAGTTTATTGGAAAAACAAGCAACAAACTTCAAGGCAAACAACTATAAATGATTTTTTTGGCAAAGTAAATACATAGTAATGTATCTGCCTAAAAAATAAATATCAACTTTACTTATGTACTTATGTATGTGTATATTCGAGTAGAAACTTTATTTGTGTTATGTGCATTTTTTTGTATTAAAATATAATTTGAGTTTGTTATAAAAAAAAAAAAACGTGTTTTCCTTTATTTTACTGAGCTCGTTCTATTAACCCGGATTTTCGATTTTCGAAGTCTCGAAACCAGGCAATCCCGGATAATCGAGTTTCAACTGTATTTTAAAAAGCTATAAGCTTATTAATATATAATAAAAGCCAGCTATGTATAGAAATGAGTGCAGAATGCAGCGGAAATGTAAACGACAATAGTTGACGTTATAAGCGCATTAACAAAGACAGAAAAAAAATTTGTTAAAAAAATTATTGGAAGAAGTCAAAGCAATAAAAGAAGCTGTTAATATTGCTGTCATAAACTGCAATACAACAAGAAAACTTATCTGTCAATTTGTCGCGAATGGATAGGAAATAGTTTCAGCGTACTTAAATATGGCGGTAAAAGTCATGAAAAGCCTTCTCCGAATGATCTAAACCGTTTAGAAGAGGAGCTTATCAGCGTATTTTTGACGACAATCTTTAGTGGAATTCAAAAACTAAAAATCACATTAGAGTTGGACCGATTTGGAGTGTATAAAATGAACGCCGAGTCAACTAATCTCACTCATTAGGACTACGCTCTAGACATTTTCTAGAAATATTCCAATAGACGAATGCGGATATAACTTGTATATTTGACGTTCCAAAACTTGGCCTAAATGAAACGCACGTGCCATTGTAGATTTACCTACAATAAGAGGAAGAAACGTCACAATAATAGCAGCTAGGAACGATCGGAGTTTTATTTACTACAAATCTCAAGCCAATTCAACATGTAATTCTACTCGATTTTCTTGCATATTTTTACGAGAACTGTTTGTAGTTGTATCCGGTCGCGGTATGAATAATTGCCAGCTGGTTGCTTGCAACTTTCCAGGTGTTGATGCCGTGTTAGGGTGGGGTAAAGATGAAGATTCAATTCGTTCGAAATACTTAATGTCTAATATCGGTTGATTGAAGTTTAAATACAGTGGAAGTTTGTGTTTTTTTACTTTTTACCACCAAGCTAACATTTTTTCCCTTTAAAAAGTATCATAATTAACAGAAAATTTGTGGTTGTACTAAAAAAAAATATTTTTATTGCACCTCTTACATTCACTGTTTAGTTGTGCTTGTCTAAGTCAGGAGTACTAAATTTCGCCTTTGTCTACACAAATTAAGTGCGCTAATTAAAAAAAAAACAAAAAAAAACATCGCATTCAGGTGAAGTTATTTGAGTGCTTTGCACACCTCTAAATATTAAACATGAAATAAAGAATTTACCAATTACCAAGACGTAAAACACTTTAATTAGAAACTTTACAGCCGAAATCCGCACTCATTCCAGCCTGGCAATTAAAACTGCTTATCCATAATGACCCTTGAAATATGTCATAAAACGACTCAAAGGCAAAAGCATAAACTGAAGCAGCACTGAAGGTGTGGAGATTGTAAGAAATGCTCAATCAAAGCTTCCACAAATCATCCGATGTCGTATCAGTTTTGCTGCCATCCAATTAAGGAAGCCCTCGAATGAATCGAATTTTCTTCTCTTTCATCATCAGCGCGAAGCCATGAATAAGTTTTTTCAAAAACGTTTTTTCTTTTACTGTGCTGCTGTTACACGCGACTCATTACCCTGAGTCCATGGCGCGGAGTAATGATTCTCATCACTGATGGTCTTATTTTGATCGAAGGTGTACTGCAACTCTTATCGAAAATCTTACAAATTTTTGAGAAAAGTATCAGAAAATAAAAATTATTATGAAATGTGCTGAAGGCGAAGTATCTCTACTGAATACCGGCAACTGGTGAAACCTACAATTATTCGTCCGAAAGGTTTGAGGAGTTATTTGAAGACCATCACTTCCACACAGTATATGTCGTGATATCATCAGGTTTGGACTGATGACATGAGTCCATTCAGGCTGTGAAATGTAACCTGAGATCAATTGCTCTTTCATACTTTGTAAATGGGTTCCGATTAAAGTCCAAAAAACAAAGCAGAACAGAAGAGGAGGAAATTTTTCGTTAAAGGTAACCTGGCGGACCTTTGAGAGTATTACTAATTAGCATAATCGGCGATTTATGCATGCAACTTGAAAAAGTCACCTGCCCTTGATTTATGTGAGAATGAAATGGGCTAAGTTTTCTCGGAAGATCTATCAACTCGTTTTTGAACTTGGCATCATAATAGCCATAAATTTTCGGAGAATTTTAAGGTATTGTGTTATTTTATCTTTTTTTTTCAGATTTAAACCATTTTAAATGCGTGAAGAAAATGTATCAATTATTAGCGATTAAATATCATTATGTAGCCTAGAATTTGTTCGGTTGTAATATTTTATAAAAGAACTTGCCGACAGCTTTATATCACGCCCAGTGTACATAATTGATTTAATTATTACAAATTATAGAGGTATTTCTGATTCCTTTCTGATTTACTATCATAGACAAACCAATACAGAGATAGTTCATGTTGCAAAAAAAAAAAACCAGCATCTCCTCGTTCGAATATAACGTCGACCATATGGCGGGACGTGATAAATAATTGACTTTCTTTTAATATGCATTGCAATTTATATGCGCTTTATCCGTGGTAGGAGCTGGACCCAACAGTGCTTCAAAAATAAAACAACGTAGAGCAGGAACCTATTTGTCTTGGAAATTTACCAGCCTTACGCCAATATCTGTGATCTGAGATAAGTATCTTATGTCTATCCGGTAGCATTTCAACGGATATTTCAAGAACGCGTTAACTGATATTCTGTACGCAGTAATTTTATGAAAAACTAAGATCAAAGTTTCAAACTCCTTTGTATAGTGTTGCCATACAGAAATTTTGATTTCCAGTATACTACTATATTTGGACATTGCTTGCAAAGCCTAGCACTAAGGCTAAGATGTTGTGTTTTGATGAGAGCCGGAACTACCAGTAAAATATTTAGCTTGAATTTATTCGCCCGAGCCGTTCTTTAGCGCTCTAAAGATATATATTGTCACAGATCAGAGATTTGATAAATTTATTGATTTGCAGTTAACGTAGATTTTTACGCCTTTGCTGTAAGTACGGAGGAATTGGATTTCTTCTCTGGCAGTATTTTCAATATTATTGTTATTTTTTTTTATTGTGTACATTATACATATTATTTACTTTTAATATTTTCAAATAATTTTAACTACCTGCTTTTAGAAATAGTATTACCGCGCGTTGTATTTCCGAAAAAAAACAAAATGCTTATTCTTCTTTTTACTATATATTTTATCTGAGTCTCCGCTATCATATTTTAGCTGCTGAAAAACGGCCCGATATTGGAGGCTCGCTAAAATTTAGTATAGTGCGGACCTTAGTACTAGGGTAAAATTGTTGAGCTGCAGGCCTGAAATTTTTCACACGATGATATGATAAAAAATGTGAACTTACTTTTCGAGTATGGGTAAAAATGCACAACTCCTTTATAGAATTTTCATATAAAAATATAAATGTTCTTCCTTCTGTTGAAGTGAGAAAAATTTATGTTATGAGAAAAACAAATTCAGCTTTAAATATGTGCAAAATCAAGTAATCTTCAAACTATGGCCATAATAAATTTTTTTTTTCTTTAATGCCTTTTTAAACACTATTGAGAGCGCCTTGATTTTTATCGGGTTGAAATGTTTAATATCCACACCAGCATGGTGCGAATAGGGAAATGAATTTTTAATGCAGCAGGCATACACATAATATGCCAAATAGGTTAGTTGTGAATATTCAAATAAATAGACGCAGACAATACCTAGATTTGAAAATATTTAAACAAAATTTAACTATTATTGCATTGTAAGTATCAAGGATTTTACTTACTTAGGGAATAATATTATTGTAACTACAAAGAACGACTATAAAATTTTAGTAATTAACATAATTAGCAACATAAATACGTCCTGTAATTGTGCTGGTGTTATGTATATATTTTGTTACGTACCTTCGTGTTGTCTGGGTATAATAGGTACCCAAATACTTTTTTAATTTTATTCAAAATCAGAACATAAACTTATTTATTTTTACTCAAAATTAGAACACAAACTTTTGTATCTTTATTTGAAATCAGAACATATACTTTTTTAACTTTATCCAAGATCAGAAGTAAGTAAGCAATCGTTTAGAGGGTTTATTCTAACGAACAGTTTTAAATCATCCGCACATATTAGGCATTTGGCAAAAACAAAGCATATCATTAATGAAAAGCAGAAACAATAGAGAACCTAAGTGACTGCCCACAGGAACACCCGAGGTGACCGTTACATCAGATATAATATTAACAATCCTTACATACTGTTTGTGGTTATATAAATAGGCCACAATCCAGCTTAACAAAAAAGGAAGAAGGAAGCCTATAACTTTCATCTTATGAATGAGAAGAGGATTACTGGCCTTTTCAAATGCCTTCGAGAAATCTGTATAAATAGTATCAACTTGAACACTATACAATAAAAGTGCTCGCTACATAAAATTATGTCGTCATATTTGTAAATAAAGTATGCATAATTCACCTGAGGTATCCGTTCATCACATTGCTGACACAGTGAATTATGAAATTGTGTCAATGAATAAAGGGGTGAATGCAATTACGATGCAGCAATATTGTTTCGATTTATAAATAATTTGGAAATATATATATGCTATGGTCACGAAATATAGTTATTATGTATGTAAATATATAATTACGTGTATATTATACAATTACTTACACATGACCTACCCGTAATAAAGTTACGATGCTCAGAGACTATATATTCCTTAACTAGAGAACTAAGCTTAAGAGTTAACTATATTATCAAGTAAATTTGGTGCGACTTTCATTACAGATACAGTACTTTTAGAACCCGATTCAAATGTAGAAATAGTAGAAGAAAAAAAGGAAATGTTGTACGTTAAAAATTGAATCTTAAAACGAGGCACTTATGTGTCTAGATCAAGTATATTCATTAAATGTCAATGTAAGTACTGCGTCCCAAACTAGTATAGCTAGAAAATGTTGCAGTCTTTTCAGTCTAGCTGCAATAAGATCAACTGAAGTTATTTACTGCAACCGATCTGACTAGGATTCAATTTTCCGGAAATTTATTCTGAGTGTGAGCAAAAAATCTTGGACACCTGAGTCACAACAAGTGTATATGAACAAATGGTATAATTATAAAGGCCTGAAATTCCCAAAATTCCCAAATTTACTGTTATCTGCTATTCAGATATAAAAACTCAAAAGTACAAGGGAAGGGCGAATACAGCGGGAAGCGATCAAGGCGATGGGTCTCCCTAGAGCTCTAATAAATCAAAATTTATACTCTAATAAAATGAAATAGAAAAACAAATCTTTTTAAATCTTCTAAATCCGCATTAAAAAAATAGCAAATAATTTTTAAATTCACTGAATGAATACATCACAAAAGCTCTCTAGTGTTTCCCTATTTTGCTCAATTTTTTGGTTTTTTCATTTCTTTTCTTTGTTCTATCTTTTCCTTTGTATTCAAGTCACTCAATTTCGCTATTTTGGACATGTTGATGAGTCAAACCAAGAGTTGAAACTTGTCAACCAAAATATAATGAGTTGTGTGATGAAATAACAATTGAAATTTTTTAGCTTTTGCTATGTACCACAGAATCCAAAAAAATGCCATCGTGAACAATTATTATACACAAATGTAATATAATTTTAATATTAATTTAAAATAATTTTTTCTAGTCATAAATTATTCTCAAAAAAGTTAAAATTATACCACTAAGGAATGTTCAGTACAACCAAAATCTTTGCACTTTTTGTGATTGAGCTTATAAAAGCCGGGTGTTTTGATGAAAAGTAGTATGTTGGGAAATTATCATAGCCGGGTAATAATCTCAGATTAAGTTTTCCTGCAAATATTCAATTTAATTTAATATATTTATTAACCCTAGCTAATTAGCGTTCCCCAAAAACTTCTTTAAGCATTTAATTTGCAAGAAATTGCAATCCAGCCCAGGAAATTATGGTGTTTGTACGAAATGCAAGCGACCTTTATATGAAAATTACCAGCAGTAAGACAAGCAAGAAGTGCATAATGTTTATTTTATGTGAGACTAAATTTTACTATGCCTACCGGATAAAAAACTTAAATAAAATAGCTCCGGCGATATCTGATGCTAAATGAAATTTTCTTGCTGAAACCACTACCACCCAGCAAATGTCTAGGTCCACCCTTGTACAAGGGCGAGATAGAAATTCAAGTTCAAATTTATTTTAAGGATAAATTTCTAGATAGTAAGGCATAGCCTTTCAAAAAGTACAGAGCATATAAATCAGTAAATATAAAAATAACAAAAAAATAACCGCAAGAAAAATAACAATAAAAGGAATTCAATAGACTATAAAACTATAACGAACTTATGTCAAAAAAAAAGAGATAAAGGCTGGTTGCTAGATGCAATAAAAAAAGAACGAAGAAAGTCATAAAGAGCAAGAAAAATATATGGAAAAAATAATAATAAAAACAGTAAATAAAAGAAGTAAACATTGTATGCGCAAACCAACAGCATGCCTAAAAAAAAATCTCAATTTATACAAGTGTGTCCACACGCCTGTCCCGGAACACGTCTACAGTTCCGGAGCCGCGAGTATGATAGGCCAGTGAATTCGAGGTCTTAATTGCATGGAGGAAGAACATAGTGCCGCTGTGGTATAAGAAGCTCTCTACTACGAGATGACTGAGAGAAGATACAGAGGAGGTCCTGGAATAAATTAGTTTGTATAGATAGGATATCAAATTAATTTTAAGAAAAACCGACAAAGAACAGCCCAAAATCTGTCCAAAATACTCACATACATGATTGTATCTACGCAGGTTAAATACATAATCTCCTCCCAGAGAGGGGATAATAAAGCATTTTATCAGTCGCAAACGAGTAGTCTGTGGTGTGAAATTAGCAGACTACCTCAAGCGTCTCAGGCATTCAAAAATACTAATTTATGTGGTCATTCCAGGTTAGGGTCCTATTGAAGATGAAACAGAGATTTCTAGTCGTAGTTATAAATGGAATAGGAGTGGAACTTAGAGAGATTTGAGGTAGGCGACTAACATCAAAGTGGAGTTATAAATAGGAATAGCTTTGGATTTAGACGGATTAACCTGCACATCGTCAGCGTAGAGGTGGATCCTGACGAAAGACAGCATCTGAGTAATTTCATCAATGAATCGAATGGAAAGGAGAGGCGCAATCGCAGAGCTTTTATGGGACGCCAAAATTCAAAGGCAACCAGTCAGACTCATAATTGCTAATTGAGACACGCTGTTTGCGGCCGGAGAGAAAACTAAAGACGTGTATCGCTGTTCTATGGCTAAAACTGTACTCAGTTCGGAGCTTTTCACAAAGTTAGATATGGTTCTGCTTTCTATCAGCGGTAATCCTCAAAATAACCGTAATACAATATGCTTTGCACAAAAATCAAAGTGTCATTCACACAGAAGAGAATTACCCTACAGAAACGCGAACATTATTCCCAGATAAGATATACCATCACTTTATATAGAAAGGAAAGATGCTAAGAGGCCGGTGATCTTTAGTACGGGCACCATTGGACTTTTTGGGAGTAGGGACGTGCGACTTTCCAGGCTCCTGGGAAATAAGAAGTAGGTCAGCAAGAGTTAATTATATGAGTAATAATTGGTACTAGTGTATCCGCAGTTAATTTTATGATGCTTGTCAGTATCAAGTGTGGACCTGTGGCAAGTGAACTAATAGAACTTATGGCTTTATATAGTTCAGCTTAGTTGACACAACCAGCTTTTCTTGTACCTTTGCAAGCAGCCCAGGTATTTCATCGCGGGCAATACCAAAAATGTGATCAGACCAACTAAGATTGTTGGATATTTCAATGCAAGATGTTAAGAGATGCTGAGTTTGAGATATCTACTTCATCGTCGAAAATGGGTCGAGTTGGAGTTGGAGTACGCTTAAGTGATAAAACTGCGTTTTGGATGCATTAAACAAGACCGAATTCGCTCTGTCGCAAGCGGGTATTGCTGTGAGGTCATAGTTTAGTGAATTGCTGTCGTCTGCAAAATTATGAATGGGGTTGAAAGTTATAGACAGCAGATTATTAACACAAATAATCTTTTTTTCTTTTTTTAGACAAAAATTACGACTTTTAGCTCGCCACAATGTGAAGTGGTCAGAAAGTAAAAAATAACAGACTGTATAGGAAATTATTAAAGTGCAATATAAATAAATAAAACAATAACATTATGAATCACACGCATGCATGAAATTTATTAGTAAATAATTGTGTTTGTGTTTTAGTAGATGGAAATGGATGGAGGTCCGCTTTTAATATCAATACTCTTCTTCGTTTCGACGGTCTTGGTACACAATCTTTGTGCTCGGAATACTCATTGAATTTTCTTGCAAGAGACACAAACATAGATGGTTTTATATAAATGTTTCGCCGTGGAAAGACACAATTGGAATTAGCCCATCATGATGAGCACACCCTAAAATAACCCAGGGACTTAATACTAAAAAAAAGAACAACTTCAAAAAAGGCGGGCTGCCTTGTATACCAAAGAGGAGTAATTTATTTGTTTTTACTCGCCATTGTAAAAATAGCTTTACAATTTTCCTAATCGAGGCTCTGCTTTCAAATGATTATCCAATCGACTGGATTTATAAAATATTATTTCATTATTTTTTTTTCTATTCAAAATATTCTTTTGGGAACCATTGAAAACCATATTGGTGTCATATTAGAGAAATTTTCTCCTACATGATTTATTTTATTTTGCGCAACTTTGTTTTAAATCAATTTGAGTTGCACACTTCTTTTCACATTGATATGTTCCGTTCGGAATAGTGTAAGGTTTCGCGTGAAAACAAAGTAATACCCTTGTGCGAAGAATGACTAATAATAAAGAAAGTCCACCTTAATGTGGGCCAGAAATGTAAAAGAGATGCAGGCATTCAAAAGCTTTATAAGGAAGTGTTTGTAGAGCTTTAAAGTTCTTGAAATCCCATCACCCCATAAGAGCCACTTGCAGGAATGAAAGATAAGAACTTTAAACACAATGGCACATACGTATAAAGAGTGTGACTATATGCATGGGAAAGTGACATTTCAAAATTATTTCCCACACTACTACTTGAAGCAACACAACTGCATTGGCCACGGGTTTTCTAAGAATATTACAACCCAGATGCATTGGCCACGGGTTTTCGTATACAGATAAGCCGGGGCCGCTCAACACAATATCAGCCGCCCATGAAAACAAGGTAATTTGCCTGTGTGAATTATACATTGATATTCCATGATACTTTTTTCTATCGAAGAAGCTCCAACACAATTGTACTCGCCACGGGAAATCGAATAAAAGCCTATAAGAAATCTCAAACACAAATAAACTGGCCACGGTTTCTTAAGAAACCTAACTAACACTGTTAAAAATGGCCAAGGGATGGGATTAATCAGCTGTTCAACAAATAAACAAACCAATCAGTTGTCAATATAGTTGCTGTATCGCGTTTTTCATATATTAATTGCTAATAAATCTTATTAATTAAAAATTGTTAATTTTATAAGATAGGTTGCAATGACAATTAGTGAAAACTTAAAGCCCGAAAGAGTGACTAGTTTGTGAAATGAAACTAGGAAAGTTTAAATTTTATAAATGATAAAAATTTGTGCATTTACCTTACATCTATTATACATGATACTTACACCTTTAATAAATATCTGGCGGTTAGAGGTAAACCTGTTGGTTGCTTTTAAAATTAAAGAGCAATCTTAGTGTTACTTTTCCTCGCAGATTTTGGTCAACATAGGTGCAAGACTTATTAATTAATTAATTAACAATGGATACTTATGTGATAAAAAGGTTGCAAGTAATGCAGTAATGAAGTTTAGAGAAAAATAAGTCGGAAAAAAGTGATGAAACTTGGAAAGTTTATATTTATAGGTAGTCATGGAAATATAAATTTATCGATTGAAGGTAAATCTGTTGGTAGCTTATAAAATTAGAGAGCAATCGCAAATCTACCTTTACTCGAAGATTTTATCGACAAGAGTATGATTTAATGCCTACTTTAGACAATTGAAGAATTGAAGAAAATATTATAAATTTTACTTGATGTTTACATCATATCATACAGGGATATATGTAGGTATGTACTTATGTGCTGTCTGCATTCAGAAAATAAATGTCTGCATTCTGCAAATCTTGAGAACTTCCGTTAAGAGAAGAATAAATGTGGCTGCAAATTATTTGTCAAACAACTTTGAAGAAGCAGGTAGTGTAAATTGTTAAGAATTTAAAATAACAATAGTTAATAATTTTCTTTAAGTGAAGTTTCCAAGTAAAAATGAAAATTAAGAAGTGTGCAGTAGGATGCAGCCGCGCGAAACACTTATTTAGTGTACCGCGAGTTAATATTTGGTAAGAGTTCACATGATCTTTATGTATTCTTTTAGTAAAATATGTAAAATGCAATTAAATTTCTTTTTAAAACATATTATATTTAAAATAAAGAAAAAGATGTACCTAATTATTACATATATCGATGAATGCTTCGATTAAAAATGTTGGTACAGCTTTATGTTTTAACTCTGTCTGTTCTAGCTTAAGGTAAACGTATATGCTGGCGTAATCGTGTGCCATAGTTATGTGCTTAACTATGCTCTATTAAGTTTATATTCGACTTAATCATCTTCTTTCTCATATTATACTTTAGCTTTATCCACATATTAATTGTTCTAAACTCTAATTTGTCGACTCATACAGCACATAGGTTGGCTTAAGTCTATGTAAATTAATTATGGACTTTATTGCTTTGTTTAATAATCTAGCATGTAGTTCACTAAGCAATTGCTACATTGTGACCAGTTAATTATATTGCAAATAATTATTGGTAGCATAGATGCATTGCAGATTAAGATTCTCGTCTGACGATTAAGTATCATTCCCAGATATTTTATTGAGTCAATCCTTTAATGAATTCTCCTTCCACTTGCAGAACAGTGTCCCGCTATTGCTTGCATCTCTGTTGAAAAATCATGTAGCTTATTTTCGATGTATTTTTTGTAAGTTTATTTCCATATAGCCATCTTTTGTATCGTATTATTACCCTCTGTAAACTATCGCCATCTTTCCACTGTACAGCACCAGCGTATCGTCAGCATATATATAATATTCCGCAGCCAACCCAGCTTTCATTAAATTTTGGATGTATAGAGAGCAGCGGAGCGGCCCTAAAATTGCTGGAATCCGGTACTCATCACTTCATTATCACTATAACTGTTTTCCACTTTTGTACAACGCTGTTTTCCTTGCAGATAATTTCTTAGAAACTGGTTTGCATTTCCTTTAATTCCCAATTCGCTTAATATTTCTATTAATACATTATGATCTACAGTTTCAAACGCCTTCTTCTAATACTCTAATAACATCATTACCAGCATAGAATTCTTTATTAATGAACTTCTTTACATCAGTCATAATAGCTGCAGTGTTGCTTTGCTTTTGAAATCCATAGTTTTTGTTTATCAAATCCACCATTGCTTTGGATAAATTTCAAACAGGCTGGAAATTCCGCCTTTTCGATACAATTATATATTATTCTCGTTAAGGATTCGGTGATTATATCTTTTATATCCTTCACATCTTTTATTCTTATTCCATCTAATGCTGGTGCTGTGTCCTCCCTCAACTAAGATAATACCCGTTTTCTCTCCTCATTAAAGCATCTCTAAGCGTAGTTATCATAATGGTGCAGTTGAAGCCCGTCTTTGAGTTCCAATCCAAGGTCGTATCTTTCCACATTAAGAGTAGTTATTACGTGATCAATTATTGAGCAGATTTCCTCAGGAATTCTGGTAACGTACTTCGTGTCAATGGTGCTCAGTACTGTTGTATTATTAGTTGATAGCAATTCGAATTTCCTAGTGTCTTCGTTAAGATTAAGCATACAATTTTTATATTTAGAAATTGAAGTATAGTCTAATGCTTCTAGAAAGTGTTCTTCATTAGCATTCCTATCGTAGAAGATTTACGTTTTACAACATCAGTAGGCTTAGGGCGTACCTTAATCTAAATTAACTCCAACAAAATCTTCGTCTTGTTATAACTACTAGTGACATCACAAAATGAGCTAAGTTATTGCTAGCTGTAATTAAGGATCAAGCTAACCTGATCTAATTCGCTTGATTATTATTATTTATAATAGTATGCCCAAGAGAAATATTTGGAGTGCCCTTTTGATATGTATATGTTATAACAAGACGATGGCGAAGACAAAGCTAATAGTATTGGGGTTCGCCCTTAGTGTCATTGTTCAGCATATTAATTTCTAGATCTTTCTTGCTTTTCTTGCGTTGTGAACATGATGAAGGAGTAACATCTGTGAAGTGCCTAAGTTCAAACAAATTTCCTCTGAGCACTTTAAAGAAAAACGTTTTTTGAAAATAATTTCAGATAAAACATGAAATGTGCTCACACATTCATAAGTTTATTCCTTTATATGTAAATATAATTAAATAACGATATTTTAATCCAATCTTCATTATCTTGTAGCCGGCAAGCATGGCTGAATATATTAGGACTGGTGGCGCAGTCCTAATATATTCACACAGGAAAGGAGTGGAAGTATGTGAAAAGCACTTCAGGAAGGAGATGTTTGGACCCAGCGTGGGACGTCTGGTACCATGGGCAATACCGAATCCGCCCCACGAGGTATAATTCAAAGTATATTTCTTAGATTCTTTTACTTATTTTTTTTAAATTTTATTTTTAATTTATATCTTATTATTTTTTTCCCAATTTCAATATACCTTCTTTTGTTGTCCATTTTTCACATTTTGTTTCATTAGACTTTAGATTTTCAGAAAACACCATCAGACTTGCAGCTTAGTAGGACTGTAGACTTAGATTTAGGTTATTGTACGTGTTCATCCCATGAACAATTAACAAGAATTGCTTACCGTCATAATTAGAATCAATGCAATCATGACATAACAATAGCTTTCACATCATAAGCGATTGCATTGATTCACAGTATAAAAAAATCTTTACTTTCTACATACACTACATATGTACATATGTACAAGCGGTTTTTCTTTGTTTTACCAGGTCAGTCAAAAAGCTGACCAGACATTTTTCTTTATTTTTAATCTATATTGAAATAATTCAACATAGCTCTGCTATGTAGAAATTATTTCTTTTTACAAAACAAAACCTGACCATACATTTTTTTATTTTTTATCTATGTTGAAATAATTCACCATAGCTCTGCTATGTAGAAATTATTTCTTTTAAATATTTTTGTTATTATTGGCATGTTAGCATTTTTTTCTTTATTATAAATAGCCTATAGCTTTAAATAAATGAATCGAGTATTATCAAGCACGTTGAGTGTTTCTTTACCAACTTCCCAAGCAACCCAGCGTTTATCCATCCCCCGCCAGTGGTAAGAGGATAAGCAAGCGAAGTAAATTTAACTCAACACACTGTTGACTTTCGGTACGTCGTTATAATAACTTAATTCAACACACCGTTGAATTCTGTTCAGTACGGGTATAGGTAAGGAAGAGCTTTTTACTGAGCTCTAAGCTTCTCCTATCGCTCTTCCTAAATGCAGTTAATTTTTGTGAAGCAACAGTCAGAAAATAGTGAATTTGGCAACTTCATCTACTTCTAAGGATATTCCACAATTCCAGTCAAGTGTACGCTCAGATAGCGTAATAGATAGTAGCTATTTATTAGATGAAAGTGTAGTTATGGGTATTCACCCTATTGAAAAAAACAGTAGTCCAATTAACCCGCAATTATCTGGAAGTAAACAATTTTCTAAATATAGTAAGTTCGGGATCTCTCCAAGGACAACCCCAACTCTGCGACTCAGTACAGGCTCATATAGAGTAATAGAAGATGTAGATATGGACAAGCTTGCGACCGAAACTCCGACTTTGAACACAGCTCTTCCGGAAATGAACAATGATTCTGCGGAAGATTCCGCAATTATTTGCAAAAAAATTCTTTTGCAAATATGGTAAGTACGGAGACTCCCTCTACTTCAGGAAAAGCATCCCAAACTCTGAAATCTCTATCCCATGCCACACCCCGAAAAGAGAAATTAAGAAAAGAAATAGCTAGCTTGAAGAATGGGGCCGTGAAAACCAACAATTTGATAAAACGTCTCCAGAAGGAAAATAATTCCTCATTAAAGGTTGTAGCGAGGTTCTTCCCAAAGAATTAGCTGAAATTGTAGAAGCTAATATTAAGAATAATGTTGTGACTCAGGTGCCCAATGCCCCGATATACCGATATATAGATGTACCATTAATTGACCCTGAAAATGAAAAATTATTTCATTTTTAAATCTCATTCAAAATTTAAAATGCATTTAGAATTGCATTCCCATATTATAACAAAATGCAATTTAGCATAAATTGCATTTTGTTATCAGACACACATTCCACTCACACGATATGCACACTTACCTACAGACAGTGTCTTCTTACTTTTTTCGGTATGTACTATGTACATACGTACATTACCTACTTAATCCAATCTAATTGTTTGTACATACATACATACAATTATCAAAATTATTCGCACCCTCTTAAAATTAATATTTCAAGACGGGCGCACAAGTGCATATCGGATTACAGCTTCCATTGATGCGTATAGCTCGCAACAAAAAAACTTTTGCATTTTCTCACGTACGTTTTTTCAACGTCGTGAGAAAACAATAAAATATAAAAACAGCTTTTGCAAGATATCGTGGCTACCTGGGTGCAATTTGCCCAAACCTCGAGAAGTTCGTTCTTTAATCCCGTCGAGTTGCGAACGTTTTAAAAATCCGTTCCGAACTCATTAATTGAGTGAAAAGTAAAATCTAACTAAATAATTTTGAAAAAAAAATCGAATTAAATGATTTTGAAAACGAAAAGAAAATATAATTTGAAGTGCAAAGAAAAAAATGGAATAACAAAAATAGTAATATTAAAAAAAAATAGAAAAAAGGAATAACTTAGTGTTTCAGTTTTTAATTGTCCCTTTCCTTGATATCGGCGACTGCTCTCTCCTTCGGAGCACGGAGCGGAGCCTCGTTACAACAATAAGGGTAAAACGAAGCAGGCCTAACGGGGTAATGAAATGAAAGCTACTTCTTTAATGCTTAACTTTTTGTCGCCAAATACATATAAATATTTCAATGAGATTATTAGTACTCTACCCTCAAGTAGTACGCTAAAGTGGTTTACTGGAAAGTGGCCTTCATCTCCTGGGAACATGGCGTTCAATTTAAAAGCTATACGACTTACGTTTAATCAGGTATCGGATTTCTCCAAGTATTGTGCAATTTGCATCGATGAAATGAGTTTAAAAAGCCATTTGTATTATAATCGAAGCAAAGGAGAAATAGTAGGATTGGAAGATAACCCATAAATTCGCTCGGAGTGCGTTTGTTATCATGGTTCATGGACTTTGTGAGAACTGGAAGTTTCCATTAGAATATATCTTCGTAAATTGTGCATGCCCACCATTAGAAGCCAAAAGATTAATTATTGAAACAGTAAGAGGGTTAAGAGAAATTGGCTTTCATCCAATGGCTTTAGTTAGCGATATGAGTCCAAATTTTCAGGTTTTATCAAAATTTCTAGATATTAGCCCTGAAAAAACCATCTTCACGGTTGACGAACAAGATATGTTTTATTTCTTTGACACTCTTCATTTAGTGAAGCTCGTTAAAAACAATTTTTCGGAATATGATGTTGTTTTTGATGAAGAGAAACGTACTTCATACAAGGATGTCAAACAATTTTATAAAATGGATAGTGAAAATGAGTTTAGGCTTGCACGAAAAATTGCTGACGCTCATATATATCCAAAGAACTTTCAGAAAATGAGTGTGCAAAATTCTGCTCAAGTACTGAGCCATTCAGTTGCAGCTGGAGTATATACACTTGTTGCCGGAAAAAAGCTCTCTGCAACTGCTTTGGATACGGCAGAATTTATCAAGAGGATGGACTGCCTTTTTGATATGTTTAACTCATCCAAACATTCTGAAGCGAAAGAAATGAGAAGACCGTTTATCGGAAGTGAGCAGCAAATTGCGTTTTTGAATGAAGCTCGCGATTTTATAGGTGGCATTAAGTTCTTAGATAAAGATGACAAAAATTTAACGAATTCTATTAAATGTCTCAAGGGTTGCTTGATAAATATTAAAAGTCTTTCCAGTTTATGGGATTGCCTTCAAAAGGTAGGATTTACTTATATATTTGTAACGGACGGTAGCGTTACGGAATGCATTTGTACAGTATCCCGATCAATTTACTAAAAGATAAGAATTTGAATAAACACCCAAGTGCTTAGCGAAAAAGAATAAAAGAATAAAAAAGAGAGAGAGTTAGGCGCCCGTGAATATTGCGATAGCAAAATTTACCGCCGAGGCCACTCAAATCTGCAAATTACCGTTAACCGAAATAAAATATTGCCTATAATACCCATGCATATCTAATTACCAAAGTGAATTCTTATTTTTTTTATTGGGCTTACAGATCCTGAGCTTACCCCAGCGAATTATTATAGCTCCGGATATTGTGTTTATTTTTTTTTAAATTTCCGTTAATCAGCCCCCATTTCTACCCCGCACTTTCCCTGCCACATTTCCTAAACCTATCTTGTTTTCCCTGAGCTCCCATTTTTTTTTATACCACTTACATACATTCTCCTTCTACTCTCCATTCTCTCGTTATCCCGGAAAAACTCGAGAAAACCTACCCTCCTACATCCCTCAAAAACTACCCCTACAAAACAGAAATTTCTATTTATTTCGACAGTAGAAGGTAACAGACGGATGTACGTCAAATATGAAAAAAAATCTAACCCTCTACAACAAAAATTGATACCCTTAATCGTCCCAGGCGATTCGCACTTTTTCAAATTTCTTACGTTTTTCCTAATTCTCCAACCATGTTAGTGAATTGGGAATGGAGAATTAGGGAATTAGGTATTCTAAGAAAACGAAATTCTCATCTCCCAAGTTCCCAAATTCTCCGTGCTACAGAATCCGGCCCCTGGTAGTTTACAAAGAGGGTATACAAAATTCAAACGCCGATGCCCTCAGCCGGATTAAGCCAGCCATAGAACTGATCCCTAACAAAATTGAACTAAACGCAAATGAACACGCCCCAGGAAATTCAATTGCTTCAGAGCAAAATACAAATATCTCTACGATACATTCTGCAGTAGAAAATCTCGACGACCACATCTACATTTCTGAACGGCCTTTGAACGAATTCGACTTGCAATTAATTTTCGAAAAGTCTAACAAGAAACCCCCAATATCTACCGAAATCATCTTTAAGAACACACAGAGACGTTCCATTCGTATGCCAAATTATACAGAGGAAAATATAACGGAGATATTCAAGAAATTCCTAGCACCAAATAAATTAACAGCTGTATTCACCGATGACCATACTTTCAGTATAATGCAAGAGGTATATAAAAAGTATTTTTCTCGAAGTAAACTATTTAAAATAATCCGCTGTACAGAAATACTAATAGACATTAAAGAAAATGACGAACAAGACAAATTAATTAACGAGTACCATACAAAGAACAACCATCGCGGAATTAACGAAACCTTTCTTCATTTGAAACGAGAATACTTCTTCCCATTTATGAGGAATAAAATAACCCAAACAATCAATAATTATGAAATTTGTCAGACTCTAAAATATGACAGAAATCCTGTAAAAATAAAATTTGAAAAACCCGAATCTCCCGAAAAACCCCTCGATATACTACATGTAGATATCTATACTATCAATTCCAAACAAATTCTCACTATAATCGATAAAGTTTCTAAATTTGCCGCAGCTTACACGCTACCAGCACGTAATAGCATTAACATAATAAAGTCAATCACGCACTTTATGAGCATACACGGTATTCCAAAGAAATTGATTTCGGATCAAGGTTCAGAGTTTACAGCAAACCTTTTTAAGGATGTTTGTAAGCAATATAATATAAAATATCATATTACCTCCTTCCAGCAAACGAGTAGTAATTCAACAGTGGAACGTTTGCACTCAATCTCAACAGAAATTTATAGAATTATTTATAACCAAAGAGAAGATAAGGATCATGACGATATTCTTAACGAAACTCTCATTACGTATAACAATGATATACACTCAACAACAGGATTAACACCATACGAACATTTTAGAGGTAAAACATATAAATTCCTCAGTAATCCAAATTTTAATAACTAACACGAATATTTGAGAAAACTTAATGAATTTCAGTCCAAACTTTACCCCTCTATTAAAACAAAAGTTCCGGAACTTTCAAACAAAAACCTGGAAAAATTAAACCAAAGTAGAGAAGACCCAATAGACCTAAGAGAAAATGAAACAATATATAGAAAGAAATGTAGACGAAACAAGCTAACGCCTAGATTTAGTAAACATAAAGTTAAGAAAAATAAGAAAATTACAATTTTTACTAACCAAAACAAAAAACTACATAAATCCAAAATTTAAAGAAAACGGAAATTACAGGTTACTAACGACGACGACCTACGGCCAGAAAATGGAAATTTACGACTTAACCAACAAAAACGGTCTTCTTCCCATGAGACTAGGTAAATCAAAGACAATCCAGACGTACAGGAAACACATAGTGGAACTTGAAAATTACAAGAAAAATGTAGACAATATAGGGAAATCACTAGAAACAATAAGTAGCAACGAAGTTTTTCAAGATACAGTAGAAATTACAAAATTAAAATTCAAAGAGTTAGATTTTCAATTGCACACGCTTTTACACAAAATTAGAAGTAAAAGAGGTCTAATCGATGGGCTAGGTACAGCGATTAAATTTATAACAGGTATGGATGCTAACGATGCCTTAGAGATAAATAAACAAATACAGAGCATTCAAAGTAATCAAGAAAACACTAAAATTAAAATTAATAAACAAATTATCATGAACCAACAAATGATTGAAAGATTCAACAACATAACCAATCATATAAACAAACAACAGGAAACAATAGAAGCATACCTAAACCTTTACCATAAAACTATAAATAATAGGATTAGAACAGACGAAGAGTCACTTAGGTATATACAATATATAAATAGGATAAACTTTAATATAGATCTACTTAGTAAACATTTACCCAACATAGCATAAACCCTTCAGATCTTAGCGAAATTCAGGAATTCTTCCAAGATCAAAATATCGAAATATCATCAGACGAACAAATATATGAGTTTCTTGGTCTACAGGCCTACTAGAACAATACAAATATTATATTCAGTATTCTAATACCAGTAGTTTCTAACGAATCATACACATTTGTTCATGTAATACCCCTTCCAATTAATAAAACATTAACCATATCCACAAAACCCTATATTTCCTTAAACGAACTTGAAATACATTTTTTCAACGAGCCATGCCAACTAATAGGAGGAACATAATATTGCAAGCTGCTATCTACGAATATCAAAGCAAATCAACAGACCTGCATCGGAAACATCATCAGAAACAAACCTGTCTCCTGCAGTCTACTTAATGGAACCGAAATTAGTACAAGTTACCAGCCGGAGCCAAACTATATTCTTTTTATCAACATACCAAACACAAGTCTGAGGTCTACTTGCGGTATTACAGAGAAAGTTATCAACGGAACAGGAACACTTCGAAAATTGCACCATAGAAGTAAACCATATTATTTACAACAATAAAGTCGGCCTACACTGGGATGACATCCTTATCCATCCAACAACATTCAACAATATCAACTCATCCTCCACCGTTGACAACCTGACCTTAGGAAAGCTAAAAGCTTATCACCGAGAAAACCAAGCAGCAATCGAACTCCTGGAAAATCAAGTAACAATAAAAGACTATCAGGCATGTGGACTTTTAATCCTTATATGCTTAGCCATCGCACTCTACCTACTTCAACTAAGGAAAAATCAGTTCAACTCTCGCCAAACGCATATTTCATCAGAGATCCCCACAACAGCATCCCCGGAATCCAATTCTTATGGCGTTCCCTGCATACGCTTCAATCTCAGAATGGAGGAGTTACGATACATACATAGCACATAATTACTTACATAAACATATTTTTTCACCTTTCATCCAATAGTTACGATAGCACCTAATTACTTACCTTAACATATTTTTCCACCCTTCATCCAATGTTAATAACCTCATGTTACAAATAGCCCAGACGCAATTCAGCATATTGCAACTAAACAAACAGGTAAAAAGTGCCAATTTGTCAATTCATGGAAAGCTTAGTAGAAATTATCGAAATAGGTTTAAGTTAGTCTTGTACGGGTTTTTAATTGGAATAAACGTCTTGAAATATATAAAATATAATTCGTTTTTATTTTTATTATTTTCTTTCTTGAAAGTAAATTTATTATCTTTAACTCGTGCCCCTCATTAGCCTGCAATGCACTTGCAAAGTACAGCAAGGTAAAACCGTAGTATAGGCAGAATTAGAGGATATGAGGAATTGATTCATTCTGCCGTGGCTGGATCCCTATAAGATCTCATTGAAATCATATTGCTCCAATACTAGATTCAATTTATATTAATGGCATTCTGCATTCCAACTGTCCAGTGTAATCTGTATCTTCGGTGGTTATGATGAGACATGTCCAGCCCCCCCCCCCTCGTTTAGCATACATGTATGCTATCTGGTACCGCCTTGTCGTGGCAAGGTGGCTTAATGCACATTTAATTAAATAATAAAAAAGTAAAAATGTGCAAACTAAGAGTACCGCAGTGTTTACAAAGAAACAAGATCTATTTATTTAATGAAATATATTAAAACAAAAAAAAAGCTAGAACAATCGTCATAATACCGTAGATTAGTGTTTCCCAAAGTGTGGTACGCGTACCCCCGGAGGGACGGGAAGAGTTTTATAGGGGTACGTACGGCACCGTACTTTTCCTGCGTCTGATGCAACAAGCAGCTTAATTTTCTCCGATTACAAACATAGAAAAATATGCAGTCACCCTTATTATGGATCAGATATCTGCTCAACATTTATGTCAGAAGATTTATCGCATACGAAAGAAGAGCAATTGTTGGAATTAGCCTCTGATGGCTTTTTGAAAAATAAACGTATGGAGTGTACTTTAACATCTTTCTGGTTGCAAATGCAACGTGCGTATCCACTTTTAACAGAGAAAGACCCGAAATATATCTTGCCTTTCCAACCTCATATCTATGTGAAGGTAATTTTTCAGTATCTAAGATTGATCGTTTTCACAGTATACGTAAAAAACCTAAATTTTTATATAGCAACACCAGCTCTCTACATTGACGCGTTCCAGGTAGTGTCCAAATATATAATGAAGACTGAAATATTTGCATGGCAACCCCACAAAGGAGTCACCAGATTTGTCTGAATTTCGAACGTAATTTTACTTTTTTTTAGTAGCATGGTGTGCAAAATTTCAGCTCTCTAAGTACACGCATTCTTGAGTTATCGTAAGGACGGATAGACAGACGGACATATAAAAATCAAAATAGCTTTTAGTATTTTGAGTGTGTTCAATTCATTTTGCTCTACCATCATTATTTCTAGTTGTTACAAACTGAATGCCTAACTTAGTATACCCTATGTTTTCATCTGGGGTATAAGAACTTTTAAAATCCAACTGTCCTAAAAATTATAATTTTAGATCTTTCTAAACTGAAAAATACCTTTATTTCTTGGTACGATGACCCTTCGATGTGAGATAAGTTTGCCTTCTAACCGCACCAGCGCAAATGAATTTGTATAACCAGACCTCAGTTTTAAAGATTCGCAGAGATGACACTCCCATCATCGATAATAATGACATTTTTCGTTTAAAGAGTCATGGCATGAGTTGGAATTACTGATATTTGTTGTTATTTATTTACTTTATTACTTCTATTAGTATTTGACCCTACCCCTGACGGAACAGTTAAGGCCAACGATATTTTTATATAACATATAAATTATTGGTGACGTGTTTTGCTGTATTTACAAAGCTTAAGAATTTATTGAAAATATTTAACTTAATATTAAAGATGCCTCTGTTAAATTAACTTGTTTTATTGCCCTGTTGTTTTTGAGTGTACATAGAGCATGCAGAAGACCATTAGCACAAAGTTCTAACAGTAACCACTTAGGGTATGACACATAAGTTTCAGATTGTGTACCGCCTTCGAGGAAAGGAAAGGAACAAAAAGTTACTACAATAAAAGTAAATAAAGCTCGTAACAAGATGATTTAATATAATACAACTATGGTCAAGATTGTCCCTGTGACACTACCAAAATCTAAGCACACTTTTAGCATCACATATGAGCTTACATCGACATGGGAAAAATAAACTTGTTCCTTAAAATGAGATCGTATAATTGAGGGTTGTGTTCGTTACTTTGATTTTCTATAGCCAGCTAATTGAGAATGATAAGAGAATCAATCAGTATCGACCATGATGCTAAAGGTAAGTGAAAACTTCATTGTAACCCTGTATATCGTGAAATGTATATTTTTAAAAAACAGACTTACACCTGGTTTTTCTAGGTAACCCGTGTGTATAACAAGAAGAATTGGACGGAATTTTTTCATGTAAAATTCATGAAATCTGCATACCGATCGTAAGGTTTACGTCCACCTGAAGGCACCCACCCAAAGAAAGTTTTCTGGTTCTTCACCTTCATTTAAGATCTGAAAATCCGAAATAAATGGTTTTTGAGTAAACTTTTTTGTTATGCTTTGAAAAAAATAAATGGATACAAACCTGTAAGCTATCCCAGGGATTTTTAAACATTTCCTCAGCAATTTCTTGTATTAATTTAGCTTGTTCGGCAGATGTTTTAGATCCAATCCAAACGTAAACGTTCCATATTGAGATTCATCATCTGTTTCAAACGGCCCATATAGGATATAGTTATAAATACGCACAAAAAAACAAAAATGTTTAACTAGATGTTTACCAAAAAGCTGAATTAAGTAATGTCGCGTCAGGACGAATCTGTATGGCTTGAACACAACGCTCCACCATTTGATCGAAGATGAAAGAATCCTACCGGTTCTTTTATATCAGAATTTTTTAATTCCTCCTTCCTCTTTTCTGTATGCATGATAAACTTTCGTTGAAAATGTGCCATTCATTTTAGATTTTTCTGTTGCTGATAGATTCTGATTACCTCCAGTTATTCTCCGAACATAGCATTGAATATCTTTTGTAAGGTAAATGTGAACGTTAGCCAACCCATTACCAGCATCTCTGCCTTACCAAAAGTAAACAACACATTGTATTTCATCATCTGGTGGAGGTGAATCATCATGTTGCTGTAATTTCTATCAACTTCCTGCTTTGAAATACATTTTCAGCAGAGGAAAACATAATAGTCGGCTGTATAGAAGTGATTAAGCTCTTCTTCAACTAGACGTACAAATTTTTCACCTTAAGAACAAATGATTACATAGTCTCCAAATCATAGCTCCATTCTTCTTCCATTTGTTCAGCTTCAGTCAATGTCATGGGTTGTCGCGGCATAAACAATACAGCCAATTCTGCTCAAGTCTCTCGCTGTTTTGCCCATTTTGTTAGATTGGCACCGTTTTTAATACCTATGCAGCTGTTTGAGTAAAGTAAACTGCCATTATTTCATCCTAACCAATGAATTTACTGTTGAAAATTTGCGTTTCAGTTCCTTCTTGAACTCTTTTCAAAAGTTGAAAAGTTCCTGTGAAAATTTAACAGCAGCTGCTGGAGCTAGACGAGTTGATTTCTTTCAAACCAAACAAATAAATCGAAGAAACCATCAAGAATGTAAACGTACTTGATATTAAGGAGGCTATTGACCAATTTTTGCTCGGGTATTTCTACTTTGGTATGTCTAGATAGCCCATTCCAATTTGAACTTGATATAGGCGTGGTAGAGCAGGAGTAAAATTATCGGAAATGTGTTGTTTGATTTCTATTTTGATGCAAGTTGTGGGTCTCCATTGAGCAACTTCCAGACTTCTGTACAGCAAATAATAATTTATTTAAATTTTGGGTACATAGAAATATGAAGTTATCAACATAAAATTCAACACTAATATATAACGAGAAATGCAACTTCAAAGCTAACATCTACAAAACACTGAATAAGCCTCAATACTCATAGTTAGTGGACAAAACTCTTCAAATGGTGTCTTTAAAAATTCGAGCCTGTCTGGCAAGAGAGCGTTAGAAGACCGATCGAACACTTCCTGCGCGTTTGTCCAACCTTTGCCAGGTACAGAATAAACATCTTTGGATTTGATCTTTTGCTAGAAAATGAATTTAAAAAAATTCGTCACGTGGAACAGTACGTTTCATCAAAAGTGACAACGTTGGAGTGAGTGAAGAGGGCATAACAGCTGAATGGGGAATTATCTCTGCAAACAATAACGACGATAACATAGAGAAAACAGACCTGCCCAACACTGATTGAAACTGGAGATAACAGGCCCATTTGAATTTCCCTAAAAAGATAACGTTTAGCAATATAATCGGACTGCTCAGACAAAATATACTGATTCACAAGGGACAGTTATCTACTACCACGAATCGACGGTACTTTCGATACTCCTGGTGATCTTTAACACTAGATTTAAAGAGATATTACTGGCAAGTAGAGATCCAAGTGCACTCTTAGTGCCAGCCAAATGACTTATGTAATTGCTAAACACAAAATTTAAAGAAGTGTGCTGTAGTCAGAAAATAAAAGGTAAAGTAATTGGAAGAAAAAGTTTTGTATATAGATGATAGTTGCAATGTTGGCATGTTATCTGACGTGGAGGATGTTCAACAAAGTCCTTAATGCTTATTACTTTCACATCCATCTTCGAAAGGCACAATTCTACATACATGCAAGCTTCTTTATCAAAGTGCATATAAAACACCCGTAACCGATTAATTTACCAACGTCTTGTAAATCATACATTCAGAAAAGTCCGATATATCTGCTCTACTAGCAAGGAAACGAAATTTTAAAATCTATCAAACTCAATAATTCCCTACTGAATGTACATCATATGTTATTCCAAAATTAAGTTTTCGATATTATTATAAAAAATTTACAGTTGATCGCCTATTAATAGAGTTATCATCTCATGCTTGCCATACATCCCCAATCTAATTAAATGCTAGAAAAATTTAATAGAACCCTTTATATGAAAATTACCATCAACCATTCTTGCAATTGTACAGATGTCCTTTTTATTATTTCTTTCATTTTTATCTATATAATTTTCCAAAAGTAGTACATTCGATTTAAGCGTATTCTTGGAACACTTTCCATACCACACAGAAATTTTCACTTCATTATCTAAAAGAAAAACATAACGCGGATCTAATGATTCGAAATGGCCAGAAGCAGACCAAAAATCTTAACCGAACTACCAAAAGCTGTCAGAAAATTACAAAACAAATTGCAAACAACACAATGGATGCTATCACCTTTTAGCGGATGAAGGTTAAGGCGACGAGCTTTTGGACATTTTATCCATCTTTGTGCCTCAGAATTATTTTTTACTCATGCTCTTTACAGGCGTCTGCGAATAATGAAATTAAGAACACATGCATGCTTTTCTCAATCCCAAGAATTTTTGCTTACAGAGCTGAAAATATTTTACCTTATTCATACTTCGCCCTTGTGTACAGCACTATATGTAGTGATTGCGAAACAAAGTTTGACTTAGTACTTTGTTGTATTGTAGAGGCGTTGCTACTGCACATGTAACCAGAAGGTAAGCCAGCAATGCCTCACTCTTTTATAAAATGAGTGATGCCTCCACCTAATCTAGGGAAAGCCACAATTTTTTTCTAAGAAATTTACTGGAAATTCGTTCCTCTGAATTGGAGCCCGATAACGGCACACATTGTATCTGAATATAATTCCAGTCGGCCAACAGACGCAATAAAAATTCTGCCGAAACTTTTTCAATAAATAAATAATTAATAATAAATTAATAATTACTAAATAATTGCCAAAGCTGCTTGTGTACTTCACAACTTTGTACGCTGCAGAAATGGATATAATTTCAGAGACACTCTTACATGTGATCTAGACCATTTTTCCACAGAAAAAAAAGGAATTACTCTCAGTGGTAGAAGTGTCAAAGAAAAGTTTGAAAATCACTTTTTCTCACCACAGGGTAAAATGAAATGGCAAGATCAATATGATCATTAAGCACTTGCATATACCATTGGCTTGTGAAAACTAAAAAAAAATATAAGCTTACTCTGTTTTTTTTTCTCCTCGGAGCTTAAGTCACTCCATGCCTCAATCACTTCCCTACCAACTTCGTCCAAATCTTTGTCCTTAAAATCGCGACGCATATAGTTCTGACACTTTGTATTCCACAAACACTCACTCTTTTCAGTACCCGCAAAAATTTCTCCATGTCGAAAATTTTTTCAAAATCTTCTGAACTTATAACTCGCAAATTACCCACGCCACTGACAATTCAGCACAATCTTAAAAACCGGAAAATGTGACAGCATTCATAAGTTACAATGCTTTATCGATATCAGCAAACTGAAAAAATTCAGCATACTGAAATATTTCAGTAAACTGAAAACTGAAAAATCGGAAGGGCTCTCTGAATTTTTTCAGCAAAACTGAATTTTGGAGAACTGTGACATAGCTCATTTGATTGCGTGTATTTCGGTTTTCTTACATGCCGTAATCCGAAATTCTGGAATTGAGTATACTGAAATTCCAAATAATGTGACATCTGCCTAAGAGAAAATGAATGCTTATGTTCATCTATGCGACTACGTTCATAAAAATTTTTATTGGCCCAAGCGCCCGTTGTCGGCCTCTAATAATGCATAAGAAGTATAAGGAAAAATGTTCCAATCAATATCTAAGAAAAATATGCGGCTTTCCCTACATCACCCGTCGAGCTATCGTTGATTTTATATGGCAGGCTTTACTGGATGTTCAACTTCCTTTTGGATGTATTAGTTTAGCAATGCTCTTACGGATTATACCTTGAACTTGTTGTCAATCCTTTAGTTGCAAAACCACTACCCAGCGGGAAAAAAAGCGTTAAAAGTCTTTTTTAAGCACTTCTGCAGAAGCATTGCTTCAGTTTCATATAAATTTTAACATTGCATGTCCGCAGAAACAAGCACTTCCTCTTAGCTTCGTTTTAATCGCTTTTAAAGCAATTTGTGTGAAACAAATTTTAAGCTCTACACCATTTCAGCTGCTATAGTGTCGGCACAAATAGATACTACCTATTGTTTGTGTTTAATTGCAGAGAACCTAGCCAACAAAGCTTTTAGATTTCGTTACGAAATAAGACGAGTGTCGTTGAATTCACCCGACTGTTGAGATCTCCGTCTTATCGGGTTCAGTAGAGCAGATGTAACACAGCAGTAATAAAAACACTTCACTATTGCGTTGCTTTTATTATATTGTTATCATTCTATATATAAACAAATTACACTATTTTCTTACTATATCTATGTAAGTCTAATTAATAATTCACCGCGTAATTTGATCTCTTCTTTCTATTCGATCCAAAGAACTTTACTTTTCCAGCCACATGTCACCGCGCATTCTTTGTTTTTCTTTATTTTTTATTTAGTAAACCAGGTCACCGCTGTGACTAGCCGGTAATCACCTGCATATTTCGCAGTGACACGCTTTCACAACAAACCCAATAATTCTGAGTTTGTTATGAAATGCGATACATTGCAAGTTTAAACAGTGCCACCGTTTAAGCAAGACCTGTTTGCATTTATTGTGTAAGGTCTTGCTTTTCGCCACACAACAGTGACCTAGTAAAGAAGCGATGTCAACCAATTCTTGTTTCACATAGATTAATTGATTATTTATATTCACATCAAGAATTGATTGATCTCTATTCACAACACGACATCGGAATGGACTTTATCGTTTAAACTTCACTAATTCTATAGCTCGGAAAGAATTGTCGTTACGATTTCTGAAAGCTCACTCCGAGAGCTCATTGAACAGCATTGCCAAGTTAGTGCAAAATAAAAATTTTAAATTATGACTTAATTTGAATTGAAAACTGTCCACATAAGTTTTTATTTTGTTATATTTCACATAAAAGAGTACAAAAATGAATATTTAACTGCTGCACGTTGCGATATAATTTGTTAACATGAAAATTGTGTGATGAACTGATATGAACAATTGATATAGAAATTTATAGCAGGTTGTTTTAAAGTTAATTAAGTATTTTTGTACTCTTTTGCGTATAATATAAGAAAATATGAACTTTCGTATAATAACAAATTCAAATTACGTCATAATTGAAAATTTTTATTGTGCACTAAATAATAAGTTACACGATTATTTATTTTTGTAGAACTCTGGAAAACACTGTTTATTTTAATCATAACTTTTTCTCCCAAACAAAATAATACGCACTGTACACACACTAGATTTGAAATGAACGACGCGCCATAATTTCACCATGTAGGTACTCGTCTTTCCGAGAGTCTGCTGGAAATCGTCACGAAATCGGAATTCAGAATTCGTAAGAAATTTCTTGTATAAAGAGCTACGATTTCTGTAGGATAAATCTTAGAAGTCGTCAAATATTCAAATAAAAAGAGGAAAAGTTGTTCTACACGATTTGCGTTAGATTTATATAAGATTTGCGGAATATATTTTTTGGATTACTTTTTGTTCCCGACAACAAGTCGGACTTGTCGGACTCTCTAAAAGCTTCGTTTGCTGCGAAATTAAAGTTTGACGTCTATGATTGTGTGAAGTAAAAGAAAATCATTTTAAAATTTAATATTATATACAAATATATTATAAATACTCAACTTTACGAAGCATACATCTTCTGAAGCTCTGAGTATCACAATGACTAATCGTAAGGCGTCAAAATGAGAAACTTGCATGATAATGTTCGCATTCAATATTTGCATCGTAATTGCTTCAGAGAAGCGCTTTTTTCGAAACACATCTGTAACCTGCTACGAGCGGCTCGAATCTGCTTTTTGTCGAAGCAGCTGAATATATATAGTTCTATACACAAGGGTGATCTCTGTCTTGTGCAGCATCCAAGGCTTAGTTGGATGACAGATTGGACAACAGCAGAGGTAAACCTTGATATTTATTCATGCCCTAAATAAGTGGGCATAACCTGTCAACGGAGTTCTAAAGTAAGGTAGCAAATACTTTTGTCGTCTCCGACTTGAAAGGCTTAAATAAACCTACCACTAATTTTACCAATTGTGAAGACTTCCCGTCATTCTCAGAAGATTTGTAGCCCTGAAAAGTCTCGATTTGCAGAATCTAATAAGCATCACCAGTCTCCACAGCACTCAGAGAAGTATCAGCAGTATTTGTAAAAATTCTCGAAAAGAAGTAGGCCATTCAGAAGGTAGATAATCAGAATTAAACCGGGTCATTGATAAAATTGAACTGGTGATCCAACTATGCCCATCATATATGGACAATTCAGCCATGTACATAAAGCCACTTTACCCGTCATGATTCTGTAATCATATTCTTTTCAAAAACCCTATGAAGGTTCTTCAATGCATAGCATAATCTGTTGTGACAAACCATGACTCTGCTCATCCCGGATTCCACACATCTCGTTCCATAAAAATGTAAACATATTAGAGACACTCGTCCCTTTTATTGGTTATGCTTAAATCAAAAAATCACTGACCACTTTTTATTTGATTCTATATCTCACCCGGGCAAATAAAACTTTAATTCGGCTCGCATAAAAACAAGCGTACACAGAACAAAAGGGAGCCCTTCAATCGATGAACCCTTGCCTTTCTAGCAGCGACCTTGCCCAGCACCAATATTTACCCTCCTAAGTGGCAGACAAGATGTCGCTATTATCTTCGCCTGGATCCATAAGTTCCCATCTAATGCCATTTGTATAAGCCAAAGGGTATCCTATAATAATTTGTTTGTTATGGCAAAAAACTTTTTTATGGCGCTGTCTCTTATATTTTTTAACGCTGGTTTTTTTTTTTTTTTTGGTAATATATTCTATGACATAAGAAGTTCATTGGTATTTGAATGGGGGATATACTTAAGGCAAAGTAACCGGCCGAGAGTCCCGCACTGTGGTAGTGGATCCTGAATCCTATTTATTATGTGTCGAGGTATACCAAGCATTTTTATTTGCTTTCTATTTTTTTTAGTTTTATGGTTTGGTATCTTGACGACTATGAGGACTTTGGAGAATTCCAGTGCCACACGGATTTTTACATTTTCAATAACTATATTTACCTGGAATATGTTAAGGCAGACATGCTCTGATAGGAGAAGAGGGTATGTGTAATTAGAAACAGTTCTGTGAATTATTGTATTGATGTCTGTACAGAATAATGGCAGTTGTCCGCCGATGTAATTATACCATAGATGAAATCTATAACTAAGATAGTCATTCTATTTGTAACACATAGAAATAATGATGGTAGAGCAAAATGGGTTGGACACCTACCCATAATATTAAAAGTTATTTTGATTTTTGCTTGTCCGTCGGTCAGTCCGTGCAATAACTTGAGAATGAGTTCATTGAGAGAGGTGAAATTTTACAACGACGTTTTCAAAAAAATTCTTAATAACATATCAAAAGCGGTAGCACCTTGTGGGTTTTGATATACACACATTTTGAGTTTCTTGCTTATACTGTGAGTGTTATGATCAACACAAATCCCTGCAGTTCCCACGCCGCTGTCCATGCTATTAACGTGACAAGAAATTAACTTTAGCTTATCAATTTTCGCTTTCCTAGATCCTTAAACCCTTGTCACCTAATTTATCCTCACATAATGTTTACATGGAAAATGATAAATAAACACTCGAGTCTTTATTTGAACCGTGCACATAAAATACCTAACATAATTACAGTTTTCTAACTTCGCGTCTTGTTTCAAGTGGATGATCAGATTTCGAAACATGTGTAAGAATTAAGAATATTAGCATAAGACCCGAGTACGTGATAGTGTTCACACCGAATTTGTGTCGAGCTAGTATTAAATAAATATTTTTATAAAGTGTTCTTTATCATTGTTACATTCCTAAATTGCCTAAAATAGGTATATATAATTGCTTACTATAAATGATAAGTATTTATAAATTGGTAGGTATAAGCTAATTATGCTCAAAACATGGTTAGCTTATCTCTCTACAAGGCGCAGAAATTGACATCAGCAATTTCTTCACATTCCTTTCATAAAAACAAAAAGTATTTCCCATAAAACGACTTGGGAAAAATAAAAGTTTTAAGTTTCATCCCAGAAAAAATACCCTCGACAAATCTTACTTTCAGTAACATTTGTCGTAAATACGATATGTATATGTACATACATACATATCAGGTGCATGAAATCTTACGTCCGTGAAGACTGAAAATATAAACTCTTCACCGAAAAAAGCTCTTATCAGTAAATTGTCGCGAGCTGCATACATTGTGGGCTCAACAATGTATGCACGATAGAAAGACTGTGGTTGGATATTTATGAAAAAATCAAATTTCATTTCAACCATCTTCCGTCGCGATAATTCTGGGCATGTTTAAACATGTTCAGCGGCAAAAAACTTTTTGAGGATAGGAATGCTAATTAAGCATTTTCCTATCCTGAACTAGGAGACTTCAGATTGAAAAATCGAAGACTCGGGACAGTCGGTTTTAAAACCGGAACGAGAGCGATCACGCGAAAAGAAAATGGTCCGGTGAAAGGATATATTTTGTGTTTTATCTAAGTTTTTTAGACGAGAGTTAGGGTAGAGATAGAGATTTCGGTGGAACCTCGAAGTTGGTCACGGTCCCGCGTATAATAAAAGCTGGAAAGTAAAAAGTTTGTGTAAAAAAAAGGAATCGAAAAAGAGTGTCTGTAAATGAAATTTTTTTGTAGAGATAAGAATAATTTGTGCCACATGGTTATATAAATAAAAGAGTACGTTAAATCAAATTAAAACAGAGTTTGATTGCGTGAAAGCTACGAAGAAGGATACGCCGCCTAAACGGTCGACTGCCAGTGAGTACCCCGTTTAAGTTATATGTAATAATATATATATATATAACAAAATTGGCGCATCCGGGAGGATAGTGGAAGCCTGCTTTTCGAAAAGTCAAAAATAGAAAAGTATAAAAGCTTTAAAATCCGCTTTTCTACGAACCGAAGGGGTTCCATTGACTAAGACAATCAGGCCAAGTCACCCCCAACACTCGGGTAGATACCATCTCCAGGCGCCTCTGCTCCAGGCGGGCAAGCGTTGACCTTAATTAGTGCAAAATCACCACCGAGGGATACAATCGAAGAGTCAATAGAAGGAAGAGGAGAAATATTCAAAACCCCCAAGAAGGACGAACACAAATCAACAAGGACACAGCTCGGCAAGCAGCCTGAATTTTGGCAGCCAGCGCTCATCAATAAAACGCTAGTAGACAACGATCCTGAGTTGAAGAGGAAATCGAAGACGGCTCATAAGCCCCATTTTCAACTAGATCCAGGGGAAGTTAATACGACTCACGGCCCCCAGCTACAAAACAGACCGAAATCAACCTAGGATTGAGAGGGAACTCGAAAGCGGTTAAAGAAAACCCCCTCTCAACCACAGCAACGGTACCTAAGAAGGCAAGGAGCCCCCCTTTCAACAAAAAACGCATCATATGCCAGCCGACAGCCCTGCTCATCCTCAGCAGGAAACACAAACATCAGCGAGGGAAAACTCTCCATCTTTAGCCGACGCAGCCCCAGGTGCCAATACACAGCACCCCGGAGAAGGTACATCATCTGCTGCAGGAGATAAGTCTCCACATCGCGAACAGGACGTCGTCTCAGTAGCGGGCCCGTTCTGCCAGGTCCTAATAGACAAGTAAGTCTTGAAAATTTTAAACTAATTTGCACGAGAGATCGCGAGATTCAGGTACGCTACTCAGTGTGATTCACTCAGCAAAAAACCGAGTCAAAGCAGCGAAAATAGACTCGCACAAATACAGACATTGAAGGAAAACACAGTTCGGTTCCGTGAGGAACTAAGCAAGTTTACTGAATCCACGCGCTACCTCCTAGTAGACAAGTAGAGTAGTAAAATTTTGAATTTTGAATTAGGAAAGAATAAGAGTGTTAATTTAAGTGATAGTGAATGTGCCGGCGGTGATAGTGACGGTGAAGTGACTGAACCAACTCCCGAAGACCTGCTGATTGACTGACTCGAAGAATCCTTAACGGAAATCAGCCCCGAAATAAGCCCAGTTAGTCCACCCAAATTAAAATTTATAGTCAATAGACTACGCACAATGGTGGACTAAGCTAAGGTAGCTAAGCTAGTAGCTCAATTCGTACCATTATTTTTGGGACGCGAATTACAAACCTTCATCGGCTGCTGCAAACAAACTATGCAGTGCCTAAATGATGAAGAAAAAGTGGCTTTCATCCCGGACCTTCCTACAAGACTCAGAGGTGACGTATACCAATTGTTCGCTTCAGACGTCTCTGCTTCATTTACTGAAGTAGAGGAACGTTTAAACATAACCTACCTTCCCCGTGAGACATAGCAGGAGCTGATAAACAAATTAATTACCACCAGACAAAACCCGTTGGAATCTCTCACTGTTTTCATTACAAGATTGAAACATGGAAGTATGGAGTTGAGGCAGTCCCTGCTGTGAAAACACAGCTGGTGGATTTTGCCAAAAACGCTTTAAAAAGTGGAGTAACTAACTCATACCTGTGTCAATATTTGCTCATGCAAGGAGAAGGTGATTCAGAAGCTCGCATACAGCAGGCCCTGGATATGGAGAAATTAGAGCAAAGTGGTAGATTCGTCCGTCTCCTCTGGTACAAACTCCTCCAGTGGCTCCAGTCGACCCCGATTTACGCGTGGGAGCTTACTATAGAGCTCCCTATTACTAAATGCCATCCACACCTATGTTCGCATCACATCGAGCCCCAAATCCAGATCAGTTCTCACGCAATGTGAATAATCCAGGTTCATCATAGTCACGCCAAAGGCCATTTACCCGAAATTCGGACAGACATGCACTGGTCCGTACCATCACCTGTAATTTCTGCCAGCGAAAGGGTCATACTTATTCAGATTGCCTTAAGCGCAAAAACACGCCTTTCTGCTCAAACTGCAAGATCGATGGACATGACGTCCGAGATTGCAGAAAAAGTCAACAAACACAACAGATTGTTCCTCCGCGCCTCTCCATTAGATCTACACAGGATCAACACAACACAAAATGTCCTCAACATTAGACTCAAATACACCTTTTGCGGTCGCCGAGGACACTCAGATGAAAACTGCCGCCAGAAGAAGAAATGGGACGCCCGGAGTCAGGGAAACGACATGCAGTCGACCCAAAACTACCCGGCTCGAATATAATCCCAAAAATCAATCAGAAGGGTCACCTCATGCGCCCGAATCCTGTGTCCCTACAGTGAAATTTCCACAGGACATAAGCCTAAACAGCTAAACAAAACTAGTAGTAGACACTGGGGCTGAGGTTAATATTATTAATAAAAGAGCAATTAAAGACCTCAAAATAATTAACTCAATGAGGCATGCACTTTACAGACACCTTTTGGAACCGGAAAGATATTAGGAAATTGCAAGGGCAACTTTAATTTTAAAAATAAAATTCCCTGCAAGTTTCAGGTGGTACAAAACCTACCAGGTCTTTCCGATGACGGCTTAATAGGGAACGATTTCCTATCAAACAATTGTAATGTTGAAGGCCCGAAAAAAGCACTGAAGTTTCCTTGTATGGAAACAAATCCCGAAGAGTTTACTGTGCCCTTGTCATGCAAAACGGACAAGTTGTATTCCAGAAAAGCAGTCGAAGTGTGGTCACTGATAGAAAAGATGGAACCCACACAGGTTTAGCTATATACATGCAGTGTCTCCAAGGCATCTTGAAAGAATAATGCTGGCTGCCAGGTTCAACAAGAGCCGACGAAATGGGAAAAGAGCTGTCTGGGTGATCAAAAGACCAGCGAAATGAGGCAGCTTCTGGTTACCTTAAAAGAACCAATATGCTTATTTACTAGGTTACAAATGACACACAGTCCCGTTGCGAGTGAAGTAAGAACTCTGTCTATCAAGAGAGATAGGCCATGGAGTCTTCCTGGCCAACTGTTTACTCCCTACTAGGAAAGAAATAGTGCTAGTTGCCATATCCAACATTAACAGTTTCCAAGTAGTCTTCAACAGTTTACTAATGCAACTGCTACCTATACCATGACTGCGCCGTCATCCCAATAGGAGAAGCCACTGATACACAACACGTTCTCAAGCGGAATACATCGCAAGCAAGTAACGAAAATATCAGTGAATTTCCCAAGGCAGAACAGAATTCATGCAAGATATCTTTCTCCAGAATTCCTAGATATAAATTACTAACACAGCCCAAGAGCCTTATACAAGACGCGTGCGAGCTCAGTAAGACCCGAGTAGAGGCAACAATGACTCCACCGTCCAATAAAATAAGCTATAACAATTTTACATAACCCCAGATCCAAATCAGAGATGCGAGCTAGATCCAGATGCCATCAAGCCAAGTGCAGATGAATCCTACGTCCAGTATACCTAGATGTAAGATAACTACATGGAAAAGGAGCCCAATAATAGGTGTGCGTGAGCTCAGTAAGATCAATTCTAAGGCAAAGTTGAGTCCACCACTTAGTAACATTTGTGTTAAGAATAAAAGGTGGCCCTTGAGCCCTAGCGTGCGAGATTCGTACGACCTCATTGAAGGCAAAGTTGGATCCACCGTCAAGTAATATTAAGAGAACCAGCTTTTCACGACCCATAAGCCGTGATACGAATGCGTGCGAGTACTCGGACCAATCTAAAGCACCCATAAAACACGATACTCCACCATTAAAACAGCAGAAACCACATGCCCTGCCAGTAAGTAAAGTAAGTGAAAGTAAGTAAAGTACAAAAAGGTACAAAAAGCAAAATTAACGTAAGCTTTTCGGAAAACACAGCTATTTTACAACAAGTAAGATACTTGTTTCCGGATCATCAAGATCCCAAAAATAGCCCGCGACTCACAACAAATGCTCCAGCGAAGGTGCATTACCAGACTCCAGCAAAACGGCCTGCGTCCAAACATTTCCAGTTCCTAGAACCGTAAGGCAATTTCAGTCCTTTCTAGAACTCGCCAATGACTACAGGGAGTTCATTCTGGACTTCTCAAACATCGTTCGTCCAATTACAAATTTACTCCGCAAGGATGTAAAATTCACTTGGACCGATAAATGCCAAGAAGCATTTCAAAGCATTAAAATGCTCTAATTTCACCAGCACTTTTTATCTATCCACATTTTTCTAAACCCTTTAACCTTAGAACGGACGCCAGGAACGAAGCATTAGGCGCTGTGTTTTCCCAAGGAGAAGTGGGAAAGGACCAGCCAATCGCCTATGCAAGCCGAACGCTAAACAAAGCCGAGAGAAATTACTCCACTACTGAAAAGGAGTTATTGGTCACTAGGAATTTCCGATGCTACCTTTAAGGCAGAAAATTCACAGTCTATACTGAAAACAAGCCTCTCAAAGGAGTCTTTAATGTAAAAGACCCCACTTCCCGTTTGGTGAGATTTCACCACAAATTGTCAGAATTCGATTACAGTATCGAATATAAACCAGGGAAGTATAATTCCAATGCGAATGCAGTTAGCCGCATTCTATTAAACGAAGACTATACAGGCAACACTTTAACACGTTGGGCTCACTTTGAAATAGGTGATGGACTACAAAAACGACATTTTGTTTTTTTTTTTGTTAATTAGTTGGTTCTTGAGGAGTTCGATCAAGATATCAAACTTACAGAATAAAATTAATGTATTTTCCACCAAATATTCCTAAAAAATTTTGGACGTCTATAGCCGTTATTAGTTTTTAATAGCTTCGATTTCACTGATACACAAAAGACGTCTATATACGTCTTGGTAGCTGTAAAGACCATAACGATAATTGTTGAGAATAATTTAGTAAAAATAAAATAAATATATTCTTATAAACATAAAACTATCCGGCACCTAAAATTGTTGGGCAGGCCCGACGCCTACTAGGTATGGCGGGATTGTATCGACGATTCATTCCGAACTAAGCTGATCTAACTGCCTCCATTTCAGACACTCTGAAAAATCCCAGTCAGTTCCAATGGACACCTGAAGCCCAGACGTCTCTGGAATTGTTAAAACAGAAACTTACCTCTGCTCCTCTCCAAAAGTTGAATTCAGCACAGCGAAATTACACAGTCACAGAGCAGGAATACTTAGCAGCGATCTTAAGTGTACAGAAGTTTCGGCCCTTCATAGAACTTATGCCGTCTAATATAGTGACTGATCATGCGAGCTAGAAATGGCCGACCTCAGCGATAGACTTGTTCGGTGGAGTTTGAAGCTTCAAGGTTTCGACTTCCCTATCGAACACAGAAGAGGAAGCTTGAGCATCGTCCTGGATGCTCTGTCACGAATCCACTGTGACACCTTCTCACAATCTGAAGATCCTGGTCCGGAAGTTGAACTTAGCTCCCCATATTTCAACTCGTTGTTATACGAGGAGTTGAGGCAGAAAGTGAAATCAACTTCTGTGTCAGTGATGGCTTCATCTATATTCGGACTGTTCCGAGAACAGGCGATCCGATTCAGGAAGAAGAAGCCCACTTTTAGACCACCTATGGGAGTTCAGTCTGTGACACAAAGAAAATGGCAAAAGCTGTACGTTGACTTTCTAAGTCCATATCCCAGGTTAACGAAAGGAAATGTCTGCAAACTACTAAACCAACAACGCCAAATTGCTGGATAGGTATGGGGTCAAACACTTGCGAACGGCAGTCTACTAGCCGCAAGCAAACGCCTCAGAGCGAGTGAACAGGTCTCTATTGGCAGGGATTAGGCCGTACATCCAGAGGGGTCACACTAAGTGGGATGAGAATCTAAGCCACATAGCTAGCTCCCTCAGGAGCTCAATCCACCAAGAAACCGGCTTCTCATCCTACCGGATACTTTTCGGTCAGCAGATGATTGATCATGCGAGTTCCTATAACATCCTTAGGAACCTTGGAACTCCTAATGAACCTCTAATCCACCAAGCAACCGGCTTCCCACCCTACCGGATACTTTTTGGTCAGCAGATGATTGATCATGGGAGTGCCTATCACGCCTTATGAACCTCTAAGAGTAGACGCTGAAGACAAACTAAGATTGATCCGTGCGAGAGTGCAGGAAAATATGAACTATGCGTTTGAACAGGGTTCAAAAGCTTATAATTTTAGAGCGAAGCATGTCAGTTTCAAAGTGTACAGTGTGTACAGACGGAATTTTGCCCGAAGCAATTTCCAGCAGCAGACCAGTGCTAAATTAGGACGTAAATTTGTGAAGTGTCGGGTTAATTCAAACAAAGGAAACCCTTATATGTGCTTGAAGATCTTCAGGGAAGAACGTTAGAAGTCTATCACGCCAAGGACATGAGGCCGTGATATCCATATTTCTGGAACGTTGTAGGTCTAGTGCAAATTTCAATCCTGGTAACCCTTATAAGGCATCCAGCCAGCTTAACTGTTAAACTACAGGATGCCAATGTGCCGCTTAGGACCCTCCCAGCCTAGCGGTCGGCATACCTTTTGGAAAATAGACACGTGTTACCCCAATTCCTCGCTTGACAATGCGCCAGAACCCCTCCTACATGGTACCCTACGGCAGATAGTTTGTCGTAGGAATTTCACTTCCATAAAGCCTTTGCAAATTTAAGGAAGAAAATCTGTCACGTCGCTACCTCAACGACGCCTTGAAGACACACCCTTGAACAAGCCTCGGTCGGAGATCAGAGTGAGATGTTAGGGCTGGGATAGCTTTGCGATCAGTTGGTTAGGTTACTGACCGGTGGTTCCCTCGGCTAATCTCGGTGAAAGAAAGCAGAGGGGTACTTGCCGACTGGATTTTTTAGGTTACCAGCTTGTCGCTACACCTCTGACTTCCGGCACGGAAAATCATATCGGCGTCTGATCAAAGATTGCTGGGACTTCAAGGATGTGTCTCCGATTCGGCACATTTGAAGTAGATCAAATCGGCCTGGACAATCCGTGTCATTCGCCTGGCATTATTGATAGGAAATGCTTTCATGGGTTGCGGGTCGAGTCACACATTGGGCGCCTGCAGCGATTAAGACGGCTAGCTAGAATCCAGTGCCACAGTGGAACCTCTCAGAGGCGCCTCGGGGAGGGATCCTCATCTACAAAATTCATGTAAGTTGTTGCCAAATGTTTGTTTGATTATCTTATAAACGCTTTTTGCAATCTCCTTCTAATTATTATTCTAATTATTAAGAAATTTTCGTGATTCATTTTGTTTCTGTTGACAACGCTACCAACTTAATTATTCTAGTAAATTCAGTTTCACACTTGAAAAGAGACTGAGATGAAATGTATGAAATGCTTGCGGCTATGCACGCCGTTAAATTCTACGAGTACCTTTTTTGCAATCTTTTCCTATATCTGAGAAGAACTGAAAAAGACGACTATATTAATTATTAAGAAATATTTCATGATTCATTCTAAGAATAAGATTGAAGAAATATGAAACAAATGGATTTAACACTGATATACAGTTTAATCATTTATTTAGAATGCTAAGAATATAGGACGGCTATAGGAGTCATTTGCATCTGTAAGCACTAGCGTTGGACGGCTATAGACGTCATTTACGTCAACGTGTTAACGGTACGAGACCAAGTCCACCACAATATGGACTCAGATGTGAAGGATAACATTTGCCCAAATAAAAGGAAAACCAAGATACCCGCTCACTGCTTCGCCGCGACCATAGCTCAAAAGCAAAAAGCCCAAGAGGACCATACTAGCTCCAGCGCTGAAAGACAGCCAACGGCAGCGGAAAACACAGAAAACAAACTCCCGGAGGCGGACACACAGCCCCCTGCTACGCTTCAAGAAGATATAAGTCCAGTCGAGGTACCTGAGATAATCACGAGCCCCAAGGAGGTTCAAACAATCCAAAAGGATTACAACGACTCTCCTTTCGGCGGACATCAGGGTGTCATTAAGACTTATAAACACATTAGACGGAAGCGATATAAAGAATTACATAAAAAATACCCTAAGTGCCAAACAATGCAAGCATCTCCACAGTTCAAAATGCCAATGGTAATAACGGACATCGCAGAACAACTTTTCGACAAGGTTTACCTGGATATAGTAGGTCCACTAGAAGAAACCATATCAGATAATAGATATATCTTAACTTTTCAAGATAAGCTCACCACATTTTACGATTGGTACGCCATACCAAATGGAGCAGCAGTAACGGTGGCGCAAATATATTTCGATGAGATTGTCACGCGTTATCGCATTCCAAAGAGAATAGTCACCGATCAGGGAACTAATTTCCTGAGCGAGATATTCAAGAAGGTCTGCAAACTGCTAAAGGTAAAGAAGTTACAGACTTCCACATACCATCCACAGTATAATAGAGCACTAGAGCGCGCCCATAGAATATGTTCGTACAATCGTAGACGAAAATTCCAAAACATGTGATCAATTCGGACGAACCGCTACATTCGTGTAAAATAACAGTGTACACGAGGGTACTAAATTAATTAAAATGTATTGCCTTTACGGCTTCACAGCGGATGTCCTATCCAATTTAAAACGGGATCCTGAACCCGTTTATAATCACGAAAGTTATTACCATATGCTCAAATACAGACTACAAAAATCATATGCTGCGGCTCGTAAAAAACTCTTAGCCTGCAAAAAACGCTCAAAGGCATATTATGACAAAACAGTCAGGCCTCTCACTTTCCAATTAGGATACAAAGTTTTCCTCAAAAGTGAAAGCCGAAAACACAAATTGTCTCCAATCTGGGTTGGCCCATATCTAGTAATCAATGTACCCAATCCAACAAACGTTACCATCAAAATAGGCAAGCGGCAAGTTGTCGTACACAACAACCACTTGCAGCCCTATTATGAGTAGTATACGGTATTGTGGTATTATATAGTCAGGTAGTAGGTGATAATTGGCACGATCGCCATGTACTAAATAAAACGTTTATATGGCCCAAGATTTTGTTAAAGCGGGAGTAGCAAGTACTGCATAACTCCGGTTTTGTTTAGTTGTGGGAAGTAGCTATAATAGCACGACTCCACCGAATAAATTAAAACACAAAAATCAATTGGTTATCACTGATCGCTGACTTTAATTGTAATCTGCTTCATGGTTTTCCTACATGCTATTTATATCTTAAAATTAACTTACGTTTACCTTACCTATAGTTCCGGGGTCAACATATCGACACAAAAATGCAAGCCGTGTAAATTGTGCGAGTAATTTCATAAACTATGTGCTTGCTTGCATTTTTGTGGCTGTGCTTGGTTGACCCAATTTTCTTTCTCAATGGTGTAATTATATTTATGTGGGGCAATGCGTGTTTGCCTCATAAGCAATATGTTATCTTTATTATTTATTGAAATCGCTTATGGGTTCACCACAGTACATATATCTTTAACAAATAAGTTAAGTCCATACTAAATTCCACAATTAAATTAAGATATTCTAGTTATACACACAAGATCATCTAGTATGACTAATTGACTAACGAAGCCTATCCCTTATTTTTTACAGAACATAAATAACATATTGGTGTTAATATGCTGTTTCCATCTGGCAATGGACAAATACAACTGGAAGCCTACACATTAAGTCCCTGAACAATACAGGAATACTGTATGAGGAGTTAGGAAGATTACAAGTATACTACAGTACATGGAATATACTAACGGAGATAAATCTACTGGAACTGGACAACCAAACGCTTATGGCAGAACAGGCAGATCATATAGTGTATAGATTGTGTTTAAACCGCTATCAAACAGATGAGCTATGCATGGTTCAACAAAAGCGTTTGCATTCTCTCTTGGAAAATATCAACAGAAGAACAAGTGTCATTGGAGAAGTGGTCCCAAAATCAAGATCAACAATATCTATCTTCGATGGAATAGGTAATGCAATGCACTACTTGTTCGGGGCCATGGACAGCACTAGTGAACAGGAGGTATACAGTCGCCTCGAGGATCTCGATACAAACAGCAAAGCACTAGCCGACCTGGAAAGACAGCAGATCAGTGTAGTCAAGTCTACACTACAGCAAGTTCAAAAGCCGTTGACATCGCTTCAGGAAAGGGAGCGTCAAATAAATTTCCAGGGACATAAACTGCAAAACATAACAGAAGATTTACTGATGAGACAATTAAGGCAGGAAATAATCTCTAGCCTCACGCTACAAATTGCCGAAATTGAGTACAGGCAGCAAGCCTTACGCGATGTAGTAATTGCCAGTAAAAATCACCAGTTGCATCCGCTAGTGGTGTCTCCCAAAGTTTATTATAGGTATACCACAAGTCCCACGCTACTTGCCCGGATGCCAAAACTGTCTGTCGCTATTGACAGCAGAAAAAAAGGCTCGTCTTGTCCAAGACAGATTATTCATTCGAATATAACTTCCGATTTTCAATCTACCACAAATGAAGTTGTATCGAATACACAGTTTCCCCATACACATTAATAACAAGCAATCGTTGGTACCCGAAATACAGCTACAATGTCCAAAGTATGCGTAGTGAAGCTGCTCTTTAATCCATTAAAGGAAGAGCGTCAGTGTCAATTCAGAGCACAAATACCTCCCAGAGACTTACTTATGAAATTAAGTAAACCCAATTCGTGGATATACTCATTTATAGAACCAACAATTGTACACCTCCAGTGTACCCAACAATTCTTTACCTCAAAGATTGAAGGTCAAGGAATAATCACTATCAACCATCCCTGCCAATTACAAGTAGGATCCCAAATCCTACACTATGAGGCAGAGAATATCCAGTCATTGAGTCTCAAACAACCCAACTACTTTCCGGACATAGCTCCAATAGAGCAAATGGTAGGAAAATACCTCAATGAAACCAAACAAAAGGTACAGTCTGAAAAAATACAGACAGAACCATACTCAGGAGATGACACTAATAGCATCATCCTAGAAGGTACCCAGTCATTAAAAGGAGTGGAAGAAAAATTAAAAAAAATAGTTCCTCATACCAGACACCAGTCTACACATATACTACTGGCTACAACATCAGTATCTTTAACTGGTGTTGTCATAACATGTATGGTGCTGTACCTGGTCGCCAAGTGGCTAGTGCCATTTATTAAAACTTATCGTTTACGCAAATCTGAGAAAACCCCAGAGGCCGAGGAATAAGTCAAACAAAGCTACCCCTCTCAAAGGACCGGCACCCTGCCACCTACTAGGTCAGTGCAAGTGCTATAGTGTCACCACTTCACATGGTCACTATAACGAAGCTTTATCATTGGTACAAATATACAAAAAACAAAAGGGGAAAAGGAATAAGTAAATAATTATTAGAGTTCAAAAGTAAGATAAAATAGTATATTAAAAACATATATACATGTAGGTATATACACAACCCAAAAAGTAAAGTAAAGATTTCCTCCCCCGTTAGTGTTAAATAATAATAATAAACAATATAAATAAAAATACATAAGTAATAAAATAAATATAACAAAACAAATCTAGCATAAAAATTTAATAACCGAATTAGAATAAAAAATATATAGTATATACAAAAAAAAACTAACTAGATTAAAGGGGAAGTGCACATAATGGCAACACAACAAAAAAAAACCAGTAAAAATTAAGAAAAAAAAGTGTATAAATAGAAAGCATTTTCCCCTGATTAGAAAATGTATGAAATCATAATAGTACTAAAACTATAAAAGACAAATAAAAATAACTAGAAGTAATAAATAATAGAAATAAATAAGCATAGTCTAACCTGGTATAACAATTAAATAACCACTAACACCCGCTTAGAAATGAATATACAAATAATAAAGCAAAAGTAAGTAAAATACAGCAAAAAGAAAAAGGGGGCATTAGAGGTCCCCCAAAGAAAATTAATGTAAAAGAATTAAGTGTAGACAAACCCTAATAAAATAAAATTTAAATGGGAGGAAATTGAGAGAGGAACCGGAAAATGTAGAACAACCTTTTTATTTTGTATTGAAAGTTTAATTAAAATTTTATATGAATAAATAGGAAAAGAGGAAAGATACAAAAAACTGATTATAAAAATAAGAAATGCTGCACTACTGGGCAGGCTCGGCTGCGTAGCAGTCATCAACGTCCCACCACTCTGGAACCTCGAACTCACTTCCGACTGGGGTGTCCGTTTCAACGTCAACGTCCCAGTTTTCGGGGGCCTCATGTTGACCCACAGCCGTGTCGTACTCCGGCGGGGACTCCGGCTAGGGAGACCCAAGGGGAGTGACAAAAAGCGCCCGATATAGCTATGTCATGGGGTCCGCTTCGGAGAACATGCAGCAGGAACAAATCCCATGCCCACCGCTAACAAAAAAGACACCCCCTGTAAAAAAAAATATTAGTAAAACTACCAAAGGGAGGTTTTCTTTAGCCTTACCTGCAGCAGACAAGCCCATCCCACCATGGGGAATCATGGCATAATCCACGCGACAGGAGTGTCCGACCAGAGCGTCCTCCATCCAAATGACCTCGGGGCGCTCATGGCGCTGATGTAAACGAAGGCGAATCGGCCCTGCCATCTGGGGAAAACACGCACCACGCAAATCATAGTGGCCCGAGAGGATAACAATTCAGGGCAAAACCAAGGCCGACGACCTAACGCGACACAGAAAGTCATGATGAATGATCAACGAAAGATCTAACTGGCTGCATTTACCATGGGGTACATTACAATTTATCCAAGCCATTAAAAAAGAAACAAATCTTTCTCAACTTGAGATAAGACTCATAGCGAAAGGCAAGAAATTTAAAACCTAAACAATTGAATTAACATACACAAATAATTTTTTTCTCTCCTTCCTTCTCACCTTCCCCTGAGAATTATTCCTCTTCAAAGTATAATCCACTTTTTCGCGGGGGCAGGGAATGTTACATACCTAAATTGCCTAAGATAGGTAATTTAAAAATAATTATAATTGATTTAATTTAATTATTCATTAATAGGTAGGTATAAGCTAATCATGCTTAAAACATGGTTAGCTTATCTCCTAACAAGGCGAAGAAATTGCCATCAGCAATTTCTTCAAATTCCTTTGCATAAAATAATAAAAATATTCCCACAAAACGACTTGGGAAAAATAAAAGTTTTAAGTTGCATCCCAAGTCGTTTCAATAGAAAAAAGCCCCACGACAAATCTTACCTTCAGTAAGATTTGTCATAAATACGATATATATGTACATATGCACATACATACATATCAGGCGCATGAAATTTTACGTCGGTGAAGACTGAAACGATCAAGTCTTCAACGATAAAGCTCTTATCAGCAAATTGTCGCGAGCTGCATACCTTGTGGGCGCAATAATGTATGCACGATAGCAAGACGATGGTTTGATATTTATGAAAATATCAAATTTCATTTCAACCATCGTCCGTCGCGATAATTCTGGGCATGTTTAAACATGTCCAGCGCCAAATAATTTTCTCCGAATAGGAATGCTAATTCAGCACTTTCCTATCCTGAACAACTAGACTTGGGATTACAAAATTCCAAGTCAAGTGCAGTCGATTTTAAGCAGTAAAAGCCGTTAGGTTACCGCAGTGGAGTTTTTTAGAATTTTAGAGTCGCGCGGTTATATGACATGGTACCAATCCTCTTAAATATTATCAGAATTCGATTTAAGTTTGGCTCGGCGAGTACGGCACGGTTTAGATCTGGTATTTTTGTTAAACAAAAAAACCTATTTGTATCCGGTAAAAGAAAAGGTCGACAAGAGAAAGTGTAACAACCGGTAAAACAAAGAAAGAAACTGTACTCAATAAAAGAAAATTTGTGAGATTTAGTTGTAATTAGAATAGAGACTTGTGTAAACCAAAATAGTTTCGCGGAAAAGAAAAATATATATCCAATCTATAGATAGAGAAGTGTGGTTTCAATACTCCCAAAAGAATACAAAAACAACTAATGCCCGCGCAAACCTTGGTAACAGTGAGTACCCCCCCTTAATTACATAACAAAATTGGAGTGTAGTATTTTAGACCCCGAACATATAAGACTGTTCGTTTTCACACGATACGTGAAAATCCTAAATTTTTATATGGCAGCACCAAGAAGGGGATACCCGATTTAGTAAATTTTTGAAATTATTATTTTTTTTTATAGCCCACATGTAATATTTCAGATCTCTAAGTACACGCGTTCTGAAGTTATTGTGAGGACGGACAAAGTGGATGCTACAGTCACTATTGAAGTCACTTTTCTTGATAGCACTCGGACTTCTATCAAAATAGTCACTCTCGTGTTTAAATGTGTGAATTGTCAAAGAGGATTTAAAATGTAAAGTAAATAAGTGAATAAACTAAAATGGTTGAAAAGGAAAAAATTATTTTATTGCTGTTTATAGTTTTAATTTATTGAAGTCCCAATTTACCAATTTACTGGAAAAAAAAACTGAGTTTGTTTTCTGACCGTATATACCGTATATACCGTATATGTATGTACATAAAAATATTTTCTTTCAAAACACTCTTTTCGCTTTTTCTCGTTCAGAGCAACTAAGTTGCTTTTTACGCTATCGTCAAATTCATAGAGTCACTTCAAAACGATTTCGAAGTCACTATATCGGGTTGCTCTGAACAGACTTAATATATCATGTTCCAACAAGTGCCGTCAATAAATTCAGTTAATCATTTAAAAGCAATTTCCCTCCAGTGGTCATGCCGTGAATGCTATGATGTTGACGTTCTATACACACTTAATAATTTTTATCCATCGCTCGAATAAAAAGTAACACCTGAGCAATAATCTTAAACATCGGTTGATTCTTCCAGGGCCAAAGAGAACCACTCTATGTGTCGATTTTTGTGAAATAATTGAGTTAGTATATTTTTTCCAATGTCATCTCCGCTAGAGCCACCGTATTTGCTGCCAAACTAATATTTTGAAACAAATTAGCTCTTTGTAAGCACATTTCTTCTGCTGCTGCAATGATGCAATCCTCAACTGATTCGCCGGCAGTATATGGTTTTTCATGCTTCGATATTGAATAAGCCACGCGAAAGCTAGCACATGTTCCTGCATCTTGTTCAGCATTTGCTTTGTTAAACATCATTTGCTGAGATTTCAACCCACATTTCAAAAATTCATATTTTTCTAAACGTAGGGTTTCAAGGAATATCGCGTAATTCTGAGAATGTTAAGTCTTATAATAACGTTTATTATATTATTTGAGGTGTTATACTGCTGTAGCTTTGCTACACGCTAAAAGACGGTGTTGTATTCTCGCTACTCGCCGCCAAGTTCCGAAATTTGTGCGCAATTCAAAACTGCACTATGTTGGTATGATGAGCTAGCTAGGTATTCGCTGCTGGGCCTTAGTGTAGATATTAGTGTGGTCCTTAGAGAAAGAAAGTTTGGAGACCCCTGCCCTAGATGATGAAATCATAGGGTATACTTAATTTGTTATTCCGTTTGTAACGCATAGAAATAAATCTGGTTGAAGAAAATGGATTGACACCCACGCATAACATTAATAGTTTAATTTGATTTTGCATATCCCTCTGTACGTCTGCCTGTCCTGTAAAAAAGGAGTAAATTTAATTTCGAAAATGGGACAAATCGGGCAACTGCTTCGTAGGCTTGCGATACAAGAATTACGTTTTGCGCTATATATTGGGGCACTGTCTAAAACTCGTCAACGTATAGAGAGGTGAAAGTTGGTGCATGGAGCACTGTTTCAGATTCCGTTCTTAATATTTTTAGACCCACTTATTGTATGGCTACCGATTAATATACATACAAGCCTTATGCCGTCAAAACAAATTGTCAAAAATTAGCAAAATGATAATCATCCCAACTAACCCTCAATCGAAGGCAATAACGGGAATTGATATAAAGCTCTAAAAAAGCGAATAACTGGCTACTTAGCAGTTATTTCAATCAATCATCATATCCTGGTATTTTGAATCTCAACTACGGTGAAAACCAATAGCTATATCCTCGGGATGAGAACCGTAGTTCTCTTCAATTAGAGCACAAATCAGGACCAGCACCATTGAGAAGTTGAAAGGAGTACTAAAAAACATCTTCCGCCATTTCAATTCAATCTGACTTAAGCCTAAAAAGAGCAATCTAGCATTATAAATTTCACAGAAGTTCGAATACTCCTCAACTACAGAGCACTTTAGTCCTTGTACATATAAATCCAAGTCAATACTGTGGCCTCAAAGGCACTTTTATTTCAAATAAACCTGTTTCTTGAACTTCCTTAGAGATACCGAGTTTATGCTTATGAAGCAAAAAAAAAAAAAACTCAGCATTACAGACAAGCCACGTCCATCTTAAATTCTATAACAGTGGGCCTACTTCAAGTTAATACGCTATTCAGTATGCGAAGAAATCTGATTCGAATAACATAAATCAGACTTGGCTTTATGAAGATCTCATTAAATTAGCTTTCAGTACAAACCTTTATTTCCGCCCCCATTCTCAATGATTATATATTTCTGGATAAAGTATTCAATGTGCCTTCCAGCGCTCCTCAACTTACATCCATCCTCAGCCAAACGAAATATCGATATCTATAAAAGTCAATCAAACGGGAATTTTTCTGTGCGAGTTCCAACTAATGGCCCAAGTCTTCGGGTGGAAGTTGCAACCCAGTCTATCCAATCCAGGCCGGGCCTGGGCGAATGAAAGGGTGAACGGCGGGAGTTTCATAGAAAAGCTCATTACTGGCAGCAAACTTATGTAAAGCAGGCTTTTAATTAAAGCTAATGAATTCTATCACTTCGCTAAAGTTATTGAATTTCGGTGAGAGGTTTTTAAAGAAATTTCTTTCCATATAGCTCATGTTGTATAAGTTATGTCGTACGCTGGTGTAATGCATGTGTTATTCTGACAGGAATGATATCATGAATATGTTGTGCGTACTAGTTAACTAGGTATGTAACCATATAAATATACTTAGTACAGGCCGACATATAGTTGGAAGAAAATATAGTTCACGAGAGGTTATGGACCAAGGACGCACATGTAACAGCATCTGAATGTCATCAGTTCAAAGCAGTATTTATTTTTGAAAGCACGCTTTCGTGAGCGCAAAGGATTAATTGAAATAAAGTTTTGTGTTTTTTTTTTGTGTTTTTTTCTGGTAATATTCACGTAGAGATTCGTTAATCAACGTAATGCAGGGGAGTATATTTTTTTATGTGTAATGACATTTTTAGATTGACTTATGCGTTTTTTATATCATAAATGAGAAACTGGGCTTGTATTAATCATTAAAAAAAAAGACTAAACAGGAAGCGACCATATTTGTAAATCATGTGCATAAGCCACACGGATTGAACTTAATTTGCCTTATTTTCTGATTATATTTCTGAAAGTAAATATTTCGGAGTTCCGAGAGCCCAACGAGTTTTTGTATTTTTAATAAACATTAGAAATTTGGAATAGGTTTGTTTCGAAAGCTTACAGTGCATATGTGTTTTTATTCAATTGCGCACTAATGCATTTAAAATGTCCACTAATCGATATTCTTCGTTAGTTATTTATTCAATATCATTAACTCATTGAAACTTTGAGCTTCGCTGTGGCTCATTAAAGCTCTTGATACGTGTTCTGTTGACAAAAACTTCGCTTACTATAAGCTGAGACAACTTACATCTGGATGCGCAAAACCTCACAAAAACGCGGTCCAACTAAAACGAGCTAATGGCCCTTTAATAGAAAGCTCTATACATTCTCTCTCTCTCTTGCTGTATTATGCCACATAAATTCTTCGCAATGATAGCTTACTTTGGTTTAATAAAAAGAGCTTTCAAAAATTGATCCTGGTTTATATGGAGAATATCTTATCTAGTTGTAAGTTGTCTCAGCTATAAGTCATTAATATACTATTCATTACTATGGTTTGGAGCGCACCTAAAATTGTAGCATGATGTAGCGCTTTCAATGATAAATTCAAGAGAGTTAACAAAAGAAGGAGAAGAAATGCTTTTAATCTCTCAAGTCATCTAGTTGTGTACGACCACAATCGATTGATTGTAAAACTTACTTACGCGTTCCTGTCCCTCTAGTACTTTTCTGGGGAAGTGATCGGTTTTTCCCATATGTAGAAAATTTTATTTTTATTATTACGAGAGCCGAACATTTGTTTAAGCCTGTAAAAATAGAGCTTGGGGAAAGGCTTAATTGCTGCTATTTACCCGGAATAGATATTTATATCAGTGTTTCTATTACCTTAAGTAACAGCAGGTAGTTTTATTACTTCATTAAAGTCCTGTGGTCTGTGCTATCATTACCACCTGCTTGTTTGCTTGCTTTTTTTTTATGCACTTAGGTCTGATAATTTTGAAGCAAAACTATATGCTCTAAGTCCGTATTTTTTATTATAATACATAACTAAGGGGCTTGGTTAGTTAAGATATAACAAAGAACAAGAGTCAAGATGGATACAGCCCTACGCTAAATCTTGTTGCTGGAGACAATGCTCCGCAAAGCTTTATTTTAATGTATCCATCGATGGTTGAAATTTCCATACGGTATCGTTTGGGAGTGCTGTAGACTATAATCGATGAAATGTAAAAATCGGAAGGTAGTTTCAATTCTGTATCTACGCATAGTATTAGTTTTCGGTAAAAAAATTACCCTCGTTAGACCAATAGCTTCTTTTTGCTGAAACATAATAGTATCCAGTTATAATAATAAATATATTTGGCTAATTTTTGGTAATATTTGGATTTTGTTCACCCCTAAAAACCGTATAATAATTAGTTTCCTTGCCCCAATTCTAAAATGTCTTCGTCCAAATAATTCCCGCACTCTTCCTTTAGCTCTAAGTTACGACAATCTTGAAGTCTTGATGCCTATCAAACATAAGTTTGGAGTCTTGGAGTCTTACTATTTGTGATGGTTACTTTTTCTCCTTTGTAGTTGATTGTTTTTATTGTAATTTGCTCGATATAATTGCGATCAACATGACGTTGACAGTTCACATGGTCAGTTAGTAGCTTTGTTGAGTTTTATCATCAACTGTATCTGCTGTGCAATCAAATTCTGTTGGCTTGTTGGCTTCAAAACAACGGTGTTTGGCCATGGCAATCGATCCAGTGGATCAACATAAAAAAAAGGTAAAACCAAGTACAAAACGCCCCGAAAAGTGGAGAATCCCGGGTCACTCATTATCTCGATATATACTACAAAATAACTTACTAACATACCATATGTGCCATCGTCAATCCATAAGTTTTCTAAAAAAAAACACATTAGAGTAAAAGAAAATGTAATCAACGCAAAAACTTACCAAAATAAATACCAGCTACCAGCCCCCAATATTTATATTGTCGCCAAATTCAGGATTCCAGACCATTTCTCCGTCCACACAGATAAGATACGCACCGGCGGAACTCACGCACGAAACGGTTTTTCAAATTTTTTCTAAAGCTCTATTTACCCTGTACATTTAACTTATATTATGGTATAGAGCGCTGGAAATACGAATCGACATTAAAATACTTGAGTGACGTTAATAATCAAAAACAATAAAAACAGTGTATGTATAAAAAGTGTAGTGAAAATGACTAGGGAAGAGCATATCTTAAAAGCAGTGAAATTCATCGCCAGGAATGTTCGCACATCTGGGAATGTAGGAAGTATACCGGATGATATCATTAAGTCCCTTGCAAAGTGATTGCTGCAGGGAAAATATCAAGCACCATCGGGAAGCAACGCAATTTCAAATTCAGAAGGCTCAAAAGACCACCAGTCCTCCAAGGAGATGCGTGAGGATGGATCAGAATTGAGCACAGACCCGAGCGGTTATCACCTGGAAAGATCTCCGAAAAATACAGAAACAAGGCAGGGGATCCATGAGGTAGGACCTATTATTAGGGGTTGTAAGTGGAGCACATTCATGTTATTAAAACAAAGACAAAGTCAGTACAAACAGCAGAAAAAGAGAAGTTGATCACTATCGATCATAACCCATGAAGGAATTCAATTGGACAATTAGCAGTTTTGGAGAGGAGACCAAAATTCTTCGTATTCTTCGTTAAAATGGTAAACGGATGCAAATGTACCATAAAACCGATTACCGAAGAAGACCGGGAAATCATTTGTACCCAGCTTAGTAAGATTATGGTGGAGTCCTACACATTCACTCCGAAAGAAGGACGAACAACTATTCTAATTCTGAAGGGATGACAGCACACCTGCTTTCTATGCTCAATAAAACATGAACGAGACAAAGGAATGGCATAATGGTAGCAGTGCCAACGCTTCAAATATGTGTCCAGAAACTGCGCCCAATATCATCGCTGTATGTAGTCCGAAAATCTGCATGGATCTAAAGATTGCCCCGCATCAAAACGCATCGAAGGAACAACAAAGCCATATTGTGTCAACTGTTAAAAGCAAGGACACACAGCGAACTATCGAGGATGCCCAAAATACAAGGAGGTAACTGCCATTATGAATAAGCGCCGGGAGCTGCAAATGACGCGAGAATCGGTAAGAAACTAAATGAAGCCAGGTATAACTTTCTTTCACTTACTAAATAATAACAAATCTACTAGGAAAAAAAATCATACTAACCGTTTTAGGCTCCCACAACCACTGGGAGCACTAGAACCAGCTGCAAGGGTAACACTTGCCCCAAGGCCTATATAATACAAGGCAGACAACTTGTGTGCACTCAGAAGTCAAAAGCTTTTTCGGCTGAGATCTTTTCATAATCATGGGAAAAATTAATAACTTTATTCCTCATTACAGGAAACTCACATCTTTCGCAGAATATCAGTGTTTATCTTAAATTTGCTTTCAGGATATAAGCAAAATGAAGATTAGCAGATTTAGCACTAGAAGTGTCAACCTAGTTAATTTCTAATTCGTATAGGTCAGTGCGAAAATATGCATTTTGCTTCACTTCACAGTACACTGACCGCCTCGGTTGGAAAGCTCTATATTGCAACCATATCCATATACATATATAAATTCTTGTTGTGCTGTTTTTCCATATTTATGTGGTTGAGGGATCAGTACAGGTTTACATAAATGATAAATCCGAAGGAGGGGGCGGGGGTGGGGGCAACAAGTAGTAAAACTTTTATTTTTGCGAATTTCATTAAAACAGTGTCTTCACAGAAAAAATATCTGAAACTAAATCCCAAGCAGATGCAAGTATCCCAACAACTTAACATAAAATGAAAGTTCACTCCATAAAACGCCTTCGAAAACATAAATAAAGTTTGAAGTTCCAGTTTTGACAATAGAGCTCCCCCGACAAAACACCTCGTAAAAATTACGTTCATGTACACAAATTATACACGTTTCATACATTCTTGTTTCCTGTATATTCTAAAGTTTTACCAGGTATAGGTATAGCATGACCTGCTTCATTTTCTATATCATGTGGGACCGATTTTGTTGGCAGGAATGGGACAATTATCTTAATTACAAATTTCAGTTTCGTTTTAATATCATATTACACATTCAATAAATCGAAATACATTCGAAATTATTACTATGATTTGAAGCTTAGCACCATTAACATCAAGTACTCCTTAACTTGATTTTTAAGGAAATAAAATAAAGTAATTGTCGGCCATCCCTAAAGATAAGTATTGGGGGCAGAGAACAGATTGCAAATATTCTGTTGTCAATGTCATCGCATGCTATTCTACACAATCCTTAGGAACATATACTGACTGAAACTGGACTATGGTGGATTTCGTATAGATCTTATTAAGAATTTGAAGTTCAGCGGAATACAGTAAGTACTTAAAATATAGAAAACAATTCCAGCAGCGCAGTGTCAGCAGTCTATGCTATACATTTCAATAGTTCCTGTAAAGCTTTGGCATTATAGCAACAACAAAATTATTAACTCGTGCATTCATTATCCCTTCAACTTTAACAAAAGCAACAGATATGACATCAGCCCTGAGCTTGTTTATACCTATAAAAGCAAGTGGTCCAATAACCAATGGCATTTAAATTTACAATGATCATTCAAAACGTCTATTCATTAAATATTGCAGCCGCTAACAGTATCCGAAAGATGGCGGATACCTGTATGGGAATGCTTGACATTTTTAAGCATGAAGCGAATCTTTTTAAAAATAATAAGTTTTTGTGGTTTTTTCCTTGTGTAAAAGTTATAAAAAAAAAATAGAGTTTTGTGCTTCTTTTAGTAAAAATTTACTCTAGCCCAAGTTTCTATTAGACACTACAATAGTGAAAGTCCAGACGGCGTGCTCGGACAAAGCGGACCACCTACGTGCAAACAAAATTCTTCCCACATTCACAAATGAGGTCAGAAACGGGAAGTTTTCTAATAAACCTGCTAAAGGCAAATTTGAAATTACAAGTGTAAAAAATTTACTTGCAACCGAGGATGTTGAAAAACTCCGCAAATTTGATGCTGGGGAGGGATGCAAAAATAGTGAAACACCCAGCGGCCATTTTGAAGAAGAGCAAACGAATGGACTTAGCAATGCTGGAGTAGGTATTACAACATTAAGCGACAGTAGAAATTCAACACATAAGTCACAAGAAGAATGCGAGTGGAAAGCTAAATTATGGGAAGCCTCACAGAAAATATCAGCTATCAAAGAAAAACAAGAAAATCAAACAGGGAAATTCCAGGTAATAACGCTCATTATCTTTCAAAGTTTTCAAATAGATTCGCATTATTATCCGACGATAACGTCATGGACACAGATGACAATTCAGATGAATCCTATATAAATCAGACAAGCAACGACAACGTAACCAGCAATATCAATAATAATCCAGACTCAAAATCCTTATCTTATCAGAATGTAGATATTCGGACAGTTTTAAGTATTGCTGCGCCTTTCTGCCCACCGATATTTGTATTCGGAATAAATATTAAAAATTTAATAGAAGTAATCGAGGCTTCAGATTGTAAATCACATAATATTAAATATAAATTTATCAATATAGGTTTCAGGAGAACTAAGGTATTTGTCAATTTCGTAAATGTGAATAAGTTACTAATGGAGCGATTCCGGATAACACAGGTGGAAGCCTTCTCCTTTGCCCGACAAGATTCCAAACAAACTTCCATCCTGCTCAGAGGGCTTGAGAGCGATACGACGACTAAGGAAATCTTCTCCGCCCTTAACTCTTCAGATCCCATATTGGTGCTAATGATTTTTTTTTTAATCATTGATATATTTTGATAACTTGGATATAGAATTGTACCATTTTGTTCGCAATAATTAATTTATGGGTAGGGTGTCTTAATAAATAGCGTGTCACTTATAGGTGACACTGAGCAGAATGCGTCGTTCGCGATTTTTCATTTTAAAGTATAAATGTTATACAGAATGCATTGTTTATTATAAAAAATATTTATTTATTTATTATTCATTTGGCTTTTAATATACTCAGAGGCTTAAAAGACAAAACAGAAGTTGAAGCAAAAAAATTTAAAATAAAACTTATAACAAAAATTCCGGAAATTATTTAATTATGGAAGTAATACCAACAATGTACATATGTGTACTCCCACATTACACTTTTTGTACATTATCCTAGTGCGTTGATGGTATTTTGTTCCTCATTTGCGAGCAAGGTGTTTTAGCATGATCAGAACGTTCACCAGCAGTTCGGATTCCTGGCTAGATTCTTTGTTCCGTCATAGCTCGACAACTATTATTCTTTGTAGATGGTTGACCAAAAGAAGCACAATAAGTCTGCGCTATTATTCGCCGAAACTCGCAATAAGTATAATTCTCGTCATTACCAATTTCACGTTTTAACATCCAGGCATTGTGGCATGCAACATCTAACCCAAAAGCGAAGATTGGTAACCAAAATTTTTTTCCACGATAAGCTACACGCATAGATTCCACTTTTTCATCGAAACGATCAACCCCCTCCTATATATTTATTATACATTCAAATTAGTTGAGGGCAATCTATTTGAATTCGAGAGCGTTTTCCACTTACAAAGCCAATTCGGTCTACTTTTTCAACGGGTTGAACACTATGGCGGTTTGAAGCCACTGTAAATATAGTATGTCGTTGTCGTTCAACTTAACTACTATAAAATTGGGAGTCCTATAAGAGAGAACACATCTCTTCTGCTTTTTCATGGCTTTGCTGTCTTCTAGGGGGCATTTTTGAATCCTGTTTTCCCGAATTGTCCCGGTTCCTCCATGTCCTCGCTTTGATAATTCAGAAAGAAGAGGTAAATTCGTGAAAAGGTTGTCAAAATAAAAATGGTATAGGTAAACGTGATTGCAGTTCAGGTATAACAGCTGGACCCAATCCAAACGTATCTTGTTCGTGTAGGCGGCCAAAATTTGCACCTTTATACGGCTCAAAGCAAATCAGGTAACCCAGTCTAGTAGTTGCCGACCAAAGCTTGTAACCGAATCTGATAGGTTTGCCGTAGTAAAGGACCATAGTTTCGTCTATTGATACGACCTTAGCAAATTTGTCATTAGGTAGGTGAAGATTATCACAAAAATGTTAATATTGGTGGTACGAGTTTGACATGTTAACAATTAATTGCACAATTTCATCACAAAACATTGCATTGGTGTTAATTCGTATTCGGCTTTATTGCTGGAAATTTCGTCAGTGTTATCTCTTCCAGAAAAGTTACAAAACTTATTCACGACTTGGACCAGTTTATTTGTTGCTGTTGACGAAGAACTCTTATTTCTTTTTTCTTTGATGTTTCTGAAACACCAGCAGGCATTAATTCTAGTTCATCGTTGCTGGTAACGTTATTATTTCTAGAAGTTATAACTTCTACTTCGGATCTAAGCATTCGCGCAGGAAGATGATTTATAATTGCTTCTTCTTCACATCCACTATCCTCATCTGTAAATTCGCCATCTTCTGGAGGGAAAATAATAACTCCACAGATGTCGTCATCGCCTGCTTCAATGGCTTCTACTATTTCATGCAGTTTCATACTGCAAGTGAAAAGTACAGCATAATATGAAAATTACGAAAAATAACTGTACTGCCCAGTGTCACCTACGGGTGACATCCTAAAAAACTATTCTGATTTTTATAGTAAATTTATGAAAAACAAAATCAATTTCATTCACTGCATACGCCCATATCTTTTGAAGAAATAATTTGCTAAGATGTATGTTTTTACTTACGTTTCTTTTCTCTGGTGAGGTATTTAATTAGAGGAAGTCGGAACATTACTCAAATTGTTTGAATCCATAACACTGCAAAACGTTTTCTGAGAATAATATCTCTAAGTCAACGCGTAACTGAATACAGCTATCACGGAGAGGTATGCCAATAATGACTTCCACTGAAAAACTGAACAATTACGCAACCGACGACGCTTATTTGTAGTGCGAAAGTAGTGTCACCTGTAGGTGACACTGGGACTTGACGAGTTAGAAAAAGCACCCAACACAAAAATAACCAAGGAAGGTATCGGCCTTTAGCACGGCCCGCACAACGGAATTAGGGATAGATATCAATGTTTTCACTGTTCAACTCGAAGCGGGGGAAAAAAAAGCCGAACTAGTATCCATTAGACATGTACTATGCTAATCCATCTCTTGGAAAAGAAAGAAACAAAGGAATATAATAAGATGCTTTCGGTGCCAAAGACGGGACATTTCTGTTCTTATAACAGTAGTGTGTAGTGTGCGGGGAGGTGCACGATTCAGAAGTCTGCATCAATGCTAACGCAGACAACAAATCAAAACAATCAACAAGATCCAACAACTGCGGGGCCTCTGGGCGCACGGCCAGCTATGGGGGATTCGCGGAATTCAAAAAATACATAGAGAAAAGAGATCGGCTAAAGAAAAACCCTAGGCTACTGGAAAACTCCAGAAGATCTGCAGCAAATAGTTCTTTGAACAACTTTTTCAATCCCTCCGTCTCTTTCGCGAACACCCTTAAGGCTGGCTCTGAAGTGAAGGGTCCCGCAAGTGGATCACTGAACACCTAACAGCTTCTTCTGTGAATCGCAAAATTTGTTCAGTCTCCCGTTTAGAGACCTCATTTCTTTTATTTCTCAATTCTGGTCTGACTACACTAAAATACAAAACAGAGAAGATAGGATGTTTTTTCTACCTTCCTTTTCGTAGCCTCGATAGTCACTATATGAGTGCGTCAAACAACGAAATTTTCCCACTGAATATTAATCCTCTGATCCCACACGATAAGAGAATAGCGCTTACTAACTTACTTGAACAACACAAAATTAATTTCTGTCTCCTTTCTGAAGCCAGATTGAACAATTATCATAAACCCAGGATAAATGGATACAAGTTTGTAAGTAATGTCAATGGTAGAAGATTATCGGTGGTTATCAACAATAAACTAAAAAAATTTACACATCCCATTTCAAAGCGACCCTTTTTCAACCTGCCTCGTGTGCATATACCTTAGAAGCGGCTCAAACGCCCTGATGAAAATTTTGTTAGGCAGCATTTACATCCCGTCTAACGCCAACACAAACCTCGGAACAGATTTGAATAGTCTATATATACTTTCAAATAGTTTCGATGCAGTAATCATCGGGGGGATTTTAATGCGAGGCACGTTGGGAAGAACTGAACATTTCAAAACAAGAAATTGACAGTTACATAACGAAGATTAACATGGAAATAATAGACTGTACTCAAAGACATTCGGTAACCCGAAATTTTAAATACAATATATATCATTTTATCTCCAGAATGACCAAAATGCTGCTAAAAATCAGGACCACATGGCTCTGAATTCTAAAAAGGACGTTTCACAGAAACCTCCAAAGAACCAATAGCAAATACCAGGAAATCAATACTAGAATTCAGTGCCTTAGCAAAATTATTAAGGAGACGGTAAGAATAGAGCTCAACAATGATTTCAAGCACAGACTGAATAGAATTGTCTCTTCCCTGCAAGCTTTCAAAGAAGTTGATAAAATCGCTGGCAGAAATTTTTTCGGAACAGAGATAACAAAAGACACCCTCACCTTCAATAGGCAAGATCTTATTAACACCGAAGACAAACTGGAAGCTTTTAAAGCTGATTTCTCCAGCTTATATGTCGACAAAAATCCATCACATGATATTAACCCGAACGGGAAAGTTCATGAAGGCATTAATAACTTCAACTCCTCATTCTTTTGTTCTCATCTCACAAAATTCTCAGGCTCCAATCACGCCTCAAACTCTAACGACATTTCCAGTTTCACCTCTGCTGATAAGGTTCATCTTCTGAGAAAGAACTTTATCAACAAAAAATCATATTGGCCGCCCGCATCTCTAACTTCGTAACTTCGTTTTGCGCAAATACGCTGACTCCTTTGATAAAGTACTGACACCTCTGTTCAATCATTGCATGAAAAATGGACACTTCCCCCCAGCGTGAAAGAAGGCAAAACTCATCCCAACAGCCAATAAAGGCAATTCCAAAGAAATAAATTTTAGACCAATTTCCTTACATTCCAATGTTGGTGAGCTTTTCGAAAGAGTGCTGGCAGAAAAACTCCAAGATGATAGAGAGGAGAGAAACGTAATCCCTAGTAAACGATTCAAAAGGGGACATTTTACTGAACATGCTATTTTGCTTCTGACCAATATAATTACTCATAATCTTAGGAATAGAACATGCACATTATGCCTAGACATCGATTTTGAAAAAGCCTTTGATTCCTGGTGGCACAAAGGGCTCACATTCAAAATGATTCAGCTTGAGCTGCCTAAATGGCTCGCAAGGGTTCTCAAGAGCTTTCTGTCCTAGAGGAAGACCAAGATACACATAGGAACTGAGTTCACGGAAACCATAACAGTAGAGTCAGGACTCCCTCAGGTCTCAATACTATGGCCACAACTGCTCATCCTCTTTGTACATCACTTCCCGTTCAAGGTGAACGTGGGTGATGAAGCGAGGGCAATTCTTTACGCTGGTGATACTATACTATTAGCCTGTGGTGAATACCCCACGACGACCTCGTTAAAATTAAAAACAAAATAGCGACGCTCCTCAATTATTACAACAGTTGGGGCGTTAAGCTCAAGAGCGACAAATGTGCTCCAATCTGTTTCAGGAACGCCAGTGGTAAGGGGCGTAATCTGGCGGTACGTGAACATAAGACTAAATCTAAGAATTAATAATGTCAATATCCCTCTCAAAGCAGAAATTGAATACCTGGGTATGAAGCTACAAAATAAATTTCGGTTCAATGGACACACCGGAAAAGCCCTTAATAAATCCAAAGCAGCCACAGCTATGCTTAAGCCACTTCTTAGTTCCAAAGGTCTCTCCAAAAGCACAAAGTTGCTTATGTACAAAACACTTATCAGACCTATTATCACATACGGATTCATCTCATGGTTTACTACCACCCCCATAGTAACAAATCAGCTCAATCCTTTCGAAAGAAAATTGTAAGATTTTGCACAGGCCAATCGAGAAGACCTAACAGAAAATGGTTTTCCAATGTAACAATGTAATGAATCGGGTGTCACTCCCCTCACTCAATATTTTCTTAAACTGGTAAACAAATCTATTGAACGTCTTATACACCACAAAAATCCATTAATCAGAACAATCCACAGCCTTAATCGCAATGAATCAATCCTAGACAATTATTACCTCTCCCCAGTCAATACGATTCATGATAGATCCCTACCTCTACTACAGTCAAATCAAGTACATCCATTTTCTGTTACGTTCTTCGAGAAGGCTTGCACCTGTAACAATAGAGGATAGCCTGTTCCCTCACATCAGGCAACATTGACGATACAATTTGTCGTTACACGACAGTCTAACCGTAAAAGGAGGCACTCATATATTATATATTATATACAATGTACAGAATTTTAATCAGTCAACAAAACGATTGTCAAAACACTCTAAAGAGGGTTATTTAGACAAATATATTATTCGAGCAACTCTCGTAGAATCATATTTAAGAATGTAATATCTAGAAATAAACCAAGAAAGTAATTAAGACACATACATGTACCTGTACTATATTAAGTTTAGAATAGTGATCTACTATAATTATAAAAAGGCCTTAAAACGCATTATAGGAAGAACCCTGCAACTCTTGTGATACAGAATCATTACCCTGGTAATTTAGTCTTAAAACCACTAAACTTGAATAAGCAGAAGGCATATCCCCCTTGGGGAAACCGAGTTAGCTAGTGTGTATGTTGTTGTATTAACTGCAGTGTTTCTTAAGAGGGCACAAAGAGAATGTATGCCGGGAGCAAGTATACATTAGACACATGTCAGTGCTCAAACCTTGGCAAAGCTAATTAAGTCAAAAGAATTGTAAGAGCTACTAGCCCTCACAAATTATTTAGTTAAGCCAGACATACCAGTAGTCGACAATAGTTATATCTATGACGTAAGAAAATATTTAAAGAAAAACCATATAAAACTGAATTTGTGGACTCAATAAAGTTTCTTGCTAACGGTATCCTCTGAGCTACGTGAATTGTATCCAAAATGTGTGAGAATCATTCGTTAATTACATTTTAAATATTTGGCTGTTTAACTGGCTCAGGAGACGGGTTGGATCTTTAATAAAAATTTATTTAACGGGTGTATCACGAAACCGGTTATGATTTTGAGTATTATCAGCAGATTTACTAAGGAATAATCTCACTCCAATCACATACATACAAGGAAAATTATAAAAAGAATATTATCGATAATTCAATAGTTTTAATTTTTTTTTTTTAATGAATTGTTTTCTCCAAATGCAATCTTATGCCACATACCAGCATATATCTATATATATATATGAGTACACAAATCAGAGATTAGCGAAATGCGATTAATTATATATACTAATTATAACAATGCCAGTCAGCAGCCACTACTAATAATTTTACACTACCCTTTTGAATAAGTACTTAACTTTTTGATGCATTCCTGTTTTGCCACACCATGATTTTTCCGCTAAATTATACAAAGAAAATTAGGCCCTGGTCATTTGAACTACTAGATATCATAATGTCGAGCAGTAAACAGAAAGCAGCAACAGAACCTTAATATCTTGAACATACGCGGCTGAATGACTTTGTAAGACTACTAACTAGCTATCTTTAGCTATGCAATAGAGAAATGGGATTAAAAATTCCTATTTACAATTTTAATTTAACGATTTAACAATCTAGAGATGCCAATTCCAACTTATGCTTGAGAATTGAAAAATTGAATATTTACAATTGGCGTTGTGCCATCCAAGGATATTAGGTGGCTTATTTTACATAGTTTTATAATTTCTTAACTAATTTTGCCACCTTTTCTTAACTGGTTGGAAAACTTCTTCGAGTGGTTGGTATCAGTGATATTTAATTGAGTAACTTTGGGAGGTATGCCATGGGACTACGCTGTCTTATGTTGTCTTAGGTGTCGCCAGTTTGTGTCTTAGTATAACATCATTAACTGCTTTGCAAAGCTCTAGCGATATGAATGATTTAGACACAGTACATTAGATTTGTACGGGCAGGCGGCGAATTAGAATGCAGCAATAAAAAATGTTCCTTTATAATACATAGGGTAACAGACCCACTCTATGCTTTCGAGGCTGTGACCAATTGCGGACAGCGTAGTGAACTGTAAGCCCAATCAGTCCGAGAATAGGGGACATCATTTCCCGTAAAAAAAATATCCGCAGTAAACCGGTTTTACAATAACACATAACACAGCCAGGACGGACCACATTCTTTACACTTAACACTCACAAAGACGGACTTCCTTGAGGATTGTAACACACTTCCCCTTCCTCCGAGAGATTTCACTGAAATCTCTATCGAATGTGCTCCGTTTTCTAAAGTTAATGAACTAGATTCTATATTTCATCTGTCTTATAGCAGTTATATGGTTTTAAGTCCTTCGCGTGCCACACTCCTCTATCTTTCCCTGTCTCATCTTGGAGCGTATATATCCAGGGTGATAGTACTTTAGCAATCTTAATGGGGCCGACATATTTAGTTGCTAGCTTTGCATTGAAGAATTTTGAAGCTTCAGATAAAACGTGTTTCTGGCGCCAAACGATATCGTGAATGAGGTATCTTTGATCTCTACGACGGAAATTATAGGATTGGGGCTTCTGTTACCTCGGTAGCATATTGACTTTAGTATATGCCGGATCCCGTATTTCGAACTCCAGCGAAATTCCATCTCATGCCACAAATCGCAACTACTATGTGAACAAACAGACCTATTCGCTGTCAGGAGATCATTGTAAATAAGTACTTACGCCTTATACTAAACATACCTAGAGTAATCTCAATCGTAGTCCCTTAATCATCAATTTGTTTTTATTATTAATTCCAATCTATGCATCTCCATACCCAAAATCCCAAATGAACCATATATGATACAAAACTGTCCCAATTTAGGCCCTAATTGCAAAACGATACCGAAACAACTATAAACTCTATTCTTTAATTGCTTAGATACGTCCCCTCTCAAATCCTTCATTAACTGTCTGTCGTCATTTAAAAAACATCGATGATATCTCATTTTCTCGGAATCAGAAGGAATCACAGATAAACAATCAATCTCTGACTCGAATCAATGTGTCTGGATAATAAAAATCAATCGCCCGCTCGAAACCCTATGAAAAGGAAATTTATATAGTTTTGGGGAATTTGCTGTTTTTATTAGCGATAAACAAGGAGTCCTTTTGCGGGATAACTTCTAAATGTAGTCAATTTGATATCGTAAAGGTCTCTCTACTCAGCTGCTAACTTCTCCTCTGTTAAAAAATAAAAACAACTGAAAAATACCTTAAGTTACTGCGTGCAAGATCCCTTTTAACCATGCCAACACATGGTCATATCTCTATGTGAGATCCCCCGCATGGGCAGACATATAAACATAAATGTTTATGACCACTCGTATAATTACAATTCAAAGCAATGGGATGAAGCAAAAAAAGTAAAAACTGATCCGCAAACTTTAGGTAACAAAGCATACCGCACTTCATAGAAAATATGTGTTTATGCCTGACTTTATAAGGACAAAAAAATATATCACGAAAATCCGCACCCTCTCCAGTTATGTGTATGTTTTTGGGATTACAACAAATCTGCGAATGTGTGAAAATTTGTAAACTTGAAAGTGCTTGAACTAAAACTTTTTCAATGGAAACTTCCGAATTGGGGTGGAGAGTCGTCGGCACCTTGCTTGTGAGGTGGAGCTATAGTAGATGCCGAAACGAACTACTTCTGGCCACTAAGAGTACCACCGTAGACTTCAGAAGAATTGAGTGAAACGGCAATGGATTTACCCGATTTGCCGAGCCTGGTTTTGTTGTTTTTGGACACAAGCCATGAGAATACGGCCTGTTGCTTTTCCATTTTTTTCTGTTGTATATTTTTGGACGATGTCTACTGTTCTTATCTGAGGTGAAAAGTTCTTGGAGGAGTGTATTATTGTTGATAAAAACTTGCTCTGCTTTTCAGGTATAGAAATGGAGACTTTTCGAATGTCATGTAAACTTGCAGAAGCTCTAAATAGCCCAGGGGAAAAACTAATTAATTGAGATGTAATTATTGTTAGCTCCCCTTGGAGCAATGAAAATTGAATTGTTTTCAAAATACTTAATCCATTACAATATCCTTGTGTCACATAAAGACGTATAATCTAACTCATATATGGTACGAGCTCGCTAGATTTTGAAACAATCTTTAATTGCGTAACTGAAACTTGTTGTACGACATTTTTGTTTTACATAATATGGAAATATACATGGTACCAACAGACTGCTCCATGAAGTGGTAACCTATCTTCTTTCTACTTGCAGCAGTAAAATCATAGATATTTATTAACAATCGAATTAATTTCTAATTAAAAAACTAGACTCCAAGAAACAACGGAATTCGCAACTCTTTTGCCAAATTGGATTATACTCGTAGATAAACTGCAATAAATTAATGTAATGATTATTTATATTACAGCGGCAGTGACTAAACATGCTACTTCACATAGAGCCTGGATCATTGCCCTTTTTTTTACAACTGCACAGCTGTTTGTTATCAGTGACAATGGGCAGCAGCTCCGTCATCGGTTGTAGAATATTACCAAATCATAATTATTACATCTGTTGAGGGTCAGATTCTACTATCGAGTTACGTCTGCAAGTTTTCGAGGTGCGCAAATAAATTTTTATGATCAGTTCGGGTTACAATTAATTAATTGGTCGTTAATAGACGAATCAGTTTTAGAGTTAAATTATTGTAATTGAAATCAAATAATTAAATATAATCTGTGTATTTGTTGAAATCAGAGTGTTTGATTACTTAGCGACACGACAGTAGCACTTCCACATAAAAATGGATAAGAATACATTTGAATATGAGACGCACTTTCTGACAGCTATTTCCCCTAATTCGAAGAATAAGTAAGTATGTAATTGTGTTTCTTCTACTAGTAGGTTTGACAAGGTTGAGGCATTCACGTAAGAGATTTTCAATGCACTCAACCTACTTCCTCGCTCATACATCTTCTGCAAAAGTCGTTGTATAATGCTTGAATGCCCGCATAGTTTCTAAATATTATGTTTCCGTTAATAACTACAGTAAGGTTCAGCCGAATATTTCGGTTTCTCTTTAGTAGAGTTTATGTCTTCCTAGAATATATCTTGCACCATAGCTGCCTTCAAACAACGCACATATAGTTAGTTCTATTCATCTGCGCTTAGCTTTTATAGTGACAAATGATAACTGCAACGTGATAAACACTCAATATGGTCCCTCTATAGTATTGTTAACTACAACTTTTGTTATCATAACACGTCCAAGTCTGGGTCTACACACCATTTTGGGGAATAATTATGAGTGAATGAAACGTTCAATTTTGATGACAGTAACGTTATTTTCACTATTATTATCACCATGAAGTAATTAATTTTAGTTGATATCACGTTTCAAGGAAATCATTTGCACGTTTAAAGATAGTGATTTTCATTTTTCATACAAAAAATGTGATGTAAATACGTGTAATATAAAGAGAGTGATTGATTGATTGAAGCAGAGGTTTGGGATCTTGAGGTCCCCAGAACGAAGGTCAAGTCAAGGCCCATTTTCACCCATTAGACATATGAGTGACTGCTCATGGGTCCCAACCCGACGCTCCTATAAACTTCAGTATTGGCTCACAGCCCTCCTTGCCGGCATCATGTAACTCGTCCAGGGGGTGTAAGCCAAGAATTCTGTGACGTATTCCTGAGAGCGCTTCAAGAATGGCCTTGACTTCTGCCTGGAAACCGTAGGATGGTTTTCAAGGTGCATGGAGAATTCCAGTTCAGGCTTTTAGCAGAAAACTCCCGCTCCGGTACGTTCATTATAATTTTAATTATTATTTTTGAAAATAAAGATATCTGAAGATGGTAGCGTGGATACCGAAAACGTTAAAAAAAATAATAAATCAGAAATAGTGGAACAATAAGACTTTTATTTACGAACTGATAGAACTGTAATTAGTCAGTCGTTTAAAAATTCAAAATATAATATATTTTTTTAAATTCATTTGCTTAACCTAATATCACAAATTCATTTAAACTTAAAACTACGACTATAAAACGTCAATGTAAAAATTAAATAAAAATAGAAGAGGCAGAAGGAAGCATCGTCAAGTGAGTAAAATAGCTAAAACTTATATTACAGTTGGAATCATTAAAAGCAGATCCGAAAAAATCAGTAAACAAATTGGCAGTGATTGTGGAGTCAGAACTCTCAGTATCACAGAAGGATAAGGATGAGGGAATCCATCAGACTTGCGTTTATAATTTACAAAGGACCAGAATTGTTTAGGCTTATCGAAATAAGAAGTCTTCAATTTAGATTCGTACAACTTATAGAGGTCTCAAAAGCAGCCATAAGCCGTCCGCGATGATATGAGTAAACCAGGTGGTCCTCTTCGCTCCTTCAAAACAAAATCTCGTCCATGCTTTAGTTTTAAAATTCTTAATGCATTAAGTCATGGCTGATTAAGACCTTTAGTGCTAGATATAGAAGGTGGTACGTTCTCAAAGAAACACAAAATAACTTCACGGCATTATCGATATTTTGTGCATTGACTAAATTACTCCAGTCACAGTAGAGAGCCAATAATCAATTCTGGAATAGTTAGCCTGAACAAAATTGAAGTAGTAATAATCAGAACAAGATACATTCAAACATATAAGATCAAAACAGAATACAACATGAGCAGCTGGGTGGTGAGTAGACTCTGGAAGCAAAGGCGCCAAAACGTCTTAGCCGTAGTACCACATCAGTCCGAAGAGAACACCAAGTCAAGGAATCTATCCGAATCCTTCGAAGTACCACTGCACTGGAAGAGACCTACAGAAACGATACCGGCAATGAAGCGGGGAAAGTGCTAAGGAGCAGACATATAAGCTGGCCGAAAACCCTCATTATCAGAGTCGCATTGCCACGAAACGGTCGGCATATTAAATTCGCCGAAAACCAGAAGATCATCAGAGGGCAGCATAGTGTCAGTAATCCTGTCGATACAAGAAGCCAACGAATCATAAACAGAGGGAGGCGAACCTGGAGGAATTTACACGGTGACAACAAATACATTCTCCAGTCGAAACTTCAGAGCCACCACCAAAAGTTCAACTTCATTCATCCCGTCCAAATCAACACATGAGCACGAAATTCCTCCATGAACCGCACACACAACACCCCCACCGACAGGAGCATCCAGCTGGTCTAAATGGCGATCCCGACGAAAGACTGGAATTCGGGACCGAAAAGTTCAGCATCAACAATCCTTCCACACAGCCAAGTTTCGGACAAGGAAACCACGTCAAAGCCTTGACTCGCAGATAACACAAACAGCTGAGTAGTCTTAGATCGGAGTCCAGTTACGTTCCCGTAGTGGAACGAAATTTTCCGGAAAAGTTCCTGACGATAAAACTGCCTTAGCTCAAGCTCTCGGCACGAATCGGCATTAATCGAGTTTATCATCTTAGAAATTTGAGCCGTGCTTGAATAATTTGTGGGGTTCAAAAATGCAATTCAATAAAAAGCCTCGAAGTTCACTCCAGTAACTTCTTTATTTCTATTGCGATTCAATTAGCATTTATAAAAACTTTCAGAATTTAAATAAACTTGACTATATACTCTATAAATTGAAAACTCCCAACATGCTATATTTTATTATACTCGGCGGAAACGACAGTGACAAGCGGCTTTGTATTGCAACGACTACTAGAAAAAGACTGCGACTGACCACTCAGCTAAGCTCGCGCTCATCGAGTGCGATGACAGCATTTCTCATCGTGTGCATGTATTTGTGCTGTGTTTATTTCTATAGATTGACGGAATTGCCAATTCAGCGGATTAAGATTCGATGTTGCTGAGTTGAATTACAATTTGATTGAATACCCTACACACTCCCCCTCCAGCCAAGAGTAAGATGTTTTGACCGTTATTGTGACGAGGATAATGAAAACTTCACTTTACAATTTTTGTTCCTGCTTGAGTTGGAATTTAACTCGGACAATATATGCGCTGGTTTCAATCGATCAATTGAAGCTGAAATATTTTTGCCTTTTATGTTTATTATAAATTGCTTTCTTAGTCGCTTAATCACTTTGAATGGTCCTTCATAAGGTGGCTGTAAGCCGGTTTTGACCTTGTCAACTCGGAGGAAGACGAAGTCTGAGGTCGTGACTGCTTTTGGAATATATACATCTCTTTTATGAGTTTCCCGGGTATCAGTTGGTTTTGTGTGTTGCATACTATTTCTGCTCAGGTCTATTACTTCTATAGTGACCCAATATTCAATTGGCGGAATTATGACATCACGACGTGAGCTAGCAGCAAATAATTAAACGATTTGCAATAACTAAGCATTTTACTTCCCACAGTAAAATTCCTGGCGATTGCGAATTGTTTACTTGAAAACTGTCACATCCCACTGCTGTATGTAACTGGACATTGAGTCATGATTAAGTAATTCACTTCGCATAGTGAAATACTCAGCTGGGCTGACTGTTCGCTTACATGAAGTATTGGGGCTCCTGCTGTCGGCAGTGATTAACATAATACTGTGTAATTATGATTGCAAGGTATTGCGCTGGTCACTGGGTCAAAGTCGCTTCCGCCTGGTTGAATGGAGGTGAGCTCGGCCGATTAGGTAAATCGGGCTGTGCAGTTAGAAGTTAGTTTTGATTAAAGATAGCGTTTCGGTATCAGTTGAGTTTAGTAGTAATTCGAGAGGGTTAACACAAGTATCGGCGACGGAGTGGTAACTCCACTTAATTATATCATAAAAAATTAACTTAGTAAAAATAAAGTTTTATAATTGAATTACGCGAGCGTTTTTACTGGATTGCTTTTTGGGACACGACAAATTGGCGCAGCCGGATAAAGAGTAGGTAAGTGTTATTTTTTTTCTTCAGTGAAACAGTTTATTTTTCTTTTCATTTTTTTTTTTTGTTTTATTTTTGGGAGTAAAGCTTATTAGCTGCTCCATTTTTTTGTGAATTGTGGGAGTTATGCTTTTTTAGCTGCTCCATTTTTTTGTATTTTATGGGCGTTAATGCTTTTTAGCTGCTCCAGTTTTTTTGTGGGAGTAATGCTTCGTTTTTAGCTGGCTCCACTCCTAAGCTAATTTTCTTTTCAGGTTAGAGTAATGGGAGAAAAAAAGGGGGGAATGAATTGTTGCGATTGTGGTAAAGCATAAGATTGTTTTTGCATGAGATTGTTTTTGGTTAGTTGGTCTGATAGTGTGGTGTGTAAATGGAGTGGTTTCAGTAGTTCAGTAGATTCAGTAAGTAAATTCTAATTTTTCGAAATGTACGGCGTATTCAGGGATATACTTTCGTTAATTGCTAGGTGAAAAATTTAAGGTGGTAGTACAATTGCAGGTATTCGGGCGCTAAGAGTCGTGAAACGTGGAAAAGGGTTAAGAAATATTGAATATTAGGAAATATCATTGGTGATAACGTCTACCTTTGAAGCTATTGGTAGCGCTGTGCAAAAAGCAGACCTTAGCAAAGACGAGTGAAGGACAAGTGCCGAAAAATAACACGAGAAACCCAGAGAAACCAGCGAGGAAAACCATGGCCGATGTTTATGATAAAGTCATGGAGTTGCAGTCCAGATATAACCAGCGTTTTCCGGAGAAAGAACGTCAAAACTATCGAAGGAAGTTCACCGTTTTTTGGGCTGCTGCAAAGATCTTTACGATCGGTTAAAGGCCGAGGAACAGCCAATCTTCATGAAATGTGTAAGATATCGGTTGTTAGATGACTCATATTATCTAGCAAGTTCAGAGGAGCTGAAGGATTTTGAGGCGTTGCAGCAGACAATTCAAACTGCCTATACGCAAAAAAATCATACTGTGAGCTGCGAGCTGAAATGATAGCATACGTACAAAGGTCCGGTGACGACATAAAAGACTATGCGGATAGACACATGGAGCTACTGTGTCAAATCCAGGCGGCATTGTCGGCTAAATATCCAGGCAAAGACTGGGGATTGATAGCGGAACTGGAAGCCGACGCAGTAACAACTTTCAAAGCCGGTGTAACCAGTCAGTCCACTCGGGTTTACCTAGCCGAAAAAAGGTTTAGTGCATTGGAAGAGGTTCGGGAGGAGGCTCCCCATTTCGAAAAAGAGTCAGAAAGGCTTCAGGCTATGGTTCCAGGTGTATGGAAAAAAGCACCAGAATATTACAGAGAAACATCGGAGGAAGGATGGATGACCAGTAATTTTACTGTTGAAAGGCAGAGGCAGTCCCAAATATATTTTCAATCGGTAGGGAGGCCAAACCAATCAGGAAGAAACTGCGAAATACCGGCTAGGGCAGCACAACAGCCCAGAGTTGTCAAGTGCTTCAAATGCGGTCGACCTGGACACATTGCGAGAGACTGCCAACAAGTCCTTTCTGTACGGGATGTCAGGAATATGGGCACGTGATATCCAATTGTCATAGTCACCGCGTAAGAGTGGCCAACTCTGCAGCTAGCATTCAAGATAAATTCCATTCAGGAAGGGAGGGGCTCTATTGCCAATTCTGCTGAACACGTGACCATTACACGAATATCTGCGTAAGGAAGTATTTATCAGATAGAAAAGAACAAAATTGACTTCCAGTAATAAATTTATCATCACAATCATATCAGATATAGCTTCAAAAGCTCAGTTTACACTTTTAATCGACCCTGGGTCTACGTGTAGTTGATTAAACTCAATAGAATAAAAAGGAATACACCGATACAAACACATCAGAAAATACAAATTGGAGGACTGTTTGGATTTGTTAGGAACTCCATAGGCACTTGTGAGGTGAAGTTGCTTATAGATAACAGTCAGCAGGCTTGTCGATTTAACGCCATAGGCGATACATATTCAATTCCTGCAGACGGTATTCATGGGATGGATTTCCTCAGTGATAGAGCTGTTATCGACTGCATGAAGAGGAAATTGTGGATACAAGGCGCTGAAGCAGAAAATAAAGTGCCGTTTGTGGGAACGTCGCCGCTAGTGGAGAAGTTGTAATGACTGCGTTCCATTGTTATAGTCTAGAAAATCCTTCACAAGCCAGAGTAGTGGAGGGTCAAATTAGTGTGGCAGAAAACATCAGACCAAGCAGTGTTATAGATATATACATATAAAACCTAGATTAGGATATATGTATAAAATTGATTTTTATTAAAAAATCCTGGAAGCCCTGAAATGTCGCAAAATCAGTATCATTCCCGAAGGCTTCCGTAAGCTTGGGTTCAAAAGAAAAACCCATATATAAAAAAAAGCCCTCAAAATCTAAAATTGGCTATTCGAAAAAATAAAAATAAAACATACAAATTTTACACGCTTATCATGCTTAAAACATAGCTAGCTTATCCCTTAAATGGGCGAAGGAAATATACCGTATATTTTATTCCCATAAACTGACTTGGGAAAAACAAAAGTTTCAGTTTGCAACCCAAGTCGTTTTACTTAAAAATTTCGCTACTCAAACAATTAAATTAAAAAAACAAATCAAAAGGCAAATCGTATCTTCAGTACGAATTGCCACGAAAAATGCAAAATGTATGTACATACGCACATACATATTACGTAAAAGCTTTCGCGATTAGAAACGCGCGCCGCATAAATACATGGTATGTATATGCGCGCCGCAATTTCAAACGACGGGACGGTGGTTGATGTTTTTAAAAGTGTAAGATTACATTTTTGAAGCCATCGTCCAACGCGAATAATTCTGCAAACGATTAAACAAGTCCAGAATTAATGGTAAAATTTTCTCAGGGCAAGGAAATGCAATTAAGCGTTTTATACCCTGAACAACGGCTATTGACCACGATGAATGTGACCAAGGAGAGAGTTGAGTTTTAAAAAGAGTGGGATTGAGTTGTGGCTCTTGGTTTTGTAGGATAGAATTCGTCGAGAGTTGGTTTTTTTTGAGTTCTAAGGAGAACAAGGCACGAAATTTTGAGACCCAAAAAAAAAGCAAAGAAAAGTAAGATAGATTGGTCCTTTTTATAGAGTCGACGCGTAAAACAATTGTGTAAGATAAGTTGATAGAATCGTCGTGTTAAAGATATATACGGTTAAAGATTAAGTTTATAGAATGGCCCGGTAAGTCACTTGTGTAAGATAAGTTTATGGAATCGTCGAGTAAGAGATATAAAAAATAAGTTGATAGATTCGACGTGTAAGACACTTGTGAAAAAGTTAAGAATATAGAGGCGCCGGGAAAGGAGTTTTTTGTGAAACAAGCCCATTAAATCGGCATAAAAGAAATACAGGGTGGGCCAAAAGTCACCATGGGGGCCAAAAGTCACCATGGGGTTTAAAAATGTAATAACTTTTTCGTTTATATATATTTTTTTAATTTTTTTTTTAGATTATATAAATAACATCTGGAGAATAAATAATGGAGAGATTCACAACTCAACAAAGAACCAGAATAATACAGGGTGGGCCAAAAGTCACCATGGGGTTTAAAAATACTCTTTGCGTTAAAATAATTGATCGCTGATTTAAGTAATAAAATTTTATTATTCTGTTTCTTTGTTCAGTTGTGAATCTCTCCATTATTTATTCTCCAGATGTTATTTATATAATCTAAAAAAAAAAAAAAATAAAAAAAATATTTAAACGAAAAAGTTATTAAATTTTTAAACCCCATGGTGACTTTTGGCCCACCCTGTAGTTGGTAATAAAAGAAATAAAAGTGATTCATAAGAAAGCCGAGACCTGTTTAATTAAGATCAATTGGATTAACAGTGCCACAAATTACGGCCCAGTTCAAAGGTGAGTTATATATATATATAACAAATAGGTGCATCCGGTAGGATCAAGGAAGCTTGGTCAAGTTAAACGGGCGTAAACGCCTGAAAATGCTTGGTCCTTCACAAATCTACGAGGTATCTTTGACTAAGCCATACTATACGGCCACGTTACCACCAACGCTCGCGGTAGATATCATCTATAGGCACCTCTGCTCCAGGCGAGCAAGCGTTCGCCCCATTAAGAGTGAAACCGAATCAACGAGGAACTACACTCACAAAGCTAAGCCGCCCCACAGGCAGCAGCAAGAAGGAGGATAACGAAGACAGTCCCACTCAAAACCAACTCCAGAAGGAAGATACCATCGTTCCTGGGTTGAAGGGGATTTCGAAGACGGCAAACAGCCCCCTTTCAATCATATCCAGGGTAAATAAGTAGGCCTAGGGTAGGTACAGACAACGCCCCAGAAGACAACGCAGCACAATCAGGTAGCCACTAGCGCCAGAATCCAGATCCATCGCAGGAAACAACAGGAGTTCGCCTTCGAAGCGGTACCATTTTAACTTGTCCCCCAGTTGTATCTAAAGTAAGTCTAGATACATTTTTAGATAAGTTATTAGAGGAGGTACGGGAATCCGATAAGCTCACGGTCACGCACTGCGACGCTCTTGACCACATATTAAGTCAAGGCAGAGAGAAGAGGCTGACACAAATCAAAAAATTTAAAAAAGATACAAAGCGATTCAAAGAGGAGCTTATCGAATTCGCCGGGGTTTCACGATCACTAGGTTTAGATAAGAGCTCAGTCAATGTAGTTGTAAGTGCTGAAAGTGATAGTGACATTGGTAGAGATCTCTCGTCAGACGGCTGAAAATCTCCTTAGTGGTTGGCTAGAAGTATCCTTCACGGAATCAAGTCCAGAAACCAACCCTGAAACCCGAAAAAGGTACAAGCAGATTACCCTACAAGCCTACAAATAAAAAATTTATCACAATGGTAGTTTATGCAAAGGTGTCCAAGCTCACGGCACAACTTGTTCCTCTGTTTTCGGGTGAAAATGCCCCACAGTTAGGTCGTGAGCTAGAAACATTTATTAGCTGTTGCAAACAGGCCCTACACTGTTTAAGTGATGAAGAAAAAGCAGCCTTCCTACATATCTTGCCGAGACAAGGCTTCGTGGCAATGCCTATCAGCTGTTTGCTTCGGACGTTTCAACTACTTTTAGTGAGGTGGAGGAACGTCTGAACATAACCTATGTACCACGAGATTCATATCAAGAATTGGTCAACAAATTGATCACAATGAGGCAAAACCCGTTGGAAACTCTCACTGCCTTCACAACAAGAGCGAAGCAGTTATTGGCGCAACGGCAGCCCCAGCTGTGAAGACACAGTTGGCGGACTTCGCCAAAAGTGCCCTCAAAAGTCGAGTGAACAATCCCCACCTATGCCAGTACCTCTCACTCTGGTAGAAAATGATCTAGAGCAGCTGATACAAAAGGCTTTAGATATGGAAAAGCTACAAGCAGGCACAGTTTTCGTCTAAACGCCATTAACGCAACAGCCATATCCAATGGCACCAATAGACCCAAGTCTACGAGTTCGCTCTCTTAGCCGAACTCCTTACAATCAAGCACCACAGCCACCCATTTATGCATCACCACGAGCACAAGAGCCGCGACAGTTTAACAATCCCCCATACGTACATGCTCAACCGCTATGCCCCCCATTTCCATGAAGCGATTCTAGACATCTGGATACACAAAATCTGGTACAACACATCAGTTGTAATTTCTGCCAAAAGAAGGGACACACCTACACGGATTGTCTGAAACGCAAAAACACCCCCTTCTGCACTAACTGCAGGAGTTACGGGCATGACATTCCCGACCGTCGAAATAGCCAAGCACAGTCTGCAATTCGTTTTACACGAGGACCGCCCAACCGTCCGCCACGGACTGACACGAACAATACTAAAGGTCCCAGAGTCTTTAATATAAGACAAAAATGTGATTTTGTGGGCGCCGCAGGCACAAGATCAACGAATGTCGACAAAAACAAAAACGGGAGGATAAAAAGTAAGGAAACGAAAAAGAGTCGACCCAAAACTTCCCGACTCGACTATATATACCCATATATGCCCACGGCCAGACTTCCTCTAGACATAGGTCTAAATGGTCAAGCCCAGCTAATAGTGGACACCAGCGCTGAGATCAGTATAATTAATAAAAAAGCTATAAAATCTCGCGGGCTAAGAAATCCAAACAAGAAATTAACGCTTCAATGCGACTTTGGCACCGGAAAAACCGTAGGAAGTTGCCAAGGAAACTTCATGCTAAAAAGCAACTTACCTTGCAACTTTCAGGTGGTAAAAAACATCCCAGGTATTTCTGACGAAGGCTTGCTAGGAAATGATTTCCTAGCGAAAAACTGTAATGTAGAGGGACCCAACAAGGTTCTGCGATTTTCTCGCACGGAAACCAATCCAGAAGAGTTTGCTGTTCCATTAGAAATTGCATCGGACAACCCGTGTTCACAAAACACAGTCAGCAAAGAGACACTTGTAGAAGAAATTAATCCCGACGAGGATACATCTTCTACCCCTAGTGTTCTCGAAGCCTCTCAGTTAGAAGAAGTCGGATGTGACTGACAAGAACGCGATAAGGGTGACTTGATTACCGAAGATCCGCCCTGTAAGACTGGACAGCATGAGGTGAATTTAAATGAACCTCTGTGCGAACCAGCAAGGTTACAGATGGTAGTCAAAGTTCCGTTGCAGTTGACGGTCGAGACCTCACTCAGCAAGAAAAGCTCAGTATGTCAAAAGAAACAGACAACGGAGTCGTCCTAGCAAACAGGATACTTACAGCTGAGATAAAGGCAGTCCCCATAGGAATCCTCAACACACGCAGTTCATAAGTAGTCCTAAACAGCGTGAACCTAAATCTGGTTTCTATTAAAGACCACACTGTCGTCCCCATAAAACGAGATCCAGATAAAGATATTAAACAGCCCATCCTTCGAATCCCATGAGTCGAAATGACGGCGAAGGTGAGCATCAAAATATAATTAAATCTAAGATTAAGAAATACGACATAAGAGCTGTAATAGACCGATCAGTAACAGGAAACTGCTCCAGGACGCTTGCGGGTCCCTCATGAAAACCCCAACGTCAGGCGCTGGCCAGCATACAAACAGTCTGCCAGTAGCAACTCCGGCAGATCCATCTGGCCCAGCGCCTCTCATATATAAAACAAGTAGGTTAAGAGGTAAAATCTATAAGGATAGTTCCAAGATAAAATCATTAAAGACGACTAGATTTAAGAATAATGAAAACAGGGCAATAAGCGCCGAACAGAGGGCTACCTTACAACACATAAGGTACTTGTTCGCAAACGATATCGAACAAGAAGACACCAGTAATCAGCGCCGCCTCGCCAGATTAGAGCAAGAACTCATTCTGGATGAGCCCCTAAACACTGAGGAAAAAGCCGCAATAACAAATCTCTGTTACGAATATGATGACATGTTCTTTTTAAAAGGTGACAGGCTTACACAAACCAATGCCATCACCCAGGCCATCCCCCTGGTGTAAGACCAAGCACCTATTAACGAAAAGATGTACCGGTTGCCAGAGACACAGCTAAATGTCATAAATGAGCAACTCTGAGCAATACTGGATAATGCTATTGTCCAGCCCAGCAAAAGCCCATGGAACTCGCCACTGCTAGTTGTCCCCAAAAAGGCGGGACCAGATGGTGAGAAAAGGTGGCGCGTCGTCGTCCATTTCCGTAAGCGGAAGGAGAAAACAATTGGCGACGCCTTCCCGCTACCATGGAGTGAGGATATCCTCGATCAACTGGGCCATTCAAGATACTTCACCACCCTAGACCTAGCCAATGGCTATTATCAGGTACTCGTCGATCCTAAGGATCGAGCAAAAACGGCTTTTAGTACCAACTATGAGCATTATGAATTCAAACGCATGCTCAAAGTAGCCCGCCACATTTCAGTGTTTAATGAATTTGAATGGCGTTCAAGGCCTAGAATGTTACGTCTACCTAGATGACAATTGTCATCTATGGAAAAAGTCTGGCAGACCATAACGAAAAGCTTCGCAAAGTCTTCAACAGGTTAAGAGAAATCGCGAGGTAGTTTATCTTGGACACAAATGTTCTAACCAAGGAGCACTACCTTACCCTAGCAAAACGGCATGCGTCCAAACTTTCCCCATTCCTAAGACAGTAAGACAAGTGCAATCATTCTTGGGACTTGCCAATTACTACAGAAAATTCATACTCGATTTTTCGAAAACAGTACGTCCTCGAACAAACCTGCTCCGAAAGGATGTAAAGTTTAAATGGACTGAGAAATGCCAAGAGGCATTTCAGAACATTAAGAACGATTTAATTTCTCCTCCACTCCTAATATATCCAAATGTCTCAAAACCCTTTAACCTTACCACAGGCGCCAGCAGCGAGGCTCTTGGAGCAGTTCTCTCTCAAGGAGTGGAAGGAAGTGACCAGCCAATTGCTTACACTAGCCGTACCCTGAACAAAGCCGAACGTAGCTATTCCACGATTGAGATAGAGTTACTGGCTATAGTTTGGGCGACCAAACATTTCAGGTGTTATCTGCAAGGCCGAGAATTCACGGTCTATAAAGATCACAAACCTCTCAAGGGTGTCTTCAATGTTACGGACCCTACATCCCGTCTGGTGAGATTTCACCATAAACTTTCCGAGTTCAATTATAAAATTGAGTATAAGCCTGGAAAGTACAACACGAATGCCGACCATTTAAGCCGCATTCCACGGCATAATGGCAAAGCCAAGGAAACTACTACCTTCACGGTAGAAGCTATAGTCCACCAACAAATGGACTCGGACATAGAGGAGGAAAAGCACTCATCGGACCTCAAGGAGTGTCTGCAATGCAATGCAGTAGTAAGAGCCCAGAGAAGAAACATTCAGGAAAGTGGAACAAATTCAAAGCCAATAGAACAAAAAGAGCAAACTCATCATCCAGAACATGCAGAGGACCTTGACAGTCCATCTAGTACCAATCCACAGATAATGGACGAAACCCGTCCCCCTTAATTAATCACAAGCCCAGAGGAGATTCCATTAATCTTAAAAGATTATTATGATTCTGTCATTGGCGGCCATCAGGGAATAATAAAAACCTAAAAATGGATTCGAAGAAAGTACTGGTGGAGGCACTGGTGGAGTGACATCAAAAAGCACATTAAGCGGTGTACCAAATGTCAAACAATGAAGGCCTCACCACAGTATAAAATGCCAGTGTTAATTACAGGCGTAGCGGAACAACCATTCGATAAAATCTGTCTAGACATAGTCGGCCCACTAGAGGAAACTGAGTCCGGAAACAAATACATACTAACGTTTCAGGATAACCTCACGAAGTTTGTAGATTGGTATGCCATACCGAATGGGGAAACTATAACTCTAGCGCAAATTTTCTTCGACGAAATCGTAACGCGGTGCCCCATTCACAAAATAATAGTCACCGATCAGGGAAATAATTTCCTGAGTGACCTTTTCACAAAGGTATGCAAACTCCTCAGGATAAAGAAGCTGCAAACCTCTGCTTATCATCCCCAATCAAAGGGAGAACTCGAACGTGTACATAGAGCATTGATTGAATATCTACGAACTATAGTGGACGAAAATCCCAGCTCATGTGATGATTATCTGCAAACCGCTGCTTTCGTGTACAATAACAGTGTACACGAAGGGACCAAATTAACTCGCATGGACTGTCTCTACAGCTTTTCAGCTGATGTTCCGTCTAACTTAAGGCAATACCACGAACCCGTTTATAATCACGAGAGCTACTACCATATTCTCAGGTATAAGCACATGGCACGGAAAAACCTTCTGATGAGTAAACCACGCTCGAAAAATTATCATGACAAAGCTGTACGTCCCCTAACATTTCACAGAGGAGACAAGGTCCTACTAAAAAGCGAGAGTCGTAAACATAAGCTCTCCCGGATTTGGTTAGGACCCTATACGGTAACCGGTATCCCCAGTTCTGTAAACACAACAATTAAAATTCGTAAACGAGAGGTGACGGTACAAAATAACCGTCTAAAACATTTCTACGAATAACATAGTTTCCATATGTGTTAAGTAGTGTTAACGTACATACATACATTAAATTAAAGAACAATGGATTCTAAGCTACAGAGTCCACAGAAAACAGATTTTAATATCCTATCATATCCTCCTAGATAACAATGCGGTCAATAATTTTCTGCGGACTGTTCCTGATCACAATGGGAGCCCTCGCGGAGGAACCTTACTCTATAACGCCCCTAAATAATACGGGATTACTATTTGAGGGTCTTGGAAGCCTATTAGTTTACCACGACACTTTGAGCATCATCACTGAGTTAGATCTGGCCGAGTTTAATAATCTGACAAAATTGGCGGAACGTGCGGAACACTACGTTCATCAATTATGTGGTAACAAATCTTTTGATCAACACCAATGTCATTAGTGAGGTAGTGCCTAAATCACGCAAGCCCCCATCTATCTTTGGTTGGATAGGTAACGCGATGCACTATCTCGTTGGCACTATGGATAGCGGAAACGAACAAGAGCTGTACAGCCGACTGAGCGAATTGGAGGTAAATACTCAAACCTTAGAAGACCTGGAAAAACAACAGCTCAGCGCAATAAAAACAACGTTTGAACAAATTCAAAAACCCCTATCTTCACTGTCTGAACGACAACATGAGATAACGAATCAGATTAACCATCTGCATAACACAACGGACGATTTGATAGCCCGCCAAATAGGACAAGAGATCGTTTCTAGTCTGACACTAAAAATGATAGAGCTAGAATTTAGAAAACAAGCTCTACTGGACATAATAGTGTCCAGCCGAAATAATCAAATTCATCCTCTTTTAATTTCCCTGAATCTCTTGCTGGAGATTTATCATAAATCTCGCTCTACCTGTCCCAATCTACAGAACTGTTTATCAGTCCTGTATCAAACAGCAGAAATCAAGGCACACTTGTTACAAGAAAAATTGGTAATTCGAATCAAACTTCCCATATTTAATATTCCCAGTATGAAAATCCAAGAGATTAGATATTTTCCCATACGGGTGGATTCAAACCACTCATTAATACCTGATATCGGATTTTCCCATGTGGCAAGTCAAATCCAGACTCAGGACTTTCTGTTGCTGAAGCCAGAAAACCTGAGACCTTTCAAAAAAATTTCAAAGGGAATCGATGAGGATACGTGGGTTGGTAAGCTGAATACATTAATCACCAAGGCTACAAAAACAGATGAATGTGTTATCAAACTTCTATTCAATCCACTGGGGAACGCCCACAGTATAGCTTCAGAGCTCAAATTCCCCCAAGAGATACAATAATTAAACTCAATAGACCAGATTCGTAGCTGTACAAAACCTTACTCCTTGCAAATAGGGCCTCATACACTTTATTATGAAGCAGAAAATCTGCATCCGCTTAGAATCCTCCAACCAACCTACTTCCCAAGCACAAACGAAACTCAAGAGGTATTGACAGACTATATATCTAAAATACCCGCTCCTAAAAACTTTGAGAAACACCCAACATTAATCCTCGGAGATGATACAAACCAACGAATCCACCTTGATACAAAATATCTAGACAAAATCCGTACCAAAGTGAACAGCATCCACTTTGGACCAAAGGCCAAGATTCCTCATATACTCTCTATCACATCCTTATCAATGACAGGACTCGTGTTGCTAATTCCATCAGTGGTGGCAATAGCAAAATATGTCATACCGGCATTCATGGCATGGGTTGCTGAACGCAGACAACAGCCCACAGCTGAAAACACACCCATTTTTGTCTTTCCCTTTTTCTTTGCTATTTTTCTGTTACAAGCACAGCCCTCCGTCCTTTTACTACACTGGCTGATAGAAAATAAGTGAAATAAAAGCTAGACATTAAGAGATAGAAAATATATTTCAAAAGATACAAACAAAGCTCTAGGAATTAAGAAAATAAAAGATAGAAAAACATAATATAATAGAATTAAAACGAACATATTACCAGGTAAAATATAATCAAAATTTAATTACACAAAAAAGGTTATTAATAGTAATAAATAATAAATAACTAATATTCAGTAACATTAAGTAGTACATAGGAATAATTAACTAACTAGTAAGATATAGACATAAATACCTAGGATATACTAAATAGAAAAAGACTAGAATTGTAACGTGCTAAAAATATAAATAGAAACGAGCGACTAAAAATAGTATAAGGGAAAAATATAAAAACAAACATAAAATATAATTCTATGCAAGAAAAAATTAAGGCGTCATTGCAAACGAATTAGTAAAATTAAGAAAAAAGGCCTTAAAAGTAGATATAAATAAATAAATATAAGAATAAATTGGAATGGATAAGACTATACGATTAAGGAAAACTTCATACTATATTTGCAAGGAAAGCAAAATAAAAAACGAGGAATTAACCGATACCCACCAAGATAGTCCTTAGGGATAAACGAAAATTCTTTCAGGTGAGATAGAAACCTAGCGAAAATGTTACAAACCACGAAAAAGTACGATATTTTATTAACAAGGGTAAAAGTAGAAACGATATGCCTATAAGAAAGAAATTATACATACATATATAGTATGTGTACTTTCATAAAACCAAAATCAGAACGACCCCACAACACAGGAAAAACTAGGCCCATAAAGGAAAAATGAGGTGCAAGAGCCTCCTAATTAATCCCCGTAAAATAAATTCTCTTAGTTGCAAATAGTTCGACGAGTTGCAACAGGTGAATTTGAAATAACCCGGGTGCATACCAGTAATGCCCTAGATCATAGTAAAATCCCGTATAGTTACAGGAAGAAGTGCTCAGTCTGTTAAGAGAGACGACGAAATCTTCCTAGACTCTGGAGCTACTTCCGAATAATTCAAAAGCAGTTACCTCAGGAATTCTAAACACGCTAAATTCACAAGTCCACGAGTCGAAGTGGTGTGCAGCACCCACACTTGGTTTGGTCCCTCCCTCTGGCCTAAGTCAAAACAAAAAAAAAGAGAAAAATGGAAGCCAATAAAAAAAAAATACAGGTAGTTAATTATATTCTTTTATTTAAACCAAAAAATACAAAAAAGGTAATAGGAAAAACTGAAATTATAATAGAGTTACAACAGTTAACAAAAAGAAAAAATTTAGGGAAAAATTTAGAAAAAAAAAACACACAATCTTAAAACTAGAAGAAGAACGGAAGAGTCCTGTGTAAGATCCCGAGCCATCCGCAAAACCACCTAGAACACAAAACAGAAAGAAAAGTTTCACAAAAAGTTTTAAAAAAAAAACAAACTTGGGCACAAATTTCCTGATTGCGGGTAAAAGAAGGGTTTTACTCTTAGCCATTGTCGGGCTACTCACTTGGGAGGTCCCAACTCTCCTGAGCGGGATCAGACGACACGTCCCCGTCCTCCTGGGCATGACTAGTCGCCACTTCAGGTAGGTCCCAATTCTCTTCGCTAGAAATTGAACTCACCGGAGGATTGCTAACCCAGGCGGCCACATCATGCAACAGATAGTTGGGATGCATCCGACAACCAGGGCAGGCTCACCATCCTACCTCCCCAGATAGCGCCAAAGTCGCTCATAGAAAAACTATATTTAGGAAAATTATTAGTAGAATTAATTAATGAAATCAAAAAAAAAAAAACTTACCCATAACTACCCATGAACTCCCACCGTGGGGCCACAAGCACAGCTCCACTCGAGGAAATACGTCAGCCTCCGCCGGAGCACCCCAGATGCAGCAGCAGCCTGATGAGCCCGTGCCACCGGGCGGCCACACTTTGTACGAAAATGGCCAGCACCCTCATACAATTGGGTACGGGGCTGGTATACGGAGCACGCGGACTAATCTCCTAACAGAATTCCATTTTGAAACAAACTATGAGCAAAATTGAAATAATCGCTCAATATAAAGGGCAAAACCCCAAACGTTAGCAAAAAATTTACCAATATGCAGTTAGAATGCATCGTGTACTTATCTTGGTTAAAGACACAAATCCCACACAATTCATTTTTTTCAAGCCGGTACAAGATTCATTGCAATATCTCACACCGACTCTACGTGCACCAAGATTTTTTTTATTTTTTTTTTATTACTAAGGCAGATATCAAATTCATTTTAATTCAATTCAATACCCTATACAAGATATACACCCACGCAATGCCCTTGAGAATTATTCCTTTCAAAGAAAAATTCTCTTTTTCGCGGGGGGAAGGAATGTTATATATATAAAACCTAGGTTAGGAATATATATATAAAACCTGATTTTTATTAAAAAATCCTGGAAAGCCCTGAAATATCGCAAAATCAGAATCATTCCCAAAGGTTTCCATAAGCTTGGGTTAAAACAAAACCCATATACAAAAAAAAACCTGAAAAACTTAAAATTGGCTATTTAAAAAAAAAAATAAATCATAAAAATTTAATACGCTAATCTTGCTTAAAAGCTTATCTCTTAAATGGGCGAAGGAAATTGCATCACCAATTTTTCCTCACATACCATAAATTTTATTCCCATAAGACGACTTGGGGAAAAAACAAAAGTTTCAGGTTTACAACCCAAGTCGTTTTACTTAAAAATTTTCGCTACTCAAACAATTTAATTAAAAAAACAAATCAAAAGACAAATCGTACCTTCAGTACGATTTGCCACGAAAAATGCAAAATGTATGTACATACGTACATACGTAGTACGTAAAAACTTTCGTGATAAGAAACGCGCGCCGCATACGACGGGACGGTGGCTGGTGTTTTTAAAAGTGAAAGATTACATTTTTGAAGCCATCGTCCAACACGAATAATTCTGCAAACGATTAAACAAGTCCTGAATTAATGGAAAAATTTTCTAAGGGTAAGAAAATTGCAATTAAGCGTTTTCTACTCTGAACTACGGCTCTTGACCACGATGAATGTGACCAAGGAGAGAGTTGAGTTTTAAAAAAAGTGGGATTGAGTTGTGGTACTTGGATTTGGAGGATGAAATCGGTCGAGAGTTGGTTTTTTTGAGTTCTAAGGAGAACAAGGCACGAAATTTTGAGACCCCAAACAAAAGCAAAGACAAGTAAGATAGATTGGTCGTTTTTATAGAGTCGACGCGTAAAATAATTGTGCAAGATAAGTTGATAGAATCGTCGTGTTAAAGATTACGTTTATAGAATGGACGTGTAAGTCACTTGTGTAAGATAAGTTTATAGAATCGTCGAGTAAGAGATATGCGATTTAAAAATAAGTTGATAGATTCGACGTGTAAAACACTTGTGAAAAAGTTAAAAATATAGAATCGCCGTGAAAGGTGTTTTTTGTGAAACAAGCCCATTAAATTGGCATAAAAGAAATAGTTGCTAATAAAAGAAATAAAAGTGATTCATAAGAAAGCCGAGACGTGTTAAATTTAGATCAACTCAATTGACAGTGCCACAAATTACAGCCAGTCAGTTATATATATATATAACAGTAGCATTAACCCACACAGCAAACGGAAAGGTATATCATGTAATGTAGAGCCTGATACAAGACACGGAGGGAAGAGCACAGAAATATGGCAGAAGACCGCGGTCAGAGCTTACGACAGTGCGGAACTTGACAATATAAGCGTCGAAGAATGGCGTGAGAAAGGGAGGAGACAACCGCCATATTATGAGTATAGCGGAAATAAGCTGCGAGCTGGACCTGCATTTGTTAGACTCGCGAATGTAAAAGCCTATCCTGTCAAAACAATGAAACACCTCGCACGAATGGCACGGACCTCGTAAGTATCCTAAATGATCTGGGTGGCGCTATAATTGTAGGAACAATTGTTATCCTCAACTAGGGAAAGCCCAGGGCATTCTGCAAAAAAGTAGGTTTAAATCGCAGGGAGATAATAGGAAGCCGGATAGGACAGAAGTCCATCAAGGCAGAAAGAAAGTAAGGGAACGGAACTTCATTCATGTTGAAAATTCAACTTTGGTTACAAGTTCAATAAAACCCTTACAAAGTAGGTAACGGTTATGACCCAGGAATCAGAGGACGTAACCAACGATTTTCTGCAACAAATTCCCCCTAATTTCAGAAGAAATTCGATGAGCGGATTTTGGTAGTCCATGGCCAGAAGGATATGAAAGGATGTATGACGAAAACCCAGTGCCCATTGTCAGGCAAATTTTCAGATAAAAGGTAATTAAAAGTGTTTTAAAAGAAATATGTATATATGTATGTACGTATAAAAGAACAAAACGAAAAAATAAATATTTTGTAAGAATAAGTGAATAAGAAAGAAAAAATTTAAGTTTTGAATAAAAAGGAAGAAATAAGAGTTTTAAAATAAAGAGAAGCTTGAAAAATAAATAAAATTAAGAGATTAAAAAGAAAAGAGAAGTTTTCAAAAATAAAAAAGAAAAATAAAAATAATAATAATAAGAAATGTGAATATGTTGTAAATACATAGAACGATTGATAATTAACAAGTTCGTACAAGATAAAAGGAAAAAAGTCATCAAGTTCAAAAAATGTAATGTTTAGATATCGCAGTTTATAATTAAAGAACAATAATGATTACTTCAATAAGATACCTTATGGCTTAGAGGTTAGGAAGATTTAGGAAGATTGCATGTATGTAGTGTAGTGTTAGCCTTAGAAGTTCAACGAAGGATATAATAGGTAATAGGAGGGAAAAACCTGTACACAGACGAAAGCAATACCATCAGGTACGCAGCGAATGAGAGGAAAAACAATGTTATACGGAGCCCTGGATTATTTAACTCGTGTAGATGCGAAATTTGGAAGTAAAACCCGCACAGGATGGTTAAGCATTGGGAAAACGTCTTGGCGACGATTATTCAAGAGCTTTGTAATATGATATAGGTGCATACCTATATACTATAAATGTGTAATGTAGAAATTAAAGAATATTTACGGGTGGACCCCATCGTGCCGAAAAGAGAATCAATAAAAATAGATAGTGTTTTTACAAATATGATTGTCAATCCGCCGACCCCATGGCAACTACATAATCGAGACAATTTCTACATTGAGTGCTAATCATCTCCTGGAACAAAATATCCTCTTAAAACGTCGAAAATTAGAGCAACGATTTTTTTTTTGTCCAGTCTATTGTAATAAAATTAGAGAAGCCTCAGTAACTGTCGCTGAAAATGTTAATGTGGATCTAAGATCGGGAATGGTCGATTCCATGAGAATAAAAATATATCGATAACTCCGATTATTGAAAAAGTGGTCAACATGCGAATCGGGAAATTTTGCACTACAATATGTAAATATGTATGTAATATGTATTAATATTACAAAAGTTGAAATAAGTGTATTACAAAATCACTGGCAGGAGATATGTGGAAAATATCTTTAATAAGAGAAACAGCAAGCTCAGACCAACAGCAACATACTATATGTATGTTTTTACCCACTATAGGGCAACATACTCCAAATTCATAATGCAGAACAGCAGTAAGTCTAAGCAGACATCGGGTTCGACCTTACTATTCACATGATATCACCTTTACAGCGAATCCAGACCATGCCTTCCCACCAGTATGAAAAACAGTTGGAATCACTACACTAAATTTAAGGTTTCTAATTGTATTAAAGAGCGTCAAGTCAAGGTAGAGTTATATTAAGCGAAGTTGTAAATTTGTAAGTAATGCAAAAATTAAGGTAGCTAATTAGGAGTAGGATATGGGAAGCTTGTTTATATTAACAGAGAGAAGAGTATGAAATTTATAAGAATGTATTGTATCAATCCTCTTCTCCTGAGAGCAAATATGAAAATGAAAATAAAAATTGGAAGATTATTATTTAAAAACTTACCATGAAACTGTTTAGAGAAAGCAAGATAAACAGGATAGAAGAAAATGTTATCAGGAAATAATAAAACAAAATATGTTGTGAAGAAGACAAAGCACAGTGGGCCAGGAATCTCATTTTCCGGCCAAAACTCAACTGAACCGAATTGTATCGGCTTCCAAGAAATGGACAATGAATAATTTTTTTGGGTAGAGTTACGACTATTCTTGGAAGTACAAAATACCCCGATCTGTTTATCTGCTCCATTTGCGTTCTAGAGCTTGAGGAGACAACACGTGTCTAAGCTAAAGTTTGCGTAGTGAATAATCAGTGTTTTCCCGACTGTGATTTTTAGTTTTTTCAACTTCAATTGGACGAAGCAGCCATGCCTGACATAGAACAAGGCAAGAGCTTTATTATAATTGGTTAATTGACTTTGTTTGCTATTTGGTGTCTTAGTTATAGCCCACTATCGTGTGAGTCGTTTTAGCATTAAATTTCGCTTAAAATGTAAACTAACATTCTTTTATCACATTACTTCCGCAAACTTCCCCCTATAATATGTTTTATTATATAGAATGAAGTGTTAACTACATGACCTTGAAAATTTCAGCTGCCTTTTTTCGAGTAAGGATGTTTTTAATGCTTTGGTACATGTGAAAAGCACCCTATCTCTTTCAGATTTATCTCCTATCTCTTTCAAAACATAATCGAAAATTTTATATTTTTATATATTTATTTCAATTTCTACCCCCTGAAGACTACCCTTATATTTGAGTGAGTTTTTTTTAACAATTTTTCCCCAAGTTGTGAGGTATAATTTTAACATAATCCAAAGTTTTATATTTTTATCTATTCATTTCCACCCCCTAAAAAAGGGTGGTTTTTATTGCAGTGAGATTTTTAAAATTATTATTCCTATAAACACCACCTAATTTAGGGTTGTTTCCATAAGTCCCAGAGTTTTGGCCGAAAAACGTGAATTCTGACCCATTGTGCAAAGGGAGAAAATACTTTTAATGTGCAAGGAGTATAAGCCTGATAATTAAAAATGATAAATATATATATTATGTATGCAGTACTTTTAGGTAAAATTCATGTAAAAAAAAAAACAACAAGTAGGGTATTTTTATTTACAAAGAAATGAAATGGATGAAATCCGCGGTTACAGCGGACTGCAGCCTTCCTACCGCCTTTTCCAAGGCGGCAACACTTCTGATTCTCTCAGCCGGAGAGTCGAGCGTGGAAACTAGCTTCCTGTGGTATCTCCCCCAATCAGTCCGCTTCGGATTCCGGTATGGTTCCACCTCAATTTGGTCAGCACCCATACAGAGCTCAATGTAGCGGTCATCAGAGAGAGACTACTCTCGCGAAACCCTCCAGCCGGAAAACAAGTGAGAAGCATCAAAGGATGCTAAAGTCATTTCGATGACTTCTTGTCTTCGGCTGGTAGCAGAAGTTGGTTCGTTGCCCTGATTCAGCAGAACCGGGTCCGCTGAAGTAATAAACTCCAGCAGTTGCTCACCCCGATGGTTAGTGTCCGAGCTCCCCCAGACAATTTGATGAGCATTGGCATCACATGCAACCATGGCCCCAAGCCTATTAGACCTCGCAAACTCCACCGCTCGCCTGACTCCCTCAGTAGGAAGGAGAGCAGCGGAGTTATATGGCAAATATGCTGAGACAATAAGGAGTACCCTACTGACTCCATTCTCCTTAAAGGAGAGCTTGATCCATGTAGTGTCCCTATCGCACATATGAGGCAGTAAGGTCACCGCAACGCCTTTTGTAGCAACAACACAAGCTCTACGAGTAGAGCACGTGGTGTCGTACAGGATTTGCGCGCCTTGCGCCTCCATTAGACCGCGCATACGGTCCTTCCAGACCCAAGGCTCCTGCATAAGCACCACTTTTTGTTGTTGAGGTTTTGTACGCGAGTCAGCCAGACTACATCCTAACAAAACAGAAGCCGCCTTACTGTGCTGCAGGTTAATCTGGGTAGAGAAGTCCAGTCATGTGGATTACTTTCCTACGCCCTTCTTCTTCGTGAGCAAGGAGAATTTAACCTTGCCCAGGTGAAGATTGGCCCACATCGAGATCCCCTCCACCGCCTCAGCAGCTTTCTTGACAATCCCTAGGATCAATAAGTTCCCCTGTTCCCCTTTCGGGTTCTTGGAGCCCTCCCTCCTGTGAAAGACTTTCCACTTCTTGTGCTGAGAACCGGATTTTGGTTCTCAAGCCGCCTGAAAATTTGCCCGACATCCCGACTGTGGCCGGTATTATTAGGGATCCAAACACTCATACGGTGGAGAGGATCGACTTCACTGGCCCGCTTTACGAAGAACCGAGTTCCAGCAACCTCCTTCAGGTCATCAACCGCCCGCCTCAGCCAGTTCAGCAAACTCTCGTCCTCATAATTTATCCAGATGGACCCATCGCGAATAGAAAATCCGCCGAACACTGGTGCTACAGCTGATTGCCTGCCGATCGCCTCTCATATACCGCCCTGAAAGGCAGTAATCTCCCTGTCGGTTAGAGGAATCTCTGGGTCGCTCGCGCATACGACCACACGAAGAGCCTGCTTAGCAGCCTGCGAAAAGCCGAACGCTTTACGTCCTCCCAGGCGCTCAGGCACGGTAGACCCTTCCTTTGTCGGGAGCTCCTTGGAAGACCCAGGAACCCCTTCTAAAGGGTGACGCCCCGCCTGTTGAGCATTAGGGTGGGTCCGCTGAGGTTACCCCCAGCAGACTTCTTCTTCAGCTTGTTGCTGTTACCCTCCTGCCCGCCACATCCGTCTGATCTAACGCGCTTGGTTCTATGGGTCGTTACTCCCACATCACCAGCAATGCTAGCATACATATCGGTGGGAGACTGGGTAGAAGGGTCAAGACCAGAAGAGGTGCTCTCTCCTGCATTCTCCCTCTTCCTTCTCCTTTTTTCCGCACCGGATCTATACTTCTTCGAAGTGCTCAGCTTACCGACGCTAGGAGGCTCACTACCACTTTCCCCTGCCTGCCCAGCTGGACCACTGACCACCTGCGAAAGGAGACACGGAGAAGGCCCAGGGACGGCAGTAGCCTAGCTTTTCTGCTTTTCTTCCTCTGAGCTTTGCCTACTCTCCTGCGTCGTGAGGTCCCGCTTCTTTCGACTCTGAAGTTGCATCCTCAGATAGCCCGCCCGAGTTGAGTTGCTCTGCCACTTGAGGAGTATGAGTGATCTCCATAGGAATCACACGCCCTCATTAGCCGAACTCCCCTGCAGGAGGAGATTTTCCATGGATGCCGAGATCTCAGGGATAAAATTCCCCAATTCCTGAGGTATTCGTGGATTCTCAACACACTTACTAGAAGTGAATCTACCATCGTCCAAAAGATTATTGATTTTTGGTCCCACGAGTAGCCTACAAAAACTGTCACCCACGGCTAATCAAAACTGGAGGTCGCCTGGTTTCCAGAGCTCGCACACTATCGACTGAGCACCCCCTCAGACATGCAGCCCTCGGCGTATGCTCTTCCACCTTGGCTTGGGCTGGGATCAGCTTTTAGCCCACTAATCAGTCTCAACCCCACCGAACAGCGGTTACCACCTCGCACTACGTGGAAGTAGCTGACACCAAGGCCAACACCTTCACTTCACCCACCTCTGGGCTGACAGAATAGCAGGACCCGTTACTCACAGAGAAGATAGCTCTGTCTGATGTTAGCATTAATATTTCCAGTAAGTTAAATTTGACAGATCACATCTTCTCTGTTGCCAAAGGAGCATCGATATATCTTGGATTTCTTAAAAGGTGTAAGAAATATTTCAGTCCTACAAGTCCACAAGTCCTACATTAGCCCTAGAATGGAATACAATTCCCATGTATGGGATATTAAATTACTTCCGGCCGTACAGTAAAATTCTGTGATGCTTTTTTATACCCTAACAGTGCGAATGTGGAAGAGTTTACCACCTTCTGTTTTTCAGCCAGCATGCAATCTGCGAAAGTTTAAGTGCGACATACATAGGCACCTTCGCCACTCTCGTCATATCGCCGAATACTTTCCCTATCTCCTTCCTGTCATGCTGTGCTTTGTATCCCCTGAGCTTGGCTTAGAAATATAAAAAAAATGTTTCCAAAACAATTCCAGCTTGTGTTAAATTTTAAAGGTGAAATAAACTGGCGGAAAATTTAAATAACTTTTCAGCCCAGCAGCTTCTCTTATCTCCGTCTTGACTCGAAGAAGGCTGTCAAAAAGCTCATCTTTTCCGGTCTTCATTTTGTTTTCATCTCCATGTGGCTTACAAAAATGTTCCTAATATCTTATTGTGGGGCTTTAATTGCTCTGCATTTGTCAGGTTTTAAATAGTGATTTTCGCGGTGAATCGCATAGACATGATTACGTTTCTTCATTAAATCGATTATTTTGCGAATTAATTCGAGGTGGTTCAAAACATTTAGTAAGTTCTTTAAAATTGCACGTACATATTTGTTTTCTGTTTAATATTATTTATTATTTAATTTTATTTACTTATAATGTGTAATTTTAATATTACCGTGTGCTTCTTTGTTGTCTTTATTGTTTTAATCTTATGGCTCAAGAACATTATGAGGAATCTTGCAGAACATAAGTATTTTTATTAATGGCAAATTAAATCTTCTAGCTATAAACCTGTCATTATTTCTGAACAAATATGATTGCATTTCATGGACATATCTAACATAATTATACAATTATCCAGGGAGCATATTATTCATAATTTTAAATATAGTTATTAGCACACTTAAGGACAACTGCTGCCATACACATAACCCGTTTTAGTACATCCAGCATATCTTGCCTGCTTTGATATTATTTTATCGCATCGAAGTAGAATTCGCATTGCCCTATTATGTTGCCTTTGACACTTATTGATGAGTTCTTTCGATTCCTTAAAAATGAGCCCAGCGCAATATTCGAATTGAGGTTTGTTTATTATATTACATATTTTGAAGGTACTAATTGTCGAAATATTGTTGCTGATTCTCCTGAAAAATGAGATATCTTTAGCCACTATTTTGCAAATACAATGCATAAATTTATTAAATAAATTTTAATTTATAATCAATAACTACCCGTAAATATTTTATTTCCTTGACAAGTTCAATGTTCTCGTTATCCATTTCCATCCCCAAGACTATATCTATATTAGTACACATGTAGTTCGTTTTATCTATATTTAATTCTATCTTGTTCATCTTTAACCATAAAGAAATTTGCGTTAAGTCGTCCTTTAGCTTTTTTCAACATACTGATACAATCACTCCTGTTATAAAAATTGGCGCATCATCTGCAAGTAGTCTAAGTTCTGTATATCTTAAAACTTTTCCCATATATCATTGGTATACAATATAAACAGCAATTTTGCTAAAGTTGAACCTTGAGGAACATCAAACATTACATCTCCACTGTTCAAATATACACAACCAATTTTAGTTGCTTACGATCTACCAGTCAAGAACGATGTAAACCACTGCATCTCTGTACCTATGACATCATATTGCACTAGCTTTTGAAGCAATATTGCTCGATCAATTTTCTCGAAAACTCTTCTCATATCGTAAAATACTGCAATTATGAATTTCCTCTGAACTACTGTCAGTTTCCAGTCAGTTAAAACCCATGTTAAAGTGGTCTAGTATGAATTCTTACCACGAAAACCGATATATATTTGAAGTCTTATTGTGAATCTCCAATGAATTAAGTGACTTCATGCCCCATAGAAACTCTTATTAAACTTTCGGGTATTATGTCAAATGCCAAAGCGCTAATGAACTTTAAAGCGTTTTATCTTTCCATGTTAATGCACTTTCACATCGAAACCGAAAAGTTCTACACCGAAAATTCTCTTTTGCTTTCACATCAAAAACCGAAAACTTTTTTTCGGTTAAATAGAAGTAACATTAAATTATCATAAAACTTCTACTTCGAAATCCCTATCCATATTATAATAATATAATAAATAATAAAAAAAAAAATAATATAATTTTCAATATAAACACAAAAGTGAGGTTTAGTACGACCGAAAAAAAATGTTCGTCCCGAAACGTTCCACATGTGGAAACCGAAAAGAAATTGATAGATGCAACCGAAATTTCGTTTTTCGGCCGAAAAAAGATAAAAGTTGTGGTTGTCTTAAAAATCTGAGATAAATATCCTATTTTATTAGTAAATTTATTAGTTTTTACTATTTCCCATGATTTTTTTAATCATTGGAGCAAAAATCTTGTTTTAAAGTGGAATAGATTGAGTTTTTCGGTTTACATTTTTCGGTTTTCGGTTTTTATGTGAAAGTGCCTTTACTAATGAAAGCAACAAAGAAATTGTTCACTGATTAACTTTACCATAATACATCTGTAGTTGGAGCTTACTAATTATAGCCAACATGCATATGGCACGAATGCTTGGGAAAACTGATCACACGACCCAACAGTAACAAGGGGAGAGAGTTGAAGTTTTATAATCAATTCTCATGAGATTGAATGGAGGCAAATATAGGCAGACGTTACGATTTGGAGCGACCGCCCCATGTACAGGCCTATATAGGTAGATGCGGGACGTTGATAGCTTTAACATACAGACAAAGCTTAAGCTTAATTTCACATTATTTATAGCGATATCAGTGAGCTCGAGATAAGTTGGTCATAACTAATAAGTCGGTTCTACACAAATGCATTTTTCTAAAATGTCCAGAGCCAATGTGTGGACTAATTCTGAGACCGGGTAAGATAGTCGATCCGAAATTTGAAGGACGCAGTAAATGTGATGTATAATTATGACAACTTCGTCTCTAGAAAGCGTTACGGTTGCCTTGCTATAAAGACCTAACTAGATGCTTGGATCTCTGCACCTTGTGAGTATTGAAAAATTTCACTCATAAACTTTGTCTGGATATTGCCACCTTACCCTTCAAATGGTTGGACCTACATCAGTGGGAGCTAAAAGCTGTTTAATTTCATTCAAGCCAGTAGCTTATCGTAAGGGTATGAAAACTCTAGCTGAATAGGCCGTCATAGCAGCTGTAAAACGAATTGTTTGCAGCTTAAAGAAAACAGAATCCTAATCTACTACTACTAAACTAATCTACTCAAATGTACCTTTCTGGTTAGTAAATTTACCAGTGTATGGCAGTAAATATTTCAGAATGTCCTCTCCGGTATCTTGTACTTATTTGGAACATGTATCCGACAAAGGTTTTTTTTTTCTTGGTCTAAATCGTGGCCTGACCTGCTGTAGGTCTCTATCCAAACGGCTACATGAACACATCCTACAGTTAGTTTGTCAGTCGTCTTCAGTCTTAAGTCAACAGTTACCAGTGTCCCAATTTAATTGTATAAATCTGTTGTACACCTTATGGATATAAAACATTCATCGCTTTCTTCCTCCCTTGACTACGTTTAAAAATTGAGGATTTTCCCCTCAGCTTGACTGATAGATCATCCCTCAGTCGAATCCCTTGGCCCTCGTTTATAGCCCTCTAAAATCCTGGCGAAGTATGCACTTCAATGCATTAAGTTTAGTGCTGGTATGTCTTACATCCACAAAGCCGCCAACACTCGGTTATACAATTAATTTTATAAAAGAGCATGTCAGCAAAGTGATCTTACCTTTTTATGTCCCTCTTCAGCCAGTAATTTCTTGTGAATAATAGATTTTGGCTTAGCCTCTTGAGAATTTCTATAATATTTATTCCAACGTTGACAAATTTCAGGTTTCCAAATTGGCCGTTGATCTCGCTGTCCCATTTTAGGTTAAGATGGGTTTCATTTATCTTCAGTCAGACATTTTATTCTTGTTTCCAAAATTTTGTGACGCGCAGCTCTTAAATGTTTATATTAATTTTTTCTTCGCTTCGAGAAAGACACAACCAGAACCAATACAGCTTTTCCGGATAGAATCTGCTAAATACCAAAATCTACAACATATTTGATATAAAATTCTATCGACCTGGAAATACCTTCACTGCCATCCAATGATAGAACCAACGACAAGAGCATTACTGTCGCTGGAATATGGGCCACCACTCATGACATTTTTTTCATTTTACTAAACTCAGAAAAATTAAGTTTATATTTTTTATGTGTTAATTAAATAACTCTTTTATTTAATTCAACCTATCCTAAACAATAATAAAAATAAACTAATAAAATTAAAAGTAGTTTTTAGGATTCTAAAAACAAAATTATATGTATGTATTTATGTGCAGTCTCTACATACATTCTGCATATTTTATCTCATTTCGACTGATAAGAGAAATCATCATCATCATCGGTAGTTAGCGGTGGTCAATACTGTTCAATAATTTTGTAAAGCAGTCAGCATTCAATATAGATAGTGATCAGACGGAATTGTTGTTTTCTTGTGTCGCCTATCCATCCCAAGCCTCCTACAAGTTAAACTTGAATTTTTCGTCAGATTTTATAAGAAACTTCTAACGTTGCTTTTGTTCTGGATATCATGCGGTAATAAATTCCACTTACGAAAACATTAGAAAAAATAAAAACTCCGACCATAATGAAGAGAGAGGACATTCTTGTGCCAAGACGATCCGTATAGGTGGAGAGGGAATGAGACAACATTAAAGCCTTTACTGGCTTCTTACGCATATGAAGGGAGAGAGAGCTAGATCTTAGCCATTACCGAAGACACCTATATATTTTTCCAACTGTAAGGCTCACAACAGGTCAATTTGAGTTAAGATCTAAAATATTGGCTCTTAGTGGAATCCACAGAACGACATTGGTGAGCAATATTCGTGGAACAATGTTAAGGTCAATTGTTTTCTGTAAGTCGTTAGAAAATTTAATTTGAATTATTGAGATTCAACTCGTCACTGACCAATCAAATTCACGTCGCAGATCTTTACTGAAACGGCATACACCAATTGGTCTATTTAGATACATTGGCACATCGTTACCATATTTATGAATGGAAGCATCATGTCGTTTATATATAGAGCCAGAATAAAAAAAGTGACTCTTCATTTGAGCACTTATGTCGTTTACCTTAACAAACTAAATGCGTCCAATTTTTTTAAGAAGAATTGAAGAACTGTATGTGCATATTTATCTAAGGTTTCGTGAAGACTAATCTGATTGATGTAACCTTAAACATAACGGTTTCAAAGCTATGATCTGCATAAAGATTATCTTTTCTAAATCCTAAAAAGCACAGATGGCGAATTCAATCAGTTACAAGAGGGGATGAAGGTAAACAACACAAGCACTTTTTTCCACTAACTATGACAAAATGGGATTGGAATTGATATTGCGGAATATAAACAACCCTCCATGTTTCAGAGCATTATGTTACGCTGTGTGTGATTCCTAAATTCACTTTGTCATTTTAGTAGCATGGATTTCCAGTGCTTGTAATATCCAATACCAGTGCATTATTATTTAAAACAGGCCACTTAGTCATCTTCTACTTACAATTACACAGAGAATGCGATATGCCGAGTTCGTTGTATAACCTTACAACTCGTTTTAAAAATAGTCAACTAACCCTTTGGAATATGTACGTGCTACCCTTGGATAAGGCCCCCTCGAAGGAAAGTCCTCGTTTTAATATAAAACATCTGATTGACCCTGGTTATGCCAATAAATAAAATAAAATAAAATTATTCTCGCATTAAAATAAAGTCTTTGTCTGTCTTTAAATGAGGTCCTAGCCCCCAGCTGATCCCGGCAAGTATTGAATTTCAATTTCTTTACGCTTTCAAAAGTGACGAGAAATCCAACTACAGTCAAACGACATTCAATATCTGCTCGCTTCAGAATTTCTGCGTCGACTGATATGGTTACCAAATTACTCTTAAAAGCGAATTGCTATACTTAGGATTAGCCTGAAGCATTTCAGATAAAATGCCTATTACGGAACCGTTTCGGGGGTGGGAAATTGTTATTTAAAGAAAATATTTCCAAGAGAAATTAATTTTTCTTGCCTCGTTCTTTCACTTTGAACTTTTGATTCTTTTATAATGCCCACCACTACCACCATGAACGCCACTATACCACTGCCTCCATTTTAGTGTGCCTTTTTGAGTTCCCATTTCAAGGAAAAATGAAATAGTCTAAAGCCAGATCTGGTGAAGTCTTGGCTGCTTTAAACGACATGGGATATAGGGGTTTACTCAGAAGCTTGAATCATGAACGGAAAAGGTCTGCCAGCCTTAAATTATCCTAAAAATTGGGGGTTCTCCGACTTTCCGTCTTCATTACGATGCGATGCCTAATTCTGTTACAAATAAAAGTAATAAAAGTTGAATTTTCTCAGTTCATACTCTTGCCCCACGAGGGCCCCTTCCGTCGGTCTCAAGTTTGGCGAAATAAAATTTGACGAATTTAGCAAGATCCATTGTTATTATGGAGACCAACACTAAGGATATTGCCCATAAAAGTCTCCCCTTTGACATGATGTGATGGGAGAATTCCTGTCGAAAGGGTTTTGGAGTTTAAGTTTTTTGTGCGATTGGTTCAAATTTGGGTTTATCACTTGCTATAAAAGTGTAAAAACCGAACGAATGAAGGGGTTTGTAAGTGGTCAGATAACCAATTTTCCATAGCGTTGCATTTGAACTTATCTGCTTTGATTTTGTGAAATCACCTTACGATTTTGTACACACAATGTTAAGTTATTTTAGATACTTGTTTTTTTTATTGTTGAACATTTTGTTCAGAAATTAGTTATGCGCCTAAATGTATCTATGTCGTGACTATTTGCCAACAACGAACAACTAGTTAAATTCTCTGCCGTTCTGCGGAAACAACGTTTTTTTTTCGTTTCACTGTAGAAGGGTTTTTGTGCATGTCGATCCTTTTTAAGTGTGGTAATCTAGGTCAACACTGCTTTTCAAGGATGCGGAAAAATCACGGAAGAAACATGTTTTAAGGGTTACTGTCTTACTGATGTCTTGCTGTTTGGCTCTTAATAGGTTTTGTTTTTTATTTTGCAAGTTTTTTTCTCTTTTTGTGTTCTCTGGCTAAGATGTTAATTCAAGACCAGGTATTCCACTTGTTCCAAATGCGTGTAATTTTGGTTGGCTGGTGTTAAAAAATTTTACTGAATTGTAAAATTGTATTCCTAATTTAGATTGCCCAGCAGCGTAAAGTTTTCATTAACTAAAAGCTGGGTGTTATTAGTTCAAAGATTTATTTTGATGTTGTTTGATGTAGTAATCGTATGTCTCACAATGTTAGGTAACGATAATGTAAAATTCAGATAAATGTTTTACAAGAGAAGCCATCGGTGTTAAGAAAAAATGTGTTGAGACTAAAATTAAAATTTTTCTTTTTTGTTTATTTATTAAGACAAATTGCGTGAGTGGGAAGATACGTTTAAGTTGAAATTCCAGTAGATACCAATTAAGTTTGGTTCACAGAACATCTGATTCTATACCATTTTTTCTTGAGGTTTGACACGAAAACCATTTATTTTTAACTTTAGGAATATGGCCACAGGAATATGTTTCAACGGTTTAATATATCACTTTCACGTGGGAAAAACAATGATTTCTGAAATAATTTAGGAAACGTGACATAATTTATGAGCTCTTTTTTAACCAACGAAATTGACTCCACCTACAAAACAGCAATAATATCAGATTTCTAAGATGTCGCGCATCAATATATCTGAGCCGCAATGTTTATTAATTCCTCTACTTATTGCGTGAAGAAAAACTTACTTTACACGAAACTTTGCTCAGACCCTATGCTCGAGCAAATATTATGCAGGTAATCCGAGAGGAATTTTTAATTATTGACTAAGTAAAGCATTTAGCATTCTAAGCAATAAATGGGGTTTTCTTTTACTTGCCTACATAAGATATGGGTGAAGCCACGTTTCGCGATTTTACACAATTTACATGTAATTTGGACAATGTTTTGGCAAAAAAAACTCGAAGTGTTAGAGAAAAATCTGAAAACTACCATATTGCTACAATTTTGACTATTTGGTGGGCTAAATTCGTCGAGAGGAAGGATGTATAAATTATAGGGAGATCTAAAGCAACAATGATGCGGTATCAAATGGGAGACTATGCTTACGTTAATCTCTGAAGCAGGGTTAGAATGTAGGTCAGCAACTGTGGATGTAGGTCAGTAGGTAATCCGAGAGCTAGTTCAAGAGTCCGAGACAATCGGCTAGCCCACAATATAAGTGCTTAGATTCGGTCCACTGGCAGCTTTTTACGTGTGGTTCGAGGGAATTTCTTAGTATTCCCACTTTTTCGACTCCAGTGATCATAAAAGCGTAAGTAAACTTATTGGTGCTGATGAATGAGTCTCGTGACATGGACTTATCCCGCCACCTTCCTAATAACTACGAGCGTAACAGCTCTTGGCTTGAATGGCAGTGACGAGTGCTTTGTGACAGAACCCGCACGTGATTAGGTTAAATGACCTCTTTGGTCAGGGAAGGAGCCAGGTTCTGAAACTCACTTCCGGAACCTATCGGAGGAGCTGGTACGCCCAATGAATTCAAGGAGCTCGCGTCGCGTCATCTTATGTGCACTTAAAGTACGGCAAATTATTCCCCTCACCACAACGGCAGTAGTGTACTTGGTGCTTTGGCGTTGAGTGTTTCCATTTATTAGTGTCAAAACTTAGTTTATTTGATTTAAAATAAAAAAAAAACAAAAAACTTAACGTTATATCGTAGCATAAGCTGAGGTTCTTTAATAAATGGTTTTCTATTCTATTCTGTTCTATTCTATTCAATTCTCATGAAACTTCTGAAGTCTATTTTATCAGTTGAATAAAATCATGCGCGTAAAATTATCTAAATGCATGGGAGCTTAGTCCTCGGTCTAATATATATGTATATGATTCTTGTTATCGCGCTATTCAGAGTATCCACAGTGAGTTTTGAGTACAATTTTGTGCAAAATGTCTTTAGTTAAAGATTATGCTATGTTTGAATAATTGCAAAGTTAGTGATTATGTTTCAGTATTATAATGACAATTGCTTCAACACCATTTGCAGGGGGGCACCGGGCTGAGAAGTCGTAATAAAAGTCAGTCTACTACATGGGCGCTCCTTCATAAGCAGAGGAACCGTCGGGGGAGCCGCTCGTATTCCTCAGGAATAATTCGGATTACGCTGCAGATGATTTCGTCGAGTGAAGATAGCAGACCAAATTTCACGCTGGTAAGTATTCTATTACGACCGTTTTAGTATTAGTGTAAATTTCGCGCACACCAACTAGCGACGGCTACAATTTGCCAAAAGTTTTCACGCTGTAGAGGGGAAGTGAACTTTTGTCCCAATTCTCTGTGGCTCCACTCGGCCGAATTAATTAGAAAGGGCCTTTCTTTACAAATAGCGTAAAGGACTTCTCCTTAAACTGAGTGTAAAAACTTAACCGAGTGCCGCGGGCTGGTGAAATAACTGCTTTTTTTTTTCTTTCAAAAGTCCTTGCACTTGTCTTACTCATCTTCGTCCGTCCTGAAAACTTAAAGCCAATAAAAGACAGGCTAGCAGTATTAGGATTTAACGTAACTAAACTTTGCGATTTCTTTTAACAATAAACTTTATTTATTACAACAATTTTCGCTTTCAAAATAAAATTTCTCTTTAGAAAAAAAAAGCTTCCAAACTAAAATTCACTTGCCTCCAGATTGCTAACAAAACTGCAAGTGCGGGACTTCTTATTTTTTCCAAAAAATCCAGGGGAAGTTACTTTCCAAGGAGTGCGGTCGTTATTTCCTTGACATATTTAAATTATGGATTTCTCCAAATCCACATTTAGTAATTTCTTCTCGTCTTCTGGTTTTAGATTTGTCCTGAGCGGCGGCTGGAATCTGCCTCAAACAAACGATCGTCGTGGGATGGCATATTTCTGTTATACTTGATACGTAAGTCCAGATGGGTATTGGCCATTGGGTCTTCTTTGGGTTTTATGTTGTGTTGTTCTCTTGATTTTCTACTGTTTTTTTTTATGTATTCCTAACCATTTTAGGAATATTATAACAATATTATCATCAGGGCAAAATTAAATGGTAAAATCAATATGAATATTAAGTAGTTGAGTAGTACATTATTTGCTGCAAAAAAATTTCCAGAATATTTTTTGACCACATTTAATTCTCGAAACACTTTAAGCAGCTTTTCTTTCTGTACTTGTATAAGCAGTTCCTATTTATATTGTAATGTTTAATGAGCATTTTTAGGTTACACTAGGTCGCCACCAATAAATAGGTATTAGCATTGACACACTAACCCATAGAAAGACTGGGCAAATAGATAGAACAGAAAGCTGCAACGCTTTGCCCCACTCCAATATGAAATCAACGATGGCTCTACCTGATGTAGTGAAGCCCTAAATTTTTTCTTAGAAATTCACAGAAAATGTTTCAGCAGAATTGTTACAAATTTTTTCTTGCCAACATCAGTCCAAAAAAGAAGCTATTTCCGTATAGATATTTTCATTCTGTGATGAAGAGTAAATAAAAATTCTGCCGAAACATTTTCTGTAGGTTAAAAAAAAACATTAATGTTGCTTGTTCATCTAAGTGACTAAGCCACTGACAAATATAAAATGGACTGCTCACACTACTGAAATTCTTTACAGTATTTGACATTACAATGGGATCACTTTTCTATAGTTGTGTCTTTTTGATTGAACTACTTTATTCCGCTGAACTACAATTAATAAGTTCTATACAAAATCCACCATAGTCCGCTTTCAGTAGAGTGAATTTCCATATGAATATATAGAATAGAAATAGATGGCAATACTATATTTGTAATCCCTTCTCTGCATCCCATACCTACTTTAGGGACAAATAGACAAAAATTGCTTTTATTTATTCCTTTAAAAATCAAGTTTACAAAATATTTGATGTTGTATTACAATAGAAGTAATTCCGATTACATCTATAATTTGTTGAACTTAAATATGTATATTAAAGCGGAAAAAACCTTTAAATTAAGATAATTGTCACACCCCTGTCAACAATAATTGACCCATATCAAATAGAAAATCACGCGGTCTATGTTATACATATATGTCAGCGGACTATGTTCATAAAAAATTTTAGTGGCCCAAGCACCCGCTTGCGGCCTCCAATAAGGCAATAAAATTCTAAACAAAAATTTCAAGTAAATTTCTAAGAAACAAATTTAGGCAATCCCCACAACAGGTCGAGGCATCGTTCATTCTATATTGGACCGAGGTTTGCAGGTTTCCCTTTTGGTTTCTTCAGCAGATCGAGTCATCGTCGGGGCATCGTCGATTTTATATTCGAGCAAAGCGTTGCAGATTTATGTTCTACTTGCCCAGTATTTGTATGTATTAGTTTGTCTCTAGGATTAGTATTACAAGCAAACTAAATGTGGTCAAAAATTTCGCTCTGTATAGATGAACACTTAAAAATGGAGAGAAAAAGGATACGACAGAGGGTTTTGTAAAATATGTTTTAAGGTTATTGCAAGCAAGTATAAAAGCTAGAATTGGTCTACTTGATATACTAAGTTTATCATTCGGTTTGTAACACGTAGAAATAATGATGGTGGAGCAAAGTCGGTTGAACTCCCACGCATAATACTAAAATTTATTTTGATTTTTGCATGTCTGTCTGTCTGTCTGTCTGTCCGTCCGCAAGATAACTCGAGAATGCGTTCACTTAGTGTACTGAAATTGTGTACACGGGTTTTTTAAAAAAATTAAATTTATGTTCTAAAATGTACCGAATTGGGCAACTATTTCGTAGGATTACCATACAGAATTTTTTTTTTCACTATATATTTGGGCACAGCCTGAGAACGCACAGAAGTGGAGAGCTGAAGATTGGTACGTGATGTTTTCATAGCAATAGTAAATAAAGTTTCATAAATGGACTAAATCGGGCAACCCCTTCTTGGTGTTGCCATATAAAAATTTACGATTTTTAAGTATGCTGTGAAAATTATAAATCCTAGACAGTTTTATTGTACCGAAAAGTTTTTCAGAATTTGAAATCCTATGAAATTGGTTATAACCATTTTTAATTTCCGAACACCTGTTTTAGAAATATATGCGAAAAACCTCTTCAAAAATCATACTTGCAGAGAGAAGTGACCATACGGGCATTCATCTAGGCTAAGGTATCATAAGAATAGGTCTTAGACCAACTGTAGCTTTTTTGCTTGTTTTATATTGTATCTACTTCTAACGATGATAGTCCCTGCATAGTTATTGTCTGTTCACTTGTTATTTCTGCTGTCCTGGCCAGGTTTATAGCCTTCTCAAGAGTTAGAATTTCCATCTCCACCTTTTTTGCACTACTTTGTCTAGAACTCCTAGTACAATTATGTCCCGCAAAATGCGGTCCTCGTCTCTAAAGTTACATCTTTACTCTTTTTTTTATATGCTTTAGATAGTTGTTGAATGCTCTTTGTGACTTTGATCTCTAATATGAAAGATGAAATTTTCATACATTTCATTTTGCTGTGGCAGGCAAAAGTATTCGAATGCGTGCACTATACTTTTGCATAAACTTGCTTATCTCCTGCTGGTGCGTTAAATTAGTAAAATTACGTCTGCTTCATCTGGGCCAAGTCCATTTAGAAAAATTGCAATTTGCACCGCTTTTTTATTAATTTCGATCGTGGTTTAGAAAATTTCAAAATGTTGCTTAAATCTCTTTCAATCGTCTGCTACATTACCATCCAGCCGTAGTTCTATTACCTTCTTTATGTATTCCATATTATCATTTATGTAGATATAGCGTGTTTTTGGTGGTCTGACTCGTGATTTCTTTTATGATCTGTCCGAAACTTTACGTATGCTCATAAAATCATTTTTGGTGGTCTGACTCGTGATTTCTTTTATGATCTGTCCGATAATTTACGTATGCTCATAAAATCCTTAAACATCATTTCAATCCATAAAAATTGATTCTAGTATTTTGCACTTTTGGTCCTGTTTTAGCTATAGCTTTCTCTTTCTCGGTCTTTTTTTTTTATCTTTATTTCGCACAACGTTACTTTTTACGAGCCAAATACTTTTGGACCATTCGACCGCATGTATTAATTTAACCATGTATTAATTTAACCATGTATTAATTTATCTTGGGGCGTTAGTAAAACTACTGATGTGATCTACTCAACTTTCTTAGACAGAATGATCTCTAGATTACTTCTACTAGATTAGAGAGTCGGAGGCTGCTTCACTACACCAGACTTACCAGCTCTACTAATTTAAGTATGTCTAAATCTCTACAGTAAGAAGCAACTAATGTCGAATCATTCCGAATGGAGGCAGTCGTGCCAGCATCAAAAATCGACAACTTTCAAGTGGAAATGCCTAGTGGATCACCTGAAGAATATTTGGAGTGATTAAAATTTCTAAAATACAGCAAAGGTTAGTTATATTGGCTACATATGCGAGAGCAGCGGAAGGAGTAGTGTCGCAGATGCCCCAATTGAACGGATAGCTGTAGACATCGCTGTAATCGTTATATATTAATTACTATTGACAATTTCTATAAATGGCCTGAAGCTTCTGCAATTCCCAATTAAGAGTCAACCACAGCCGCGGGAACAAATAATAACAAATTCGGGCAGTAGGTTCTATGTATGTGCCTCAAGATCTGCATGCGGACCAAGGACGGATCTTCAAATTACGGACCTCACAAGGAGAAATGCTGCGAATAAGAAAAAGCGAAACAAATCCACTACACGCACAATCTGTTGGCGTGGTAGAATGCATCAAGAGTACATTGATCGAACATCTGAGGAAGGTTGCCAACTATCAACAACGTGATTTGGATTGAAATATTTTCATATTTCTAATGGATTGTCGATCAGCTGTTCACAACACCACTGGACAAACTCCAACCAAGGTCGTATTCGAAAGGAAGATACGTTCACTTAGCGACCTCATATTTCGTGTATTCAGAGGAGAACAAAAGTTACCAGATAAATACGTATCGGAGCTTAGACTACGATTAGTTGATACACGAGGCCACGAGAGCAAAATTAACAGTACATATCGATCAGATGAACAACCGCTTACTTACGTTCTAATTGAGCAGAATTATATGATATACATTATTTAGCGTGGTACAAGATTCAATCGAAAAATCTTTCATCAGGATCGCTGCTTGTATCAATATCAGCATCAAGACCGGGGACCACCTGCTCGGGACGAACAATTTTAAGAAAGGGACAGTTTTACGTGCAATTGAAAAGGATAAGAGACATTTATGATAAAAAAAAAACTGGAAAAATTCTGAATATTACAAAAAAACTGGAAAAATCCTGTATATTACAACAAAAACGAGTGTTTTGGTTTTTCTGGCAAAATATGAACCCTCCAAAAGCCCAAAAACACTTACATTTTCGTCATTATTCTCATTTTTCAAATGCTTATTCTGGTTTTTCGTCATTTAAAGGAATTCGGGGACGCGAATCTCTTCTTATGTATTTCTTGAAAATACCCTCAGGACCTCCTGAATGTTGAAAACATTAAAATTAATATATTTATTTTACAATCCTAGCGAACTATGGTTTTTTTTGGACTGTTATCCATCTGGCAGAGCGCCAAGTCTAATTTGTATTATGTCCATAGGTACTTAGTATACTACTGTTAAAATACCGAATTTTTGAAGCATTCTTGCTGACAAGTGAAGTTTCATTTCACCGAAGGTATGGTCCTTAATTTACTTTTCTCTTCGAAACAGAGCTAGAGATATTTTCCAGAAGAGTGCCCTTCATAACATTTGATTAACATATAAAACTAAATTATACTTAAGCAAGTATCATTTGACAATGCCACGAAATGAGATTTATATATTTTTTTCTATATCAGACAGCTACCGTTTCCTGAAACAATTTTCTTGATATCCATCGGATTTTCTGCTTGATTGTGCGCAACTTGTAACTCATTCAAAATATGACTGCAATCACGGTTCCATATCAAAAAATTCATCAATATAAAAATTTTCCCTGCTGTTGTGTAACACAATCAAAGTTTTCATAAAACTGTTGGTGTTTATTTTTTATTTATTTAATTTTTGTGAAAAATTTCTAAAGACAATTTCTACGCTCTCATAGTTTCCTACTCTCGTGACAGTCAAAACAAACTTGTTGTCATATCCAACAAAATACAATCGGAAAAGTTGTTCAATTTCAAACAAGTTGTACCTACCTACCTAAGATAGGAATATGAACTACAAATTTTTATTGGAAAAGAAAATGTTTTAAATAACATTATGAAAGGGGTAACCGTGGAGGAAAGGGAAAATTTCCATTATTGTGTTTAACAAATCAAACCCTGCTGAAGATTTTAATGTCATCCAGAATTTTTATCCTGACTAACTAGTTGATTTTCATTTTGCTTCATTTGTTCAAAAATATTTACACAGAAGAGGAAATTAGCTCATTTCCATGACATGCAGAAAGAGGATACGAATAAGAATGAAAATTTTTTAAATAAAGGCAAGATAAAAGCTTCAGGTCCTTGCGTTAATAGACTACAACATGAAAGGTAGAAAGTATCTTGGTGTATGTTCTCATGAAGCAAATTTTCAATAGGATCAAACACTCTTAAATTTGGTGAGAGCTGGAATAAAAAACATTGAGATTGAAAAGAAGAATATGCAGAGGGTTATGTGAATAGAAATAGAAGACCCTCTAGGAAACGTCATTTTAACGATCTTGGGCTTCTACAAAAGAGATAGTAGCTATAGATTTATAGCTATTTTCCGCTTTACCCTCAGAAGGCTGAAAATTGTATGCAGAGGCCAGGTGAGGCTTCACTGATTCATTAATTGAACAGACAGGATAGGGCTCCAGAGATCTTTTTCGCCTCTGATTTCCCATCTTGAATCTATCACCTACGTGGACCTTCTTAATTGGTATCAGTTTTTCTAAGAATTTTGTTAAATGTCTTCTGTTCTTTAGAGACCACTGTATTAGTAGTTGTTATTTCGTAAGTGATTTCATATATGTACATTTTACATATTTTTTTTTATTAATTTAACTAGTTACGGTGAGTAGTAAACTGCGAAATGAAGCTCAAGCTGATAGCTCTCCAAATATATTTTAATGGGACACCAAATCTTTGTTCCCTGTATAGGTTTCAGAGATAAGTCCTTATAAGTTCATTTAGTATAGATCTCCAGACACAAAAACCGCTCTTTGTACATACGCACTTTAGAGATTTTGGTATCTCCTAATACCAGAGAACTAAGATCTTCCATCTTTTCTATTTTTAGGGAGCTCCCGCTCCATGCTGCATGCATAGAATAGAATATAAATAGACATACTCTCGTGGAAAATAAGCCTGTTCAGAAAATTTCAGTTAAACTATCATGAAGACTCCTTTAAACCTCGCATACCTTCAATTTTCTTCCAAGTAATAATATATTAGAGAATTTTTGAGTTATATAGATTACGGAATTACTATATATATCTGTCATCTGTCTGTGCGTTACGGTATCGATACTCTCGAACTATAAGTTGGCACATTGCTTTAATGTATAAAAATTTGTGCTGGTAGTTATTCTATACACGAGGCATAAGAAAAATATCAACGAAAATCGAATCTAATTAGAATTGCTGAGTTAGTTATCGCTGAGAACAAGAGTTCAGAAAAATTCATTCGCGAATGAAAAAAATACATTCTTTTAGTTTACATTCAATCGCGAATGAATATGTGAGTCGAAAGATTCTTGAGAGAATGTTTCCTGCCGAAATTTTATGCATGCATTCTATTCTTGAGAGAATAAAAATGAGAGAATATTCTTCGATGACAGTAAAAGAATGAGAAAGAATGAAAACCAATCATTCGGAAAGAAAGAGCACATATTATATTATATGGCGTCAGCGGTTCCTGAAATCTGTATTTTGAAGTGACCTGTGAACAAGGAAGATGTGCGGTCACACCTGAATATAGAACTACCCGCGAATACCTGTTTCGTTTTAACGCTTCATTGCGCAATGTGTCATATCTGCTACAATCTGAAATATCGCTTATAAATCATGCGATTGATTTTCAGTGCCTTTTCTGCGTGATGTAGATGTTCAACAACAAAGTGGAAATACACATTAGGCAGTATTTATAACGGTATTATTGCATTTATAGAAACTGTGCCCAAAGTGCATCAGTCTTGTTAAGTGTGACACCGAATGAAAAACTGTGTCAATTTCATTAGCCTATATTTAGTAAAATCCAAAATTTGTTTGACCAGAAAATTATTATCTATTATAAAAAGGTTTGTATGACACATTTTTTTTAATTTGATAAAATTATATTAACTAGTATTTGTTCGCTTGCTATTTTTCGCTATGTATCATATTATCTACATTGTGCACTGTGGTTTGAAAGGACAATGGATTGTTATAAAAAACTCCAGGAACTAGTTGAACAGTGTTTGATGGGATTTGACGATAGTGAAGATGATTTATATTTCTCAAATGCGGACGAAAATGATGTAGCAGCCACTGAAGATCTTTTTGATATTGTCAGTATGCCAACTGATATTATAGCAGGTGAATCTGTGTATGAAATCGAAGAAGTTGCAGAGCGTTTCGATTCAAGAAGATGATAATATGGAACCAGGGAATATATTCAGGAATAATGATGGAAGAATAAAAGCAAATAACTTGATATGGCGACGTCGGAACCTTGAAATTGACTCAACAGTGTTGCGTTTTCACAATACACCTCTACCTGCGTCTATGACGGAACTGATTATTCCTACACAATTTTTCCGTTACTTCATCACTAATGAAATATTGGAGGCTATCGTAAAAGAATCAAACTTATATGCAACGCAAAACAATATCAATTCAGCTGAAGTTATTACAAAAGAAGACTTATGGAAAGGAAATATGGGAATAACCACAATTGATTCGAAAGAGTGAAGGAGACGATGAGTCAGAAAAAAATTCGAAAAAAATTAGACGTTGCCTACATTTCAATAACAACCATAAAATGCTTGGGAGGGATGGTCCAAATCATGACCAAACATGTTCAAACTCAGACCGCTTATTGATCATTTGAACAGCAGATGTCAAAGCATTCCATATGACGAGCATTTATCTTTAGATGAACAACTTTGTGCTACAATAGCACAAAGTTATCTTAGGCAGTACCTTCCAATGAAGCCTCATAAGTGGGGTTAAAACTTATGTACTTAGTGGAGTCGATGGATATTTGAAATTTATACGGGGCAAGAAAATCTTGAGAAGTACAGGCTACCAAATGAACCTGACTTAGGGTCATGGTGCTAATGTTATAATGAGATTGATATGAAATGTTCCTAAAAACCACAATCACAAAATTTTCATTGACAACTATTATACTACTGTTGAGCTCATGGTATATTTAAATAAGCAAGGAAATCATGTATTAGGTAAAGTTCGCCGTAATCGTTTCCCAAATTGCAAGCTACCCAATGAAGCTGCCACGAAAAAGCTGCACGTGGCACTTCTGCCGAATATGTTACTACATATATGAAAATGTTGAAGTAAGTTCAGTAGTATTGGAAAACAACAAACTTGTAACGTTATTATCGACATATTGTGGAGTGCTGCCTTTAGGTACTATATCGAGATATACCAAGAAAAAGAAAAAAATTACCAGTATTCAATGTCCAGCCATTATCAAGCAATACAATCGACACATGGAAGGAGTAGACCTTTTAGACAGCTTAATTGGACGTATTAAGATTAAAATGCGCTAAAAAAAAGTGGTGTATGCGCCTGTTCTACCATTTTTTGGATCTGACGCTAGTCAACGTATGTCTCCTTTATAAAAAATCATGCGATCTAAAAGGCATTCGTCCCAACCCCACTTTAAATGACTTTAAAGAAGAAGTTGCGTGGAGCCTCACTAAAACTGGTCCGCCTAAAAGAAGTTGTGGAAGACCGTTGCAGCCTTTAGAGCAACAAATTGAGGCTAAAAAGAAGAAAGGGCCCACTTCATATGTATCGCCCAAGGATGTTAGAAGAGATGGATTGCAGTACTGGGCAATGCACGCGGATGTTCGTCAAAGGTGCAAGTATCCAGGATGTAAAGGATTCTTTTTCCTCAATTGCTCTAAGTGTTACACTCATCTTTGTTTAAATAAAAACAACAACCGATATTTAAGATTTCATAACGAGTAACTCGCATATTTATAAATGACTTTTCTGTTTTATACAAATTGCATTGAAAATGTTTTTGATTCTACATTTATAATATATTTTATTGGATTCAGTTTTTGTGTTCTTTGGATCCTACAATTTTTCAAAATATTCCTTTCATTTAGGAAGTACAATAAAATATATACCATAGTAGCGCGATGTAACGGAATTGTTACAAAGGACAAAATACCTTTTTGCTCTTGAAAAAGTATGCTTTTGAAGTTTCTGTTATAATGGAGACTTTTGAAATATATACAGGATCATTAAACATATTTTTGTCCAAATAAAAAAACTGCGTATTAAAGAGTTAATATCCGCTCCTTATGATACTGTATAGTGGTTATAAGAATGATGCTGCAAAGATATCGATTTTCAAAATGAAGTAATCGTATGACTACCTCCTAGAAGCTGTTGACCAATATACAATTCGGGAAAGATCAGGCGTTGAATAACTCGATGAAACAAAAGAGTATGGGAAAGCTCAGTTCCATCCTCATCCCTCGTCGTCGAAGCAACTCACAGATTCTCTGGCAACCTTGATATACCCAGAGGCAACCGGTGTAAGGAGTATAGGCCAAATAATTTAGTGATGTTATGGCTGCACAGTAGAAAATTTGCACAAATTGTCGCCACAAAGCTTAGGTGTTTTTCGATAAGTTTAAGGAATATTCCCTAAAATGTAAGGAATATTCCCTAAAATGTAGGTTTTTTTCCCTACATTTTAGTCAATAGTCCGAATATTTTTTACAGTGCAGCCTAGTTTAAGAAATATTCTGAAATTATTAGATAGGTTAAGGCAAAGATGCATAGACTAGTTAAACATATCGTAATAGTATATTAGGGAAATGAAGAATTAATTTAGCAATTATTTGTTGAAAATGTCAAGATTTCTGGAAAGCAAATAAGACGGAGCACATAATAGAATGCAAAAGAATGTACATAATGATAGGAAATCTCAGGGTAGTACTTATCAGGTAATACGGAGCAAAAAGGAAAAAAAATAGAAAAGAAACTAATTATAGTCGTTACTTGCCTAGTCTGGGCTTTTAAAGTGGCGGTTAACCTCATCGAGTTGATCTCTCTGGATACGAATTTTACGCTTAGACTTTACGAATCGGAGAAAGTAAAATAACTAAAATCGACTGTCCGCTGCCCAAAGCTTAATAAAGTAGGAACTAGGGCGCATAAATAGAAATTCTTATCATCAAAAAAAAAATTACGATGTTTCCAGAGTCTACAAATGATAAACAGAAATAAATTAAAATGGTTTTGATTGTTCACAGATTGCGAATATTTGGGAACTCGAGAAATAAAAAAAAACGGGCCGGAAGTTCAAAATACGGGCAGTTTGTGAACAAAAAGCCTCGGCTTTGGTAGGTGAAGCGGACAGTCGAAAACCGGCGAAGATTCGAGAAAGACGCCCAGGAGATGAAAAAAAAGCAAGAGGATATTAGTGGCGGAACGAAAATAAACGAAAAGTCGAAGCCGAGTTAAGTTATTTGAAAAAAAAAAACTGGAAGAATTGGTGGTGGAGGAGAAATGGTCCAGACGAGGGAATTTCTACTGAGGATCGTCGGAATTAATTGAAGATTAGTACCGCATTGGATTTCCTTATTTCTTTTTAAAGCAAAAACGGGTATTCGCAAAACAAAAAGGGAAGGTTTTTCTTTTATCCTTGTTGCTCGTAATTATATAATACCTTAGAATAATAAAATTACAAGAAGGGACAAGAAGAACACAAAATGTGCCACCATTGCTGTTCGCACCCTTTGCCACATCACCTCCAGTTCAAAAATATTAAAGCTGTAGGTCATCAAAGTTGAAAACCCGAAAGCTTGACACGAACTTTTTTATTCTGTCGTGATGATGTGTTTTAAGACTTTAGGATCTTGGAGTGGAGTAGAGACGTAAGGGTGTGGTAATGATCTGCATTTATTTCATGTATTTTTGATTCTAGCGACGGGCACTGTTTTCTGAGACATTATTCTTGGAAGCTGAATTGCTTGGTCTGCCTGCTTACTGCCTGGCAAAGTTAGAAGAGATATAATGCGAGATTTTTTTCATCAGAATGTTTTTCGTTTATTATGATCGCAGTTTTGCACATTTGCTCTGATTTTCATGGTTTTTAGGTGAATGCGATTGCGTAAGCGTGGGAAAGAATAAGCAATTGAGATTCTGCGCACTTCTTTTTTTTTTTAATTGTTGTAATATTTCATTAGTACGTTACCTTTGTTTTAGAAAAAATCTTATTGACTAAATAAATGGATGGTGGAAGGGTCGGTTATAGGATGGATTGGATGGGATGGTAGGATGGATTAGACGAATATGGATGGATCGATAGTATTGCGGGCGGGGGTGAATCTAGATGGATTAGAAGGTTAAATTGAATGAATGGAAGAAAGGAAGGATAGGTGATAGGATGGACGCGGCACGGACAGCGAGAAAAGTTAAGGTTGGATTTATCGTTATCACAACGAAGCTGACGCAAAAATTCACTCCAACTTTTACAAATTAATTCAAAAACGGAGCGCGTAAATATCTATGAAAATAAAAGATATTTTATTTACATTTTTGCCAATTTTGTTATTGAGAAATCAAAGTTATGTAAAATTTTAAAATGCCTCTTTTTTAAGTTAAAAATTAAATAAGATCTTAACAACAAGTGCTCTTTAGAAACAAAATAGATCAACCTTCACCCGTTCCGGGGAGAGCACCTCGGACAGTTTCGAAACTCGCAGTCATTATTAAAACCGCTTTCCCTGTGCTATGCGTTTGAAAAGTGTTGCATTGTAATTTCAATCATATAATCATGAAACTACAGTAATTTTGGATAATGTTGTCCATATAAAATTTCTTGTATAAGTGTTCTCCTATTTTAATTTCAAACAATATGCATATAATATGTACCCTGTCCGATGAGCCCACATGAAATAGAAAGTTAGCAGTCCATATTATATATCCCAGTGGATAATACGTATTCCCAGATGGCGCGTGTACCGCTTTAAGGGCGGGGTAAGGTTTTAAAAGCGAAAAAAGGGCATACATTCGTGATTTTTTTGCGGCGGCATGAGCAAAACGGTTTTATTCAATTTACCTTCATATTGTGATACAACTTCTACAGTAAGTCGGAAAAAAATTTCCATAAAAAATATTAATAAATACGCCAGCGACGGCGAATCTCCGGAGGCGCCTTGAAAAAACGTTGTTTTGCGGTGAACATTACAACTTGTTACCGGATCATCTGAAACAAAAAAGTCGATATGCGTTTTAAAGGTGATATGTTTCACCAGGTAATCAGGGAGAGTTTTTATTTATTTTTTATTTCTTTTATTTTTTGCAGCATTTGGAAGTGAAAACGCGATTTTAGGTAAAAAAAATCAGTTAATTTATTATTAACAAATAGAAAAAAAATTGGGAAAAAACTCTTCCTGATTATCTGTTGATTTATGCGTAGAAGTAGCGTTTAAATTTTCAATAGGATCGGTTAAGTAGATCACGAACTTCTAAAATGACGTTTTCAGGAAAATCGATTTAAAGTTTTTTATACGGGAACATTCAAAATTAATTTTAGCTCTGTACACAACCGTTCAGCAGAAAGTGTGCCTGTATACTGAGTTATATTCGAATCGAAGTACCCAAAAATATACAATATGTACAAGATCAGTTTACATACTTTCAAAGACCCATAGAAGGAGAAAGGAATTCGGGGAAAC